>OX421508.1:23052386-23684886 GCA_949126835.1 Anisus vortex
ACATACAGACATTTAAAGTCTGCAATCTCTCCATTCGTCTCCGTAGTTCTCTATAAATCTATTTTTATATTTTCCTCATCCCCTCCCTCTATATACGACTATATCTCCGTCTCTTCTTCTCTCTCTCTATTTTTATCTCTTTTATCATTTTCGATCTCTGTATTTCTCTCTCTCTCTCTCTCTCTCTCTCTCTCTCTCTCTCTCTCTCTCTCTCTCTCTCTCAATCTTCCGCTTCTATTTGTTAGAGTTAATTAAAGATGTATTAACATAACATGATTGGTTATTTTCTCGCAAATTGACTTGGGGAAATCCACAATATTGATAATATTATCAACAAAAGGCGTCCCATGTGTTAGGAAAATGTAATCTCTTAAAACGAAAAAAAAAAAAAAAGATTTTTTTTTTAAAATCCGACTCCTTATTGCTTGATTTCGATACCATTGTTCCACCACCCCCCCACCCCCAACCCAAAGGCTCCCTCTCTTTATTCGATACCAGTAATCGATTCATCTGAGAATGCTTGTGTACCTGTAACCTGTGTTACGTGTGATAACATCTTTCATTATGTGAAAATAATCTGCAGTCCTTGCAAAATTCACTGTAGCGGGGGTTGGGGAAGGGGGACTGCAAGGGGCTAGAGCAAAATAATACCAGATGATGGGGGCAAGATCACGTACTTTCTGAGCAGTTTATTGAAATCAACATTTTTTAAAGATCTTTCAGTTTAATAGAGTAAATAAACACTTCTTTAACAACCAAAATAACTTCTAAAAATCCATTTAACTTTGTAGCTTGATAAATATAATAGTAATTATAATAATAGTTATTGACTCATACATTCCTTAAAAAGAGTTTCAATATGTTTCTATTGAAACTGTTTATGATTAAATTACTTATTCAAAGAATTTATAAAAAAAGACGGCACCCCCATACAAATGTCTCCACAATCCATCCTCTTTTTCTTAGTATAGCATCACGCACTTTTTTTTCAATCAACGTTTTTGTTAGGCGTATCATTTTTCTTAAATTAATGAATTCGTTCTGATTAAAATATAGTTCCTCATTGAGACACACGTCTAGTGATCATTAAAGGTGTGCGAAAAAACACACACACAACTAAGGGCTATGATGAAGCGAATAAATTATACGTACGGATTAGAGATGTTAAACGAAAACCGGAATACCGGATTCCGGTTTTGAATCTGAAAACCGGTTTTGATTTTTAAAACCGGATTTCAGTTTGTTGGTTGGAAGGTAATCATTACTTCAAGTAGCACACCCTTTATTCTTTTTTTATTGGTTCTGATGTAAATATTAACAAAAAAAAAAGTTGGATTCACGCAAAACAATTCTTGAAATGCCTTGCTAATACTATTTAGTCTTAGATATTGTGTTTCTTTTTTTTCCTCCAAATACCAACTATGGCTTGCGATAAAAACAACATCAAACCAAATGTCGGCTCATCGTTTAGATGTGCGCTACTGTTTGATGTACCTCAAGTGAGGCAGGGATTGCGCCTTCTATAAGGAACAGCTTGCCTCAGACACCGAGAAACTCTGAGACAAAGAGTCTTAAGAGCTTAAAGATCTTTCTCTTTGCCTAGTAGCCTAGTTACATCCTTACACAATATTTGCAACTGCAATTTATTCCTAGAGCACACTGAGCATGCTAAATTTTTATTTAGAAGCGCTTTATAAAAAAAAAACTATATTATTATTACCCCCCCCCCTCCATAAATAACAGTACAATCTAAAATTTCATAAGCCTTACGAACACCATTCCTGCCGATATTCATAGATTATTACACTGTTTTTTGTGCTTTTGTAAATGGTTATAGGGCGTTTGCAATCCCGTGACAAAAAGCACGTGATTTGTGTTTACTTTGAGTAATGGTGTACAATTAAATATGGCCGCTGTATAATAATTATTATTAGTATATTAGTATATTAATAAAGTTTCATATAGGCTCGAGCTTTTTTTAAATGATGTGTTGTGTTTTAAGTCTTATTAAGATTTAAGCTGTATTATGTATGTTAAATAAAATAGGCTATTTTATTATTATCATAGACATAGATCATAGACGATGTGAGCCTAATAGTGACTTGACTAGATAGCCTATTCACCAACAATATCACTTGACATCGTAGCCTAGCCTACGAAACATTAAAAGTGTAGGCCTATAAAGTGAAATTGAAAGTGTAAATAGGTCTAGCCGGCCCTAGCCTAATCACATTAATCAATTAATCTACAGTACCCTACTACCATTTACCTCCTTATTTTTGAGTAGGATAGCCAATATTCAGATGTGAATTTTGCATGATAAAGAAGTACTTTACTTTCACCACGTTATGTTTGTACCTCAAGTGGGTTCTATATTTACACAAATACGTCACTAAATTTACACAAAAAAACTTAAGCTCCGCCTACTGAAAACGCTCTATTAGATTCACGTCAATGGGCCGTTTTGCTGCTGAGAGTTAACGCCCTTGCCCCTTATACAAGTCAATCTTATATACCGTAATTGTAAAATGGGCAAGGGTGTTTAACTCTCAGCAGCAATACGGCCCATTATGTGCTTGGTGAATGAAATAGGACATTTTTATTCGCATAGACATCGAGGCTACTGTATAAAGATATATAGCTAGTACTAGTAGTGTGGTCTCTAATAGAATGTAATGCCAACTCATGTTTAAGCTACGTTGCTTATGCGGGCCATGTAATTTGCATGCATTAACATTTCGCTGAACCAATTTGTTTTCTATTAATGAATTATGCAATAGTGTGAATGTAGGACAATAATTTGTATTAGGGACTCAGCCAACCTGTCATTTTGAGATTATAAGACGCATTATTAATGTAACTGTAGCTGTGAGACTATACTATGGTTAATTAATTTAGCAAAGCAGTTGACATGTTGTTGTTTTTTTTTTCCCTTTGCCCCTATTTTTATATTTTAAAAGTTTGATCTGGTTTGTACATCAATGTGAGAGAACAGAGTATACATACTATAACTATCTGATTCGTATATCAGTTTTTCGAAATATGTAGGCCTATAGTTCAGTGCATTAAAAACGTAATATTTCATGGTTAAAATATTTTTTGTTAAGTGCATTTCAAGATACAGAAGGTGACGTAATATTATCTAATAATAAACAAACATGTCAACAAAAATTGTAAAAAATTCTATAAATTCCAAAATTAAAAACAAAAAAAAAACGTTAGAATCGTCAGCCAGGAAAAAAACGGATACATCATCAGGCCAACCAGCCCTTACAGTCCCGGGCGCGTATATAGCGGAACTGAAGGCAGCATAGATAGAAGTAGGTCGGTACGGGAAGGGTTAATTTGATGTATGTCAAAATATCGCGTGAATGTTATCACCTTTACTTTTTCCCAGTGTGCTAACGAAGTATTGGCACTATAACTACCTGGTTCGTACATCAGTGTGCTAACGAAGTATTGGCACTATAAGTACCTGGTTCGTACATCAGTGTGCTTACGGGGTATTGGCACTACCTTGTGCTAGACCCCCCCCTTTCCGAAGAAATATCACCCCCCCCCCCCACCCCCTATTGATTAGCTAATGGTACAATGAACAACTAAACTTTCCTCTACCACGCACGCACGCGTAGTAAATGAACAAGATTTCTGATTGCCAAGAAAGCTTGTTTTCAAAAAAACCAAACAACTGAAAGATCAATCGACTTCATATTGTATTTTGTTTTTAAAAAAAAAGTTTTGCAAAAGATCAATCGGCTAGAAGCAAAGCGTCTCAAACATTATTGTCAGGGGATTTATCATTCATTGAAAGCACTACAATTTTTCATTTTCGATTTTCCTTCAAAGAAAGAGCCATTCAGTTGGCAATCTACTCGGATGTCATTTTCTGCTCAATTTATTTCAATGCGAACAATAGTACGAGTTTAATGGTTTTAAGAGAATCTCTGATTAAAGTAATTAAAGGTGATGTTTTAATGCTGGAGGTCACCTCTCCCTCTCTTTCTCTCTCTCTCTCTCTCCTGCTCTCTTTCTCTCTCTCTCTTTTTCTTTCTTTCTTTCCCTCTCTCTCTCCCCCCCTCTCTCTCTCTTGATCTCTCTCTTGCAATATCTCTCCAGCTCTTGCTCTCTCTTTCCCTTTCTTTTTCTCTCTTTCCCTCTCTTTCTTGCGCACTCTCTCTCTCTTTCTCCTTCTATTGCTCTCTCTCTCTGTCTCCCTCTCTTGTTCTTTCTCTCTCTTTCTCTTAATGTGATATTGTTGTTGCGCGTAAAGTTTGACTTTTGTTTTTTGAAGCTCCAACAACAACAAAAAATATCGTGTTCTTAAAATGGGTCAAAAAGTCAAAACTAGAATTAGAAGCTTACAAATAAAAATAAAAAAAAGTGTAGATCTAGATCTATACATTCAATACTTGAATCATTGATTAGCTGCCATTTTATTGTCCATTCAGAAACTTCGAGAAATTGATCTTTAAAAAAAGTATATTTTAAAATCAGTTTTATCTTTAACTCGGTTGTAGTCTAATTAGATGTTTAATTTTTCACACGTAATCAATAATATTTCTACTTGTTTAATTGCTAAAAAAAATATTTTTGAAATCCTTTTTCCATTTGTAATAAGTTTGGCTTATTTATATATATTTTATTTTTTGGGTATATATAGATCGTATTATTAAAAGCGTTCAAAGGTCGCTCTAGAAAAAGAAATTGAATAAACGCAAGCATAACTTAATTTACTTAACGAATTTAAGTGTATGTGTTGTCCTTTCATTTTGTAAATATCCATTTGAGATTTTAAATATTACAGTATGTTTTCAATTTGTTCTCATTGAGTGTAATTTGTTTTGTTTTTTGTCTATGATCATAAGATGTGGAATGGAGCCATTAGAAAAGATAGATAACTCTTCATGGACCAACACGAGTTTGACATTAACTCCCGTTGCTGAATTCAGAATGAGGTAATTATTGACTAGGGCCTACTAGATGTCATTTATAGGCTTTAATGTACCACCCTCAAAAATATAATATATATTCATTTAAAAATTAAAAGAAAATAAAACTTTTATCTATAAACGAATACATTTTAATATCATCATTCAATGTATATAATTACCATTAGCCGTGAGTTTATATTATTTATATAAAATTATAGATATATATGGCCTGTATATATATATATATAAGCTTAGAGAGACCCATATTTTTCCTATATTTAGAATTCTTCGGCCGTTTAATGTATCGCAACAAAAGTTTCATACATAAATTGGAAACGTCCTCCAAATAAAATTTTGGTTTTATCACATATAACCGTGAATGTGTTTGATTTTATCAGTCAATAAAAAGATATTCAACTATACAAATACACAAAGCCTTACGCAAACAAATGGCCATTTTATGTCGAACGCGAGATTTTATTGGGTTTTCCCAATTCACCTTGCATTCTGCGGTTTATTTACACGGCGAAACCTGCTTTTTTAAAAAAAAAGGTACGCAACCGAAAATTGCCTTGGAGAGTTTGAAGGTAGTATTTTTAAGTTAATAAAAAATACTCGCGTATGACGTTAATGTCTATCAAATTATCCGACTTCGAACCGTCTACATATGTTGTTTTTTTTCTACTAGATCCAAATGTTTAGGCCTACTTCATCCTTTCAAGTAATAGTAACACCATCTTTTAATTCATTTTTTTACAAATAATATTATATATTTTATCAATTCAAGTCGCTATTGAGAACAACCTTTAATATGCGGGCTTAGCATCTATAAATGATACGCGTTATACAGGACGATATTGACATCTTAATCGTAAAAAAAAAACCAACATGAAAAAATTTTTGCACTCGCTCTTCACTTCGCGCTTTACTCTATCGCGTTTCTGTGTTTGTAAAATCGAATGTACAGTGGGCTCGTCCAATAATTATGTCAACGAAAAAACGAGGAGGGGGGTTTGAACAAATTTGACATGAGGGAGAGGGGTCAAGATAAGTTGACTTCGACAACGTTCCTTTTCATAATAAATTGAACAAATTTAAAAAAAAAAGGAATGTAGTCGTGCGTTTTGTATGACACGAACTCACTTTCCCGTCAACAGCCTAGTATTTTAAATTATAGATTAAACGTCTACTGGATAGCCAACTTCGTCACCTACAGGAACTATCCTCTCTAGTCCAATCAGTACAAAATATAAACAAAAAGGGTATGGTTGGGGAGAATAGGACTCAATACTCAATACATAGTCTTTTGTAAGCTTATGATATAGAAGTTTAGCCAGACGTAGTGATAAAATATTCTCAACAACTATGAAAGATCTTTTTTTCTCTTTCCTTTCAATATTGTATTGGGGGAAACAGGGGGCTCGGTGGTCGAGGCAGCGTGTTCAACGACTGGCGTACCGACGGTCCTGGGTTCGAATCCTGGATTTTTTTTTCCAGGTCTGGGGGGTGCTCTGAGCCTACCCAGCTCTGATGGGTGCCTCTGACATCAGTTGGTGTAAAGTAAAGGCGGCTGTGAATTAGACTAGCCACACAATCAACTAGTATGCCGTAGCCACAGAAACTGGTAAACGCTGCTTCAACCGGCCCTATGGATCAATGTTGGTCCGACGGGATACTTTTTTATTTAGGAAAACAAATAGAACAAAGCAACGTTTGACGTAATATTTGACAAGAAAATAATCTTTAAAAACAATAGACCTCTGATTTTCTTTCTTTTTCTTTCACAGAAACAGGACTTAACACAATGATTCGTCAAACATCTAGGTCATTCTACCAAACTGTCCAATCATGGCTCTTCGTTGTATTTTCAAGTCTCCCTTGCAGACGACGGAAACGAAAAATCTGGCTTACCGCCATTGGGGTAAGCTTTTTGCTAGGGATTTTCCTAACATTAAGTTTCCACACCGCGGTACCTGCAAAGGGCGTCCTGAACGCTCAGATGGTGAACGCGTTGACCACAACAGAGAAACAAGAAGACCCCGTCAAGCTCATGTTGTTCGACCTCCAGAGCGTTCTCAGACTAGAGAACTACACACATTCTGATCCTGTGTCACTTGGAAGACGCGAGGAGCACTCAGACGTTATGGCACCTCTCTGTAACGCGGCGAAACTGCAAAAACCCTTCGTCTCGCCACCAAAAGTCACTGTAATTTACTCCTTCCACAAAATCACGTCCATGCAACAGACGCTCGTCTATTTCCGCCAGAATTTTGCGGATTTGTCTTCTGGCGTGACCGATGACGTCATCATCACTGCTGACGCCAGTATGCCGGAAACGGACCAGGAGCGACTGGATGACGTTTTGGATAAATGCGAGGTGTGCAGGCTGTTCCTTTTCAACGGGACAATATATGAACAGTGGAATCTCGCCAGTAATTTCGCTCGAAGGGACTTGCTCGTGTTCATTGATGGGAGAGTCCGAGTCTCCGAAAGCTGGCTGCAGCACATGATGGTCGATTTAGACATAGAGGAAAGAGTCGTGTCCCCAAAGCTACAGCTCGTCAATGCTGATGGGACTTTGGATAACGTGGGGACCGCTGTCAACGAGATACAGTGGGATTTAACGGTGGCGCGAGGTAGCCCAGGCCTGGAGGTAATCCAGAGGGCTCTACGCGACAACGTGACCTACATTCCACAAACGGTGATCACCAGAGAGGTGTTCCTGGTCAGGAAATCGTACTTCAAAGCCATAGGTCAGTTTGACACCAGCTCCGCTATAACGGGTTCCGAGCACGTGTTGTTTTCTCTGAAAGTGTTGAGCTGTGGCGGGGACGTGGCGGTCTCTATGTGTTCCACGGCATACCTGACGGTCCCGGATGACCGAGCCCAGCCTACGTATCCCTACACGGACTACTACAACCCCACGTTCTCCATAAACCTCGAGGAGTATACGAGTAGACTTCATCTCGATGCCATTTCCAACGTTTTCTTGGACAATTTCACTGTCAAGTACTACAGGTGCGTCGATCACGCTTTAAACCTGACGAGTTATCGCCCGGCGTACCCCACGCGATCCCCGTTTATGAGATACCGGCCCGTGCACCTGAGTCCCGCCAGGCACAAAACCAAACTGGAACAGTCTCTCCTGTCCAACTTGAGATCCATGAAGTGCCTCGTGAAGAACTTCAGGCTGATCCTAAAGGACCGCCAGCCCGGCACGGTGGCGCCGACAAAATTCGCTACTTTCTACGGCTACATTAGAACTCTGGACGGATTATGGGCCGTGGGCATGCAGCCTGGTAGCTCTGAGCAGATGTTCAACGCAACATATCCTTCCTCTGCGTTGACGAACCTAGACGGCAAGCTGGTGCTGACCAGGAACTCTTCCCTCTGGCTCGGGCCGTTCTCTTTCACCAACGGGGCTTTCATCTTCCGGCACAAGTGGTGCTTGACGGCTCTGCCCAGCAACGTCTTCGCCCTCAGCAAATGCACGTCCGGGACCGCGGCCCAGCTGTTCGCGTACGCAGGGGGCGTAATCCGCCAGGAGGGTAAGACAGTTTGCGCGGCGGTGAATTCGAACATCTCCAATCCACTTTTTCTGAGCCCGTGCTCGGGGCAGAATTTTACCAACAAGTTCAAGCTGGACACCCACTTCATGGGCGTCTGCATAACATGATTGGGAGACGGGGTGACAGGGCTGTCCCAGTGGCATTGCATTATATGCTATTTCTAAAGACTCCTGTTCGAATCCCTTTACAAGTCCATGAGAGCTACCCGGACCCGATTTAAATCTGACATTTACCCTATTATAGGCTACTGGCCATTGTGCTGGCCACACAATCTTCTTGTCTTCACTAGCCTTGAAATCTGTGAAAGCAGCTTTACTAGCCTTCTATAAGCCAACAAGTTTTACAAAGTATACTTTGGTTTTCATTGTTACAATAATGTGAATATCCCTTTGTTACACAGCCATTGTTACCATTCGTTATTGATTGTTAATTCCGGATGCAAGACGTCGACGTTTCAGCGACTGTTTGATAATGGTGCATTAATTCCCAATACATTTCGGATAATATCCAGATTAATTGTGGAAATAGAGCGCACCGAGCATGCTAAATGAGACAGCATGGAGAGACGCTCTATATTCTATACAGATGACCATCCTCGGTGTTATCACTGTGCTTTTTTTTTTTTTTTTTAAATTACATTTCTTGGCGTGTGTTTTTAAAAACAAGTTTTCCCTTTTTGGGTTAAACTTGTACATTTGTTACAGTGTTGTTTTCCCAAATAGAATTCCTGCTGTAGACCCATGTATGTATTTGAAATAAAGTATAGCTCCAGATATTTTTATAAGGCCCGTTGAAATATATAATTATAAGCTTATATATACTTAACATTGAGCCAATACTGTAATTTAAACTAAACGCGTATTTTTCTTTTAACAGTTTAAAATTTTGCTAGCGGTCTCGTCTGCTTTGACCGTTATCTATTCTTAAAAAAATGAAACAACTGTAAAAAGTAAAGTTCAGAATTGAAACAGTAAATGTCAACATTAAAATTGTATTGCGAGTAGGATCTTGTTGTTTTTTTGTCTCTCTACATTTGTCACTACCAATGAAATATAGAAAAGAAAAGGTCCAGCCTTGTATTATGGGTAGGGTGTTGTATAGAGGCGGCACCTTATATTGCCAACAGCGGCGTACCCTAATGGTGCAGGCAAGGTGGGTGCACTTACCTTTAAAACTTCTTCCATGAGACCTACCCCTTTTCCAACCTTAGATATTTCTTTTAATAAACCTATTTACAGAGAAGAGACATTTCTAAAACTGTATTTACATTTTTCTAGTCATATTGTTAATGTGTTTTAAATTTATTTATTGTCTTTTTTTTTTACGGTGCTTCTAATTAATGATCAATTTTA
The DNA here is from genome assembly GCA_949126835.1 of Anisus vortex. NCBI lineage: Eukaryota > Metazoa > Mollusca > Gastropoda > Planorbidae > Anisus > Anisus vortex. The sequence goes on from OX421508.1 coordinate 23,062,239, forward strand.
TGTGACTAAAAATTATGATAAATTCGGCCTTTTATAGAATTGCTTTGGACCATGCCACGTCATTGTTTTGATATGTCACCCACTGCTGTTTTTTTTAGACAGTTCCTGAAAAACAATCTATAAAAAAATTCTGGATAAAATTCTGGATCAAATTCTGGATAAAATTGTGGATAAAATGCTTGTTAAGAAAAATGAGAATTTAAAGATTAAAAGTATTTGATTAATTTGATAAAAGTTTCAATCGTTGATATTCAAATAAAATATTGGATTTGGATAATTTATGATAAAGTACTGCAAGTGTTCAGAAATGTCTCCTTAACAATTGCATTATCAGCCACCAAGTGCCTTGCAATCCTCACTGCGTCACTGGTTGTCATGGCTTTGTTCTCGGGGTTGATACCGGTTAAATTGCCAAGAACTAAATGGTATCGTATTTCCATTGCATCTGTGTGTTGGATGTGTATTAAAGGCGTAATGGCATTGTGATGTCTTCTAAATCCCCAGTACGAAATGGTAATTGAAATTGGTGAACGCTGCTTCACTTACCCTTGGACCAAAAACAGTCGGATACTGGGATAATTGGACAATGTACTTTGAAAAAAAAAGGATTTTGCTTGTCTTAGTGTATTCGTATTTTTTTTTTTTTTTTTTTTTTTTTTTTTTGGGGGGAAAGGGGGGGGTAGGGTTAGTTAGTATTTAATATATTAAATACCTGGGAAAGAAAAGTCCTCAGAAAATCTGTTTGATCTACAAAAGATGAAAATTGGTGGAGGATGCGCACCAACAGAGAGGTCCAAGAGTTATAATTTATGAAGACCCTACTAATGTGGCTGAGATAAAGAAGGGCAGACTACTCTGGACAGGCCACCTGGAACGAATGCCAAACAGCAGAGGAGAAAACGTAATCTATACTCAGAACCCTAGAGTAAAACGACCTAAAGGCAGAACCAGACTGAGATGGTTGGACGATGTCGAGATGGCTGCGACAGATCGGGGTACAGGCCTGGAAAAAGAAGGCAATGGATAGGTCCGAGTAGAAGGAGGTTGAGAGGCCAGAGCCCTCCATGGGCTGTAAGGCCAAAGATGATGGTGACTGTATGCCTTATGGTCTGTGGTAAGTAATACATATGTACCCAACCCCGCCATTCCTATCTTCTATCTTGTACATTACAGACGCTCCTTCTATAAACAAGATTATTGCGCTCTACGCTCATCGGTGGTCCGAGTCTAGTCTTGCATCAGTAGTATTAGAGGTAAGATGTCTAGTCTTGCATCAGTAGTATTAGAGGTAAGATGTCTAGTCTTGCATCAGTAGTATTAGAGGTAGGATGTCTAGTCTTGCATCAGTAGTATTAGAGGTAAGATGTCTAGTCTTGCATCAGTAGTATTAGAGGTAGGATGTCTAGTCTTGCATCAGTAGTATTAGAGGTAGGATGTCTAGTCTTGCATCAGTAGTATTAGAGGTAAGATGTCTAGTCTTGCATCAGTAGTATTAGAGGTAGGATGTCTAGTCTTGCATCAGTAGTATTAGAGGTAGGATGTCTAGTCTTGCATCAGTAGTATTAGAGGTAAGATGTCTAGTCTTGCATCAGTAGTATTAGAGGTAGGATGTCTAGTCTTGCATCAGTAGTATTAGAGGTAGGATGTCTAGTCTTGCATCAGTAGTATTAGAGGTAAGATGTCTAGTCTTGCATCAGTAGTATTAGAGGTAGGATGTCTAGTCTTGCATCAGTAGTATTAGAGGTAAGATGTCTAGTCTTGCATCAGTAGTATTAGAGGTAAGATGTCTAGTCTTGCATCAGTAGTATTAGAGGTAAGATGTCTAGTCTTGCATCAGTAGTATTAGAGGTAAGATGTCTAGTCTTGGATCAGTAGTATTAGAGGTAAGATGTCTAGTCTTGCATCAGTAGTATTAGAGGTAAGATGTCTAGTCTTGCATCAGTAGTATTAGAGGTAAGATGTCTAGTCTTGCATCAGTAGTATTAGAGGTAAGATGTCTAGTCTTGCATCAGTAGTATTAGAGGTAGGATGTCTAGTCTTGCATCAGTAGTATTAGAGGTAAGATGTCTAGTCTTGCATCAGTAGTATTAGAGGTAGGATGTCTAGTCTTGCATCAGTAGTATTAGAGGTAGGATGTCTAGTCTTGCATCAGTAGTATTAGAGGTAAGATGTCTAGTCTTGCATCAGTAGTATTAGAGGTAGGATGTCTAGTCTTGCATCAGTAGTATTAGAGGTAGGATGTCTAGTCTTGCATCAGTAGTATTAGAGGTAAGATGTCTAGTCTTGCATCAGTAGTATTAGAGGTAGGATGTCTAGTCTTGCATCAGTAGTATAAGAGGTAAGATTTTAAGTCGCATTACTCTTCCTCCCATCCTCTGCTCCGATGATTATCCTCTCCCTGGGAGGATTAATCATCACATTCCTCGATCATTACCTCCCGTCACGTGCTTGCCGTTCACCCCCTTCCTCCCCCCCACCCCCCGTGGTCACCCTCGGATCAATAATGTATAAGTAAAAATAGAAAAAAGAATAACAGCTAGATGGTGGTCATTTACTCATTATTCAGCAAATTTTAAATAGTTTTGTTAAAGAGTTGTGTGTTTTTTGTTCGTTTAGGTAATTTTTATCAGTTCTCTTTATACTTATGTATACAAGAGACATACGAAAAAAATGAAACAAAAAAAACGTCTTAAATACTATTCATTTATTGTACTTTTCAATTCAATTGACGAGTCTTAATTAGGCGTGACCTTTTCCAATGGAAGAGATCACAACTTCCTGTTCTATTTTTTAATTAGTAAACAAAAAAAGCATGCTTTTGCTGATTTCAACCTCGACGGCCTGTTCGAGTCTTTGAGAATTATACAAAGGATACAAGATTAGTTATGAGGAATCCGTTTTTAACATCTAAAGTGAGTAAGCGATAATTAATACTCAAGTGTTAGTCGCGTAAGGTTAAAATTATCTATGTTTACAAAAAAAATAAATTAGTCAAGAGTTGCGTTTCTTGGTTATTAAAAAAAACACATTGCGTAGATTCATAAAAACAAATAACGAAAATTATTTTCCATTAGGCAATAAGTTTGATAGTATAAAAAGGGGAAATTTCACTTCTGATTTTCACAATTCATCGTTTTCTTTTGGCAGCATTTTTTTGGAAATGAAATGAAATTTTAATCTCCTACAGCTTTTTGTACAACCAGTAACACGTTGTTTTAATTAAATGATCGAATAAGACCGGAAATGTCTTTCTATGCGACCTTTTATGCATGCTTATTTGTTAAGACGTGTAGATTCATCAAAGGCTTTTAAAATATCATGATGCAAGGATAACAATCGTTCAAAACATAAACGAGTAATAGTAATAGTCTACTGGAATTGGTAGGAAATTTCCGATCACCGCCATCCAAAAAGTCTCTAAGATTTAATGTATTTTTGTTCATGAATTGATTGACAATAGCCAATTTAAAGCCGCTGTGATTCGTAGTTCTTATTTCAGTAAATTTATTTCCAGTCCTGGCCACAATAATCCAATCCTCAGTAGACATCTTCGGATCAAAAATGTATATTTAAACACACACAGACACACACACATACACACATAAATACACACACACACATACACAGACATACACACACATACACACACACACGCTCTGTTTTATTCAAACAGACCACACGTTTATAATTCAAGAGCTATACTGGACAACGCCCGCACCCAATCGATAATTCATTGTACTGGTATGTCTCTAACGAATGATAAAATTTCACCTTTTGTACACACACACACACAATCTCTCTCTCACTAACACATACATAACCACACACAAATAAAAATCTGTCTCTCTCTCACTTTTCTATCTCTCTTCAACACGTGTCCTTCGTTTTTCTTTTAAAGTCGACCCATGGCATTGATCCAATTACTTCCCCTAACAGTTCTAAAAACAGGTGGTTGTTTCTAAATGTATAATTAATAATATAGGCCACACGCGATCATTAACGCGTGCCCTGCCACGTCACATTCACCCCACACCCTGGATCCATAATGTATTATTAAATACTAAACCTACGCGCTTTTGCGGGAGATGATTATACATTCGTGTTCACTACCGCACGCGTATTATTTATAAAGTAGGGTTATTGACCTTTTGTACTCACACACACATACATACACCAACAAAATTAACATGAAATCAACAAATTTAGGAATACCTATAAACAGCTGAATAATTTTGACGTATTTAATGTCCCTGGCGACACGTGTCGCATAATTTAAGTATTTAAATGTAAATTTATAATGCCCCGTACTAACATTATAAGTATTTATAAGAGATGTCCATGTGTGTATCAGACACAGCAAATATGATACACAACTACTTCAACCGTTTGCTTACAAGCGCCTACAAACTTCACACAACAGATCTAGAGGCCTATTACTAACAGTATTAAAATTAAGAATATCTCTTGTATTTCTCTTTGAGGTTATTGTTTCTTTTTTACTTTTTTTAAAAATAGCATTTTATTTTTCTTCATTTAAATTATGTTTCTGTGGCCACAGAAAAACTAGTTGATTATGTGGCTTTTTCAACAACGGTAAGTTTGAAACTTTTTTCATCATTCACTTTTAATTGTATCCTAGGTGTATATTATTCAAAGCTGTATATATGTGTCTCTATTGTAAAATTATTTTTTATTACACCACTATGTGTTATATATATTAAATTTTTTTTATGTTCAGACTTTATATATATATATATATATATATATATATATATATATATATATATATATATAGTGCCAGGTCGACCGATATTCGTTCGATAATAAAGAGCAGGCCCTTGTACCTTAACATAATGTGTATGTAAAACAACGGTGCATAAATGTTAAAAACACGTCTTTACCAGACCAATAAATTGCATTTGTCTTTTTCTTTTTTCCCCATCTACACAAATTCAAGTTATATAAGTAAACGTTTTTTGGCGTATTCATTTCTATCTTTATACTCGTTACAATAGTATAAATTATAGTATTGTATGTATCCCTCCATCCAACCCCCAACACTACTTTCATCATATCGCATTTAAAATTTCCTACCTAGCAACAATTTTGGTAATGGTTAGGTTTGGGTTAACTTAACGTTTTGAGAGAAAGAGGGAGAGAGATGGAGACAGAGAGACGAGAGAGAGAGAGAGAGAGAGAGAGAGAGAGAGAGAGAGAGAGAAGCAGGGGCCGGTCAGAGAGCGCCCAGTTATCACTTTATTTCACTTTACTCCTTTATTTCGTTTTGTGAAACACGCTTACACAAGGTATTTTTTGTTTACCTATAATAAATACTTGACAAACGTGCCCATACCGATACTATTTCTTTATTCTTTATGTGTATAGGCTACACTATTTCTTTTATTATTCAATGTATGTAACTCTTGCTTATAGATTCACGGACAGTGCCTTGTATCAGTGGATTGTGCACAAGGGATAGCCTTTACTACAGACTGTAAGAAAAATATTTATTTACACATAAATATGTTAATGAAAAGTAATAATATTTGTATAGCGCTGCCAACAAACATAATGTAAGCTCAGAGCGCATTTAACATACAAACTGAGTGTTACGTTACTACAGTAGTTCTTATAGTCTTATAGTTATGTAACTCTTATATTTTCTTTCTATATTTACACATATTCATCTATAAATATATACATAAATATACATATATATATAAAGTTATGTAATAGCGCTTCAATTATATCTATAATACACACAGATGGAGCGACAATGCTATAGCTGTAGTGTGTGCGGCCGTATGTTTACAAACAACGCCCACCTTGTCCGACACAATGACACTGTCCATGAACGACAGCGCCATGCTTGTGATGTCTGTGGGCGGGTCTACACAAGGCTTGATAAACTCCGTGAGCACCACAAGAAGACTCACACCCAGCCGCAGAACGGTTTTACACATTTTGCTGCTCGTGGCGATCAAAGACCCACACTTTCAACGATCACACCACAAAATAATTGCACAGCCCAAAGTCCAGCTGCATCCGAATCAGAACCAGCATGTTATAGACCAGGTGTTAGGCCACAGGTTATAAAGGCAACAACTTTTATTCCAACTATCAAGCCCACTATCTTCAAAATCTTTAACAGCGATGAGTCTGAAAAAAATCCTTTACAAAATACATCAACCGCTCAGCCCAGTTTTCAAAAGACCACAAACACTTCGGATAAAAAGAATCCTGATTATGTTCCTAATTGTTTAGAGACGAACATGGGTTCAATTAAAAAAAATAGAAGAAAAAGGCAAGGTGCTCAGGAAAATATACAGAATATTCAAACTAAAAGTAAACGTTCAAAGCCCACAGAGTCACACTTTTCGCTCAACAAGCCATTAAATAAAGTTCAGGAAGTAAAGTATTGGATATTTAATTTACCTCCATGGTGGTATCCAACCTCAGGAGTAACCGCGCCCAAAGGACATTCCAATCATCACTTTCCAGCTGATCGACATCAGTCTTATTTTGCAACCCCAATGAAATTGCCAATTATTTTGCCAAAGGATGTCCCATCCATGAATGAATCTAATCTCCAACCATTCCCTGGCAATCACAATTCACATCAGTTGAATGCTCATATCAAGCGGAAAGAAAGTAACCTCCTATATCACAACAACGAAGGCACATATCATGGACATGGAGCAATGCAAAGAAATGATAATGATGGGGACATTTTAACAGGAATTTCCATTCCACATACTCCTTGCAACATTTCTGCTGGACATGGACATGGAGCAATGCAAAGAAATGATAATGATGGGGACATTTTAACAGGAATTTCCATTCCACATACTCCTTAACACATTTCTGCTGGACATGGACATGGAGCAATGCAAAGAAATGATAATGATGGGGACATTTTAACAGGAATTTCCATTCCACCAACTCCTTGCAACATTTCTGCTGGACATGGACATGGCGCAATGCAAAGAAATGATAATGATGGGGACATTTTAACAGGAATTTCCATTCCACCAACTCCTTGCAACATTTTTGCTGGTCATGTTAATATTGACACAAGACCAAAACAACAATTTAATGTAATGGAGTGTATTCCAGCTAGAACTCTGAATGTTTCTAAAAATAATGCAGCAGTAGACCATAGAATGACTTCAAAATCCTCCGGCAATTATTCATTAGAATGTTCTAAGGAGAGTCATTATAAATCAGGTGTTTTCCAGGTATTAGATGGTTTTGAAAATCGACTTAATGAAGTGTGTAGGCTTGATAGTTTCCGCACGCTTTCTACCCCACCGGTTACGCCAGACACTGCAACATCATCAACACCAGCCACACCACCTGCATTATACACAGCTACTGTTCCATCCATGGCTATTGCATCATCCACAGCTGTTGTATCATCCACAGCTGTTGCATCATCCATGGCAATTGCATTATCCATAGCACCAGCATTATCTGCTACATCTGTATCATCCACATCATATGTATCATCCACATCACATGAATCATGCTCATCACAAGGATCATCCACAGCAACTGTAGTATCCTATTCACATCTAGCATCAACGCCATCTGCAGTATCTGCACCTGTTAATAAATCAAAGGAAAGGGTAGTTATACCTGAACACTGCCAAGCCTACCCCTTAATGAAAAATCTCACTCCAGGGAAATCACTTGAGTGCAACAAATATACGGATTCTGTGAATACAGATAGGCAAAAAATATCACCAGGTAAGAGTTTGTAAAGCTACACAGAACTCAAAGCTAGATACTGTTTCATATTAGTGTTTAGATTTTTAAAGTTTCTAAAAGAAAATACATTTTTGGTTCTACTGAATGAAAACAGAGCCACACATAAGAGAAATGGACACCATGGGAGAAGAGAGAGAGAGAATGAAGGTAGAGGTGAAGTCTGAGAGAAAAGGAGGAAGAATGTAGTTAATGTGAGAGGGAGTGTAGAGAAAGAGGCAAGGGCATTATATCATTTGGAACATTGAGGGAAGATAAATGCTTGATATGGGACAATTGAGGAAACCTAAATGCCTGTATTATATATTATTGGTAGAATAAAAGAACTTAAGTAACCTGACTTCTGTTATTTAAATCACTTGGGTTAAAGAGGCAACTTAAATCTTATATCATAATGAGATACATACCGTGTATACGGTAGCTGTAGCTCTAATCAATGAGAGCACATAAATGCATGTATTTCATATCATTAGGAGCATAGGCTAAGTAAATATAAGCACCTGGTACTTTGTATTAGTTTAACCCTACGTTTTGTTTATCTATCCACAGCTAAAATATTCACATGTCACATCTGCCCATACCAAATAGAAAAACTTTTCAATTTCCAGCTTCACATGGCCCAGCATTGCACAAAAAGTGACAAGCTGATTCCGGTCAACGTCAGCCGCCACAAGCTGAGGTGCGGCATATGCGGCTACTTTGGCACCGACGCGACGGACCTGGATGCCCACGTGGGCGAGCACGTGCTGCAGAAGCGCTTCGTGTGCAGTTACTGCGACCTGGACTTTGAAAAAGTGAATGAGGTTCGGAGTCACATCATGAAATTTCACGGAGAGCCTGTAGTTTTTAACGACCGCCGCACGATATACATGCAAATGGTCAGACAGGCGCAGACGATGATTCCCATCAATCTAGTAGTCGTTTTGGGCAAAAACGAAGCTGAGCAATATTTGGCCTGGTGAATCTCTACATTATGTGTTCTTCTCAACAGAAAAAAAACTTGTAAGACATTTGTTAACATAGCTCTTTCACTAATAGTATCAATTAACTAAAGGTAAATAATTGACACTGCAGTTTGATTGTAATATTTTTTTTCTCTCTTAACAAAACATTATAACATTATGAACATTATAGCTATTCGTTTCTCCGTCATTTTGACGGGCATGACCACTAGTATATTTATATTTGAATTGTTTTAATTGCTTGGAAAAACTATTTTTGTCTATACCAGTATTTATAAGTTCTGGTTAGAAATCCTATTGCACAAGGACAGTCCATTAAGTTATTAAAAAATTATTTCATCATTCAGTTGCATTAAGCTATTATTAAAAAGTTAATTCAGTTAATATATTAAAAAAAACACAATAATTCTATGAATACTTCAAATATATATCCACAAACACTTGTTTTTTTGTTGTTTTTTTCCAAATACACTATCAGACAGTTATTAAAAATGTTTCACATTTACTGATATAAATATTTTAATGTTTTGGATAGTCTTATCCCTAAAAGTCAGACAAGATTTCACGTGATGAGTCATGCAAGGTTGCCTTTGTATGACGGGGTTAATCGGGTGATGGTAATATGTATTTTGTCAAGAGATTGTTTAGTAAAAGTTAGACATCGTTCATGGTACGAGTCAAAGAAGTGTCAGGTTATACTTGAGCGTTGATGATATGTATTTTGTAAAGATGGTGTTTTGTATAAAGGTAGAAATAGTATAAGGTCAAGCAAGTGATAGGAATTGGATGGTGGAATCATGCAGGTCTGTTTCTCCCATTACTAGAGTTGAAAGTCTATGTGACCTTAGGAAGAGGAAATTCTAGATACACGTCGATCGAGGAAAAAAGAATAGGTCTAAATTTTGTGTATCTTATAAAGGCATTCATTGAAACACATTGTACCTATAAAGATAGTAATATAAGGACAAGTCTCTAGGAACTCTATGTCAGTGTTGTCCTGGGGAGGAAGTCAGAAAAAATAAGTTTTGTATCAGCTGGTGAATGGTAGTATATGTTGCTAAGGTTCTGACCACTATTAATAAATGTTGGTATATAACCTAAAAGGTTCCATAGCTAGTTTGGTAATGCTCGGTAAACTGTAAACAGATATGGGAGGGGTTTTCTCAAACTGACACCAGGGTCAGTTGGTAAGCTTATCGGTTTAGAGTTTGACATGTCATATCTTTTTCATTGAGGATACTGGGAAACCCTTGGTCGAGTGTAAGTGTAAACACACACACACACACACACACACATACACCCATACACGCTTTTGGTGTCAGGAAGCCATAGCGGGGAGGAAACAATTTCTAAGAGGGAAATAGTAACAAGGAGGGACGGAGAGGAAATTAGAATGGTTACATAGACTGGTGTTAGGATTCAATGTACTAAAAGTTTTCTAAAATAGAAAGAGTCTTTGAAAGCGGGGACTGTTTCGTAAGAGTAATGGTTTACGTAACTAAACGTATTGTTATAAATAGAAGTGTGAAAGAACTGGAGTCAGAGAGATGGAGTCACAGAGAAAGATAAAGTAAACGCTTCTAAGAGTTTAAAGTTAAGACAAGTCTGATGCAGTCTCAACTTCGTTGGGCAGGGCATGTTATACGCATGCCAGACTGCCGTCTTCCAAAGATGTTCTTCTATGGCGAGCTAAAAAACGGTCAGGGAGCTCGTGGAGGTCCAAAAAAGCGCTATAAAGACACCCTCAAGGCATCACTCAAAGCGTTCTCCATTAAAGACGACTCCTGAGAGGTGACAGCCAAGGACCGTGCCTCATGGCGCTCAGCAGTCCATAAAGGAGCAGCTTTTTGCGAAGAGCAAAAACAGAGAGCAGCTGAGTCCAAGAGGCAAGCCAGGAAAGATCGAGCCCTAGAACTCACTGCCGACGTTCCGACCTTCCCCTGTACGGTTTGCAGTCGTACCCTCCGAGCAAGGATAGGCCTCACTAGCCACATGAAAACCCATTGCACCGCCACACCCCGAACTTCATAGGACGACAAAAAGTGGTCATCGTCGAACACGACCGACAAACAACAACAACAAGAACCAAGAACACAAAACACACGCTTAAATTCCAGAGGAATCTATAATAATATGCAAAAGTTAAAGGTCATGCCGATTCCAAGAAATTCTTGTAATGAAAATATGTCGTGTCTTATAAATTACGGAAGTTGCCATTTTGTACGGATTCCGGAGTGCTAGAACCCGTAACCCGTGAACCCGTGAACCCGTGAACCAAACATGTAGTTGATATATTGGCATTACAGGTTTTACAATAAATACAGCGAGTCTGCTTGATAACTATCAAGTGTGATACCATGTTGAAAAGATACCCTAAACACTTTAAGACTGAGGCCTAGAAAGAAAAGTTTTGTTAAAAAGATTATTAGACATTCAATTTAACATTAGATATAGGCATACAACATAATAAGCTATAAAAAAAAATGCTCATAGAGAGTTAAACTATTCTTACTCCCAAAGACTATAATAAGATGGACCGCTTGTTTGATATTTCTTCTATTTAAATTTGATAACTCGTAATACTTTGTTTCGGAATTCCCGATCGCACCCTGTCCACCTAGACTTCCGGTTTAGTAATTCTCTCATATTTTCTCAATGGAAAATTAAGATTAAAATCGAAAGTTGTATAAGCGGATGTCTTTAGGGAAGTTTAGGAGTCATTAAAGACAGTGTTATTTGCTGTGCACGAAAAAACAAAACAAGTGTTAAGCTCAAAAGCGGACCAAATTATTATCATTATAGTCTTTGGTTTGTCCCTACTGTTTCGTGTTATTTATGCATGATATTCTTCTTTCCTAGGCTCATTTTTGCCACAGCAGCATAGCTTAGTCGGGAAACTGCAACATTATATAGCGCTCTTTTTTTAAAAAGACATCACAATAGACTTAAACCATGAATTAACTTCGAACACAATTACATTTTCTCTACCAATATATATGGGACAATATTGCCCTTGGGGTAAATAAAACTTGTTTGTGTCCACTAAACATTTTTGCACGATGCGCCAATTTACCCTGCTTCTGAGGTATGAACAATATACTTCAAACTACAACTTTACGATTCATAAATAAAGTTTGTGTGTTTATAACTTATGCAAACATTGGTTTCAAAATTTAAATAAAGAATATTTCTGTAGTTTTTTTAAAATGTGTAAAAAGTAAAAGTAAAGTATCCCGTCGGACCTGGAAATGACCATAGGGCCGTGAAGTAGTCTTCACCTGTTTCTGTGGCCACGGCGTACTAATGGGATTGTGTGGCCAGCACAATGCCCAGCCGCATTTACTTTACCCCAACTAAAGTCAGGTACCCATCAGAGCTGGGTAGACTCAGAGACACCCTCCAGACCCGAGAAAGAAACAAATCCTAGCCTTCACCGGGATTCGAACCAAGGACCTTCGATACGAACGCCAAACGAACGCACTGCCGCTCGGACACCGTGCCGCTATAAAATGTGTACGAGTATGTTATTATGGCAGTGAAGGGAAATAATTCAGTATTTGTCTCTTTGTATGGCGCTGGCTCATTTATTTCCCTTATTCATTTTCTACATTTTTAAAGCTAACTATAACAAAAAAAAACCTGTTAATATTGATATAAAACAAAGATGTATCGTCACAGAAGAAATAGTTTGTCAAGCCCATTAACTACAAGAGAAACTTGTGTATTGCAGAATGCTGACAGAAATGTTTACCCAACTTTTGAATTTAGCGTATTGAGTTTCAAATGAATACGTGGTATAATAAAAGTATGCTGACCTGGAAACATAACCTAGAAATCGAGTAACTTATATACTTGCCGCCAATCATGTTGACGTAAAATTGTTGGAAATACTAGTTCAAGAAGGTGCAGATGTTAACGCTTCAGGAAAATTATTTCCTTATGTAACTGCAGTAACAACAATGCTTTCAAAACTATGGGACCACCCAGAACGCGTTACTTCGTGTATCAACTATTTGATGGACCAGAACTCTAACATTGACTAAGTCCACTCTAGAGTAATTCATGTTTTTATAACATCTGGCTGTTTCTCACTTATTCCAAGATTTATTTCCCATGGATTAGCTCCAGCATTCCTTTCAAAATCTAAAAAATATATTTCGCCTCTGATGATGGCTCTATTCCTTAATCAATCAGACCTGGCTTGGTATTTCATTAATATCAAGTCCCTCATGAAAATAGACATTCCTGTTCTTTCTGAAAATAGAGATTTTGAAGAAGAATCTATTTTAAATAGTCTGGATTTGCTGACGACAGTTAGCCAGCAGACATTGTCATTGGAAACTTTGTGTTTCGTTGTTATCTCTGACACACTGGGTTCTACTCTGGACAGAAGATTAAAGGTCCAAAAACTTGAGCTTCCTCAACCTCTGCAAGATTTATTCTTATTCAAGAATGTCACAGAAATTGATATAAAAAAACATGGGCACAAAAGATCGATTTCTATTCAAACGTTCTTTAGAGCAATTAAATCGTAATGAGTTCATTCATGACGATGAAAACGACGATAGTACTGATTCTTCTTCGGATGATGAATTCTAATCGATTTATACGTAAGAAAAAATATTCATTATATTTAATCATATTTTATGCATGTGAATATTTATAAAAGCAGAAACGCTAAAATTTAATACGATCTTAAAGTAAATTTTTGTTTAGCATGACTAAACACACACATCAGTAATTGAAGTTTCAAATAATATAATTTAAAAAATAAATTATGCCTGTAAATCTTTATTTAAAAGTAATAATTTAAATCCAAAAGACATTCTACAATTTGGGTAGAAATCTTTTCTGTCTTTCGGCTTGGCTCAAGAGGCAAAGTATATATTATGGTTTAATATCGTCAAATTAATCTTTTTAATCTGAACATAATGATTGTCTTATATAGTTTGACTTTTTACACGCAGGTATGTTCGGTATGAGTTTCCAAAACCCATTTTCTATTTTTGATATTTGTGTGTAGAAATGTATATCTTCCTGTTGACCCAATTAGAATGAAGAAAAATATAATAATATTACATCAAATAAAAAGCAATAAATACCAAAATAAGAAAGAGAGAGAGAGAGAGAGAGAGAGAGAGAGAGATAGAGAGAGAGAGAGAGAGAGAGAGAGAGAGAGAGAGAGAGAGCAATCGTGAACTATTATGTAAACATATTATTTTGTTATGTTTGAAATATTTCGTCCTTTCGAGGAGTAAGCCATTTTTATAGCTTTACGCAAATATGTCATTTTTTAAAACTTTAGACAAACATGCATATTTATTATGTCTACATATACTTCATATTTATAACTTTAGAACAACACAACATTGTTATAACTGTACAGACATACGTCATTTCTATAACTTTAGGCAAACACACAATTTGAACAATTGTAGATTTATTTGTCATTTTTTACGAACTAAAGACAAAATATAATTTTCTTTCTTTTTTAATGAAATTGAATGTATGGTAAATGCACAATCCCTCCAAGAATACCCGTATCTAGGATTAATAGCATCACCATGTATTATGTACTAACCCTAACATTCTAGTTTTTAAATTGACTTATCAATTCTTTCTTCTCGTAATGAACAGATGTATTCGCGAGTGCTCATGTGTTTGTTTAGTTTCATGCAGTTCTTACCAATACAATAACTGATGTTTTTATCTGTAGGCCTAAACTATCGTATGCAGTTTGTGATGAATGTGTATTTTAATAAAATTAAGACTTACACATTTTTTTTATATATTAAGCAATGATGTTTTTGTTTTTGATTCATTGTGTGTCGATTATTTCCTGTCCAACTATCAATGGCAATTGGTTTATCTGATCTATATCTCGCTATTCATCAGACTGTCTTTCGGTCTATCTGATCTATCTCTTACTTTTCACCAGACTGTCTCACGGTCTATCTGATCTATCTCTCACTCTTCATCAGACTGTCTCACGGTCTATCTGATCTATCTCTAACTATTCATCAGACTGTCTCGCGGTCTATCTGATCTATCTCTCACTTTTCATCAGACTGTCTCACGGTCTATCTGATCTATCTCTCACCTTTCATCAGACTGTCTCACGGTCTATCTAATCTATCTCTCACTTTTGATCAGACTGTCTCACGGTCTATCTGATCTATCTCTCACTTTTCATCAGACTGTCTCACGGTCTATCTGATCTATCTCACTTTTCATCAGACTGTCTCTCGGTCTATCTAATCTATCTCTCACTTTTGATCAGACTGTCTCACGGTCTATCTGATCTATCTCTTACTTGTAATCAGACTGTCTCACGGTCTATCTGATCTATCTCTCACTTTTCATCAGACTGTCTGTCTGTGTCTGTAATAGTGACAATGTAACTGGGCGTTAGTAAAGAACGGTGTAATTTTAATCTGACTGAGACTTAGTGACACAGTGGACTTAAGTATTGTAATTTGTTGACCAGACTCAACTAACTGGGTCGATTTGCTGGTCATTGTAGAAAGAAAAGGTGGAAGTTTAAGGTGTGCTCAGTACATTTAGCAAGGGTAAATTTGGCTACGGTATTTTCGGCAAGGTAGTTTTGGCAAAGGTAATTTCGGCAAAGGTAAATTCGATAATACTTGCAAAACGGTGAAATCGGCAACGGTAAAATTGGCAAACGTATAATATCTACTGTTTTTATTGAAACTGGAGATATGATAACAGTCTTGTCAACTAAATGATGTTCATGGCTTGAAACGAGGCTAAATCCGTGGATGATTAGTTTAATATGGCGTTCCTTAAGTAAAGTATTAAGGACACTTGCACAGAACCATCAGATCTTTGCCGAAATTATCTTTGCCAAAATTACCTTACCTTCTAAAAGACCAGAACTGGCCGTCGAGGTAAGAATCAATTGTCAAACACCAGCATTAGCATGTTGAAAGTTTACGGAACTGACAAGAAATGTCACCGGAAGTTCATGATCTCTTCCAATCGAAAAGGTCACTCCTCAATAAGACTTGTCAATATCATAAGTTGAATACTATCAACGAGTCTGCAGGTGGAAAAAAATACATAGACATAGATCTAATCCTGAAGCTACAGATAAAAGTTTGTAAACTACAATGAGTATTAAAGCTATAATAACTTTAAAAAAGTATTATTTATTTCCTGAAAACATTGACAAAATAATTTAAAATAAAATTTGTAATCAGGTTAAGAAAACCACGTCCTTTTATTTCACAAAATGTTACGGCTATCCCTGTGGATGAGAATCAAACACCAGTCTTCCGAGTGTGTCTAAAAAATAATTATTACATTTTATTTAGTGAAAACATTTTGGGAAATCTTTAAGTCCCAAAATTCTTTACAATCTATAAACAAACAAAAAAAGTTATATTGGATTAGGAAAAAAGAAGAAAAATAAATATCATTGGGAAATCGAACATGGCAGTCGAAGATGCTCACCACTCCGCTAGGGAGGCACATATCTCTCATCTAGACTACGCGAACTGTCTATACATTGGACTGCCAAATTGTGATTTGAAAAAACTACAAAGGGTCCAAAACATGGCTGCAAAAATTGTTCTAAACAATGAAGACAACTCAACAATCTGTCTGAAAAAAACTGCACTGGCTACATATAACACTTAGGATAAAATTTAAAGTTTTGACAATACTCTATAAAAGCCTTCATGGTCAAGCTCCCCAGTACATGCGATCCATGGTTGAGCTTCACACACCGGGGAGGGGAGGACTGCGTTCCGACGGAATGCATCTGCGGTTCAAGGTGCCAGGCGCAGAAAGAAAAACATTTGCAGCTCGCTCCTACAGCGTCGTGGCACCTCTGTGGTGGAATGAACTCCCAAACAAAATCAAACAAGCTGACAATATAGACATTTTAAAAACAAAACTTAAAACACACTTTTTCGATTTATTTTATAACAGATGGTAAATGTAAAGCGCATTCGAAGACTTTGTTATGAATAGCGCTATAAAAATATGTAATTTGTAATTTGTTGTATCGAAAGTGAGATCGCCAAATTAAGATAAACAAGAAAAAGACTGGAAGTGGCTGGAACAACATCAGAAAGCAGTAGATCAGTTAAAGACAATTATAACAACAGCACCAGTGCTAGTTTGCTATGACATTTCAAATTAAACGAGAGGCTTGGGTTAAAAGAGTGACAATATAGTCAATAAACACCTATTTAACAGCCGTTGATTTTAATAACTTCTAAAAAAAACATCTGTAACTAAATCAATCTTAGTTTAACATATGTACTACAGACAATCCTTCTATATAAAAAGGTTATTGCTTCCTACGCTCATCGGTGGTCTGAGTCTAGTCACGTGTCTAATTTTGCATTTTTATTAGTGTTTGTAAATGATTTTAAGTTAGGGCCTACTGGTTATACTTTATGCGTACGCACCAAAGTTGCGCATTTATGTTCAAACTAATATGTTGATAATTTGTTTAAATCGACTAGATCTAGAGTGCATAATTATTATTCGTCCAAGAAGGCCTGTATAAAATTAAAATTTCGAACTTCGAATAATTATTGGACAATTTTATGGAAAGGAACAACTATCGCTTTGTTGATTGGATTGAGCCAAGCTTGTAATGACGGAAAACCAGATTAAGGTATTAGCTCAACATATCTACACAATCTTACAAAAGGTTAAAGCAGATATAAAGAAGATTATTGCATCCTACGCTCATTCGTGGTCGGAATCTAACATTACATTTTTATTAGTGTTTCAAACGAAGTTAAGTTACGTTTAATTCGTATTACGTCAGGCCATTTTAGTAATTAACTCAATGAACTTTCTCCTAAAATTTATCAGACTGAAATGTGAAAATAAACAAAAGCAGCGTGAAATTTTGACACCTTCCCGAGCCTGAGCCGCTTAGCGCCTGTGTGATGGACACGCACTGTAACCGCCTTCCGCCGGCCCTAGACTAACTAATGTGAGAAAGCATTTTAGTTTTATGTTCTTATAACATTTGTAAAAGTTTCTTTTTATGTTTTATTATATTTTTATTGCTTTATCAATATGTGGATTTCAAGATAATTTATCATTTATTATTACTCCTAAGTACTTTGCATTTTAAGTTTGGGTATACATATTTGTTTTCCTTTTTCTTGGATACTCGTAACAGTTGGCACTTTTCTCAGTTTTCTGGGTAAAAAGACATACTCCAGTTAGATTCACATTTTTGTAATTCATGTAGGTCTTTTTGTAGTAAAGTAGTAAGTAAAGTACCCGTCGGACCGAATTGATCCATAGGTCCGATGAAGCAGAGTTCACCAGTTTCTGTGGCCAGCACTATGCACAGCCTCCTTTACTTTACCCCAACTAAGGTCAGGTACCCATCAGAGCTGGGTAGACTCAGGGACACCCTCCAGACCCGGGAAAAAAATCCTAGCCTGCAACAGGATTCGAACCCGGGACCTTCGGCTCGCCAGTCGAACGCGCTTTTTGTAAGAGTACACTTAAAAGTGCCGTCTAGCAAACTAACATCGGCAACTGCATAGTGGAAAGAAAACGCACTGAGCATGCTAAATTTAATGGTATGAAAAATGCGCGGATGCGCTAGATTAATAATCAACAGAATAAAATTTTAGAAGAACCGAATTTTATATCAACGTTCTTTGGTAACTCCAATGTTTAAAATGCATGAAGATTATTTGAAAAAAAATTATGTTGGAGGTTGTAAGAATATTTGTGTGTGTGTGTGTGAAGGTCTTTAAACTTTGAATTTTATCACTGATCACTGTTCTGACTTTCGCTGACGATTTGAACTTTTTACAAATAGTGAAAGATTGTTATGTCTCCTTTTTAATTATATGACCGCCTCACAACACCGGTGAAATATTTGCAATTTTCAATGTGTTAAAAACCCCAAAAGGCTAGGGACTTGGATGCCTGTTCTTTGTAATTTATTATATTTTATTTTATTATTTGTGAGTTATATTTTTTTGGTTATCTTAACTAAAAGTTCTGCTTATTGTGTACGTCTGTTTTAGTTTAAGGGGTTTGTCTGCAGAGATCCTTGCTAGAAAGATGATTAATAAGTCCTTGGCCCAAAACTCCTGCAGGGTGGCAGCAGGAAACGGACAGCCACCAAGCTAGACCAACGTGTCATAATGTTTACTCTATCAACTCCTCATTTTTCATCTATTTGTCAAATTTTCAGAGAACCCCCCTTTAAAATTCTGTCAACAATTTGTACCCCCCGCCCCATATTGTTTATCCGATTTCAAATTGACTATAACCCTTGTAGGCGAGGATTTTTACCAATAATAGCCAATTGTTAATAAGAAATTTTTTTTTTTCCTTACTTTTGTTATTTTCATCGAAATATTTATTGTATCTAATTTTACATTTCACTATTGGTATTGTGATACAAGGTGAGTTGTTATTCAATAGTTTAGGGGGAAATTGTGTACCAGTTGAGAATTAGATCAAGGCCTATCCTTCCATTTCCACCTACCTTCACTATTCTCTTAGGTATTATAATCAAAAATTTTCATGCACTTTATTGCTATACTAGAGCCTTTGGCAAGGCTGTACAAGTCTCATAATATGCTTGTTTAGTTGTTGTTATTTTATTTCAAATTTAATCAAATTTAAAACCATAATTTGTTGTTTGATTACAAGGATGGTAAACCTTTATACAAAAACTTGCTCTAATTGAATGTCATTGTGATATATCATATACGTGTGTATTTTATATCATTACAGAATGGCAGCTGAGGATATCAACCACATGTTGAAAGAAGCAACAGAGAATGTATTTTCAGACAAAATACAAGTTGTGAAAAATTTATTGAAATCCAGCAGGGAGCTGTTTTCTCAAGAAATATTAGATCAAAGTCTGCTGTCCTGTTGTCGGAATGGCATATTAATTTTGTTGCCAGACATAATTTCAGCAGAAGCGAACTTGGACGTTACTGATGAGAACGGAAACACTCCACTTTTGGTGTGTGCTTTAAACAGTCATGAAGATTGTGCCAGGTGTCTGATGGGTGCTGGTGCAAACATTAATGCTGTCAATTTTGAAGGTGATACGCCCTTAATTTTGTCATCGTTGAACAGTACTTCTATTGGAGTGACAAAACTCTTAGTTGGCAGCAAAAATATCAAAATAGATCATGCCAACAATAACGGCTACACTGCACTCTTTTGTGCTATTAAAGCTGCCAACTTAAATGCTATCAAATTGTTGATTGATGCTGATGCCAGCTCAGAAATAAATGAAGTTTCTCATGACACTTGTTTGAATTTGGAAGACATTGCAAGCAGAAAAGGAGTTTCAGAATTAGTTAATTTGTTTAAGTTACGAAAAATTACAGGCAAATCACCTCTTTTACATGCAGCATTAACTAGAAATGTAGAATCTGCACAAATTATGGCTAGTATGGATGATTCAATTATAAATACAGCAAATGATTCGTTCGCAAGCATAATGATTAAGTTTTTGAAATCTATACAAGACAACAATAATGTTGTTAACCAACCAGAGCTGGAGATGTTTGACTTTCTGTTAACACATGTAACTGCAAACTCCCAGAGTTCAAGTGAGAAACATACAATTATGGAAAGAGCCATATCTATTGGAGATCATGCAATTGTTGAGCGTCTATGCAAGTTTGATTTTGTTATTTCCCATCAAAATCTTAGCTCAGCTGTTTCCAAACACGATTTTCTGCGTTTTTTATTGACAAAGAAACATATTATTAATAAGTTAGATCGTAACAACCAGATTGTATATCACAACTCACCTTTACATAAGGCAATGCTAGCAGTCGAAATAGATAGTGCCAAAACCCTTATAAAACATGGGGCCTTTATGGACATAGACCTAGCACTGGAAGACGCTGTAGCCGACAACCAGGAAAAGGCTTTAGAGTTTATACTATCAGAGTTTCCTGATGAACTCGGACAGAAACTAAAGTCTCCAATGTTACTCCACTATGCCATTATAAACAGTGCTATCAACATGGTACTATTTTTACTGGACTGTGGTGCTGACATCAATGCCGAATACAACGGTAAATACAGTCTTACTCAGGCCGAAGATGTTACTGTATTAGACCTTTTATTGTCTAGAGGAGCAGATGCTAACATAAAGATCGAATCAAGGCATCACACGCATCCTTTACATACGTTTTTGTCATTAAAGTTTAGGAATTCGCTTAAGAATAAATGGAGGTCCTTGCAAGCGTCTGACGTATCAGACGCTTTCTTGGACAGAGAAATTAAGGATTTCGTTGAATGTCTTCTTCGACATGGAGCACAAGTCGACCTAAAAGATAGTTGGGGTCAAACAGCATTGCACATCGCAGCGTGTGAGGTTTATTATGTGGATATTTTAAAGCTTCTAATTGATTCTGGTGCTGACGTGAATAAAATTGACGATGATGAAGAAACTCCCTTATGGAAAGCTGTGGACCATAATGCTGTTGAAAACGTTCAATGTCTAATTGATGCTGGAGCCGATGTTAATTTTGTTTGTGAATCCGCTGATCAAAGTATAATATTTCAAGCAACAAATCAAACTATTTTAAAAATACTGCTTGACAATGGTGCAGAAATTAAAACTATAGATGGTGAGTCTCCACTAAATAGTTTGTTAATGAAAAGCCACATTGGACTGGAAAATGTGAAGCGCTTGATAGATGCAGGCTGTGACGTTAACCATAAAAATAACGATGGCTACACTGTTTTAATTCTTGCCGCCAAGCATGTTGACATAAAATTGTTGGAACTACTAATTCAAGAAGGTGCAGATGTTAACGCTTCAGGAAAAGCATTTCCTTATAAAACTGCAGTAACAGCAATGCTTTCAAAACTATGGGACGACCCAGAACGCGTTACTTCGTGTATCAACTATTTGATGGACCAGAACTCTAACATTGACAAAGTCCACTCTAGAGTAATTCATGTTTTTATAACATCTGGCTGTTTCTCACTTATTCCAAGATTTATTTCCCATGGATTAGCTCCAGCATACATTTCAAAATCTAAAAAATATTTTTCGCCTCTAATGATGGCTCTATTCCTTAATCAATCAGACCTGGCTTGGTATTTCATCAATATCAAGTACCTCATGAAAATAGACATTCCTGTTCTTTCTGGAAACAGAGATTTCGAAGAAGAATCTATTTTAAATAATCTGGATTTGCTGACAACAGTTAGCCAACAGCCATTGTCCTTGGAAACTTTGTGTTTCGTTGTTATCTCTGACACACTGGGTCCTACTTTGGACAGAAGATTGAAGGTCCAAAAACTTGGACTCCCTCAACCTCTGCAAGATTTGTTGTTATACAAGAATGTCACAGAAATTGATATAAAAAACATGGGCACAAAAGATCGATTTCTGTTCAAACGTTCTTTAGAGCAATTAAATCGTAGAGTCTTAATTCTTGTTGATGAAGACGACGATAGTACTGATTCTTCTTCGGACGATGAATTCTAATCGATTTATACGTAAGAAAAAATATGTATTCTATTTAAACATATTTTATATATGTGAATATTTATAAAAGCAGCAACGCTTAAATTTAATACGATCTTAAAGTACATTTTTCTTTAGCACGATTAAGCACACAAATCAGTAATTGAAGTTTCAAATAATATAATATATAAAATATAAATTATGCCAGTAAATTTTTTTTGAAAAGTCATAATTTAAATCCAAACGACATTCTACAATTTGGGTCTGCCAGCTTGGTTACAACAGGCAAATTATATTTTGGTTTAATATCGTCAGATTAATATTTTTTATCTTAACAGAATGATTGTTTTTTATAGTTTGACTTTTTACGCGCAAGTATGTTCGGTATGAGTTTCCAAAACCCATTTTCTATTTTTCGATATTATTTTGTAGAAATGTCTATCTTTCGGTTACGGTTAACCCAAATAGAATGAAGAAAAATATAATACTAATACATCAAATAAATAACAATAAATACCAAAATAAGAGAGAGAGAGAGAGAGAGAAATCGTGAACTATTATGTGAACATATTATTTACTTATGTTTGAAATATTTCACTATTTGAGGAGTAAGCCATTTTTATAGCTTTACGCAAATAAGTCATTTTTTAAGTTTAGACAAACATGCAATATTTGTTATGTACACATACACTTCATTTTTATCAATTTAGACCAACACAACATTGTTATAACTGTACAGACATACGTCATTTCTATAACTTTAGGCAAACACACAATTTGAACAATTGTAGATTTATTTGTCATTTTTTACGAACTAAAGACAAAATATTTTTTTTTCTATTCTAATGAAATGGAATGTATGGTAAATGCACAATTCCATCAACAATACCCGTATCTAGGAGTAAATGCATCACCGTGCTATTATGTACTAACCCTAACATTCTAGTTTTTAAATTGACTTATCAATTCTTTCTTCTCGTAATGAACAGATGTATTCGCCGGTGCTCATGTGTTTGTTTAGTTTCATGCAGTTCTTACCAATACAATAACTGATGTTTTTATCTGTAGGCCTAAACTATCGTATGCAGTTTGTGATGAATGTGTATTTTAATAAAATTAAGACTTACACGTTTTTTTAATATATTAAGCAATGATGTTTTTGTTTTTGATTCATTGTGTGTCGATTATTTCCTGTCAAACTATTAATGGCACTTGGTCTATCTGATCTATATCTCACTAT
Organism: Anisus vortex; assembly: GCA_949126835.1. Taxonomy (NCBI): domain Eukaryota; kingdom Metazoa; phylum Mollusca; class Gastropoda; family Planorbidae; genus Anisus; species Anisus vortex. Next base: position 23,085,679 of record OX421508.1, read on the forward strand.
TCATCACACTGTCTTTTGTTCTATCTGATCTATCTCTCGCTTTTCACCAGACCTTGTCATTGTCTATCTGATCTATCTCTTACTTTTCATCAGACTGTCTCTCGGTCTATCTGATCTATCTCTCTCTTTTCATCAGACTGTCTCTTGGTCTATTTGATCTATCTCTCACTGTTCATCAGACTGTCTCACGGTCTATCTGATATATCTCTAACTTTTCATCAGACTGTCTCTCGGTCTATCTGATCTATCTCTCACTTTTCATCAGACTGTCTCTAGGTCTATCTGATCTATCTCTCACTTTTCATCAGACTGTCTCTCGGTCTATCTGATATATCTCTCACTTTTCATCAGACTGTCTCTCGGTCTATCTGATCTATCTCTCACTTTTCATCAGACTGTCTCTCGGTCTAAGTGATCTATCTCTCACTTTTCATCAGACTCTTGTTAGTGCCCATTTTATTCTAGATTAATATTATGGTAGCGTGTTATGGGCAGCTGAACATATTAATTTATTTTCATTACAGTTCAGTTGATCTGATATATGCTTAGCAACTTGCGAGTTGTCATATCAAACTTGAAAATTATTAATAAACGATGTAGTTCTTTACTTACATCAATATTTTATTTATTTCAACACAAACACAGATATATTCTTTGATGATATATATAATCTAGGAATCATAGGCATCTATAATATACTTTAATTCAACGTTTTACAACGGAGATATCAAATCAGCTCCCATCTAACTACTCTGGCGCTTGCATTCCACCTAACAGCAGACGATCTTAGCATAGTGCATGACGGGATTTCATAAAATTATAGGGTGCCTGACATGTATAATATTAAACTGGATACTAAATAATTAATGTAACAAAATGAAAACGATTTAATATAAATATCAAATTAATTAAATAACGATTCTAATAATTATCTTAGGGAAAGGCAATATCCACAACTGTCTCTCGGTCTATCTGATCTATCTCTCACTTTTCATCAGAATGTCTGTCTGTGACTGTAATAGTGACAATGTAACTGTGATTGTGTAAAGGACAGCGTAATTTTAAACTGACTGAAACTTAGTGACACAGTGAACTGAATTATTATAATGTTTTGAACAGACTCAACTAACTGGGTCGATTAGCTGGTCATTATAGAAAGAAAAGGTGGAAGTTTAAGGTGTGCTCGGTAAATTTAGCAAGGGTAAATTCGGCCTCGGTATTTTTGGCAAGGTAATTTCAGCAAAGGTAATTTCGGCAAAATTAAATTCGGTAAAACTATTTTTAAAAAACGGTGAAATTGGCAAACGTATAATATCTACTGTTTTATTGAAACTGGTGATATGATTACAGTATTGTCAGCTAAATGAAGTTCATGTCTTGAAACGAGGTTAAATCCGTGGAAGATTAATTTAATAATGCCCTTAAGTAAAGTATTAAGGACACTTGCAAAGACCCATCAGATCTTTGCCGAAATTACCTTCGCCAAAATTACCTTACCTGTTAAAAAACCAGAACTGGCCGTCGAGGCTAGAATCAATTGTCAAACACCAGTTTACGGAACTGACGAGAAATGTCACCGGAAGTTCATGATCTCTTCCATTTGAAATGGTCACGCCTCATTAAGACTTGTCAATATCATAAGTTGAATACTATCAACGAGTATGCACGTGGGAAAAAATATATAGACATAATCATAAAGCTACAGATAAAAGTTTCTAAGACTACAATGAGCATTAAAGCTATAGTCTAATAACTTTTTTTTTAAAGTTATTATTTATTTACTGAAAACTTTTACAAAAAAATTTAAAATAAAAATTGTAATCAGGTTAAGAAAACCACGTCCTTTTATTTAACAAAATGTTAGACTATCCCTTTGGATGAGAATCAAACACCAGTCTTCCGCGTTTGTCTAAAATATAATTATGAGATTTTATTTACTGAAAACATCTTAGGGAAAGCTTTAAGTCATAAAATTCTTGACAATGTTTAAAAAAAAATTATATTTATGGAAATAGAAAAAAAAGAGAAAAAAAAATATCAGTGGGAGATCGGACAAAGGTGTCTCGCATGGCAGTCGAAGATGCTCACCACTCCGCTAGGGAGGCACATATCGAAAGTGAGATCGCCAAATTAAGATAAACGAATCAAAGACTGGAAGTGGCTGGAACAACATCAGAGAGCAGTAGATCAGTTAAAGACATTTATAACAACAGCACCAGTGCTAGTTTGCTATGACATTTCAAATTAAACGAGAGGCTTGGGTTAATATAGTGACAATATAGTCAATAAACACTTATTTAACAGCCGTTGATTTTAATAGCTTCTACAAAAACATTTGTAGCTAAATCAATCTTATTTTAAAATATATATTACAGACAACCCTTCTATATAAAAAGGTTATTGCTTCCTACGCTCATCGGTGGTCTAGTCTAGTCACGAGTCTAGTCTTGCATTTTTACTCCCTTTCTTTTAACTCGTACTGTCTGTCTGTCTGTCTGCTTGGTTCGTTGGTTGGTTGATTGCTTGTTAGCAAAACTTTGCATCGATTTTTCGACCACTTTCCGTCGTCCAATCGAGCTGAAACTTGGGCAGCAAACTTGTCCCGTCTAACAATACATACTATCAAATTTTCGGCATCAAAGCCTTTGGAATAGTCACTAATTCCTTCGACCAATTTGCGAATCGAAGAAAATGTTTTACGTAAAACATGGCTGTCTCTATCGGAAAAGACGGAAGCAAAAAAACTTTTCGGATATGTTCATTTTTACGAAATAAATAGAATGAAAACGACACAATGTAGCCGAAACAAAGCGAGTTATCTTTTTATGGTTTTTGCGGGCTCAAGCTAGAAAAAAAACAGGATGCGCAAAATTTTAGTGCGGAAATTCATAAGGTATGATCATAGACTATAATATACATGGACCGCTTGCTTTAGTTTTTCTGCTATATGATGACTCGAAAGACTGCTTATTTCGGAAGTCCCGATTCTAAATGAAGTAATTGTAATACAAGTTCCATTTTATTGAATCGCACCATTATTTTAGAAATTTTGTGCGGCAATCTATGACTAAGATATGGACGCTATGGATGAGGAAGTTTTTGTTGATGAATTGAAAGGCATACTGGATGTAAATTTTCAAATTAAATAATTACTTATTGAAGAAGTATGGAGTTTATCTGTTAGACTCATGTTCGGTGTACATTATAGTCTATGGTATTTATGCTAAATGATGACTTGAAACACTGATGATCGGAATTCCCGATTCTAAATAACGTACTTGCCATACCGGAAATAAAGTTATTGATATACAAGTTCCATGATTTTCTCAATGAAAAATTAAAATCGAAAGTAGTACAGAGCTGAAACATTTATAGATCAGTGTGGTGTGCGCACGGAAAAAAGAAAATAAGCTTTAAAAATAGAGCAGGCGGTCCATCTTATTATAGTCAATGATATATTAATAGGTCTACAACTATTCATTTAAAGTCGAAAAAAATGCGATTTAATAAAACGGAACTTGTATTACAATTTCTTTATTTAAAATCGGGAATTGCAAAAAAACAGAAGATAATAGCATAAAAAACTAAAGCAAGCGGTCCATGTATATTATAGTCTATGGTATGATATCACTTATATTTATTTTAATCTATCAAAATATAAATTCAATATAACCTTACTTTACAAAGAAAGGGAGTATAATAAAAACTTTAGGTAATAGTGTAGAATACGGGCCCCACGCAAAAGTTAGTGTTCTAAATAAATTTTACTGAACATTTTTGCGTGGAGCTATAGCTTCGTGTCTACTGAACAACGAAAGATACTTTTTACAATAAATTTTTTGGAAAAAAAACATTTTAAGAAAAAAAAAAGAAGATTTTTTATGATAAATGAAAACGGCATCCGCTATTTTTTTAAATAATAATGTGACGTCACTGACGTTCTAATGCTATCAATCTTACTCTAGCCTAAATTAGCTCCAGCAGTGTAAATTTTAAGTAAAATTTCTTTAGAACCGATCGAAAAATGTATTTTTAAAAACCTAAAAACCCACAAATCCATCCTTAGCCTAGAAACTAACCCTAAACCCTAAAATACTATAAATCCATCCTTAGCCTAGAAACTAACCCTAAACCCTAAAATACTACAAATCCATCCTTAGCCTAGAAACTAGCCCTAAACCCTAAAATACTACAAATCCATCCTTAGCCTATAAACTAACCCTAAACCCTAAAATACTACAAATCCATCCTTAGCCTAGAAACTAACACTACTAATTCCTACTTAACCTACTAAACCTAAAGTATAGCCAAACAAAGAATAAAAAAAAAAGCGTAAAATATTATTTTGGACGCAAAATGGAGGTTACCTTATTTTAGGACCGTGTGCATAGCATCATGGGATATAAACAAAAACACAACGGGACTTAACAACGTTTTATTTACAACACAAAATTTCACAAAAGACACAAAATTACCAAAATTTCAAAATTCAATTAAAAAAATACAGAAATGCAATCGTTAAATGAAACCAACTGCTTTGTAATCAGGGCAAGTAGACCTTTAATTTGATATAGGACACACGAAAATATCTCGTGGGGCCCGTATTCTCCACTATTAATAAACTTGGTATTGTCTTTATGGGTTAGTTTTTTATTAGTGTTTTTAAATGATTTTAACTTAGACTATAATATGCATGGACCGCTTGCTTTAGTTTTTTATGCTATTATCTTCACTGATCTATAAAAAGAATGGATTAGGTGCGGAAGTAGAATAGTTGAGGCAAGCTTCCGCCATTTTTTAAACAATCACCATAGATGTCAAAGCAATCACTGATACATATAAATAATCACTATTCTTACATTATCTTTATACATTTTTCTCAAATAATGACATTAAGATATTATTCATTTTAATAAAAAAAATATAATTCAGTCAATTTCCACAATGTGTTGTCTAATTTATATTACCCCTTTTAATTTAATTGATGAGCCTAATTAATATACTTTGAATTATCATTTATTAATATGAATTATTCAAAAGGTAATTGAACATTAAAAAGCCGATTATAGGTTAATAATTTGAACCGATGTATTCCAACACATGAAGTGACCAGCTCTTTCTGAAGGCTCAACAAGAACTTAATGTGAATAAAAAATAAAATAAACACGAATTCATATATTTAAAATAAAAAAAAACTATTGGAATTTTTAAAAACATTATTTATCAATTCAATATTAAATAGTAAATAAACTTATTGAAATGTAGGCCTATTGACAATGAACAGGAAAACAATATACATAAGCTAACTACTAAAATGGTTTGGATAAGTTAAAAGTGCATACTTGTTTGGATGAAGAGGATTATGTCAACTGTTATCCTTTGTAATAAAAACATAATGATTTTAGAAATACTCCCCAATAAAACTAAAAATGAAAATGTCAAGCAATCATGAAAATTCTGACTTGCAACAAAATGAATCGTATTTCTTATCTTCTTCTTATCTTATACATTACAGACACTCCTTCTGTAAAGAAGATTATTGCGTCCTACGCTCATCCGTGGTCCGAGTCTAGTCTTGTATTTTTATAAATGTTTTAAATGATGTTAAGTTGATGGTTTACCTGGTTTGTTCAGGCAACCCATTCCATGCCCGAATGAAGAAACTCGAGAAGAAATATAAAAGAAATAGGTACTTATACAATCTGTCAATATCTAGAAATTGAAAAAAAAAATTTTCTTTCGTCGGCATCCTACCGGCTCGACTGACCATGTTGTATCATTGTAGGTTGGGGTTGCACTTCTTCATTTGCCTGGGCAGACCGATCCTGGAATGCAAATTTTGTACACGTATTTTTGTTTTTTCTTTCCTTCCTCCCTTAGATTTCATAAGGCCTCAACAATAATCTACAATGTTCTGTTCATGATTTATAAGTTTACAGACGTGCCTTCTTGATTGAAGATTAGTACGTCCACTAGGCCCAAAACTCCTGCAGGGCGACAGGGATCCGTCGGTGGCAGGGATAGAACCCGCGACATGTCAGCTGTTTTTTTGGTTGACAGTGCGGTGAACTAACCACTGGACCAGACTAACCACTGGACCAGTAGTCGTGACCTACATTTCTGCTTCTGTGATTCTTCTCCATGTGTCAAGTTGTCTTCCCTAATCCCAATATACAGTAAAAGCTGAGAACTTGAGCCACATCTTTATACAATCCTATTAATTTAGGAACTTCCTTTGTCTCTAAGTAAAACCGTAATAAAACATGTTGCCGTGAACAACAAAGCGTAACATGTTTGGTCATATGTGTATGTAATTGGTATTTAACTACATTTATATCATTTATTTATCTGTTGAAAGCATGTAGAAATATTTGTATCAAAGGAATAATAATAATACTTAAACATTTTAAAATATGTTCTTTTTTTTTTTAACCTATTTTTGGTGGTCACAGGAAGTGATCACTTTTTGTGCCAATTTTTAAGTGATATGGAACATGCATGTGTTCATCTTGCATTTAAATCACTGATACACTCCAAACGTACAGTTTTCATTGTTTCTACATGTTTTTCCATTTATTCATTATATTTACAAGAGAGTTCTAATGTTTTGAAAACGACTTATAAGTTGCCTTCAATTATTTTTTAAAGTCATTTTAGATCGCCTTTAGTTTTAACACGGTTGCGTTCCTCACTATCAACAGCATAATTCTGTGAATTTTCATCGCAATCCGTGATAGCACAACGATTTTATTGATTGCGCTAATTTAATACTAATGTATTTATAAATTTTCTCTGTTACCGCTGGTGTCATTCTGAAATCAATTACACTACAAATAATATAACAGCTTAGAAATAATTTTTTCATGAATATTAAGCTCTGAAATATTTATAAAAACAATAGAAGATATTTTTTCACCTTTTTTCACATATGCTTTGAAACATTAAGTGTTTAAGTAGGCCAGATTGAAAAATACTATTATTAATAGGTATAGACAAAAAATGTTTTTCATATTTTAATTACTAATATTTAAAAAAATTTTTTTTTTTACAAAATAAATCTCAATCAACGTTATAATCTTAAGGTATATATCATTAAAATATAAGCTGTAAAAATTTCATTAAATTAACTTTAAAAGTTATGAGCATTATAGTGTGAATATTGAATTGACATTTTCGGTCACAATTTTAAAAATTAACTACAAAGGTTATATAAGGAGTTGTTTTCGCTCATCACTTTTTTTCTAGTGAAGATATCTTCACAAACTTGGTATCATTGAAATGTTGGTGACATGCTCTACCCAATAAATATACTTTGAATTGCATAGATGTTATATTCGTAGATTTCATTATACACTAATGAGCTTTAGTATATGCTATATTTATTCTATTTATAGATCAATGGTGCGCATTCAGTTTTTAAAAACAATTTGCATTATATTGATCAGTGATTGCGTGAATTTTTAGTTTTCGCTTTCATCACTTTACACAAGCAAATTTATTAAGGAGGCGCAATTACTTTATTTAGAATCGGGAATTCCGAAAATCAGTGTTTCAAGTCATCATAATAATATATAGCAGAAATACTAAAGCTGACAATGCTAAACGATTATGCATGCATAAAAGAAAAAGCATTTCCGGTCTTATTCGATCATTTTCTCCGAAACATGTCTGTGTGCTATGTTACTGGTAATACGAAAATATGTATAGAATTAAATTGTATTTCATTTATAAAAGATGGCGCCAAATAAAAACGATGGATTGTGAATCTCAGATTTAAAGAATCACCTATTTATAATCCCAAACTAATTGCTTGATGCAAAATAATTTTCGTGTTGTAGTTTTTTTTTTATAAATCGCCGCATTGTGTTTTATTAATTACCAAGGATGCAACTCTTGACTAACTTATTTTATAAACAAATGCTACATTCAGCCTAACGCGACTAACACTTTGAGTATTAATTATCGCCTACTCACTTTTGAGGTTAAAAACGGATTCCTCATAACTAATCTTATAGCCTTTGTATATTTCTAAAAGACAAGAACTGGCTGTCGATGTTGAAATCAATTGTCAAACAGCACCAAAGGGGACGTCCATTAATTACGTCAACAATTTTTAGGCGATTTTTACCTCCCCCCCTCCCCCTTGTCAACAACTGTCAAACTTTCAGAGACCCCCCCCTACATAATTACGTCAACAATTGGTTACCCCCCCCCCCCCTCAAAACAAGTAACGCATTTTTAGACGCTTGCTTTTATGTTTAAAATAGATATAAAACGGAAAGGTCTTTACTATAGGCTAATTAATTGTAATACATTTTAAAACTTGTTAAAAAGGTGTCTAATTGACTATAATTCTCATATGTTTACTATTGTTCTTTTCATATACATATTTAATCATGTCTAATTCTACGTTTCACTAAAATAGCTTTTAGTACAATGTTAATTGTCAAATAGTTTAGGGGGAAATTGTGCACCAGTTATAAATTAGCCTTCTATTTTAACTAGGGATGTTAACCGAATACCGGAATACCGGATTCCTGTTTTAAAACCGAAAACCGGTTTTGATTTTCAAAATCGGATTTCGGTTTCTTGGTTGAGAGGTAGGCCTAATCATTATTTCAAGTAGCACAGGCTTTTTTTTTTTGGTTTTTCTTTTTTTAATAAAAAGGCCTAATGTTGGATTCACACAAAACAATTCTTGAAATGCCTTGCTAACATTATTTAGTCATAGACTAGATACCAACTATGGCTTGCGATAAAAACAACATCAAACCGAATGTTAAGTTACAGTTACAATCCTTTGTGTCAGAAAATTTAGAAAAAAACGTCTTTAATGATGGCTCGTTTGTAAATTATGTTCCCGACAGATAAGCAGGAGCGGTGGCAGTACCGCTAGATTGCGTACGCATCTGCGAACTGCATCCTGGATTAACATCGTCATTCTCTTCATATGCTTTTTAATATCATGGTCAACGATAATCGCAAATTTGATAATCACTATTGAAAGCTATTATCGGTTTTAATCAACGAGCCCAGAATTTGGTTAGTTCTAAAGAATTTTAAAATCATATTGTATTAAAAAAATGAACCTCTTGAATGCCCTGCAAACACTAATTAAATTTGAATTATTTTTCAAATATACCTACAGAACTACGCACATTTGGCTTTTCCGGCCTGTAACTTGTGACGTTGCGCGGGAAGGGGGGATGGAGAGGGGTTGAGAAACCGAAATCCGGTTTTATAGAACCGAAAACCGTTTTGAAGAAAAACCAGTTTAAACAAACCTAATTTTTATTATTTGTGAGTTATATTTCTTTGGTTATCATAACTGATAGTTCTGCTTGGTGGTCCAATGTTAGTACTGGATGGGTGGTGGGAAATAAGCACCCACTCTTCTCGAAATAGCCTCAGTTTACTAAAGTCCAACTCCTGGCCTTATCGAATGACTTAAAACAAAGTCTGACGGATCATGTTCTAACAGGAGAAGAGGTGGAGGCCTTAAAATCAGCAGCTTCGGGCAGATGAGGCTCAAAGGCCTTCAAAGGTAGTTCATCTAGGAGAGTTAAACTCTTATCTAAAACTACCGCTGCTTCGCGGATACAACTGTATACGGAGAGGCTATGGGAGTAAACCCTAACAGAAAATCAGGAGATGGAGTCCCTAAGGCAGTTTTATAGCGAATGCGCTATCTCTTTGGCAACTTCTGCAACGCAGACGGTCCCTCGTTGTATCATCTAGCTGTTCCCTTGGAATCACCATCAGCCTGGAGAAAGAGGGCCTGCTGCCTGGGCAAAAGCTGGCCTTTTTAAGCATCGCCCAGGCTATCGTGGCCGCCTTGTCTACTTCTTCTTCGAGGGGGCAGAGGGAAAGGAGACTGCGCCATCGTCCCTTGAGGATGGAAGGAAGCTATATATATATAGATCTGCTTAATGTGTATGTCTGTTTTAGTTTAGGAATTCGTTTGCTAAAAAGAAGATTAATAAGTTCTTGGCCCAAAACTCGTGCAAGGCGGCAGCAGGGATTGGACTGTCGTTGGGAATGAACATGGAGTCATAATGTTTACCCTATCCACTCCCCCATGTAAACAATTGTCAAATTTTCACAGACCCCATTGTGGGCTCATTTAATACAAAAAACTGTTTTCAGATCTTGTTGGTTCTACATATAACAGTACATAGAAAGTACTTCACAATTCCCCACACAAATGAAAAAATTAATGACTTCGCTGTCCACAATATTGAATTACTTTATTAACGACACAACAAAACTTACAAAAACTACAAACATTATAACAATTCATCTCAAGTCACCTCACAGGCTCCTCACAACTTAAACTTCCGACTTCCATTTTCATAATCTTCCTCCCAACTCTCTCTCTCTATATATATACCTCTACTTCCGGTATTCTCTCCACTCTACTCGTCCCCTTTCCATTCTATCAATTACAGACCCCCCCCCTATAAAATAATGTCAACAATTATGCCGTACCTTCACTATTCCTTCTTGTATTATAATCAAAAATTTTCATACATTTTATTGCTATCTTAACGCCTTTAGCAAGGCTGTAAAAGTCCCATACGCTTGATCAGTTTGTTTTCAAAATTTAAAATTAAAAATAAATAAAAATAAAAAATAATTTATTGTCTTATTATTACAGGATGGTGTACCTATAGACAAATATTCCACTATTTGAAGTTCGTTGTGATAGATCATATACTTGTGTATTTCATATCATTACCATATGGCAGCAGAGGATACCTGGATGGAAATCAATGCTAATCAGTTGTTATTGGAAGCAACAGAAAATGTATTTTCAGACCAAATAAAAGTTGTGAAAAATCTACTCAAATCCAGCATGGAATTGTTTGCTCAAGAAGTATTGGATCAAAGTCTACTGGCCTCTAGTCGGAATGGCAATTTATTTCTCACGCCCGCCATCATTTCAGCAGGAGCGAACTTGGAAGTTACTGAAGAGAACGGAAACACTCCTCTTTTGGTGTGTTCTTTAAACAGTCATGAAGATTGTGCCAGGTGTCTGATGGGTGCTGGTGCAAACGTGAACGCTGTCAATTTTGAAGGTGATACGCCGTTAATTGTGTCAGCGTTAAATAGTAATTCTATTGGGGTGACAAAACTCTTAGTTGGCAGCAAAGACACAAGAATAGATCATGCCAACAACAACGGCTACACTGCTTTCCTTTGTGCTGTTAAAGCTGCCAACTTAAATGCTATCAAACTGTTGATTGATGCTGATGCCAGCTCAGAAATAAATGAAGTTTCTCATGACACTTGTTTGAATTTGGAAGACATTGCAAGCAGAAAAGGAGTTTTAGAATTAGTTAATTTGTTTAAGTTAAAAAAAATTACAGGCAAATCACCTTTTTTACATGCAGCATTAAATAGAAATTTAGAATCTGCACAAATTATGGCTAGTATGGATGATTCGATTATAAAAACAGCAAATGATTCGTTCGCAAGTATAATGATTCAGTTTTTGAAATCTATACGAAACAACAATAACGTTGTTAACCAACCAGAGGTGGAGATGTTTGACTTTCTATTAACACATGTAACTGCAAACTCCCAGAGTTCAAGTGAGAAAGAGACAATTATGGACATTGCCATCTCTATTGGTGATCAGGCAATTGTTGAGCATCTATGCAAGTTTGACTTTGTTATTTCAAATCAAAATCTTAGCTCAGCTCTTTCCAAACCCGATTTTCTGCGTTTATTATTGTCAAAAAGACATATAATAAATAAGTTAAACCGTAACAAACAGCCTGTATATTACAACTCACCTTTAAATAATGCAATGTTTCAAGTCGAAATAGATAGTGCCAAAACCCTTATAGAACATGGGGCCTTTATGGACATTGACCAAGCACTGAAAGACGCTGTAAAAAGCAACCAGGAAAAGGCTTTGGAGTTTATACTATCAGAGTTTTCTGAAGAGCTTGGACAGAAACTAAAGTCTCCACAGTTACTCCACTATGCCATTATAAACGGTGCCTTAAATATGATACTATTTTTGCTCGACTCAGGTACTGACATCAATGCCAAATTCAACGGTAAATACAGTCTTACTCAAGCTGTAGATGTTACTGTCTTAGACCTGTTGTTGTCTAGAGGAGCAGATGCAAATGTAAAGATCGGATCAAGGTGTCACACGCACCCTTTACATACGTTTTTGTCAGGCGAGTTTAAAAATACGCTTAAGAACAAATGGAGGTCCTTGCATGCGTCTTTAGTGTCCGACGCTTTCTTGAACAGTGAAATCAAGGACCTCATTGAATGTCTTCTTCGACATGGAGCACAAGTCGACCTACAAGATGGTTGGGGTCAAACAGCACTGCACATCGCTGCGTGTAAGTTTCAGTTTGTGGATATTTTAAAACTACTAATTGATTCTGGTGCTGACGTGAATAAAATGGACGATGACGGAGAAACTCCCTTATGGAAAGCTGTGGACAATAAAGTTGTTGAAAACGTTCAATGTCTAATTGATGCTGGAGCCAATATCAATTTTGTTTGTGAATCCGCCAGTCAAAGTATAATATTTCAAGCAACAAATCAAACTATTTTGAAAATACTGCTTGACAATGGTGCAGATATTAAAACTATAGATGGTAAGTCTCCTCTAAATAGTTTGTTGATGAGACGTCACATTGGACTGGAAAATGTGAAGCGCTTGATAGATGCAGGCTGTGACATTAACCATAAAAATAACGATGGCTACACTGTTTTAATTCTTGCCGCTAGATATGTTGACATAAAATTGTTGGAACTACTAGTTCAAGAAGGTGCAGATGTTAACGCTTCAGTACGGACATTTCCTTATGTAAGTGCAATAACAGCAATGCTTTCAAAACTATGGGACCACACAGAACAAGCTACTTCGTGTATCAATTTTTTGATGGACCAGAACGCCAACATTGACAAAGTCCAACCTGGTATAATTCATATTTTTATAACATCTGGCTGTTTCTCACACATTCCAAGATTTATTGCCCTTGGATTAGCTCCAGCATACCTTTCAAAATCTGAAACTTGTATTTCGTCTCTGATGATGGCTCTATTTCTGAATCAATCAGACCTGGCTTGGTATTTTATCAATATCAAGTACCTCATGAAGTCAGACATTTCTGTGTTATCTGGAGATAGAGATGTCCAAATACATTTTGAAGAAGAATCTCTTTTGAATATTATGGATTTGCTGAAGACAGTTAGCCAACAGCCAGTGTCATTGGAAACTTTGTGTTTCGTTGTTATCTCTGACATACTGGGTCCTACTCAGGATAGAAAATCAAATGTCCAAAAACTTGGGCTTCCTCAACCTCTGCAAGATTTATTGTTATTCAAGAATGTCACAGAAATTAATATAAAAGACATGGGCATAAAAAAATCAGTTTCTGTTCAAAAGCTCTTTAGACCAACTAAATCTTAAGGATTTAGCGGAAGACGATGACGACGAAGATAGTATTGATGATGACTTCTAATTGATTTATATGTAAGAAAAACTATTCTTCATATTTAAACATATTTTATATTTGTAAATATGTATAAAAAGAGCAACGCTTAAATTAAATACGATCTTAAAGTAATTTTTTTTAGCATGATTAAAAACACACACCAGTAATTAAAGTTTCAAATATTATAGTCTATAAAATACGATCTGTGTAAATTTGTCATGAAAAGTAATCTAAACCCCAATAGATATTATAAAATTTATTTGTAGAAATCCTGTCTATCTGCCAGCTTGAATCAACAAACGAATTATATTTTGATTCACAATCGTCAAGTATTTTTAATCTTAACAGAATTATCGTCTTTTATAGTTTGACTTTTTACACGCAATAATCTATTTTCGATATTATATTTTGTAAAAATATATATTTTCCGGTTAACCCAATTAGAAAGAAGAAAAGTATAATTCGAAAACATCAAATAAATTGCAATAAATACCAAAATGAGAGAGAGAGAAATCGTGAACTATTGTGTAAACATATTATTTACTTATGTTTGAGATATTTCACTATTTAATGAGTAAGCCATTTTTATAACTTTACGCAAATAAGTCTTTTTTTTATTTTAGACAAACATGCAATATTTATAATGTACACATATACTGCATTTTTTATAACATTAGACCAACACATCATTTTTATAACTGTACAACACATCATTTGAACAATTGTAGATTTTTGTCATTTTTTTTAGAACTAAAGACAAAATATAATTTTCTTTCTATTTTAATGAAATTGAATGTATGGTAAATGCACAATTCCACCAAGAATACACGTATCTAGAATTAATAGCGTCACCGTGCTATTATGTATGAATTTTACACCCTAAAATTCTAAGTTTTCAAATTGACTGATTAATTCTTTCTTAAACAATATATCTTGTCTTAGTGGATAGACGTATTTGTCGGTGCTCATGTGTTGGTTGAGTTTCAAGAAGGTCTTACAAATAACAATAACTGATGTTTTTATCTGTAACATTTCGTATGCAGTGTATGCTAAATGTATATTTTAATAAAATTAAGACTTACTTATTTTTTAATTAAGCAATGATGTTTTTGTTGTTTATTCATTGTGTGTCAATTATTTTTATCCATCGATCACTGTTTCTCGGTCTATCTGATTTATTTCTCACTATTTATCATACTGCCTCTCGGTCAATATGATCTATGTCTCACTATTTATCATACTTTCTCTCGGTCAATATGATCTATCTCTCACTATTTATCATACTGCCTCTCGGTCAATATGATCTATGTCTCACTATTTATCATACTTTCTCTCGGTCTATCTTATATATTTCTAACTATTTATCATACTGTCTCTCGGTCTATCTGATCTATCTCTCGCTATTCATCAGTCTGTCTCTCTGTATATCTGATCTATCTCTCGCTATTCATCAGTCTGTCTCTCGGTCTATCTGATCTATCTCTCACTATTTATCATACTGTCTCTCGGTCTATCTCATATATTTGTCACTTGTCATCAGTCTGTCTCTCGGTCTATCTGATCTATATCTCGCTATTCATCAGACTGTTTCTAGGTCTATCTGATCTATCTCTCGCTAGCATCAGACTGTCTCTAGGTCTATTGATCTATCTCTAGCTATTCATCAGTCTCTAGGTCTATCTGATCTATCTATCGCTATTCATCAGACTGTCTGTCTGAGACTGTAGTAGTAACAGTACAACTGTGAGTGTGTATGGGAAAGCGTAATTTTAAACTGACGGGTTAGACTATATTATTGTAATGTGTTGAGCGGACCCAACTGAGTGGGCCAATTCGCTAGTCATTGTAGAAAAGAAAGGCGGTGGTTTAAGGATCTGTCTTGATCCTCGAGATCTCAATGCTGCTATTGAAAGAGAGCATTATCAATTGCCCACTGTAGAAGAAATAGCCAGAAGACTCAATAGAAAGAAGATTTAAAAAAAAACTGCCATTTGGGGTTAAATCTTCAGCAGAAGTATTTGCGAAAAAATGTCACCAAACATTTGAATTTGAGCATTTTTCAGGAGTCAAAAACAGACATGTATGAATTGTTAATACCTGGTAAAACTATTGAAGAACATGATATGATACTCAAGAAAGTAACAGAATTAGCACGACAAAAATGTATACGGCTGAGACCCACGAAATGCAGTATGAGAGTCAAGTTCTATTTATAGGGCATATATTTACAGATAAAGTAATCATACCGAACATCACTATGATAGAAGCAATAATTTCAATTTCATGTCCATCGAGTCGCAAGGATTTGGAAAGATTATTAGGAATGATCAATTATCTTGGAAAGTGTCAGTGATTGGATTGGTATGATCAAGGGAAGCAAAACAAACAATAGTTTGTGTCTTTTTTTTAGGTGACATACCTTTGACCATGTATTGATAGTGTGTGTATTGTTTAGATGAGTCTAGAAAATGTGAACTTTGCATGCTTTTTAGTGAGACATGACTTTTATGACTTTGACTTGGTCAGGTGATTTTGAGAGGAGAGGGCAGTGGGCATTCAGCTTTTGTGGAGAGAGGAGCTGTAGTTTTTATGTGGAGATTTTGTAATGTTGGAGATATCAGTGAATCTATTCTGTAAAATCTATTATGTATATTGCCATGCAATTGAGTGAATATATTATTATATCTATTATATTGTGCATGGATTTTCATATAAATTGTGAGGACATAAAAATATGTGTGTGTAAATAAACTTATCAATTGCTGTACTGGAGTGTTTAGTACTTTTTATGAACGCCTCGAAAAGATGTGTGAGTGAATGATACAAGTACAGAAATATACAACTTACAGAAAGTTTATTCCAAATTTAACTGACGAAACTGCCCCTTTGCAAGAGCTGCTTAAACAAGACAAAAATGGATGTTGCAAGAACAACATCGTAGACCAGTACAGCAGGAAAATACATTTATAACAACAGCACCATTTCTAGTTTTATTTGACATTTCAACACGATTTGTCAGTGGATGCGACACAAAAGAGGCTTGGGTTAATATAGCGACATTATAGTCAATAAACAGGGGCACGGTAGCCGAGCGGGAGTGCGCTCGACTGGCGATCCGAAAATCCTGGGTTGGAATCCTGGTGGAGGCTAGGATTTTTTCCTAGGACTTGATGGTGTCCCTGAGTCTACCCAGCTCTGATGGGTACCTGACCCTTAGTTGGGGTAAAGTAAAGGCGGCTGTGTACACACATCCCCTAGTATGCCGTGGCCACGGAAACTGGTAAATGCTGCTTCATCGGCCCTATGATCAGTTTCATTCTTTAATAGCCGTTGATTTTAATAGCCTCTACAAAAACATTTGTAGCTAAATCAATCTTATTTTATCATATGTATTATAGACATGTATTACATATATAAAAAGGTTATTGCTTCCTACGCTCATCGGTGATCTAGTCTCGCATTTTATTAGTGTTTTTAAATGATTTTAAGTTACTCGTTATATTTTATGCGGACGCACCAAAGTTGCGCATTTATGTTCAAACTAATATGTTGACAACTTGTTTAAATCGACTATAGTGCATAATTCTTCTTCTTCCGAGTAGGCCTATATAAAATTAAAATTTAGAACTTTGAATAATTGGGAAATTTTATGGAAACAGACAACTATCGCTTTGTTGCTTGGATTGCGCCAAGCTTGTAATGACATAAAGCCAGATTAAGGTATTTGCTCAGTATATATATATATATATATCTACACAAGCTTTAAAAAAGTTAAAGCAGATTATCATCACATGTATTGTTTAAAATGTAAAACAGATCTTGATTTATGTTGTCTTATTTTCTTTTCAAAGTCAAAATGCCGTGCAGCGTTCTTGAAAGAGTTTTTTTAAAATATAAATTGTGTTTCAAATGATCTGATGTTCATGAATCGGCGTTATCTATCTTCTTATCTTATATATTACAGATGCTCTTTCTATAAAGAAGAATACTGCATCCTACGCTCTAAATCGTGGTCTGAGTCTAATATTGCATTTTCATTAGTGTTTTAAATGATGTTAAGTTACTGGTTTTCCTGGTTCATTAAGGCAATCCATTCTATGCACAAATGCCAATCTTGAAGATAGAATACGTAAATGCAATTTTTCTCTTATAAGGGATAAGGAATGGGTTTTTGAGCCCATGTCAAAAGGTCGTACCTCAAAACTGATATTTTTAAAATTGCTATTAAAGGGTCAAAATGCAATGAAATAGTTAAAACTTGGACTTAGTTCACACCAAACATGGACAACGAGATAGCATGAGATAGCATTTTGACCTAGGTTGATTAAAATATGCCTCAAAACGCATTTTTGATGAGAATGTTACGTTTTTTTGCCGGTGACTCTAAGTGACTAATTACATGCAATTTTCTAGACTTTATTTCAATAACCTAGGAGCTTTATATGTATCTCAAACTCATTTGGTGAATACAAGAAGCCCTTAAATAACTATTTGCCACAAAGTTTGCTCAAATTGATGCAGGGATAATTTTTTTACAAGGGTTCAAAAAAATAGTGTTGCTTAGGACAGTTGTTGTCATTTCAAGTGAGTGGAGTTTATGCTCCTAAACCCCCTCTTTTGCAACTCCTATGCTTGTAATACTCTTGAATATCATAAATATAGGATATGGAGATATGTGTGTTAAATTCTTGAAGAAATCAATCAAGAATTAGTATGTTTTTTTCTGAAGTAAATTTTGTGTTGTCATTTGTCCTAAGTGACACCAAGATGTCTATAGCAGCTATTTCTTTTGTTTCGCGTTTTTCGTCACTGTGTCTTTTCCACTGTATAACTTATCTTCCCACTATTCAAATCATGTGTAGGAAGGTTCTGACAATACTTAAGTGCATTTTTACACCTCTCTGTGAATATGAAATTTTTTCCCTTTTAAAGAGCACCTTTTGACTTGGGCTCATATAAGTACTCTTTCTTCCCGAGTGGCATTCGGGCATGGAATGGGTTGCCTGAACAAACCAGGAAAACCAGTAACTCAACATAATTTAAAACATTAATAAAAATTCAACACTAGACTCGGACCACGGATGAGCGTAGGACGCAATAATCTTCCCTATAGAAGGAGCGTCTGCAATGAATAAGATAAGATAAGATTAAGTGAATATGGGGTCAATTAAGTAAAGTATTATGGACACTTGCAAAGAATCATACTAACATCGGCAACTGAGCTGTGGTAAGAAAGCGCACTCAGCATGCTAAATACCATAGCATGGAAAATTAGCAGATGCGCTATAAAAATAATCAACAGAATACAATTTTAGAATAAGAAAATTTTATATCAACGTTCCATGGAAATGGTAACTCCCGCGTTTATAATGCATGCAGATTATTTGAAAAATAAAATTATTGTTGGAGGTTTGGAGAAAGGTTCATTTTGTGGAGGTCTTTGTAATTTTTAACATCGATTACAGTTTGGACGGTTATTATAACTAAGAGTTCTGCTTAATATGTATGTCTGCTTTAGTTTAGTGATTCGTATACAGAGATCTTTGCTAGAAAGAAGATGTTTAAGTCCTTGGCCCAAAACTCCTGCAAGGCGGCTGCAAAAATCGGACGGTCGCTGGGTTTGAACAGGGAGTCATAATGTTTACCCTATCCCTTTCCCATTTTTAACAATTGTCAAAATTTCAAAGACCTCGTTATGGGCTCATTTTATGTAAACTGTTTTCGGATCTTGTTGGTTCTACATATAACAGTACATAGAAAGAACTTCACAATTCCCCACACAAATGAAAGAATTAATGACTCCGTTGTCCACAAAATTGAATTGCTTTATTAACGACACAACAAAACTTAGAAAAAATACAAACATTATAACAATTCATCTCAAGTCACCTCACAGGCTCCTCACAACCTAAACTTCCGACTTCCATTTTCATAATCTTCACTCCAACTCTCTCTATATATACCTCAACTTCCGGTATTCTCTACACTACACTCATCCCCTTTCCATTATTTCAATTACAGACACACAATTCCTTCTTGTATTATAATCAAATATTTTCATACATTTTACTGCTATCCTGAAGCCTTTAGAAAAGCTCAAAAAGTCCCATACGCTTGTTAAGTTTGTTTTTAAAAATACCAATTTAATAGCATTAAAAAAATTTTTTTGTCTTGTTAATACAGGATGGTGTACCTCTAGACAAATATTCCACTATTTGAAGTTCTTTGTGAAAGATCATATACTTGTGTATTTCATATCATTACCAAATGGCAGCAGAGGATATATGGAGGGAAATCAATGCTAATCAATTGTTATTGCAAGCAACAGAAAATGTATTTTCAGACCAAACACAATTTGTTCAAAATCTACTCAAATCCAGCAGGGATTTGTTTTCTCAAGAAGTATTGGATCAAAGTCTACTGTCTTGTTGTCGGAATGGCATATTACTTCTAATGCCAACCATAATTTCAGCAGGAGCGAACTTGGAAGTTACTGATGAGAACGGAAACACTCCACTTTTGGTGTGCGCTTTGAACAGTCATGAAAGTTGTGCCAGGTGTCTGATGGGTGCTGGTGCAAAAATTAACGCTGTCAATTTTGAAGGTGATACGCCCTTAAATGTGTCAGTGTTAAACAATGCCTCTTTTGGGGTGACAAAACTCTTAGTTGGCAGCAAAGATATCATAATAGATCATGCCAACAATAACGGCTACACTGCACTCCTTTGTGCTATTAAAGCTGCCAACTTAAATGCTATCAAATTGTTGATAGATGCTGATGCCGGCTCAGAAATAAATGAAGTTTCTCATGACACTTGTTTGAATTTGGAAGACATTGCAAGCAGAAAAGGAGTTTTAGAATTAGTTAATTTGTTTAAGTTACAAAAAGTCTCAGGCAAATCACCTCTTTTACATGCAGCATTAAATAGAAATTTAGAATCTGCACAGATTATGGCTAGTATGGATGATTCGATTATAAATACAACAAATGATACGTTCACAAGCATAATGATTCAGTTTTTGAAATCGATACAAGACAACAATAACATTGTAAACCAACCAGAGCTGGAGATGTTTGACTTTCTATTAACACTTGTAACTGCAAACTCCCATAGTTCAAGTGAGAAAGAGACAATTATGGAAAGAGCCATATCTATTGGAGATCATGCAATTGTTGAGCGTCTATCCGAGTTTGACTTTGTTATTTCAAATCGAAATCTTAGCTCAGCCGTTTCTAAACCAGATTTTCTGCGTTTATTATTGACAAAACGACATAGCATTAATAAGTTTGACCGTAAAAATGAGCCTGTATATTACAACTCCCCCTTATATCAGGCAATGCTACAAGTCGAAATAGATAGTGCTAAAGCCCTAATACAACATGGGGCTTTTATGAACATAGACGAAGCACTGAAAGTCGCTGTAAAAAGCAACCAGAAAAAGGCTTTAGAGTTTATACTATCAGAATTTCCTGATGAACTCGGACAGAAACTACAGACTCCAAAGTTACTCCACTATGCCATTATAAACAGTGCCTTAAACATTATAGCATTTCTGCTGGATTGTTGTGCTGACATCAATTCCGAACATAACGGTAAATACAGTCTTACTCAAGCCGTAGATGTTTCTGTCTTAGACTTGTTGTTGACTAGAGGAGCAGATGCTAACGTGAAGATCGGATCAGAACGTCACACGCATCCTTTACATACGTTTTTGTCATGCGAGTTTAGGAATATGCTTAAGAAGAAATGGAGGTCCTTGCAAACGTCTGACGTGTCAGACACTTTCTTGAACAGAGAAATCAAGGACCTCGTTGAATGTCTTCTTCGACATGGAGCACAGGTCGACCTAAAAGATGGTTGGGGTCAAACAGCACTGCACATCGCTGCGTGTAAGGCTCATTCTGAGGGTATTTTAAAACTTCTAATTGATTCTGGAGCTGACGTGAATAAAACGGATGATGCTGGAGAAACTTCCTTATGGAAAGCTGTGGTCAATGAAGAAGATGTATATGTTAAAATTCTTATCGATGCCGGAGCCGATGTTAATTTTGTTTGTAAATCTACCCGTAAAAGTATAATATTTCAAGCGAAAAATGACTATTTGCTGGAAATACTGCTTGACAATGGTGCAGATATTAAAACTATAGATGGCGAGTCTCCACTTAATAGTTTGTTGATAAAACGACACATTGGACTGGAAAATGTGAAGCGCTTGATAGATGCAGGCTGTGACGTTAACCATAAAAATAACGATGGCTACACTGTTTTAATTCTTGCCGCCAGGTATGTTGACATAAAATTGTTGGAACTATTAGTTCAAGAAGGCGCAGATGTTAACGTTTCTGTAGGGACATTTCCTTATGTAACTGCAGTGACAGCAATGCTTTCAAAACTATGGGACCACGCAGAACGCGTTACTTCGTGTATCAACTATTTGATGGACCAGAACTCTAACATTGACAGAGTTCACTCTAGTGTAATTCATGTTTTTATAACATCTGCCTGTTTCTCTCTCATTCCAAGATTTATTGCCCGTGCATTAGCGCCAACATATCTTTCAATGGAAGAATCTTACTCTTGGTTTATATATAAAACACGTATTTCGCCTCTGATGATGGCTCTATTCCTGAATCAATCAGACCTGACTCGCTATTTCATCAATATCAAGTACCTCATGAAGTCAGACATTTCTGTTTTATCTGGAAATAGAGAAGTAGAATCTATTGTAAATAATCTGGATTTGCTGACAACAGTTAGCCAACAGCCATTGTCCTTGGAAACTTTGTGTTTCGTTGTTATCTCTGACACACTGGGTCCTACTCTGGACAGAAGATTAAAGGTCCAAAAACTTGGGCTTCCTCAACTACTGCAAGATTTGTTGTTATTCAAGAATGTCACAGAAATTGATATAAAAAACATGGGCACAAAAGATCTATTTCTGTTCAAACGTTCTTTAGACCAATTAAATCTTAATGACTTAATCGATGACGATGAAGACGGCAATAGTATTAATGTTGAATTCTAATCGATTTATATGCCAGAAAAAATATTCTTTATATTCAAACATATTTTATATATGTGAATATGTATAAAAACAGCAACACTAAAATTTAATACGATCTTAAATTCCTTTTATTAGCATGATTAAACATACAAATCGGTAATTAAAGTTTCAAATAATATCTATATATATAAAAAGACAGTGTTAAGCCCCGCGAGGATCCCCATTGGTCAATTTGAAAACACGTGTGTCACTGACCTATCTAGGCCTAGCCCAATATACCGTCTAATAATTTTTCACACCGGACGTGTGTCTTCGATAGCTCAGTGGTAAACGTAGTGGACTGCTATACGGGCGATCAGGGTTCGATTCTCCAGTTAGACTATACTTTTTTTTTTCGACAATTAATTTTTCAAACAAAAGACATTGTAAATCTATAGGCAATATAGATTTTGTTAAATAAAAATATTTGACTTTTTTTTTTACCCTATTACAATATTTATTTACTTTCCTAAAAGTATTCAGTAAGTGTAGTTTATAAATTTGTTATCTGCACCCCAGACAGTTCTTTTTATTTTCACCCGGGCAACGCCGGGCAATGTAGCTTGTTATATATAAAATATTAGTAATGTTCGAAAATCTGTCTTAAAATTTAATTTAAACAAGAACGATATTATAGAATTGTGTAGAATTCCTGTCTTTCCTCTAGCTTCGATCAACGGGCTAAGTGTATTTTGATTCAATATCGTCAAAGTATTTTTAATATTAATAGAAGGATTGTCTTTTATAGTTTGGATTTTTACACGCTAGTTTGTTCGATATGAGTTTCCAAAACCCATTTTCTATTTTCGATATTATTGTGTAGAAATGTATGTCTTAACCCTATTAGATAGAAGAAAATTATAATACTAATACATCATAAAATAGCAATAATTACCAAAATAAAAGAGAGAGAGAGATAGAGAAATCGTTAACTATTATGTAAACATATTTTTTACTTATGTTTGAAATATTTCACTATTTGAGAAGTAAGCCATTTTTATAGTTTTACGCAAATAAGCCTTTTTTTTTTTAATTTTAGACAAAATGCCATATGTATTATGTACTTCATTTTTATAACTTTAGACAAACACATCATTTTTATAACTGTACAGAAATAAGTTATTTCTATAACTTTAGACAAACACACCATTTGAACAATTTTAGATTTACTTGTCATTTTTTAGACTAATATATTTTTCTTTCTATTTTAATGCAGTGGAATTTATGGTAAATACCCAATTCCACCAAGAATATACGTATCTAGAATGAATTGCGCCATGCTAGTATGTAAAAACCCTAACCCTAAAATTCTAGTTTGACTCGTTTACAGGTATTCTTTTTAAATTGACTGATCAATTATTTCATAAACAATATGTCTGCTCGCCATGGATAGACGTATTCAACGGTGCCCGTGTGTTTGTTAAGTTTCAAGCAATATCTTACAAATTCAATAATGATGTTTTTATCTGTAACATATCGTATGTGTTTTTAACTGTAAAATATCGTATGCAGTATATTATGCTGAATGTATATTTTAATAAAATTAAGACTTACATTTTGTTATTAAGCAATGCTGGTTTTTTATTCTTTGTGTGTCTAATATTTCCTGTCTAACTACCACTGGCTTTTGGTCTATCTGATCTATCTCTCACTATTCATCATATTGTCACATGGTCTATCTGATCTATCTCTCACTATTCATCATATTGTCACATGGTCTATCTGATCTATCTCTCACTATTCATCATATTGTCACATGGTCTATCTGATCTATCTCTCACTATTCATCATATTGTCACATGGTCTATCTGATCTATCTCTCACTATTCATCATATTGTCACATGGTATATCTGATCTATCTCTCACTATTCATCATATTGTCACATGGTATATCTGATCTATCTCTCACTATTCATCATATTGTCACATGGTATATCTGATCTATCTCTCACTATTCATCATATTGTCACATGGTATATCTGATCTATCTCTCACTATTCATCATATTGTCACATGGTCTATCTGATCTATCTCTCACTATTCATCATATTGTCAAATGGTATATCTGATCTATCTCTCACTATTCATCAGATTGTCACATGGTATATCTGATCTATCTCTCACTTTTCATTAGACTGTCTGTGTGTGACTGTAATAGTGACAGTGTAACTGTGAGTTTGGAAGGGACGGCGCAAATTTAATATGAGACTTAGTGACCCAGTGGACTGAATGTGTTGACCAAACTCAACTAAGTGGGTCAATTCGTTGGTCATTGTAGAAAAGAAAAGAAATTTAAGGATCTGTCTTGATCCTCGAGACATCAATGCTGCCATTCAAAGAGAGCATTATCGGAATCAATGGAATGAAGAATTGTTCAGTTTTAAACGCTATCTTCAGTTGGGTTATTAGATACAACCTGGGCGCTGAATCCCCACGCATACTTTATAAGTTGGGGTTAAATTTACGCCTGGGCCTTACGTGCGGCGTGCATTTCTGTATGATTAAGTAACATGACTGAATGTATGTCACTCAGTGTTGCACGTAGGCTTGTGTGTGTGTATTCTTTTCTTCTTATTATATGAGTGGTTTATATAAATTAGTAGATAAGAGATGAATTATTCTCCTACTTTTATTTATTGGCTACATTTTGTCTTAAGGGATGAGCCGGAGAACTATGCTAGAGATTAATGTATTGATGGTCAAATTTATATTTAATGTGTGCTGAGTTCCTTGGCTCGTCCGAGATGATTTTGAAGATGTTTTGAGTATACTTGACATATATACTACACGACATATATTATAAAAGTAACTAGAAAACACGTCCTCCGGGTCAATGCCACCAGTACTGCACACGAGGAAGCATTGGCGGCATTGTGGACAAGCAGGGTGGGACTGGTTTGCTGATGTAAAAATAAAAGTTGAAAGGCACGAACGGCCTTCCAGCAAATCAGGAATGTATTGGCCTCCAGAGGCCATAGAAATAGCCTAAATAAAAGGATATTCAAAACAATGATGAAACCGTTGCTGTTGTACGAAGCTGAAATCTGAAGACACAGCCGCGAATTTAAAGAAACTTCAGTCCTTTATAAATAACTTTTTTTTCAGGGGACGTCCATTAATTACGTCAACAATTTTAAGGCAATTTTTTACCCCCTCCCCCATCCCCCTTGTCAACAACTGTCAAACTTTCAGAGACTCCCCCCCCCCCTACATAATTACGTCAACAATTTGTTACCCCCCCCTCAAAACATAATAACACAATTTTAGACGCTTACTTTTATGTTTAAAATATATTTGAAACTGAAAGGTCTATACTACAATTAATTGTAATACATTTTAAAACTTGTTTTAAACAAATTTCAAATTGACTATAACTCTCATAGGCGTAGCCACGAAGGGGGTGTAACATGGTTTCCCCCCCCCCCTCACACTTCCATTTTTTTTCAATCCGAGGATCTTAACAATATTTCTTTCCTTTTTGTTTACTATTGTTCTTTTTCATACAAATATTTTATCTTTTCGTTTTTTAAGTTTCACTAATGAGCTTTTGGTACTATATGTTAATTGTTAAATAGTATAGGGGAAAATTGTGCACCAGTTGTTAATTATATCCTTCTATTTTAATAATATGTTCACACATTGTCCACACACACACATTATACACACGGTAGTTGCCTTCCATGACCCCTACCTCTCCTACCTTGCACTATTTTCCACCCAAAACTTGCAATACTGGCGACGCCACTGATACTAATATATTTTTATCTCATACAATTTTTTCACTTTAAAATAACCATGTTGGGTTTACACAATACACTTCATTCAATGCTTTGAAAACATTACTTATAGACCTAGTCTCAGATAGGGCCTTTTGTTGTTCTCTGTTCTATTGCCAATCCCAGCTATCGCTTAGATGGCTTACATAAAGAACGCCAGTCTCTGGTGCCTAATTTTGATGTAGGCTACTGAGCGGCAAAAAAATGGCTTTCTGAACGTACTCTGCAGACCAGGGGTCGAGAACCTTTTTGTTTGAGAGAGCCATGGACACCACATATTTTGAAAAGTAGTTCTGTGAGAGCCATACATTATGTTTAAAACTAAAAATTCGAGTAAATGTGTACATTTTGTGTATCTTCAACACTAAAAGTATAATAATTAGGTCGCCGAATTCTTCTGATGCCGCGAATAAAATATTGATACGCAATTAATATGAAGATTAAAAAGTCGACAAAAATTTTTTTTAATAATCGAACATTTGTCTACAAGCCAGATGCAGCCATCAAAAGAGCCACATCTGGCTCGCGAGCCATGGGTTCCCGACCCCTGCTGCAGACAGTTTGTTGCTTTTTTTGTTGTTATTCCAGCCACCATGTCTCGCTAGACTAGGGTTGCCAGACGACCGGCAAAAGGAGGACATGTCATGTCCTCTTTTTTAGACTCTTGTCCTCCGTTCGACAGGCAAAGCACAAAACCTTTTAAAACATCCGGCTTTTTTAATATTTTGTTTTGAAGGCATAAAGGCAAATACATTTGAAAAAATATTATAAACATGTTAAGAATATAGTTAATAAACAGGTGATTTATTTGTACAAGAAAAAAAAAATCCTTTTTTTTTTAAGACTCTTGCATGACCTTGAAAGTTACCCAACCAAATGCAAGCTGCCCATCAGCCTACAGTGAATTAATATGTTATTTAAAAAAAACAACTGTTTCTTGCTCAGTTTACCAATACTTACTTCAACTTAGTGGCAGCTCTTGTAATAAAATTATACTGATTGCGGGTTTAATGTGAAACTATTCAATTGAAACACAATGGTATCCTCTGTCCTCCTTTTGACACACATGTGTCTGGCAACCCTACGCATAGACAGCGAAGGTGAGGTTTTTTACAATTTTGATCGGTCACACTGCCTTGCTAACAATTGCATTAGTTTCCACCCATAGATAGATCTTCAAACTAACAAAATGAACACAAAAAGGACATGTCAAATGTAGTTTCCAGAATTGATATATTTGTATTAACGTAAAACCATGTTTTCACATGTCATCTATGTAAGTTGAACAGGGCAAATGTAGAATTTTGTAATAAATTTGTATCAATATGTATTTCATAAAAAAGTAACATTGTTGACGTCAACTTTTCTTGACCTCCCCCCCCCTCCCCCACGTCAACAATTGTCAAACTTTTTCAGACCCTCCCTCCCCCCTATTTTGTTGACGTAATTAATGGACGTCCCCTAAGAAGGATTCTTGGGATTCATTGGTCAGACAGGATCAGCAAACCAGAAACTGTGGCAGCGGACCAAGTAAAATCCAGTAGAACAAGAAATCATCAAGAGACGATGGCGATGGGTTGGCCATCCACTCCGAAGACCTGCTTCTAACACAAAAGCAGGAAGGTTTGTTTGCGAGTATTATTTCGTTCTTATGTGAATGGTGTATATTAATAGATAAGAGTTGAATTATTCTCCTTCTAATATTTAGGGAAGAGAGATGTACTTAAGGTCACTGCTACCAGTACTGCACCCATTGTGCTGGAAGAGGAAACAGTCAAAGAGGTTGAGAGTTTCGTCTATCTTGGCAGCATTGTGGACAAGGAAGGTGAAACAGATGCTGATGTAGAAACAAAGGTTGAAAAAGCACGAACGGTCCTTCAATAGTGACAGCAATGTCAGTTCGACCTATTGCCACGTCCTCTTACCATCTCAGTTTCCTGCACTTGATGTCGGTGAGCAGATCTTCATATGGCCCGATGATGTTGGCAATTCGTTTGCGGGCAGCTTCATTTTTGATAGGCTCCTATTTTTAAATTCCTTTTTTTTTTCTTTTTATGTATTTAGGAGCAATTAGTTTTTACTATAATGCATATAATGAATTGATCAGAAAAACTAGTTTATTTTTTTTTTGGCTTTGATTTAAATCTATTTGATCATTTAACTAAAAGTTAGATAATTCATGAAGTTTGAAAAAGGTCTGCTATCATTATTTATTATTATTTTAAATATTATAGTAGTTATTCTTATGCGAACGCACCAAAGTTGCGCATTTATGTTCAAACTAATATGCTGACAATCTGTTTAAATCAACTGTAGTGCATAATTATTATGATTCGTCCGCGTATATAAAATATAACTTTTCGAACTTTGAATAACTGGGTAGATGTATGGAAACAAACAACTATCGTTTGTTTGCTTGGATTGCGCCAAGCTTGTAATGACGGAAAACCAGATAAAGGTATTAAATAAGGTATTAGCTATTGGGTTACTCTTTTAAAATAAGTTAAAGCAGATTAACACAGGTATTATTTAAATGCACCGTTCTTGAAAATGTCCTTTATATTCTTTATTAATTGTGTTTCACATGATCTGATTTTCCTGTAGCCGCGTTATTTTTCTTCTTATCTTATATATTATAGATGCTCATTCATTGTCTGAGTCTACTATTGCATTTTTATTAATGTTTTAACTGTTGTTAAGTTACTGGTTTTCCTGATTCTTTCGGGCAACCCATTCCATGCCCGGATGCCAATCTGCAAGAAAGAGTATGTAAATGCATTTGTTCTCGCATAAGGGACAAGGACATTGTTTTTGTCTTTATGTTTATCTGAGCTTTGCAACGGGTTGTTATTGGGTTGTATTTCTAAATTATAATTTACTGCCTTATGTATTATTACTACTTTACTCTTTGCCCTTCAGTCCTCTTGCGTTTCTAGGTTTAGGGATTTAGCTATTGGGTTAGGCCTACTCTTGTCAGTTGTGAATATTCGCTAGTAATGAACTTAAATTACCCTTGCAGCTCTTTTCTGAATTTGATTTAGTTTTTAAACCGCACAGAAGATGCATAATCTAATATAGGTCTAATTAATGTGAGATATCATTTTAGTTTTATATTCTTATTACATTTGTAAAAGTTACTTTTTATGAGACCTAATATTTTATTATATTTTTTAATAACTTCCTCAAATGAGGATTGAAGATAATTTATTGTTTCTTATTACTCTTAAATACTTTACATTTTTAGTTTGAGTTAGGTCTTTACCATGAATGAAGTAGTTTGTTATTATTTGTTTCTTTTTCTTGGATACTCTTTGACATTTTACTGGGTCTAACATCGGCAACTGCATTGTGGAAAGAAAGCGCATTGAGCATTTGCTAAATTTTATAGCATGGAAAATTAGCGGATGCGCGATATAATAAATAATCAACAGAATACAATTTTAGAAGAACCGAATTTTATATCAACGTTTCATAGAATTGGTAGCTCCAATGTTTATAATGCATGCAGATTATTTGAAAACAAAATAAAAATATTATGTTGGAGGTTTTGAGAATCGTTCTTTTTGTGGAGGTCTTTCTACTTTGCATTTTATCACTGATCACTGTTTGGACTTTAACTGACCATTTGAAGTTTTCTTTTAAAATAGTGAAAGTTTGTTTCGTTTCCTTTTTTAATTATATGACCGCCTGATTGCACCGGTGGAATATTTATGATTTTCAATGTATTAAAATATATCTTAAAGAATAGGGACTTGGATGCCTGTTCTTTGTATTTTATTATAATATTTTTTTTATTATTTTGTGAGTTATATATATTTCTTTGTTTCTCATTATGACAGTTCTGCTTTGATGTGTATGTCTGCTTTAGTTTAGGAATTCGTATAGGCCTACAGAGATCTTTGCTAGAAAGAAGATGTTTAAGTCCTTGGCCCAAAAGTCCTGCAAGGCGGCTGCAAAAATCGGACGGTCACTTGGGTTGAACAGGGAGTCATGATGTTTACCCTATCCACTCCCCCATGTAAACAATTGTCAAAATTTCACAGACCCCGTTATGGGCTCATTTTATGAAAACTGTTTTCGGATCTTGTTGGTTCTACATATAACAGTACATAGAAAGAACTTCACATTTCCCCACACAAATGCAAAAATTAATGACTCCGTTGTCCACAATATTGAATTGCTTTATTAACGACACAACAAAACTTAGAAAAAATACAAACATTATAACAATTCATCTCAAGTCACCTCACAGGCTCCTCACAACCTAAACTTCCGACTTTCATTTTCATAATCTTCACTCCAACTCTCTCTATATATACCTCAACTTCCGGTATTCTCTACACTCCACTCATCCCCTTTCAATTCTCTCAATTACAGACCCCCCCCCCCCCCCCCCGCCTATAAAATTAGTTCAACAATTATGCCGTACGTTCACTATTCCCTTGTGTATTATAATTAAATATTTTCGTACATTTTATTACATTCCTAAAGCCTTTATAAAAGCTCTAAAAGTCCCATACGCTTAAGTTTCTTTTTAAAATTACAAATTTTAATAACATTTTTAAAACAAACATAATTTATTGTCTTATTATTACAGGATGGTGTACCTCTAGACAAATATTCCACTATATGAAGTTCTTTGTGATAGATCACATATTTATGTATTTTATATCATTACCAAAATGGCAGCAGAGGATACATGGAAGGAAATTAATGCTAATCAGTTGTTATTGGAAGCAACAGAAAATGTATTTTCAGACCAAACAAAAGTTGTGCAAAATCTACTCAAATCCAGCAGAGATTTGTTTTCTCAAGAAGTGTTGGATCAAAGTCTACTGTCCTGTTGTCGGAATGGCATATTAATATTGTTGCCAGACATAATTTCAGCAGGAGCGAACTTGGAAGTTACTGATGAGAACGGAAACACTCCACTTTTGGTGTGTGCTTTAAACAGTCATAAAGATTGTGCCAGATGTCTGATGGGTGCTGGTGCAAACGTGAACGCTGTCAATTTTGAAGGTGATACGCCCTTAATTGTGTCAGCGTTAAACAGTGCCTCTATTGGGTTGACAAAACTCTTAGTTAGCAGCAAAGATGTAAAAATAGATCATGCCAACAACAACGGTTACACTGCACTCCTTTGTGCTGTTAAAGCTGCCAACTTAAATGCTATCAAATTGTTGATAGATGCTGATGCCGGCTCAGAAATAAATGAAGTTTCTCATGACACTTGTTTGAATTTGGAAGACATTGCAAGCAGAAAAGGAGTTTTAGAATTAGTAAATTTGTTTAAATTACAAAAAGTTACCGGCAAATCACCTCTTTTACATGCAGCATTAAATAGAAATTTAGAGGCTGCTCAGGTTATGGCTCGTATGGATGATTCAATTATAAATACAACAAATGATACGCTCACAAGCATAATGATTCAGTTTTTGAAATCTATACAAGACAACAATGACATTGTAAACCAACCTGAGCTGGAGATGTTAGACTTTCTATTAGCACATGTAACTGCAAACTCCCAGAGTTCAAGTGAGAAAGAGACAATTATGGACATTGCCATCTCTATTGGTGATCATGCAATTGTTGAGCGTCTATGCAAGTTTGACTTTGTTATTTCAAATCAAAATCTTAGCTCAGCCGTTCCCAAACCCGATTTTCTGCGTTTATTATTGACAAAAAGTCATATAATTAATAAGCTAAACATTGACAATCAGCCTGTATATGATGATTCACCTTTACAAAAGGCAATGCTGAAAGTAGAAATAGATAGTGCTAAAGCCCTTATACAACATGGAGCCTTTATAGATATAGACCAAGCACTGGAAGTCGCTGTAAAAAACAAACAGGAAAAGGCTTTAGAGCTTATACTATCAGAGTTTCCTGATGAACTTGGACAGAAACTAAAGACTCCACAGTTACTCCACTATGCCATTATAAACAGTGCCTTAAACATCATACCATTTCTGCTAGACTGTGGTGTTGACGTCAATGCCGAATACAACGGTAAATACAGTCTTACTGAAGTCGTAGATGTTTCTGTCTTAGACCTTTTGTTGTCTAGAGGAGCAGATGCTAACGTAAAGATCGGATCAAGGCGTCACACGCATCCTTTACATGTGTTTTTGACACGCGAGTTTAAAAAAACGCTAAAAAACAAATTGAGGTCCTTGCAAGCGTCAGATTTGACAAACACTTTCTTGAAAAGAAAAATTATGGACTTTGTTAAATGTCTTCTTCAACATGGAGCACTAGTCGACCTACAAGATGGTTGGGGTCGAACACCACTGCACATCGCTGCGTGTAAGTTTCAGTCTGTGCGTTTTTTAAAACTTCTAATTTATTCTGGTGCTGACGTGAATAAAACGGATGATGCTGGAGAAACCCCCTTATGGAAAGCAGTTGTCTATGAAGAAGATGAAAATGTTACATTTTTAATTGATGCTGGAGCCGATGTTAATTTTGTTTGTAAATCTACCGGTCAAAGTATAATATTTCAAGCGACAGGTGACTTTTTTTTGGAAATACTGCTTGACAATGGTGCGGACATCAAATCTATAGATGGTCAGTCTCTTCTAAATAGTTTATTGGCGAAAAACCATTTTTTCAGACCTGAAAATGTGAAGCGCTTGATAGATGCAGGCTGTGACGTTAACCATAAAAATAACGATGGCTACACTGTTTTAATTCTTGCTGCCAGGCATGTTGACATTAAATTGTTGCAACTACTAGTTCAAGAAGGTGCGGATGTTAATGCTTCAGTAGGGAAATTTCCTTATGTAACTGCTATAACAGCAATGCTTTCAAAACTATGGTACCTCGCAGTATTCGCTACTCCGTGTATCAACTATTTGATGGACCAGAACTCTAGCATTGACAAAGTCCACTCTAATGTCATTCATGTTTTTATATCATCTGGCTGTTTCTCTCTCATTCCAAGATTCATTTCCCGTGGATTAGCACCAGCATATCTTTCAATGGAAGAATCTTACCCTTGGTTTACATGTAAAAAACGTATTTCGCCACTGATGATGGCTCTATTCCTGAATCAATCAGACCTGGCTCGGTATTTCATTCATATCAAGTATCTCATGAAGTCAGACATTTCAGTTTTATCTGGTAATAGAGATGACCAAATGATTCTTGAAGTAGAATCTATTTTAAATAGTCTGGATTGTCTGAAGACAGTTAGCCAGCAGCCATTTTCATTGGAAACTTTGTGTTTCGTTGTTATCTCTGACACATTAGGTGCTACTCAGGACAGAAGATCAAAGGTCCAAAAACTTGGGCTTCCTCAACTACTGCAAGATTTATTATTATTCAAGAATGTCACAGAAAATGAAATAAAGGACATGGGTACAAAAAATCTTTCTCTGTTCAAGCGTTCTTTAGAACAGTTAAATTTTAATGACTTTATTGATGACGATGAAGACGATGATAGTATTGATTTATCTACGGAAGATGAACACTAATCAATTTATATGTAAGAATTTTTTTTTAATCTACAGATTGATTTTTTTTATATATGTGAATATTTATAAAAATAGCAACGCTAAAATTTAATCTTATCTGAAAATATTTTTATTTAGCATGATTAAATACACAAATCGGTAATGCAGGTTTCAAATAATATAATCTATAGTCTATATAATACGATGTGAGTAAATTTGTCATGAAAAGTAGTTAAAACACCAAAGTAATTATACAATTTTGAAGAAATCGTTTCTATCTGCCAGCATAGCTCAACAGGCAAATTATATTTTGATTCACAATCGTCAAGTATTTATAATGTTAATAGAAGGATCGTCTTTTATAGTTTGGCTCTTTTACACGCAAGTATATTCTGTATGTGTTTCCAAAATCCATTTTTATTTTTCGATATTATTGTGTAGAAATGTACCGGTATATCTTCCGGTGAACCTAATTAGAATATTTTTTTTAATTACAGAGAGAGAGAAAGAGAGAGAGATAGCGAGAGAAAGAAAGAGAGAAAGAGAGAGTAGGCCTAATATTGTCCACTATTATGTAAACATATTATTAAGTTATGTTTGAAATATTTCACTATTTGAGGAGAACGCCATTTTAATAACTTAGGAAAAATCCGTCAATTTTATAATGTAGACAAATTTGTCATTTTTATTACTTTAAACAGGACGTCATTTTTATAACTTTAAACAAATACATGATTTTTATAACTGTATACAAAGACCCTAACCTCAACTTTATAACTGTAGATCAATCGGTCATTTTTTATATCTAAATACTAATATATTTTTCTTTCTATTTTAAACGGAAGGTATGGTAAATTGGCAATCCCACCAAGAATACCCGTATCTAGAATTAATAGAATCATCATGATATTATGCATGAACCCTAACCCTACATTTCAAGTTTCTAAATTGACTAAGTTAATTTGACTTATAAGTTTGCAGTCGTTCCTTCTAGATAGAAGATTATTACGTCCTGGGTCCAAAACTTCTGCAGTGCGGCAGGGATTGGTCAGCGAAGAAGCTAGAATCCGTAGCTATTGTGAGTGTTGTGGACAGCCCGTTGTACTAACCGCTGGAAAAGCCAACCTTAAATCGTGAATTTAATTTTCTAGTAGTAGGCCTATTCTGTGTTGTTGTTTTTAGGATTTGAAAAGAAAAATTATTCTCTTGTATAAGTCTTTTTTTAAATACTCTTTTAAGGGACTGTGTCAAACAAAAGAGAAATTTTATTATTTGAGTGTAAATATTTTATTAATGGGCTATTCCCATTTCACTTTCCCGTCCCCGACCCCATAAATAATGCTTTGTATTTCCACACGTCTTTCAAAAAAACCATTGAATTTGGTTGATAATTTTATTACGTTAGCCAAAGTTTAGTTTATATAGTCTTTAAGCCTAACTCACGACCCTAAAATTGGACTGTTTCCCATGACAATTAGTGCTCTGAAGATTATGCTATGGTATTGTGTTGCCATCACAGTATCCTTGTTTTTCATACCGAAGGAACTGGTCAATTGATGCCCTTTGGACATATTTTTTTTTTTTTATTTGACAATGGTATACTCATTCTATGAATGCATTCCACCAGTACGAGAAATGTCTTTTTTAGATCAATTCTTTCTTAACACCATATTTCTTCTCGCCAGGGAAAGACGCGTCACTGGTGCTCGTGTGTTTGTTTATCTTAAAAGTTCAATAATTGACGACTGTAACACATCGAATGTAGTATAATTAATATGCTGAGTGTATATTTTATTAAAATTAAAACTTACATATTTTGTTATTAAGCAATGCTGTGTTATTTTTTATTCTTTAAGTGTCGAATATTTCCTGTCCGACTACCGCTGCCCCTCGGTCTATCTGATCTATCTCTCACTTTTCATCAGACTGTCTGTCTGTGAATGTAATAGTGACAGTGTAACTGAGTGGGTCAATTCGCTGGTCATTCTAAAAAAGAAAGGTGGTGGCTTAAGGATCGGTCTTGACCCTCGAGACCGCAATGCTGCCATTCGAGAGCATTATCAATTGCCCACTGTTGAAGAAATAGCCAGTAGACTCAATGGAAAAAATAATTTTTCAGTATTAAACGCTGTCTTGGGCTGGGTTATTAGATATAACCTGGAAGCTGAATGACCACGCATAATTTATAAGTTTGGGTTAGTTTTACGAATGGGCCTTACGTGCGGCGTGCATTTATGTATGATTAAGTAACATGGCTGACTTTATGTCACGCTGTATTGCAGGCAGGCTTGTGTGTTTGTATTCTTTTCTTCTTATGTGAATGGTGTATATAAATTATTAAGAGATGAATTTCTCTCCTTCTATTATTTATTGGCTAAGTTTTGTCTTAAGGGATGAGCCGGAGTACTATGCTAGAGATTAATGTATTAATGGTCAAATTTATATTTAATGTGTACTGTGTTCCTTAGCTCGTCCTAGATGATTTTGAAGATGTTTTGACTATACTTGACATAAATGCTACACGACATCTGTTATACAAGTCACTAGGAAACACGTCTTTATATACACAAAAGGAAATAGTAAGGTCCTCATGGTCAACGCCACTAGTACTGCACCCATTATGCTGGAAGATGAAGCACTCGCAGAGGTTGAGAGTTTCGTCTATCTTGGCGGCATTGTGGACAAGCAGAGGTGGGGCAGATGCTGATGTGAAAACAAGGGTTGGAAAGTCACGAACGGCCTTTACAACAACTCAGGAATGTCTGGGTCTCAACAAACCTGCACCTGAAAAACAACATGGAGAACCACGGCCGCGAATATAAAGAAACTTCAGTCCTTTATAAACAACTCTTTAAGAAGGATTCGTGGAATGCATTGGCCAGACAGGATCAGCAACCTGAAACTGTGGCAGTGGACAAGGCAAAAATCAGTAGAACACGAGATCATCCAGAGAGGATGACGATGGATAGGCAATACACTATGAAAACCTGCTTCATTCACAACAAGGCTTGCACTAAACTGGAACCCTCAGAAAGAAAACGAAAAAGAGGATTATTTTAGCCTTTTTATTAATCAAGACGAGCGATCTAGGGCTAAGTAAAGCAATAGCCGACAGTAGCCTAAGCCTAGGCCTAAAAGAATTTTTTGATACAAAAACTAGTTCTAAACGTTATTTTTCTTTAACAGTTAGCTTCTTAGGTAGTTATTATAAATTTTTCATGTGTTTTAATGGTCTAAATAAGAAAATGTAACTATAGTAACATTAAAAACCACCACGCTTTTAGTAAATACTAAGTGGAAAGAATGTATTAATTTTATAATGACCCAAAAGCGAGTATGTATGTCAGTGAGTCTAAGGGAGTCACCCATGTCCCATGACAACCGAGGTAAGAGTAAAAGGGTCTATAGGTATAATAGGCCTATGTATTTTTTACCCGGGCTACGCCGGGCAATTGAGCTTGTTTTAGATATAATAGTTATTCTTATGCAAACGCACCAAAGTTGCGCATTAATGTTCAAACTAATATGTTGACAATCTCTCTAAATCAACTAAAGTGCATTAATTACGATTCGTCCGCGTATATAAAATTAGGGAAGATGTATGGAAACAGACAACTATCGCTTTGTTGCTTGGAATGCGCCAAGCTTGTAATGACAGAAAGCAAGATTTAGGTAACTGCTCAGTATATCTACACAAGCTTAAAACAAAGTGAAAGCAGATTATCACATGCATTATTTTAAAATATAAAACAGATCTTGATACATGTTGCCTTTTGATTTTGAAAGTCAAAATGGCGAGCAACTTTTATAGCAAAACGTTTGCCTTCTTGCGGTGGGCTTTATGTGTGCCTTCCCGCCTCTTAACATCGACAACTGCATTGTGTGAAAGAAATGCACTGAGCATGTTAAATTTTAATATAATAGCATGGGGAAAAAAAAACTTTTCAAAAATATTCCAATATTTTATAGATTTGTTAAAATGCACTATAGTGCATAATTATGCAGAACTATTATTGTTAACACCACCTTCTGACTAAACAGCCATAATGCAAAAAGTGAAAACAATTTACATGTACCGAGAGCAAATATAAATAAAACCCAGACACCCCTGATTTCTTCTCCCTAAAAGAAGTACATGCTTCTACTAGTTTAAGTTGAAATTTTCATCACATCTACACCTTCCTATCCATCAATAGACAAATAAAGTTTCCTACTCCAATATTTCATGGGTGCTTTAGAATATTTTTTCCCAATTGACTACTATTATTCAATAATAACAATATAGGCCTAATCAAATATTTTCATGCATTTTTATTGCTTTTCTATAAAGCCTTTACTCTGCTCTTAAAGTCCCGTGTGTTTGTGAAGTTTTTTTTATTTGTTTTAAATTTAATAACATTAAAAAGCGTAATTTATTGTCTTATTATTACAGGATGGTGTACCTCTAGACAAATATTCCACTATATGAAGTTCTTTGTGATATATTAATTACTTGTGTATTTCATATTATTACCAAAATGGCAGCAGAGGATACATGGAAGGAAATTAATGCTAATCAGTTGTTATTGGAAGCAACTGAAAATGTATTTTCAGACCAAACAAAAGTTGTGCAAAATCTACTCAAATCCAGCAGGGAATTGTTTTCTCAAGAAGTATTAAACCAAAGTATACTGGCCTCTAGTCGGAATGGCATATTAATTTTGTTGCCAGACATAATTTCAGCAGGAGCGAACTTGGAAGTTAATGATGAGAACGGAAACACTCCTCTTTTGGTGTGTGCTTTAAACAGTCATGAAGATTGTGCCAGGTGTCTGATGGGTGCTGGTGCAAACGTGAACGCTGTCAATTTTGAAGGTGATACGCCCTTAATTGTGTCAGCGTTAAACAGTAATTCTATTGGGGTGACAAAACTCTTAGTTAGCAGCAAATATGTAAAAATAGATCATGCCAACAAGAGCGGCTACACTGCACTCCTTTGTGCTATTAAAGCTGCCAACTTGAATGCTATCAAATTGTTGATTGATGCTGATGCCAGCTCAGAAATAAATGAAGTTTCTCATGACACTTGTTTGAATTTGGAAGACATTGCAAGCACTAAAGGAGTTTTAGAATTAGTTAATTTGTTTAAATTACAAAAAGTTACAGGCAAATCACCTCTTTTACATGCAGCATTAAATAGAGATTTCGAATCTGCACAGGTTATGGCTCGTATGGATGATTCAATTATAAATACAACAAATGATACGTTCACAAGCATAATGATTCAGTTTTTGAAATCTATACAAGACAACAATGACATTGTAAACCAACCTGAGCTGGAGATGTTAGACTTTCTATTAACACATGTAACTGCAAACTCCCATAGTTCAAGTGAGAAAGAGACAATTATGGACATTGCCATCTCTATTGGTGATCATGCAATTGTTGAGCGTCTATGCAAGTTTGACTTTGTTATTTCAAATCAAAATCTTAGCTCAGCCGTTCCCAAACCCGATTTTCTGCGTTTATTATTGACAAAAAGTCATATAATTAATAAGCTAAACATTGACAATCAGCCTGTATATGATGATTCACCTTTACAAAAGTCAATGCTGAAAGTAGAAATAGATAGTGCTAAAGCCCTTATACAACATGGAGCCTTTATAGATATAGACCAAGCACTGGAAGTCGCTGTAAAAAACAAGCAGGAAAAAGCTTTAGAGCTTATACTATCAGAGTTTCCTGATGAACTTGGACAGAAATTAAAGTCTCCACAGTTACTCCACTATGCCATTATAAACAGTGCCTTAAACATTATACCATTTCTGCTAGACTGTGGCGCTGATATCAATGCCGAACACAACGGTAAATACAGTCTTACTCAAGCCGTAGATGTTTCTGTCTTAGACTTGTTGTTGACTAGAGGAGCAGATGCTAATGTAAAGATCGGATCAGAACTTCACACGCATCCTTTACATATGTTTTTATCACACGAGTTTAAAAAAACGCTAAAGAACAAATGGAGGTCCTTCCAAGCGTTTGGTGTGACAAACTTTTTCTTGAACAGGGAAATAAAGGACTTTGTTACATGTCTTCTTCTACATGGAGCACAGGTCGACTTGCAAGATGGTTTCGGTCAAACAGCACTGCACATAGCAGCGTGTAAGTTTCAGTGTGTGGGTATTTTAAAACTTCTTATTGATTCTGGTGCTGACGTGAATAAAACGGATAATGCCGGAGAAACACCCTTATGGAAAGCTGTGGTCTATGGAGAAGATCTAAATGTTAAATGCCTCATCGATGCTGGATCCGATGTTAATTTCGTGTGTAAATCCACCGGTAAAAGTGTTATATTTCAAGCATCGTTTGAAAACAGTTTGGAAATGCTGCTTGACAATGGTGCGGATATTAAGACTATAGATGGTGAGTCTCTTTTAAATAATTTTTTGGGGAAAAACTATATCGGGGCGAAAAATGTGAAGCGCTTGATAGATGCAGGCTGTGACGTTAACCATAAAAATAACGAAGGCTATACTGCCTTAATGCTTGCCGCGAGGTATGTTGACAGAAAATTGTTGGAACTACTAGTTCAAGAAGGCGCAGATGTTAACGCTTCAGTAGGGACATTTCCTTATGTAACTGCAGTAACAGCAATGCTTTCACCATTATGGTACCTCAAAGTTCGCGCTAAATCGTGTATCAACTATTTGATGGACCAGAACTCTAACATTGACAAAGTCCACCCAAGCGTAATTCATGTTTTTATAACATCTGGCTGTTTCTCACTCATTCCAAGATTTATTTCCCGTGGATTGGCACCAGCATATCTTTCAATGGGAGAGTCCTCTTACTCTTGGTTTACATGTAAAACACTTATTTCGCCTCTTATGATGGCTCTATTCCTGAATCAATCAGACCTGGCTCGGTATTTCATCAATATCAAGTACCTCATGAAGTCAGACATTTCGGTTTTATCTGGAAATAGAGATGTCCAAACACATCTCGAAGTAGAATCTATTTTTAAAAGTCTGGATTTGCTGAAGACAGTTAGCCAGCAGCCATTGTCATTGGAAAAATTGTGTTTAGTCGTTGTTTCTGACACACTGGGTTCCAACCAGGAAAGAATATCAAATGTCCAAGAACTTGAACTTCCTCAACCTCTCAAAGATTTCTTGTTATTCAAGAATGTCAAAGAAAATGTTACAAAAAACATGGGCAAAAAAGATCTATTTCTGTTCAAGCGTTCATTAGACCAATTAAATCTAAATGATTTTCCGAATGAAGATGACTACATGGATATTGTTGATTTTTCTTCGGATGATGAATTCTAATCGATTTATATGTAAGAAAGATATATGCTTTATATTTAAACATATTTTATATATGTTAATATGCATAAAAATAGCAACGCTAAAATTTTATATTATATGAAAATATTTTTTTATTTAGCATACACTAAGACACAAATAAAAAATTGGAAGTTTCAAATAATATAATATATAAAATACCATGTCTGTAAATTATTTATGAAAAGTAATTTAAACCCAAAGATACTAGCCTATACAATTTTGTAGAAATCATTTCTATCTACCAGCTTAGCTCAACAGGCTTATTATTATATTTTGGTTTAAATCGTCAAGTTTTTTTAATGTTAATAGAAGGATAGTATTTTATAGTTTGGCTTTTTACAACCAAGTATGTTCGATATGAGTTTCCAAAACCCAAAATCTATTTTCGATACTATTGTGTAGAAATGTAACGGTATATCTTCGGGGAACCCAATCAAAAAGTACAAAATTATAATACCAAATTTAAATATATAGAGAAATGTATGCAACTATTATGTAAACATCTTATTAACTTATGTTAGATATATTTCATTTTTTTTTAGGAGTACACCCTTTTTATAACTGTACACTAATACGTCATTTTTATAACTATCGACAAATACGTCATTTTTATAACCAGATAATTACGTCATTTCTTTATAACTTTAGACAAATACGTCATTATTATAACTTCAGAAGAATACGTCATTTTTATAACTTTAGACAAATACGTCATTTTTTTTAACTTTAGACAAACACGATATTTTAACAACTAAATTTTCATTTTTTTAATATTCTGAATTTGATGCTAATTTCAAGTAGTATTCTGTTTTTTAAGATTTGAAAGGAAAACCACTAAAATGAATTATCTTGTAAATACACGTTTCTTTTTCTCTTCACGTGTTAAGGGAATTGTGCCAATTGAAAGATTTATTTTTGTTCTTTGAATGTAGCTGTTTAGTGCTGGGCTATTCCCATTTCACTTTCCCATCTACACACCCATAAATAATGCTTTGTATGTCCACGCGTCTTTCAAACACTTTTATTATTTTCTTGAACACCAATAGCAATTGAATTTTCTTGATAAAGTGATTTTGTTAGCCAAAGTTTATCTATAAGCTTATACAGTGCTTTTTTTCTAATGTAACGCACCGGAACGGTTGATTGCTCAACCAATCATATTAGTTAATTTAAAGACAAGTGAACTTATTGTCTCATATTATACTTACAGCCTACTTTTGCGATTTCACTACGGACTTTCCTAAAAGTATTGAGTAAACATTTTTTAAAATTATAATTACATTTATAGATTTCAGTTCATTGTAGTTTATATTTTTTTTATCTGTAACTTATACAGGCCTATCTTGTTTTAATTATTCATTATATTAAATAAGCCTAATATAAAGAAAGGGATACAGTTGCTAGTTTGTCTCATTCTCTACAGTCTACTATTACGAGAACTGGGCCACACTTATATATTTTGCATCCATAGAACACTCTTACTCATTTGGCTTAATTTAATTTTAGTTGTCTTAGCTTTGCTTAAACCTAACAAACATTATTAAAATATTCATAATTCCAATTCTCCAACAAACAAACAAAAAATAAATTAAAAAAAAAACTCTTTGAGTTAATGAAAATAAAAATAACGATGGCCTTCTATCTTTTTCCCGAATCGCTCAGCCTCTGTAATTAAATACCATGTTTTCACATCTAAAGTAGGCCTATATATTTTGTAAAGTTGTAGCCAATTTAGGTAGTGTTTTCTAAAGTTAAAAATTAAGTCACGGTACACAAATTCTATAAAATAAGAGAAATGTTTTGCATTTTTATATTAATTTTTTCTCAAACAATATTTGTTCTAGCTATGAATAGATGTATTCACTGGTGCTCGTGTGATGGTTTAGTTTTAAGCAATATCTTACATATTCACTAACTGATGTTTTTTTATCGGTATTATATCGTATGTATCATATGCTGAACGTATATTTTTATACAATTAAAACTTACATATTTTTTTATTAAGCAATGCTTTTTTTTTTATTTTTTGTGTGTCGAATATTTGCCGTCCTACTACCACTGGCTCTCTGTCGATCTGATCTATCTCTCACTATTATTATATTTTTGGTGTAAAAAGTAAGAAGGATGGACCAAGGGAGAACACTTATGCATAAAAAGAAAGTAATTCATATTACATTAAGTCCCTTTTGATGCAGTCCTACAGGGCTTTAACTCGGCGTAGATAGATGATAGATAGATAGATAGATAGATAGAGAGATAGATAGATAGATAGATAGATAGATAGATAGATAGATAGATAGATAGATAGACAGATAGATAGATAGATAGATGGATAGATAGATAGATAGATAGATAGATAGATAGATAGACAGATAGACAGACAGACAGATAGATAGATAGATAGATAGATAGATAGATAGATAGATAGATAGATAGATAGATAGATAGATAGATAGATAGATAGATAGATAGATAGATAGATAGATAGATAGAATGATAGATAGATAGATAGATAGATATATGGATAGATAGTTTATCTAACAGAGCCGAATGCTTACCCGAGTGAGTTTGTAGGCTATGTGTTAAGTTTGTATTTTGTATTGTTGAAGGCCTGTACTATAAATCTAGGCTCTGTTAGGGAAGAATAAGTTATAGCCTATACTGTGAGATGTTGTAGTTTAGCGACGTAGCATCAAAGTGTTATTCCAGTTGTCTCGGGTTTACCCGTGGATGTCCTTTTGCAATGCATATCCTACAGTTTAATGTCTAAGCGTATTTGTTGAGAAAAGCAATAATAGTAGGCTAATTAAGCCACAGCAATTTGTGGGCGACGCATGCCTTCAGTAAGGGAGATCCCAAATACAGTGGGAAGACCTGTTGTATTTATAAGTATAGGTCTTATTCGCATTGCCTGGTGTTACTCATATAATATGTGTATAAGCATGCGTAGGTTTAGCTAGAGAGGTGTGAAAGGGGCGGCTGATCCATGCGCCAAGCTGACAATTTCATTAACTTCTATGTAAGGCTAGCTACGTTGCCGTAGACCCCTACTAATTAAACAAAAAAAAACGTTCTAAATAGGCGCCAATATCGACCCCTGGCTCCATTTTCATTACGCCACTGGTTGGATGTTTCCCTTTACAGTGGCCTATTGTGAAGACCAAGAGCATTTATCAGGCCTACGCTACGTAGGTAGGCTACTATGTAAATTTAGGCTTTTTTTAGGATTATATATTCTATATCTAAGTGTGATCGTTTTCCAGTAAACCTTAGATTATTGTCACCGGAAAAGGGAATTACTCCTAGAGACAGGCCCCACGAGAGGGGGGTACAGCCGGTACGCCGTACCGGGGCCCATGAGAGTTTAGGGGGGCCCATGAAGCCCATGAATATTAAAATTTAAAATGAAATTGGCAATTACGCAATTATTTTTTTAATTATTGCTATCAAGCTAAGAGGAGATGTCCCAAAACCTTCTACAATCTCGCGTGGCGCTGGGGGCCCTTAATTTTTATATTATTTGAATGTGTACTTGAACATTTTGTTAAATATGCAATGAAATCCTTAAGTTGTAATATAGG
Organism: Anisus vortex; assembly: GCA_949126835.1. Lineage (NCBI taxonomy): Eukaryota > Metazoa > Mollusca > Gastropoda > Planorbidae > Anisus > Anisus vortex. Next base: position 23,130,333 of record OX421508.1, read on the forward strand.
GCCTAATTATTTCCGATAGCATTTAGGATCTTAGTTTTCGTCCTGATTCGTCTGCCTGCGCTGCTGCTGTTGGTAATGTGGAGGAGTGCTGTCAAATAGTTAAGGCATGGATGGCTGCAAACAACTTAAATTAAATGTTGACAAGACAGAGGCAATTATCTGTGGTTCTGGTGTCAGTCTTTGGAAAATAGCTATTACTACGATCAAAATTGGGGCTTCCGAGATAACGTTGTCCAACACGGTTAGAGACCTTGGCTATTTTATTGATAATAAAAAATTAATGGTTCCACATATCATTGCTGTGGTTAAGGCTTGTTCGTCTCATCTACGCGCCCTGGGTCAGCTGCGACCTCAACTCAATAGAAGGACGGTCAATACCGTAGCAGTCTCTCTTATCCAGTCAAGGTTGGATTACTGCAATAGTTGCATGTGGGGTTAGCCCCAGAACCAACTGCAGAGATTACAGAGAGTGCAGAACATCGCTGCGCGCATTGTTTCGGGGGTGAGGAGGCAAGATCATATCTCCCCGACACTGAGGGATCTCCACTGGCTCCCGGTGATAAAGCGAATAGAGCACACAATTATTTCCAAGTACCTGGAAGTGCGCTCATTTGAATCAGCTGTGCCTTCTTTATGGAACAATGTACCTCAGACACTGAGATAATCTGTGACAAAGAGAATCTTTTAAAAATAACTTAAAGACCTTTCTTTTTGGGTAATACATCTGCCACTGCAAATCAAACCCAGGGCGCAATAAGCATGCTAATTTAATAGCATGGATAGAAGCGCTTATAGTAAATGCCCATTCTTATCTTCTTATCTCTTTTTTATTATTTTTCTGCAGGACGATTACAGATATAGACCTATGAGCCTTAAAGGCTTACAGTTCTCCCTGTTAGCTTAGTAGTCTAGGCCTACATACTCTATATCGCTGCATACTAGTACGGCAGTCAAAGCTAGTTAGTCGATTCTTTTACACTTTAATGATCTCCTGTGCGGTAGCCACGAGGGGAGGTTGAAGTAATCATAATTTTAAACAAATGTAAATTAAATACATATTATTCAGTTGCAGCCTCAAGAGGTGGAAAATACTGTCAAAGCTTCATGGCATTTCTAGCACAATATGGTCAGATCGAACTGAAAATGTAAAACAATTTGTGCTCATCTACCAGGGGTTGAGTAGGCTATGGAAGACCTGTTAAAGCTGAATCTTACCCCAAAAACCAGAAACGAAATTCATGAAATGTATATGTTATGTCGGTTCTTTCACTAGCATTATAATGTCAGTCGTTTGGCACAGTATAGTAGTCTCTTTTGGCTTCTGCAACAAAGTCATTCAAGCTTGTGATGCGACTATAGATATGGAAGTTGCAAACATAGAAAGCTAATAATATGCACAACTAGGGGCTTTGCAAAACAGTTGGAAAGCAATGTGGAATGAAGCTAAGCTTGTTGAATCCCACCTGCAGATAGAAGTACAATAGTTTAGGAACAGCAATACTACTGCCAGTAAAAAAACAAGATTCCATGACGAGGATATATACACCTGATGAAAATGTGAATGAGATGAACGAAACAGAAGAATGCCCTGAGGAAGCCCCTTTCGAAAACACATATTTTATGTTGTATTGGATAATGACATAGTGTTATTGGAGGGATTACAGTTTACAGTTCGGTTCAATTCAGTCAAAGATATTTCTAACACATTCAGCTTTCTTTGGAACTGCCAAAAGATGTCAGAAAAAGACTTGAAGTATAAAGCTACTAAGTTAGCAGAAAAGTATTATAATATCATAAGTTGTGAAGACTTTCTTCAGGAAATAATTCGCCTAACAATGGTTCACAATGCAAATGTTGGTAAAGAACAGTTGGGTGCATTGGAACTGATGTTTTGGCAAATTCCAAATTAGAAAATATTGTTCATAACATAAGTGTCAGTTCGAGGATGTTTCTTACATCACCAGTCCAGTAGCATTAGCAGAGAGGAGCTTCAGTAAACTTAAGCTAATCAAAAATTGCCTTAGGTCCACCATGAGTCAGGATCGCCTGCACAACTTGGCTAGGCTCAGTATTGAGTCTGGCATTGCAAGACAATAAACTTTGACACAGTAATTCGTAGTTTTGCCAAGAAAAAGACACGCAATTTAAGTTAGCCCTGTTTTAATAAAACTAGTCTTTTTCTTATGTCTTTTTTTATCATTCATGTTGGCCTATTGATATATTTTCTGTTGACTATTTTTTTTTCACCAAACAGTAAGCATTCAAAAGATGAATGATTTTGGTATATTTGTAAATAATTAGATCAATTCTGATCAATACTGAAGCGGAGGACCAATTAGATCTACAACAATTTAAACTAAGAATACTTGATTAATGTATTTTTGTAATAGACCTGTAAGGCTATGATTGAAATTATTACACTCTAATGGTAAATGGTTACACTTATGGCCGTTTCACAAAATGATCCACAGACCTTTTGAAAAGATTCCTGATTTTTCAAACGTATGTAGGCCTAATACAAAAAAATCATCAAGATCTGAATAGTGTTAGAAAAAAAAAGGTTTTGGCGGGGGGGGGGGGGGGGGGGAAGGGGGCCCACAAAAGATTTCGTACCGGCATCTTTTTTTTCTCTCGAGGGCCCTGCCTAGAGACTACTAGAAGGTGTGCCATAAATTATATTTTTGTTAAAGCCTATTACAGGCCGTGTGTGTGTAGACCAGTGATCGGCAACCTTTTGATAGCGATGTGCTAAAGTGAGATTTCTAATTCATTCGGCGTGTAAACAGCCTAAACGTCATCTTGTTCTAGAACTGAATTTCTTGTAGAAGAATCTTGATTCGCTCTTCTTCGAGGCTTTCGCGTGCCATTGAAAAATGCTCTGGGGTGCCAAGAATGGCACGCGCGTGTGTAGGTTGCCGATCCCTGGTGTAGGCCAGGTTAAACGTCGTTTATAGACCTAGAAGGACCTATATAGTTTATTGTAGGTTTATCTTTCAGAAAAAAACTGCGTAAAGCCAAGGCCTATTAGCTGCAGTGATCTAATTATTATAAGATGACCCTTTATCACAATTATAAAAGAAAATTGATCTGTTAAAGACTTAAATTTACGTTTGCTTAAATTTAGCCTCATTCCGTAGGACTAGATCTATATGATAAATATATTTCATAGTGATAGGAAATAATATAATAAAATAGGCTATAGACCGGTTATAGACCCATAGGCTATATGTTTGAACCCTATTATAGACAGTTAATATTGGAGAATGCCTTCAGGTCTATAAGCTACAACGTAAAGAAATAATTGATAAGGGTTACAAGAGCAAATGATTCTTCTTTTTAATTCATAGTTATTTTTAGCCCTATATACTGGTGAGTCTATAATATAATATTTATAGGCTATATATCCAATTTACTTGCCTATATATGGTCTATAAGCCGACTATATAAGGCTATACTTTGATATTAGCTCTGCATAGACTGTCATAGTAGGCTATCGGCCAGTAGGCCTATAGGTATAGGCCTACCTATAGAACATTAAATTGTTCACAGTTTATAGGCTATAGGCTATAGGCTATAGGCCTATGAGTATGTCTCAGGTCTCAATACATAGATCTGACATAATTTTCACATAAAACTAGTTCTGAAAGTAGTGCTAAGCTTTTGAGCTTAGTTGTCCTAAACAACCTATAAATTGCATTAGCCCCCTCCCCCCATTCCTTTTTTTTTTCGCCTTTCGCACACTTAGTCATTATTAACGAACTAGACGCCTTAGACGGACGACCCCTTAACTACGAACGCAGCCTTGTTTCGATTTCCAAAAGAAAAGGAATTCCCGCAAATAGGAAACCTTTTTTTTTTAAATTTAACCTGGTCACGTGATCCTTGTTATATAAATAATCTCATTGGCCTAGAAAGATCGGACTAAGCATATTGAAATGCTTCACTAAATCTATGAATAGGTAAACTATTTATACGGTTTGTTGTTGTTTAGCACGGATTATATTTTTCATTCAGCCAACTGTGTAAGGAAAACTCCATTATAAAAGGAAACCCCATTACACGTCACTAATAAATTTATCCAATGGTATCCCAACAATCATTGCACTCAGCAAAATATTCATGATGGCGGAGTAAAGAAAGGTATGTATAAGCAATCTTTTTTCAGTGATGTATTGCTGTATTAAAATTACACAAATTGCATTGAATTGGCTCATAGGCGATTAGAAAAGATACTAGGGCAACATTTTATTCAGCTTCGTTTAGTGGAAACAAATTATTAACTGGTACTTTGGTATGATATAAAACAAAATTATGCTTGCTTATTATTCCATCTTCTAAACATAAATTTTAGGCCTACTTGCAATTTAACTGACTAAGGCCTAAAAACGTCTTCTAATGAATGAAGAAAGACGATTTCTTTTACACCTGATTGCTCTTTAGCATAAATAGTATTACCATCGCTCTACTTAAATTATAATCTGTAGGCCTATGCGAAAAAAGATGCTGCTACCATAATTTATGTTGTTGTTTTTTTAGTTCAAAACTGCGAAATATAAGTAAATAAATTACGAATTTAGGTTGGGCCAGTTAGGCTACATATTTTTTACTTTTAATAAAAATTTAAATGATTAAAGCCTTTTAATATTAAGATATCTTTTCACGGCTCCTACAATGACCGAATTATGCCTTAGTCACCTTAGTCTAATTGTTGATTTTAACCACACACAAATATATTTTAGTAATGATCTAAATTTAAAACTTTAAAAAGAATTGCCTAGACTTAGATAAGGGCACTTAGGGCCTAGGGCTAAAGACTAAGACACCTCATACTCATGCCTCATCATTATGTTTATTACTTTGAACTAGTTAAGATAAGTTAATACCAGTCTAGTAGTAGGCTGTGCTATGCTTAATTCTTCAATTATTTTTTTTAGGCATGTAGGCCTATGACCCTATGTGCTAGCCTCTATGCTCTATACAAAACTTAACTTCGACTAAAGTAGTAAAGCATGGTAAAGCCAAAGTAGTCATTGAGTTAATAATTTGACTAAACATAGGCATCAGGCATACTCATATAAATATAGATATAATTAAATAAAATTATTTAGTCAGTAGGCCTGTAGACTATCGGTAAGTGGATTTATTTATATTAAAACTTTTAATTAGAAAGTAGGCCTATGTCTGACCTTTAGCCTTTACTAAGTATTTCTAAAGTATAACTAGTAAGTAGCCTTTGTTTTTTATGCTTGAAAAAAAAGTGACGTAATTTTTTGTGTAAAAAGTCCTATTTAAATTACTTTCTGCATATTGGTGACTTTGTGATATACAATATGGACTATTAAATCTCTAAATTTGTAATATAGATAGTTTGTAATTTATGGTATGGGACTTACTTGTGATAAACACTTTTCTAATTTAATGAAGAATTAAATTTAATTGTAAAGAATTAATTAAATTATAGGAAATAGCAAATGCTTAAAAACATTACAATGACTCCGTTACTGTGTCGTCTACATATAAATAATATATAATAAGAAGACATCACATTGCATTGCCTAAAGTCTATTTGAAAAGATATATCTTGCCTATAAGTCTATTTTTATAGATAAATTATTGTAATAAGTTTTATAAAGTTATTTTACTAATAAATGAAAACTAAAAGTTTGGAATGATCCCCCCGCCTGAGGTGCCATTCGCTTAATACACCATTGATTGATGTTTTTGTTGACTAATAACAATTCTTCTCTTGGACAATGCAATCATGTCTAGGTCTCAGCTCCTTTCTGTTGCATCATTGGATGGTGTTTATTCAAGTTCATTAAATCTAGGTTAGATTCTTAGGTTTAATTCTGTGAGGTCAGAGATAATTTTCTTTACATCTGGAGTATGTACTTTGCATCTATCCTTGTTTGTGGATTGTAGAAGTGAAGCTTGATGAGAGCGTAGAACGTTGCTGGCCACATACTTTGGCTGGTGGATCGGTCAGTTTGAAGTGCAAAGCGTAAGCAAGGTTTCTTTTTTTTTTTTTTTACTACTTAACCACCCAATGGCTGAGTGGCTAGTAAAGCAGAGCCGAGTCTGCAAGTCTACCATCAGGCCGATGTGTGGTGATTAAATGGCACTGGACAAAAAGTCAGATCCTAATGCAAACTGTGTGGTTTGGTTGCTCGAGGGCAAACCATGCTTCCATGCATTGTGCAAACTTTGGGAAATGGTAATGATAAAGCAACAGAATAACATCCCATCCATCCCTATGGGGCCAGTGGTGAGGATTGACCTGCTTTGTTGCCTTCTTCCACTAAGACCATTACTGATTTGTTTTTTGTGTGCCATGCTTGGAGTCTAAGCTCTTGTAGATCCACATCAACATCATCCATCCAGCTCAACCTGTGTCTGCCTGTTGATCGTTTCCACACACGTAAATAAATTCAAATTGCACATATTCCATTTTTTTTTTTATGTAAGTTGTTCCTTGTCATTTTTTTTTATTCATAATTTTTTATTTTAAAACCAAATAATATACAATTTAATAAACTATAAATAGAAAAGGTTTAAAAATAGGTAAGTGCACCATTGTTTATATTAATAAAGCTGTTTTTCTAATTTAAATGCATTTTTTTAGAATGTTTTCATGTAAAGATTTTCATAGAAATAATAATAATTATTTTCAAAATTAGAAATGACATAATTGTTTGATAGTGTTTATCTTTACAAAAATACGCAAACACAATAATGTATATATATTCCTTGTTTTTTTTATGTTGGAAAATTTAAAAACAGCAAGATTCTATTCATAAAACAACAACATGCTTAGATAAACACATATTGAATTATACTAGCCCATTACTAGACATTCAACAAGTTGTAAAGATATATAAAGAAAATGTGCTGCATCAATCCATACTGAATTAATTAAAAGTTAATAACGCCTGTGTGTGCAATCAATGATTTTTTTTTTTTTAATAGACTTAGATAATACCCCATACCAGCTGGTGATTAATCTTAATAGATCTCTACAACCTAATGTTGGTATAGAGAGGCTCACTTTATTTGGAGTTGTGTGGACTAGTGGTCCATGATTGGCAAGGTGATTAATCTTAATAGACCTATTCATCCTAATGTAGATGTAGAGAGGCTCACTTTATTTGGAGTTGTGTGGACTAGAGGTCCTTGATTGGCAAGACTTGTGCCATTTTACAAAGTAAAGAACGACTCACAAAGCCAATTTGTATTCTCATATAATTTACCTTATAATAGTTGTAAGTTGATTAAAAAAAACACACCATAAAATAAAGGTAGAAAATTATTTGTTTGTGTGTGTGAAAAACAGTCTTTAAATTTTTGTTTTGTAATCCTCTGAAAAGGTGTATGAGTTTAGCGAGACATCAGTTGGATCTATCAAAGCCTTCCATTTTTTGTTTTTAAAAACAAGTTTGATATCATTTAATGGGTTTGCCATCATTTTTTTTTTATTAAAAAAAAAGAAACATTTATTTGCATCAAAACTGTTTCTATATTTTTAAAAGAAAGGGGGTGGGGAAGGGGAGCTTATAATATTGACTCACCTTTTAAGAATACAGATATACAGCTTACCTAGGGGTGCGACTTATCCACCGGTGCGACTTATATGCGTGTATATACGGTTTACATGGCTATAGTAAATTGGAAACAGTTGTATGGGAAAGTAATCTTATGAATGTTTTTCATTCTGGTTTTGAAAGGAGGAATCACATAGATTTGAATTTTTTAAGATGTCTCTATTCAGGTCTTATAAAGATGTCTGTATTCCAGTCTTATAAGATGTCTGTATTCCAGTCTTATAAAGATGTCTGTATTTCAGTCTTATAAAGATGTCTGTGTTACCAGTCTTATAAGATGTCTGTATTCCAGTCTTATAAAAATATCTGTATTTCAGTCTTATAAAGATGTCTGTATTACCAGTCTTATAAAGATTTCTGTATTCCAGTCTTATAAGATGTCTGTATTCCAGTCTTATAAAGATATCTGTATTCCAGTCTTATAAAGATGTCTGTATTTCATTCTCTTAAATATGTCTGTATTCAAGTCTTATAGAGATGTCTGTATTTCATTCTCTTAAATATTTCTGTATTCTCGTTGTATAAATATGCCTGTATTCCAGTCGTATAAAGATATCTGTATTCTTGTCTTATAGAGATGTCTGTATTTATTCTCTTAAATATGTCTGTATTCCAGTCGTATAAAGATATCTGTATTCCAGTCTTATAGAGATGTCTGTATTTATTCTCTTAAATATGTCTGTATTCCAGTCCTATAAAGATATCTGTATTCCAGTCTTATAGAGATGTCTGTATTTTTTCTCTTTAATATGTCTGTATTCCAGTCGTATAAAGATATCTGTATTCCAGTCTTATAGAGATGTCTGTATTTATTCTCTTAAATATGTCTGTATTCCAGTCGTATAGAGATATCTGTATTCCAGTCTTATAAAGATGTCTGTATTTCATTCTCTTAAATATGTCTGTAATCCAGTCGTATAAATATGTCTGTATTCCTGTCTTATAGATATGTCTGTATTCCAGTCTTATAAATATGTAAATAGGCCTATTCTAATCTTATAAAGATGTCTGTATTGTAGTCTTATAAAGATGTCTGTATTGTAGTCTTATAAAGATGTCTGTATTGTAATCTTATAAAGATGTCTGTACTGTAGTCTTATAAAGATGTCTGTATTGTAATCTTATAAAGATGTCTGTATTGTAGTCTTATAAAGATGTCTGTATTGTAGTCTTATAAAGATGTCTGTATTGTAGTCTTATAATCTCGTGTATATTGTTATGAACCTTTGACATATTTCTTATTATTTCTGGCTATATACTTAATACAACACGAGTCTCCCCCCCCCCCTCCTTTTTTTTTCCCATTCGTTATTTTTTTGTCCATCATCTGGCCTTTGTGAGGTTGAGAAATAAGTCACTGATAGCCAGTTGGCAGAAATAAAATCCCCAAGCTACGGCTTAATTACGTACAGTGGCACCATCGCCGCGCCCTTCATTAGTGGCACGTGTGCCCCCTCCCCCACCTCCCTGCGCCAGTTGTTTTTTGTTTTGCTTCTGCTCGCCTCCAATAAGAAAGAAGAATAAACATGTTCAGCATTGTTTCCAGGTTTTACGACTGTCTTCCGTCCATTCCCCGTGTCTGTGTTGGTGGCGCTATTGACATTCCAAGCTGTACTGGAACACTAGGAATGCGTAGACCGGAAGCGCGGAACGCAGCGCTTTAAAAGGCGAAGATTAGGGTTTTATAAAGAGAGAAAATTGGTATACCGGTAGTTTTTTTTTTGTTTTTGTTGTTGTTGGTTTGCTTCTGACATTCTTTGTGCGTGTCATTCTGAAGGTACCATCGGGTTCGAAGAATGTTTTTAAAGCTTAAACCTAGCCCTACTAAAAGAGGAGGACATGATTCCACTATCTCCCTCCTGGGTTTTGAGGGTGTTACTGGGTGGTCTGCCCAGCTCTGAAGGGTACATGAGAATAGTTGGGGATAATTTTCTTTGCCTGTGAGATTTGGTATATATAAGAAAGAGAGAGAGAGAGCGATCCTTGCCTCCCCACGACCCCTTCGCTCGGTGGTACCGGTAACACTGGCAGTTGCGTGAGGGGCGCCGTCAAGAATCCTCCAAATGTTTTAGGGGGTGAAACTTCCCAGAGGTATCTGGTTCGAAACCTGTTTAAAAAACAAACAACGACATGATTCTTCCCTCACCCTTCTATTATGTTTCTTTTTGTTTAAAGTACTGTAAAACATCAAAAAATTATATACACACACTGTCAGTAAACATTAAGTACATTTATTTCACGGTCAAAAGTGGTTTCTGAACTTTTCTGTAAATATGCGAAAAGTTTCGTATTTTTAACCCTTCCCGCACCGGCCTACTTATATCTATGCTGCCTTCAGTTCCGCTATATACGCGCCCGGGACTGTAAGGGTTAAAATGATGGTTTTCATAGTTTATAAAAAAAAAATGTTTTATAAGGGTAGATAATCTATAGTTTCCCATACCACTGGTTTATGCTCAATATTATGGATTGATCCAACAAGAAAGACTTTCATATAATGTAACAGCCGAATTAGGCGAACCGGTTTATCTTCTTATAAGTTTACAGACGTTCCTTCTAGATAGAAGATTATTACGTCCACTAGGCCCAAAACTCCTGCAGGGCGACAGGGATCCGTCGGTGGCAGGGCTAGAACCCGCGACCTGTCAGTTGGTTTTTGGTTGACAGTCCGGTGAACTAACCGCTGGACCATTGCCAGCCATCGTTGAGTTTCATGATTGCAATACTGTCTTCTTTATCAATGGTAGAGCTCTGGAATTAAATTTATAAAAATAACATTAGACTTAAAGCGTGGCGCGATTTTGAAGGAAAAGAAAAAGAAATAGATTTAATGACAAACGTTGTTATGTGTGTAGGCCAGATTAGGTCATTATGAGAAGGCCTGATTTAGTCATTGTCATTAGGAGCAGGTCTGATGAGGTCATAAAGAGTAGGTCTGACGGGGACATTATGAGTAGGCCCGACTAGGTCATTGTCATTATTAGTATGAGAAGCCTGACAACTCCAGGTTAAGCGTAGGCCTGATTATTTCATTCTTTATGAGTAGGCCTGTATGTGTCTTATGTGTCACTATGAGTAGGCCTGATTGGGTCATTATGAAAGGGCCTGATTCGTTCATAATGAGTAGGCCTGATTGGGTCATTATGAGTTGGCCTGATTCGTTCATTATGAGTAGGCCTGATTCGTTCATTATGAGTAGGCCTGATTCGTTCATTATGAGTATGCCTGATTGGGTCATTAAGAGTAGGCCTGATTCGTTCATTATTAGCAGGCCTGATTGGGTCATTATGAGTAGGCCTGACGTTGTTGAAGTTGACGATTATTTCCTCGAAGATGACCCTTGATTGTGGCTGTAGCAGACCACTTGTAGCGTTAAACTTGGACATCTGGAAAGCCTGGACATGACCCCGTGTGCAATCTGAATTCAATGCTTGACACGTTGCTTGGACTTTATGGGGATGGGTGTTAGCTGCACGCGGCTGATCATCCAGAGACCTGACTCCACCCCCCACCACCCCTTGGTTTTCCCTTGTCTCCAGAAGTCCCCGCGTATGATGTGAATGGGGATGGGGGTGCAAGAATCTCGTGTATCGATTAACCCGGCAGTGTGTGGGCATTGACAAGAGAGATGGAAGTGTGGCGCGTGCGGGCCTGCCCCTCTCGGATGCTGGACGCCTGCCTTCTCTCTCACCTCTTGTATTGTGGGTGGGAGGGAGGGCGGGTGGGTGGAACGCACTTTGCCTACACTAATTCATTCACATTCTGCAAGGCTTGGCCACGATGCGTGGGCGGTGAATGTGTGTGTGTGTGTGTGTCGCTAAGGTCCGGAGAACTTGGCACCAGAAACGAAACGATCTGACTGACCGGGAGGTTTTCGGTGGCACTGTGTGTGTTGGGGGCGTGGGGAGTTGTCAGCGAGAGACTGGTGGGGTGGGGTGGGGTGGGAGTGGTGAGCTTTGATACTGTCAACACGTCGGGTGGGGTGGTTGGTGTAGAAGTAGGGGGGGGCGGCACCGACTTGTACAGTGCTCATTTCATTGATGCTTTATTTGTGTGTGTATGTGTTCTTGCGAAATCACCGCTTACAAAGGGCTGTCTCTATTTTAGATCTTAGTGGAACCTTAAACGACTGTAATAACACACTCCTTCGTTGTTTGTGCGGTTGTTGTTGTTACTTTAATATACGATTTATTGTTCTTTTGAATCCCGCTTTAAATTCAGCAGACTTAATATTTCGCAATGTTCACTCGAGGATAAATATATTTCTCAATCCATTGCTACGTTGTCATGATTGAAAATTAAACGCCTTCAATTTGTGCGTGCTTGTGTGCGAGTGTGCTAGTTTAAAATTTTGTCTTTCGTCTTTGCTTGGGAGTTATAGTCATTAAGCGAGGCTAATATTTTATACAAGTCAAGGAAAAACAAAATCAATTTAGATAATGATCATATTTTTTAAATCAATACACGCATTTTAGTTAGTGCTTTTTTTGTTGTTGTTGAGAATTTTAACGGACTCGACGCCTTATTTTTTAGTTGGCCTTTTTTTACTTTTAAGGGTGTATAGATGCATTTTGTTTTTTCAAGAACGTTGATATTTTAACGAACACCAGTACACATATACACAAATGGGATAGGGGCTGTCGTGCTTCCTTTCTGGAAAAAAAAAAGTAAAGTCAGTTAGCTTGACTGCAAGTTGTGTGAACGCGAGTTGTGTGCATTCTTTGGGAGATTCTTGCTGAAGGAGAAAGGCAAAAAATAAACGGTAGAATACGTAGTCGGGGATCGTGGACTGCTGTGTTGTGGACGCAATGGTTAACAAGTAAGTGTCATGTTCATCACTAGCACACACACACATTCGTCTGGCTCTCTACATCCTTCCGACTTGCTCTTTACTTGACCAAGGATGGTTGAACTAGTCACTAGCCCGATAACTTTTAGAGTTGAGAATATTACATGTATTGAGTCCTGGAGAGTCTTGAACAATGGCCAGAAGTTGTCGCTGTAAACTGTACCATCGTCACTGGCCTATCTGTCTATTTATCAATCTTATTACTTATGTATCTATCTATACTAATTTATCTAACCTATCGTTCGGTTTAATCTATTTATCTAATCTATCCATCTCTATTATCTATCTATCTCTTATCTATCCATCTGTCATCAACCTATCTATGTAAGATAAGATAAGATTGCTTTATTGATCCAAATAAATGGAAATTTGACGTGATTACATAAATTCCGTCTTTTAGCATACCGGTACTTAAAACAATATTAAAGAACAATTTGTACTCAAACACAATAGACATTCGCGCACACTATCATACCATTTATCATACAAGAAAAAAGTATCATTAAGGAGTCAGCTATTGAGCCATTGTATTTCCTGGCTGACTGATGATTCTTTTGAAAGATTCTCACCGATAGTGGAACAAAAGAGTTCAAAAATCTCTCTGTTCTTGCCCTTATTGAAAGAAGCCGACCACTTCGACTAGATATGATGTGAATACCGTGAAGCGGGTGTGCATATCACCGATCTATCTACATATCTATCTTATATCTAAATATATCTATAAGGAGATTGAATTGAAAATGAAACTATGTATTTTGATATAAAATTACATATTGAAAAAGTGTTGTTTTTTTATTTTCCCCCACACAAGATGATGATTTAGTTTTGGTATAAAGAAATGATCAAATATATTTCCAATCCATGTTACCACACGATCAATAACATCTATATTTAGAAGTGCATGTAGTAGGTGTAGGTGGGGGTGCGGTTAGGTCCAGACTGACCTTCTTTCCATCGCCCAGTCATTGAGTCTCATCTCTAGAAACTGAGCACACGTTGAGTACAAAGTTGAGTACAAGATGAGTAAATGAGGACCTCTCTTTACAAACGACTTGTTTTGACTCCCATCTGTTCACTTCCATCGCTGGACCTTCAACACAGTACAATAAAAGAGATTTATTATTTTCATCTCTTTGACCCAGAGCCTCATAAATTGTGTAGAGTTATTGTTGTTTTTATATGTCTGCATTTCGTGTGTATGTGCAGGGGCGAAGTCACGAGAGGGACTGAGGAAAAGCTAAGTCCTCCCTGAAATTTCGGAGAACAATTTTGTTACCGGTATTAGTTTGAAAAAACAATGTACTAAATTAAATTAAATTCACCCCCCCCCTCCCATTTCGTGGAAAAAAATGCCGGGTTCACCCCTGTGTGTTTGTAGGACTTTTTATCTTTTTTTATATCTTATATGTAACAGACGTTTCTTCTATACAGAAGATTATTGCGTCCTACGCTAATCCGCATTTTATTTTATTATTTTGTACATATATATAAATTGTTTTTTGATTAGCGCCTTGAAGCAAAGACCAGAATATATTTTGCAAATACTTAAAATCGTTGAATCGATTCCATATTGTCGCTGAAGGTTATCACTCTTTCTCGTCCAGATAGCGACAATAGGGAAAAATGGGGGGGGGGGGGGTCTTTCATCTGTCCTAGAGGTCGGCAACCATTTGATAATAGCGTGCCGAAGTAAGATTTCTAATTCATTCAGTGTACCAAAAGCTTAAAATTCATTTTGCTGTAGCAAATAATTTATTGTGTAGAAGAGACGTGAATTACCTTTTTGGTCGTCTCTCGCGTGCCAATAAAAATCGCACTCTGCGTGCCGATAATTCTGGCACGCGAGCCGTAGGTTGGGGCGTTGGGGCGCCATTGCTGACTGTTGTGTTATCGCAGGCCAGCTGTGTATCAGCTATCAGGCCACGAAAGTATAATTACCGGTTTCGCCTCAAGCGGACATTTTATGATATTTGAACCCGATTTTACTCTTATTTATCTTATAACTTTTTCATATTGTACATGCTTTTTTTCTAATATACAAGCTGAATTCCCCGGCGTTGCCCGAGGGGAAATAAAACAGGCCTGTATAAGCTACAGTTACAAATTCCATCAACTGCAATTAACAGAAAGCTATAGAACTATATCTAAAAAAATGTTGGGCCAACAAGGACGTAATAATCTTCCATTTAGAAATAACATATTATGTTCCTTTTTAAGTAGGAAGATATTTGTACAATTTGAATGTCATATTCCGTGATAATTAAAATTTAACATCAATAAAAATACTAGAAATAGTACCTATTGATTTTACCCTAGGAAAAAAAAAAAAGAAAAATCACGTGATACCGGTACTGGGATGGAATATTTTGTCATCACCCCTCTCCGCCTCCGACTCCCCCCCCCCCCCCCCCCCACACACTATTAAAGTAGCGCACGTGTAATTCAAAAGATTTTATGTTCGGTTGTGGTTGGCCTATTGCTTTGTTTATTGACACATTTTGTAGACATTCATCGACCCTGTCATCTATTAGCTTATTGAAAAGCCAGCTGTTGTGTGTTAATGTCTTTCTTTGCAGACATTTGGTTGGTAGAAGGAGGTTGAGGAGGGGGGGTTATCTCGTAACAGCATTGAAAGATGTCGTTTGACCTAGGAGGTGTATCTGAGGTAATGGTTGGGATACTTGTCCTTGGTGAAGAAAGCCTAAAATTGTCACAAACAGCAATTCCACATTATCAGAGAGCCATAACTATTTATCCTTATCTATCTATTAATATATTATATATATACATATCTATCTATCTATATATATATCTATCTATCTATCTATCTATCTATCTATCTATCTATCTATCTATCTCATTATCTTTCCATTCTTCCGCCCATCATCCATCCAATCACCCAGCCCTTCATCCGTCTATCTATCTATATTTCTATCTATTTATCTATCTATCTATCTATCTATCTATCTATCTTTCTATCTATATTTCTATCTATTTATCTATCTATCTATCTATCTATATTTCTATCTATTTATCTATCTATCTATCTATATTTCTATCTATTTATCTATCTATAGTTTCAATCTCGACAGAAAACATCTAAACAACCGTTGTTTTTCTTCTCGCTCTTTTTTTTCCCCATTCAGTTCCTTTAAAATACCTTCATCTGTTCACAAAGGTCTGCACTACCCGTGCTTACTTAGTCATTGTGTCACATATATGACACGTTTCCAAAAAAAGGAATGCTGGGTAACAATACTTGGGACCTAGACTTGTATATTTTAAAAATTGAAATCAATCGTGAGAAAAAAACAACAACAACAACGTTGGCTTGCATTGTAAAGATTTGGAGCCAAGCGTTCCGAGACAGAAATGTTCAGTCCTTTCTGATAATCCGTATTCACAATGCACTGGTGACAGCAGAATTGACACGGCTTTTTAAGATAAATATAAGAAAGCGAAAAGCTATCTGTCGCTATCTAGTCTCAGAGCGGAACCTCTGATATTTCTCGTGGAAAACCTTGATGTTACCCAACAAAACCTTTTCATATTTCTCGCGGAACCATTGATATTTTCCAGAGAATACTTGATATTTATTCCAGGGAATACTTGATATTTTCCAGAGAATACTTGATATTTATTCCAGGGAATACTTGATATTTTCCAGGGAATAATTGATATTTTCCAGATAATTCTTGATATTTTACAGGGAATACTTGATATTTTACAGGGAATAATTGATATTTTCCAGAGAATACTTGATATTTTACAGGGAATACTTGATATTTTACAGGGAATACTTGATATTTTCCAGGGAATCTTTGATACTTTCCAGGGAATACTTGTTATTTTCCAGAGAATGATATTTGTCAGGGAACCCTTGATATTTCCCCAGGAAACCCTTTATATTTCTTATTGAACCCTTGATATTTCCCCAGGAAACCCTTTATATTTCTTATTGAACCCTTGATATTTCCCCAGGAAACCCTTTATATTTCTGTAGGGAACCCTTGATATTTCTCGAGGAACCACAGAGTTCCGCGTACCCACCCTATAAGAACCACTGGTGTACTGTCTGGAAACCCCTTTTGACATGAGCTTCAAAGTGTCAAACTTGTTGGCTTTTAAAGTCTGTAGGAGAAGAACAAAAAATCACTTCGTTTTATTGCTGTCTTCTTTTATATAAAGGAATAAAAAAAACACAACAACGCAATACAGTGTGTCCCTGATTACTTGGCCCTGCGATCGATAGTTCAGTTCCAAATATAGATCTGTTGCTTTCTATTATTTTATGTTTATGAGAGCGACTTGTGAGTGGGAGTAAGTTAACTATTTCAGAAGATGTCAGACAGTTTGTGTGTGTGTACGCGGTAGGTAGACCAGTAGATGTGGAAGTGTTGGTTGTTTTAGCTGTTCTATTATATGATCTAGAATTTCATTTTTAAAATTGAAAGGTTGTGTTTCGTGGTGATGTTATAGTTTGACGTCTCGGAACTTCTGTTGCCCGCATCTTTTCTTTTTTTCTTCTGCTTTGCTACGTCCTTTTGGGTGGAAGATATTCCCTTTTGAAGAACAAAAAAACAGTGAAAATATTGAGGAGATCGTTCAAACCATTTTTAGGTTCATAGTTTCATTTTCATTCCATATAAGAGCACTGCGTCTCCCGCATAATGCCAAGCCGTTTTTACCGTACCCCGACAGGTTTAATGTAGCCACCAATTTTAGATTGTACATTATTTGTAACCTTTTTTTTTATTGGCTCTTTAAGATAGAATGGGAAACAATAGTTAAGCCAAAGGTCTCGTGTTCAAATCCGGGCTAAGCGCCAGATCTTGTTTTGCCACGGTTGTGAAGGTCATTTCTTAGACAACATAGCTCTATTGGGGAGGGGGGGAGTAAAGACGGTTTAGAATTGTGCTGGCCACGCAGTCCCATTTCAGAGCTTATCTGATGATTGAATTTACTGCAGCAATTTGGAGACCCCCTTCTTTAAAGCAAGTTGTTCCGTAGACGTGCCCCGCCGACAGTGAGTTGTGTGCAATTTTATTCCATTTAAAATAATTGTTCTGTCCGTTAAGCACAGTGAAATTGGACACGGTGGGCAGCGCGTTCGACTGGCTATCCGGTGGTTCTGGGTTCGGATCCTGGTGGAGGCTGGTGGATTTTATCCCAGGACTTGAGAATGTCCCTGAGTCTACCCAGCTCCGATGGGGGTGCCTGACATTAGTTGGGGTAAAGGAGGCTGGGCATTGTGCTGGCCACACATCCCCCTAGTATGCCGTGGCCACAGAAACTGGTGAAGGCTGCATCACCAGCCCTACGATCAGTTTGGTCCGAAGGGTACTTTACTTTTACTTATTACACACACTGAAACACGTACACACTTATATAACTTGTCTGCACACAAATAAATAAATACATAAATAAATAAATAATATGGTATGTCTGTTGAACGTCTGGCAAACGAGATCCGCCTCAATCCGCCAAGTGAACAGGGTGCCGTGACAACCCCAGTTGGCGTTCCGCTGGGTCAGCTTGTACCAAGCTACCAAAAACAAAACAAAAAAAGCCATATCGCTTTTCGAATAATAGGTTTAACCTTGATATGCCAGTCAAAAGAATGGAATAAGAGAAATATTCACGAATTAGGTGTAGTAAGAAAAACAAAACACGGAATGAACAAAAAAAAATCCGAAAAAATTGAAATATGCGAATGATGCACTGTGGTCTGACGGCAGCGCGCTGGGCTGGCGATACCGTAGGTCCCCCATTAGCTAGGATTTGTTTCTCGGGTCTGGAGGGTGTCCCTGAGTCTAGCCAGCTAGCTCTGACAATAGCTTTGGAAATGTTAAAGTCGCCTGGGTCATTGTGCTGGCCGCACAATACCATTATAGCCTCGGCCCACAGAAACCTGCACTATAGACCAAATCGGTCTAAACCCCGGTGTTGTTGCAGTGTAGTGTTGTTGATGTTTTTTTTTTTTTTTTTTTTTTTTTTTTTTTTTTGTGCAAATAAGTTACAACATGTTTTAATTATCTCCAGAAAACCCACGACATTTGTGGGGTTTACGTTCTGTAGTGGTTTTGTGTCTAAGAAAGCCACAGACTCGTACGCGCCAATGTTGTTGTTATTTTTTTTTGTTGTTGTGTGTGTTGGGGGGTGGGTAATGTAGTTAACATAGAAAAATACATAGTTGCTTACTTTAAACGTGAAAACTATAATGTTGATTCTGTATTTTAATTGGCTCCATCATAAAGTCTATAATGTTGATTCTGTATTTTAATTGGCTCCATCATAAAGTCTATAATGTTGATTCTGTATTTTAATTGGCTCCATCATAAAGTCTATAATGTTGATTCTGTATTTTAATTGGCTCCATCATAAAGTCTATAATGTTGATTCTGTATTTTAATTGGCTCCATCATAAAGTCTATAATGTTGATTCTGTATTTTAATTGGCTCCATCATAAAGGCCACACGTTTTGATATCTTTTTTTTACTTATCTTTGAGTTTATAGCAAAATTTGTGTTGTCTCGACGCCAATTCCTCTAACCAGCCCAAAAATAACAACAGCAAACAAACAAATAAACAACAACCATACCTGATTATCTAAATGTTGTTTAAAAGAAATATTTGTATTGATGTTTGTGTGTGTGCCTGTGTGTGTGTGTGCGGTTTTCATGTTGGTAGATCGCTTTTACTGCAACCTTTACGTATTATTTAACTTTCTTAAATGCTGTTATCTTAGGCAGAGTGCGGGAGGAGAGAAAGAGAGAGGGGGGGGGGGGAGACAAGAAAGAGTGTGAGTGAGAGATGGGGTAAGACAAGAAAGAGTGTGAGTGAGAGATGGGGTAAGATGAGAGAGAGAATGTGAGAGAGTGAGTGTGTGAATGAGAGAGAGAGAGAGATAGAGATAATAGTTAAATGATCATTGTAATAATGTACTGTTAATGACGACATTGAGGACATAATCAATACGACTTGGGTGGTTTGTTTCATTGAAAGGAGAGATCAAAAGATAGACAAACGGTTGGCATCTGTGCTTTCATTTCCATTACAGCCATTCTCAAACCTTTTTATGTTTTTTTTCTCCCTTTTGTTTAGCCTTGTGGGTCTCAAATTTGTGCTCCCCGGCACCTTTTGTGAGCCGATGAATATTGCTTTCATAATCATAATTATTAGCATGGTTTCCTATTCAATTTGTTTTGCTTATATAATGCGACACCACGCACTTTCGCCTAATGGGAAGGACTATATTATGGGAAAACTTTACTTTAAAAATTTGTGGAAAAGTTAGGGAACCACTGGTTGTGCCCATGCACCAAACCTACAATTTCTATTTCTTTCTTCCAAACTGTGTCCACTTCTAGTCAGGTTTATGCTATTCATTTACAAAGACGCATGATCTCAACGAAAGATGTTTGTTATTTTTTATTTATATTATCTTCTTAGCTTATAATATGCTAAGGGCGCTCCCTTCTCTACGAAAGATGATTGTGCCCTAGTCCTATCCGTGGCTTCATTCTAGTCTTGCTATTTGGTTAGGGCTTCTCGGGCAGATAGAAGACGTGAACCGCTATGTATTTGTTCTTGCATATGGAATAAGCAAAGTGCTTTTTATCCATGTGTCGAAGTATTCTGATATATTGCTGTATTGTATTTCTAAGTTAGAATTTAATTGTATTACTATTTTACTCTACAATTCTTTCCTCTAGTCATTATATGATTTATAATTTAATTATCGGTTTTACTCTTGTCAGTTGGGAATATTCACTGGTATGAACCTTTCAGCCCTTTTATGAATCTGTTCTTGACTAGTTGTTTTTTTTAATGTGTTTTTAGTTGCTGGATCCTATACGGAAAATGTGTATATTCTAGTATAGGTCATCTAAGGTTTAGATCTAGTAGCATTTGTTTTTAAATGACTTTGTCCGTTGGTGCTGTACTCTGCTTCAAGTCGTCGTATCAAAATTGACCAACATTCAACATCAAGACCATCGCTATGAGATTTGGAATATAGGAGTCGAAAATAAAAACACCTACTTTGATTACATCCAAAAACGTGCGTATTCAGTCATTATTTTACATAAGACTAGGAGTTTATAGCACCCCTCCCCCGGGTTGAGAATCGCTGTTGTAATATAGAGACGCTGTGACTTCTGGACAGTTGGCGTATTTCAGCTCGTCCCGTCTTCGGCGAAAATAGTGTTTTACCGAGCATGGACGCGAGTGTTTTTTTTTTTTTTTTCATTTCGCTCAGATTCTGCTTAACTTTGCAAATTTCCTAAATTGTAACAATGCAGCAATAACAAATCAAAAGAGTAGAGTATCGTTAATTAGCAGCACAGTGATCTGTTGAAAGGTAAATGCATTCTTTACGGTAATTTTATTTTTTCAATATACTTTTGTAGAAGTATAAAATATCCCATAAGATACGTTATGATTGTTTTATTGGTGGAAATGGAAAGTTGCCTAGATTTAACAATTTTGTATTTCCTCACAGCATTATTAATAAACATTTTAAACTCCAATATGGTAATTCAAGTATACAATATGCTACTTCAATTATACATTTAGTTATACAATATGGTAGTTCACGTATACAATATGCTACTTCAATTATACATTTAGTTATACAATATGGTAGTTCACGTATACAATATGGGTAGTTTAAGTATACAATATGGTAGTTCACGTATACAATATGGGTAGTTTAAGTATACAATATGGTAGTTCACGTATACAATATGGGTATTTTAAGTATACAATATGGTAGTTCACGTATACAATATGGGTAGTTTAAGTATACAATACGGTAGTTCACGTATACAATATGGGTAGTTTAAGTATACAATATGCTACCTCCAGCCAATGACTATAATGAGATGGACCGCTTGCTCTAGTTTTAGAGCTTATATGTTCGTTTTTTTCCGTGCGCATCCAATAACACTGTCGTGAAAGACTTCTACGCGCCTACGTTTGCATAAAGGTTTCCTATGTAAACAACTTTCGATTTTAATTTTTCATTGAGAAAAATCATAGCCATTAAATAAAACGGAAGTGTACAATACAAAACTGAATCGGGAATTCCGAAAAGAAGTCATTCGAGTCATCAAATAGAAATATTAAAGCAAGCCCCTGTCCATCTTATTATAGTCTTTGCTCCAGCATACAACATTGTGTGAAGAAATGGGCCCAACGACGCTCGACGGCTACACGCGGCGGCATTCATCGTTGAGTTTTAATTTCAATATAAATTCAAAAACATATTTTTGTCTTTTAGTCCCCAAGTATATATATATATATATTGAAATGAAGGTATATACAGGTATATAGAGAACAGGTATATTGAAAAAGATAACAACTAGAAAAAGTTGACGACCGTCAAACTGGAATGTTGTAGTAACAAGCTAAATTCTCCGATGTTGCCCGGGGGGGGGGGGGGGGGGGGGGGATAAAACAGGCCCGTATAAGCTGGGATAAAAACAATACAAAATACTATCAAAGCTATATATCTAATTTTTTTTTTTTTAAGTATCATTTTTTACTGAAGCCATTTAGGAAAGTAATGTAAAATAAATATTATAAAATTGGAAAGATTAATACACTAGTACAAGTTTACCGTGAAACTGATAAAATGAGGAAATATTATTATAATAGTACAAGTTTACGGTAGAACTGATAAAATGAGGAAATATTATTATACTAGTACAAGTTTACGGTAGAACTGATACAATGAGGAAATATTATTATACTAGTACAAGTTTACGGTAGAACTGATACAATGATGAAATATTATTATACTAGTACAAGTTTACGGTAGAACTGATAAAATGAGGAAATATTATTATACTAGTACAAGTTTACGGTAGAACTGATAAAATGAGGAAATATTATTATACTAGTACAAGTTTACGGTAGAACTGATAAAATGAGGAAATATTATTATACTAGTACAAGTTTACGGTAGAACTGATAAAATGAGGAAATATTATTATACTAGTACAAGTTTACGGTAGAACTGATAAAATGAGGAAATATTATTATACTAGTACAAGTTTACGGTAGAACTGATAAAATGAGGAAATATTATTATACTAGTACAAGTTTACGGTAGAACTGATAAAATGAGGAAATATTATTAATAAATATTATACTAGTACAAGTTTACGGTAGAACTGATAAAATGAGGAAATATTATTATACTAGTACAAGTTTACGGTAGAACTGATAAAATGAGGAAATATTATTAATAAATATTATACTAGTACAAGTTTACGGTAGAACTGATAAAATGAGGAAATATTATTATACTAGTACAAGTTTACGGTAGAACTGATAAAATGAGGAAATATTATTATACTAGTACAAGTTTACGGTAGAACTGATAAAATGAGGAAATATTATTATACTAGTACAAGTTTACGGTAGAACTGATAAAATGAGGAAATATTATTATACTAGTACAAGTTTACGGTAGAACTGATAAAATGAGGAAATATTATTAATAAATATTATACTAGTACAAGTTTACGGTAGAACTGATAAAATGAGGAAATATTATTATACTAGTACAAGTTTACGGTAGAACTGATAAAATGAGGAAATATTATTAATAAATATTATACTAGTACAAGTTTACGGTAGAACTGATAAAATGAGGAAATATTATTATACTAGTACAAGTTTACGGTAGAACTGATAAAATGAGGAAATATTATTATACTAGTACAAGTTTACGGTAGAACTGATAAAATGAGGGAATATTATTATACTAGTACAAGTTTACGGTAGAACTGATAAAATGAGGAAATATTATTATACTAGTACAAGTTTACGGTAGAACTGATAAAATGAGGAAATATTATTATACTAGTACAAGTTTACGGTAGAACTGATAAAATGAGGAAATATTATTATACTAGTACAAGTTTACGGTAGAACTGATAAAATGAGGAAATATTATTATACTAGTACAAGTTTACGGTAGAACGGATAAAATGAGGAAATATGATTATACTAGGAAAAGTTTATCTTTGAAACTGATAAGGTCGACAACATTGAAAATTGCAAATAGTAGGAAAATTGTGCTGTGAAACCATAGATATTGGTGCAGAGTTAGACTCTATTGGGCATGTATGTGAGTATGTGTGTGTGTGGGGTGGGGTGGGGTGGGGAGAGGTAACGTACACAAGGCATCAAATGTTACCAAAATTCATGAGTCAATGACATCAAGGACGCGTGTTACTTGGTAACATTTGAAATGACACCGCGGCAGTGTGCACGCCACTTAATCAGGTGTTGTTTGTGTGTGTGTGTATGTATGTATGTATATGTGTTTGTGTATGTGTGCATATGCATGGGTGTGTGTGTATGTGTACTGACTGCGCGTGCGACGATGTCAAGTGTCCATAACAATGCGGTGTTACTAGAAGAGCGCTGTAACAAATAAAACAACAACAACAACCCACACAATGGGTGTGCTTGTGGAAGTTAACCTGCTCTTGAACACGACATGTGCGACACATCTACAATGGTAATATGACACAACACACACCTTATGCTGCTCCGTTGCGGGACTCCCCCAAGTCCCCCGTAAGGCCGTGGGGGGGGGGGGGCAATTGGGGGGGGAGGGGGGACACATTCTTTGCATAATATTTTAGTTGATGAACTTTCTCAAGTAGTAGGGCGCTCCCCGCCCCTCCTTCCCCCTCCCCCCCCCCCATTCCCACCGGCCTGTGTATGAGAAGAGATTTCGTTTGGTCTTTGGCAGGGTGGAAGTTTCCCCCTGTGTGTGGAAGAAAGGGAAGGCGTGGTGGGGGGGGTGATGGTGGTGGAGATGGGGGGCACGGTGACCCTGCCTGGCAGCTGGCCTCTCCTCCCCCGCCCCCCACCCTTCTGTGATGTGACAGTCTCAGATCAAATACTGGGCGGTGATGGGGGGGGGGGGTGGACTTTAGAAAACAAACAGCGTCGCTGCAAAGGGGGCCGTGACTCGCTAATAGACTTAAAAGTTCGGCGGTTGTCTACAGTTTGACCGTCTGGGGGGAAGTGGGGGGGGGGCAGTGTATCTTAGTCATTCCCCGCACCCCCACTTTTCTCGACCTCTTGTAGGCCGGGAGCTCTCTACCTTTTTGTTATGTTACATGGTATCAATCAATCATTCCAATATTTCTCTACTGCACGAGGCGGGCCTTTACATTGTCTTAACACACACACACACACAGGTATGCCATTGTTTTTGATGTTTTTTTAGTTTTTTATTAAAAATTTATATTTGCGTTATCTTGAATGAAACGAAGGTTTTCACACCAAATGCCATTTGGGGGTCACACACACACACACACACACACACACAATGTGTGACGAGTCTGGTGCGGTATAAGATAAGACTTGAGAACATTGACGACGAGAATAATAATAATAATAAGATAGTCATTTCTTATAGCGCTTCTATCCATGCTATTAAATTTAGCATGCTCAGTGCGCTCTTGGTCTGCATTGCAGTGGCAGATTTATTAGCCAAAGAGAAAATGTTTTTAGTCTTTAAGCTCTTTTTTAAAGACTCTCTTGTCCCAGATTCTCTCAGTGTCTCAGATAAACTGTTCCAAAGAGAAGACTCTTGTCCCAGATTCTCTCAGTTCATCGTCATAGGAGCTCACTATCATAGGGGTTCGCCATCATAGGAGCTTACTATCATAGGGGTTCGCCATCATAGGAGCTCACTATCATAGGGGTTCGCCATCATACGGGTTCAAAGTCATAGGAGCTCACTATCATATGGGTTCGCCGTATAGGAGCTCACTATCATAGGGGTTCGCCACCATAGGGGTTCGCCATGATAGGGGTTCACCGTCATAGGAGCTCACTATCATAGGGGTTCGCCATCATAGGGGTTCGCCGTCATAGGAGCTCACTATCATAGGGGTTCGCCATCATAGGGGTTCGCCGTCATAGGAGCTCACTATCATAGGGTTCGCCATCATAGGGGTTCACCGTCATAGGAGCTCACTATCATAGGGGTTCGCCATCATAGGGGCGCAAACATTATAGGGACTCACCATTTAAGGTATGCACAAGGGCCCCACCTAAAACCTTGTCTCTGCCTTTTTCAGGTTTCTTTCAGAAAGAACGCTCTAATTAAGGAAGACATTTCCAAGTGCAAGGTTGTGTGAACAAATAGAGCTTTCGTCCTCCTCTTTTGATTTTTTTTTTTAAAAAGGAGGAGTTTTTGTTTTTTTACCTGATCCCCCTCTTTTTTTTTAAATATAGATATTCTTCTCTCGTTCAAGGAAGATATTGTATCCACAAAACGGGGGAGCTTATAATAGATGGGTTCACTGTCAGTAAGAAAATGGTGAAGTGCCAAAGACAAATGAGTCTGTGACACACTAACCCACTTGTCTGTATTGGAAAGTTAAGTTTCATTTTAACGAGGCTCTCCTCACTCTCTCCCCTCCCCCTCCCCTCCCCCCCCCCCCCTCATTTCACTGTACGTACCAGTCCTACTCAGTGCACACTCTGCACACATATTTGAAAAAAAAAGCGATTAATGGATATTATTTTACAACTTCAATTGTGTGTTGGGATGGCATTTTAGTGACTTGATACGTGCGAGTCCATCGCGGTTCTATTAAACACAATTAATCGTTCCTTTAGAATGTGTAAACCCAAAATCGTTTTCGAAACCGAGAGTTGAAGTTTCGATAACCGCTTTTAACAGCCCCTGTTTTTGGGAGTCGCTTAACGCCCCTGTTTTTTTTTGGAGTCGAAGTTTCGATAACCGCTTAACAGCCCTTGTTTTTGGGGTCGAAGTTTCGATAACCCGCTTAACGCCCCTGCTTTTGTTTTATGTTTCAGATCGTCACACTCAGGCCAAGCGCTGTCAGATAACTTGTCAGGACTCGACATGATGGAAGACAGTATCGACCCTTCGCAGTCTGGCCGCGTAGTGGCCGGCAAGGGCAACTGCAACGGCAACGCCACCTGCAACTCCACCAGCACCAGCGCCAACTGCAACACCACCACCAGCGGCGCCATCTGCAACACCACCAACGGCTTGCCCTCCAACGGCACGGCCACGCCGGAGGTGGTGGAGGAGAACGGCCACGCGGGCCCCGAGGGCCAGGAGCCCAACGACAATGACGCGGTCAACAACAACAATAATAACAACGACATTCTGCTGGAGCCGGAGGCGGACGAGTCCAGCCCGGGGAAGAGCAACGGACTACTCTCGGACACGTCTTCGCCCGAGCCGCCCAGCCCGCCCCTGAGCGCCCACCAGGTCCCCTCGCCGGTCCACGGGGCGGCCAACAGCGGGGGTCACTACTCCCCGCACCTGGGCGGCCCGGGGTACTACCTGGGCACCAGCGGCGGCGGGGGCATGGGCCACGTCTGCATGTCGTCGACCAACCAGTGCGCCTCACCTCCCGGAAGCTACCCCAGCTCCAACGCCAGCCACTCGGGTGGCTCGGGTACCCACTCGCGCGGGGACAGCCCCGGGGAAGGGGGTGGCTCGTCCCCGCCCGGCGGCCAGCATGTTGTGCATGTTCACGTTAATCCTGGAGAGACTTTCTCTGTTCGCCTTGGGGACCAAATACAACACATACAGGGTGAGTACCTTTACACAATCATATTCTCTTTCTTACTCATGCTTTAATACTGGACAAACATAGAGAAAACTGTTGTCTTTACAAGTTGTTTAGAAAACAAACTCAAGAAAGGTCACCTATATAGGCCTAAGTATTGACAAGAGCACTTTAAAAGCATTTAAAGGTCTTTAAGATAGGTGGATACAGACTATTGTGTAAACATTACATTGTCCATATAGAGAGTAGAGAAGCATGACACTGTCAATACAGAATGTAGAGAAACATTGACAGTGTCAATACAGAATGTAGAGAAACATGATACTGTCAGTACAGAATGTAGAAAAGCATTACACTATCAATACAGAATGTAGAAAATCATGACACTGTCAATACAGAATGTAGAGAAACATGACACAGTCAATAAAGAATGTAGAGAAACATTACACTGTCAATACAGAATGTAGAAAAATATCACACTGTCAATACAGAATGTAGAAAAATATCACACTGTCAATACAGAATGTAGAGAAACATTACACTGTCGATAGAGAATGTAAAGAAACATTACACTGCCAATACAGAATGTAGAGAAACATTACACTGTC
The DNA here is from genome assembly GCA_949126835.1 of Anisus vortex. NCBI lineage: Eukaryota > Metazoa > Mollusca > Gastropoda > Planorbidae > Anisus > Anisus vortex. Next base: position 23,157,977 of record OX421508.1, read on the forward strand.
AATACAGAATGTAGAGAAACATTACACTGTCAATACAGAATGTAGAAAAATATCACACTGTCAATACAGAATGTAGAAAAATATCACACTGTCAATACAGAATGTAGAGAAACATTACACTGTCGATAGAGAATGTAAAGAAACATTACACTGCCAATACAGAATGTAGAGAAACATTACACTGTCAATACAGAATGTAGAGAAACATTACACTGTCAATAGACAATGTAAAGCTGGTCGAATGGCGGTAAGAGAGGAAGGCGAAAAATATTTATGTTCAGTTAGAAAGGTCAGGATTTATGTGACGTTTTGGGAGACGTTGAAGAGCGGAAGTAGTGAATGGAATTAGGTGAATGTCACTCCTCGCGCGCGCGCACACACACACACACAGAGAGGCCTCTTACCTACAGCACACCTTTAAAGTGAACCCACACAGGATAGTGAATATGTATTTTGTCATTTGTAAACAAAAGCCCATTCAGACAACCTCAAACAAATGCACACACACACACACACACACACACCTTACTGAAAGAACCCCATCCATATGCTCTTTCCCATAGCTCTTTGCGATTTCGTGAGCCCTAAAAATAAGAGTGGTTTAGCCGGCAGCGCGCTGGAATTGCCATTTCTAATTTTGTTTGAAACCAGGCTAAGAGCCACTGAAGGGGTTGCCTATGTGACTGCCTAGCTCTGACGGGCATCTGACATTATTTGTGTGTGGTGTGGGGTGAGTGGCTGTGTAGATTAAGGCTGAGCGTTGTTCTGGCAATACAACCCCCTTTGTATGTTGTGGTAGTGGAAGCTGATGGAGAACTGCAATAACTGCATCATTAGCCATAGGGACCTTTGTATGTTGTGGTAGTGGAAGCTGATGCTGTATTATTAGCCATAGGGACCCAAATGAAATGGCCTGAAAGGGATTATTGACTTCTACTTTCCAGCTTGTGCGCGTGCGTGTGATTATGAATCGGTTCAATGAGTTGTCTTATAGAATTTTTTGTTTGTTGGTTTAGTTAAATATTTAAAGTATTGTAAGCTGTATGGTTTTGATATTGCTTAAAATGGCATCCCTGTCAGAATGATTGCAGTCTTGGAGTGTGTAGAGCAGGGGTCGGCAACCTTCTGATACTAGTGTGTCAGTGTGGGACATCTTACAAGTCTTACTGCTCTAGCACTGTATTTCTTGTTGAAGAGAATTGCATTGTCTTTTGTTGGGAGTCTTCCGCGTGCCATTGAAAATAGCTCTGCGTGCCATGTGTAGCACGCGTGCCGTAAGTTGTCTAACAAAAAAAAAACACACACACACACACACACCTAAACCTATTCCTAAACGAGTATTTAACAAGTTTTTGTTAGTTTCTTGTTGCACTCCATGAGCCGCCCAGTCGTTGAACTGATCAATCATTATTTTATTTTGTTTTGTGGCGTTAAGGGTGAGAAATGGGTGGTTCCAGACAGTGCGCCATGTGGACGTTGACCTCAGTTGGGCACAATGTATGCATGTGTCATCCAAGCGCGATTTCCTTGTCTGACATTTGAGACTTTCGTTCACCCAGTTATGATATAGAAACGTTGTTAAATATTCATGCTTGTTTGTGCATGATGCAAATGGGCAGTGCAGAGTTTTGGGATGTTTTCGTTTGTGATGTACACATAAAGGAATGGATTTGTTGATGTTGTGGTGTGGGCTGCAAAACGCGCAGAGTTGATGTCGTGCTTTTCTTCCTGGTTGGATGCAGATGTAGAATTAATTGTGAGGAAAGAGATAGACAGCCTTTAAGACAGTTTAAGAGATCATTGTTGCTGTTTTTATTGTAGGATGAAACCCGTCTAGAAATGAATGGTGATTTTTATGTTGCAGTTGTTATGTCTCGGTTGTGGGTTTGGTTTTGATCTAGAAATAAATCATCTGTAAACAATTCAACGTAGACCAAACCATCTGTAAATCAGAGTGCCCATTATAGGCCAAACCAATCTGTAAATCTGTAAAGAATTGGTTATTGGTGTAGCAAACTGAACAGCAAGACAGCAACATTACATCGATATGTATAAGAGACAATTCATACAATTATATATTTTAAATCTAAGGGATGTCTTGAAGAGTATCGGAAATGCATGCAGGAAACCATCCATTGCTGTTAGCGTATAAGCCCAATGTCTCAAAATGGTTTAAAAACATAAAAAAAAAACATAACGTTTCTATATAAGGTAACGATAGAGAAAGGGCAACAATCACAACATCACACACACGAAGCGAGCCATGCTAATGCCGAAACAAAACAAAAAAGAATAATATAGTTTGTCTTATTGTCTGTAAACCTTCTCACACACCTTAGCTTCTGGATTAACCCATTACCTTCTTAATGCATTACTAATAGCCCAGTATCTTATACAGAAGAAGGGGAGAGAAAAAAAAGAAGCAATAACCGCGCACTATAGGTCGATGGATTATCCTGCTTGTATTTCCCAAGAAACATGTGGACGAGCCCCACCAAATCACCTGGAAGCAGATGGGGTTACATTAAAATACTGTTAATACAACAGTTGGTTGGAGGCGACACGTTGGTCGCGGTGTCATCGGGTTCTGCTGTGAAAAGGGATAGACATTATACGTTGAATTATACTGAGAGAATCTGAAACACTCTTTGTTCGTTGTGTCACAGTGTGAAGTGATGATACAGCGCTAAGAGGTGCATGGGATAGAGATTATACGTTGAATTGTACTGAGAGAATATGAAACACCTTTTGTTCGTTTGTGTCACAGTGTCAAGTGATGTTACAGCGCTAAGATGTGTATGGAGCGATGAGGGGGAGGGGGAGTTTTATGTCACTTAGTTTTAAGGCACATGACAAAGATAGGTATGTTTATTATTTCCCCCCAGCCTTTAGCACGATGAGAGGGTGGGGCGCCTGGGGGAGGGCGCCTAAGGGGTGGGCAGAGGGAGTTGATAAATGTTGTGCTCCCATCGATCAGCACCAGCTGAGTCTGGCCAAGCAGGACACAGACTTGTAAAATCAATAACCGCCACCACGCTAGGGGGGGGGGGGGAAGAAGTGAATCAAACAGATTCAAGACATTGCTCCATGATTTACGGATGGTTTGGTTTGGTCTGTGTTAAATGATTTACATATGGCTTGGTCTATGTTGAATGATTTACAGATGATTTGGTCTATGTTGAATGATTTACAGATGGCTTGGTCTGTGTTGAATGATTTACAGATGATTTACTCTATGTTGATCCGTTTTACAGATGATTTGGTCTATGTCAAATGATTTACTGATTGTTTTGGTCTTCTTTACATGACTTACGGGTGGTTTTGATCTGTGTCCTGGTGGTTTGGTCTGCCTGAAAATAAAAACTGAATATAAACTTTTGTCTGAGCATCTCCATTGTATAGTTACCGTTTTTCACCCTTGGACCAACATACTGCCCTTACCTCGCAGCACTCTGTCATAATCCGGGCCTCGATACTCTGTTTTACGGTCTATTGATTGGGAGGGGGGGGGGGACGAGTTATTTGTCACGGTGCCGGGGTGATTAATGTCACTTGCTATGTCACAATGATGCTGGGCATATTGCTTGACCGACACATATAATGATATAGTGAATATCCAATAATGGACCGATATTTCCCTGTTTCTTTTTAAAATAAACCCTTAAATTGACTTTGCAAAGACTTTATAGTGGTCTGATGACCGACCGACCCAGCCTACGGGAAGGCTAATTGAACCATTTCCCTGTTATCATTTCGGTCTGAATCTTGGCACTTGGACGTTAAGACCTTGACAACACATCCTTTGATATTTTCAGCCCCCCCCCCCCCCACTCCCTATCCACAGAAATATTTTTTAAACAGTTTTTTTTTTCTTTAAACTTTATGTTGCGCATTGGGAAATCCTTATCGGACGCATATGAACACACATTTCCAATAATTGAAAAATCAATGTTTTTTGTTGGTGCAAAGATCAAAATCTTCGAATGGCTAATGCATAGATCGAACTAAATTGCATTTAAAGGATTTATACATGAAAAAAAAAACATTTTTAGGAGGTGCATCATTTTTTTTTTGCTACAGTGGGTAATTTAAGTGTAGCTTTGCAATACAACTCACAAGTAGTAGGTTTTGTAAATATTGGATGTACCTTTTCGTGGGATAGGGGGGGGGGGGCTGGGCGCATCACCGTATAAACTCATCAGCATGATTTAGTTAGGCCGAATATTATCGCAGTCTGTTTTGCTTTCGGCTATATGTCTAACCCCAACCACAATCTACACACACACACACACACACAAGCCAGCTGTGAACTATAACAAATATATATTTAGAACTATAAATCAATACCCTACAAATATATATAACTAACTATAAATCAATACCCTTCACTTGTTTGGGGCAGTTGGTAAAGATACACGACAAACAAAATAAATTTAAAAAAAACATTAAGGGAAAAAAAAAACCCAGTTTAACTAATAGTATCAGACTACTATTGATAGTGGTACACAGATTATATCTATATACCGAATATATATATATATATAGTTGCGTTCTATATATTTATATATTTACTATAAAGGAACATCTGTTAGCTTCAAGGGAAGAAGTATATTGATTTTGTTGTAAGGAAGTGAAGGTTCTTAGATTAAAAAAAAAATATCGGAATGTATTATTTAAAACTGTAACACTCGTTTTTAATTGTCATTTATAATGAATTTTAATGATTGAAAAAAAAAATTCTTGATTTAAAGTTCAGCTTAATGATGGTTTCGGTGTCGTTAACAAGGCGGCATGGGTTTTGGCTGATTTTAATGAACCCAACCGTCCGTTTCCATGGAATGAGGGAAGGGGGGACCTTAGCTTTGAATTGTGTCTATCGGGGGAAGTGGGGGGTTTCGATTTAGTTCTTGAACGACAAATTACGCGTGTTGTATTTTCTTTAGCATATGCTACCATTTATTTCCTGCCGGCTAGACACACACACACTTATCTTCTTAATTATTACAGACGCTCCTTTTATATTATTGCGTCCTGCGCTCATCCGTGGTCCGAGTCTAGTCTTGCATTTTTATTTGTGTTTTAAATGATTTTAAGTTACTGGTTTTCCAGGTTTGTTCAGGCAACCCGTTCCATGCTCGAATGTCAATCGGGAAGAAAGAGTACTTATATGCATTTGTTCTCGCATAATGGATAAGGAAAGTGTTGTTGTCATTATGTTTATCTGAGCTTTGCAAGTGGTTGTTATTGTGTTGTATTTCTAAAATAAGAATGTACTACCTAGTGTATTATTACTACTTAACTCTTTGCCATTATGTCTTCTAGTGTTTCTAGATTTAGTGATTTGACTATAGGTTGTTACTCTTGTCAGTTGTGAATATTCGCCAGTAATGAACCATGCAGCTATTTTCTGAATGTGTTCTAATTTTTTTGTCACACAGACAATCACGTGAGAACACTATACTGATATATATTTATAAATATTATATTAGGTGAGTGTGAATGTCACTGGTAGGTTTATTTATTGAGAGAGAGGGAGAGTATATGTGCATGTGTGTGTTGAGGAGGGAAGGGGGCTTGTTACCGAACACATCAGCCATGGTCAATATCGTCGTTCGGACCCTAGGCGTGACGACTTCAGTGGAGGCCATATCGAACTACAGCTCACAGTTATTGCCTTGTACACGGTATCGTCTGATTGACACACGCGCCTTGTTGTCTCTCTTTCTCTCTCTTTCTCTCTCTTTCTCTCTCTTTCTCTCTCTCTTTCTCTCTCTCTCTCTCTCTCTCTCTCTCTCTCTCTCTCTTTCTCTCTCTTTCTCAATATATATAATTACCGCGAGTTCGTTTATATTTATTTTTTTGTTAACTATATGCGCCTAGACCGCTAGGCCGTTTATCGTATCGGCACAAAAGTTAAACGTACAAATTGGAAACGTTCTCCATTAGAAATTTTTAATTTATCAACTATATTGCTTTATTCGTAAATTTATTTTTTAAAATAACGTTTCGCTAATAAAAAGTTATAAACTGAAGCGCCATTTAAAAAATACAGAGTGATGTCCCTTTCAAATTGCTGAACGCGAGTATCTTATCGGGTTTTCCCAATAATTCACGTTGCATTCTGTTTATTGACAAGTCTTAACGTGTATGCATGCATAAAAGGTCGACAAATAAAAAACATTTCCGGTCGAATTCAATCATTTGTTTCGAAACATGTCTGTGTGCTACTTTACTGGTTGTACTCAAATTTGTTGGGGATTAAAATGTATTTCATTTCCAAAACATGTTTACAAAACAAAACAATGTATTGTGAAAGTCAGAAGTGAACAATCACCTTTTTAAAATATCAAACTTATTGCTAAATGCAAAGGAATTTTTGTTATTCGTTTTTATGAATTTACGCATTTTGTTTTTTATAACCAAGAAAACGCAATTCTTGACTCATTTAGTTTGTAAACAAATAAATATTTAACTTCACGCGACTAACACTTGAGTATTAGTTATCGCCTACTCACTTTTAATGTTAAAAACGGATTCCTCATAACTAATATTGTATCCTTTGTATAATTCTAAAAGACTAGAACTGGCCGTCGAGGTTGAAATCAATTGTCAAACACCAGCAAAAGCACGCTTTTTTTGTTTATTAGTTTAAAAATAGAACAGGAAGTTCACGAACATATGGGTTCAAAAGTTCACGCCTCATTAAGACTTGTCAATTAACACCACAAAAATTTGGCTCAGTGAGTTTGTAGGTTGTTTTTAAAAAAAGACTAGAATATAACGTAGTGTCTATTGCAATCTTTTGATAATGTTATTGTTTAGTTTATTATTATAAATAAGAAGTCAGAAGCTTGACAGCAAAAATTTAACATGTGCATGTTCCAGGGCCAGGCGTCTGTAAACAAATACCGAAAGAAAACGTTCTCACTGCAGTTTCTATCACAGAATAGGTATAGAATATTCTATATTTATTCTGTGGTTTCTATTGTAATACTGTTTTTTTATTTTTGTTTTCTCTTCTAACAAAACACTTTGTAATCTTTCGATTCTCCGCATTCTGACGGGCCTAACTCCTAGTATATTGTTGATAATAGTGTAAAACTTTTCTTATCAAACTATAGGTCTACAATTTACTCGAGAATATATATGTAATATATTAAAGATACAAGTAGACGACAGTCTCCCTGCACCATAACACGTGGTGGTGTCTTAGACCGGGGGGGGGGGGAGGTTGGGAGGGAGATCGGAGGGGGGGGGGGTGATCGTCTGCTCGTTATTTCACTCCAGTTGGCGGCCATTGTTAGATGAACCTTGACAGGAAGCAGGTTGTCCCGGCGATATGCTCAGATTTGATATGCGCGTTGCAAGCACTTCCGATGGGATTTCTGATCCTTTGTGTGCTGTTGTTGTTTTTCTATATTCATTTTTTTACTTGAATGACTCGGTGTATGTGTTGAATGACTCGGTGTATGTGTTGAATGACTCGGTGTATGTGTTGAATGACTCGGTGTATGTGTTGAATGACTCGGTGTATGTGTTGAATGACTCGGTGTATGTGTTGAATGACTCGGTGTATGTGTTGAATGACTCGGTGTATGTGTTGAATGACTCGGTGTATGTGTTGAATGACTCGGTGTATGTGTTGAATGACTCGGTGTATGTGTTGAATGACTCGGTGTATGTGTTGAATGACTCGGTGTATGTGTTGAATGACTCGGTGTATGTGTTGAATGACTCGGTGTATGTGTTGAATGACTCGGTGTATGTGTTGAATGACTCGGTGTATGTGTTGAATGACTCGGTGTATGTGTTGAATGACTCGGTGTATGTGTTGAATGACTCGGTGTATGTGTTGAATGACTCGGTGTATGTGTTGAATGACTCGGTGTATGTGTTGAATGACTCGGTGTATGTGTTGAATGACTCGGTGTATGTGTTGAATGACTCGGTGTATGTGTTGTGTTTTGGTTGTGTTCCATTCCTTACTTCGGCTTCTTCCCCCCCCCCTCCCACCTAGTCTTTTGTCAACCTTCATATTTTTTACAAAAATTTTACCTCCAGTCTCCTAATGCGTTAAGCTGCCTGTTTTAATCGCGTTCAACCCCAGTGTAGGCTACAGTTGCGTTCAACCACAGGCTACGATTGCGTTCAACCCCAGTCTACGGTTGCGTTCAACCCCAGTCTACGGTTGCGTTCAACCCCAGTCTACGGTTGCGTTCAACCACAGGCTACGATTGCGTTCAACCCCAGTCTACGGTTGCGCTCAACCACAGGCTACGATTGCGTTCAACCCCAGTGTACAATTGTGCTCAATCCAAGTCTACAATTGCGTTCAACCTCACTCTACACATGCGTTCAACCTCAACCTACAATTGCGTTCAACCCACCCGTCTACAATTTATTGTGTTCAACCCACCCGTCTACATCGTCGTTTAAATCCGTCTTCAATTTTCGCTATTACATTTGTAAAGCCTCGACTTCCCATTCATGTTGTTCTTGGCTTGCGTCTGCCGTCGGTGGCCAACAGTGTTGTTCTACTAATACTACTCGACTGTCTGGCCTGGTCGTGCCAAGTTTTTCTCCCCCCTCCCCCTCCTTGCCTCCCCTCCTCCCCCTTCTACCTCATTTAAGTAGATAGATCAATACCTGTGGCAGCTGTTGAATGAGACAATTTTAAGTTGACAGCATCTGGTCATTTAGTAACGCCAGCCTGCATCACCATCACCTTAGACTTAGAAATGGACGTGTGTTGTCAACTTTGCAGATTTTTATGTATACAAAAAAAAAAAAGAATAAAAAAAACAAAAAAAAAAGAAAAGATGCATAAACCGCTTATCTGGCTGTTGTTAATTTTGTCTTAACAGGAAAAGTAAAAGATCTATGCATATATAATGGTGTTGTTGTTTGTTGTCTGATTGTTATTTGCCTAAAGAAAAAAAACATACAACCCGTAACATTTGCTTGTTGTTGTTGGGGTTGATTTAAATAGCCATGCTCAATTATGTAAAAAAAAAAAGATAGATCGATTATTGCCCAAAATGTCGTGTGTATATTAGATTTCGACTTCCGTTCGAGGAGGGGGGGGCGGGAAACAGACACCATGGGTCAAAACGAACAGGAAGTGCACGAAAACATTTATTTTTGTGTAGAGGTCAGTGTAATGCAGTTAGAACTACCACACAGCTATCCTAGAGGAATCAAGAAAGATAACTTCACAGGGCTCACAGGGCTTGTTATTAACAAGCTTCACCGGCCCAATGGATTGTTTTAGGGATACACTATAACAAAACCAATGCTAAATGGCTTTCATGGGCGATCTATATACAGAGCCTTTACAAGCTTATGTAGCGCCCCAGGGCAAAAGTTTCTGCGCCGCTCCCTTGCATACGCCGCCCCATTGCATACGGCTTGTTTAGTCCTATTTTTGCTATATTTAGAATTTAGACTACATTTAGACTACATTTGCCGCCCTCCCCCCCTGGAAGTGTCGCCCCTGGGCCTATGCCTTATTTCCCGAGTCCTTAGTTTTCACATAAAATAACACAATCGTTCTCTCTTGCGCAGAAGTGTTTTTTTTTTTTTTTTTTATATTGTAAGCTGATCCATAGGGCAAGTAAAGATGCGTTCAGACGTTTTTATTGCCACGGTCAGGGCACACTAGGCGACTGTGTTGTCCAGCACAATGCCCTGTCGCCTTAGTTCAGAATCCCCCCCCCCCCCCAACCAGGCTCAGAAAACAAATCCTAGCCTTCAAAGGAATATTCGAACCCGGGACCGTCGGTATAACTATCGAGCATTCTGCCCATTCAAGATCATACTCAAATGGACACCCCCGCCCCCCCCCCTCCCCCTCCCCGTTCCCATTCTTTTTTTTTTTTTATCATGTAGTTTTATGAAGTGTTTTATGCTGCACGTTAAGGATGGAGTTTGGAGGGAGGGGGGTGATAATAGTGCAATGTTTGGGGGCGGGTGATAATAGTGCAATGTTTGGGGTGGGTGATAATAGTGCAATGTTTGGGGGCGGGTGATAATAGTGCAATGTTTGGGGTGGGTGATAATAGTGCAATGTTGGGGTGGGTGATAATAGTGCAATGTTTGGGGGTGGGTGATAATAGTGCAATGTTTGGGGGGTGGGTGATAATACTGCAATGTTTGGGGTGGGAGATAATAGTGCAATGTTTGGGGTGGGTGATAATAGTGCAATGTTTGGGGTGGGTGATAATAGTGCAATGTTTGGGGTGGGTGACAATAGTGCAATGTTTGGGGGTGGGTGATAATAGTGCAATGTTTGGGGTGGGTGATAATAGTGCAATGTTTGGGGTGGGTGACAATAGTGCAATGTTTGGGGGTGGGTGATAATAGTGCAATGTTTGGGGTGGGTGACAATAGTGCAATGTTTGGGGGTGGGTGATAATAGTGCAATGTTTGGGGTGGGTGATAATAGTGCAATGTTTGGGGTGGGTGACAATAGTGCAATGTTTGGGGGTGGGTGATAATAGTGCAATGTTTGGGGGTGGGTGATAATAGTGCAATGTTTGGGGTGGGTGATAATAGTGCAATGTTTGGGGGTGGGTGATAATAGTGCAATGTTTGGGGTGGGTGATAATAGTGCAATGTTTGGGGTGGGTGACAATAGTGCAATGTTTGGGGGTGGGTGATAATAGTGCAATGTTTGGGGGTGGGTGATAATAGTGCAATGTTTGGGGGGTGGGTGATAATACTGCAATGTTTGGGGGTGGGTGATAATAGTGCAATGTTTGGGGGTGGGTGATAATACTGCAATTTTTTGGGGGGTGGGTGATAATAGTGCAATGTTTGGGGGTGGGTGATAATAGTGCAATGTTTGGGGGTGGGTGATAATAGTGCAATGTTTGAGGGTGGGTGATAATAGTGCAATGTTTGAGGGTGGGTGATAATAGTGCAATGTTTGGGGGTGCTGAGGTGCAAAGTAGCGTATTCTAAACTTGAATCGTAAAATATTTTATAAAAATAGTTTTATAATTATCAATAGCTAAAAATTATAACGCCAGACCTAACAAGAAAACATGCCAGGCTCCCCCCTACCCACCGTTTTTTTTTTACCCGCTATTTCCTCAAATAAATAATACCTTTAGGCTTAAAGCTATTCCTTAAGTTTGGTGAGAATAATATTCAATATTAGTTCAACGCATTTTCAACATCGTTTGCCTTAAGCTAATATTATGTGGATTATAATGTGCGGCGGAACTGCTCGCTTTGATTGTGATTGATGATTGCTTGTCGGTTGAGAACTTAAGAAGATTAAATTTATTTTTTGTTTCGGTTAACATGGATTTCGAAGAAAAAAAGCGTTCCGCGGAATTTGGAGGGAAAAGCCTGTCGCGGAATTAGAAAAAAAAAGAAAAGTGTGCCGTGGAATTAGGAAAAAAAGCGTGCCGCGGAATTAGGAAAAAAAGCGTGCCGCGGAATTAGGAAAAAAAGCGTGCCGCGGAATTAGAAAAAAAAGCGTGCCGCGGAATTAGGAAAAAAAGCGTGCCGCGGAATTAGGAAAAAAAGCGTGCCGCGGAATTAGAAAAAAAAGCGTACCGCGGAATTAGGAAAAAAAGCGTGCCGCGGAATTAGGAAAAAAAAGCGTGCCGCGGAATTAGGAAAAAAAGCGTGCCGCGGAATTAGGAAAAAAAGCGTGCCGCGGAATTAGGAAAAAAAGCGTGCCGCGGAATTAAGAAAAAAAGCGTGCCGCGGAATTAGGAAAAAAAGCGTGCCGCGGAATTAGGAAAAAAAGCGTGCCGCGGAATTAGGAAAAAAAGCGTGCCGCGGAATTAGGAAAAAAAGCGTGCCGCGGAATTAGGAAAAAAAGCGTGCCGCGGAATTAGGAAAAAAAGCGTGCCGCGGACTGTAGGGATTTCTTGCCAAGAATACAACAAGAGAACAAAGTTTGTAATAATAAATAAGATGTATAGGTTGGTGTGACCATTTGTTTTTTCCCAGGTATATCAACCTGAGTTCATGAGTATGTTGTTTTCTACGTCATTAGTAAAGTCATAGACTATAATAAGATGGACCGCTTGCTCTATTTTTAGAGCTTATATCAACTTTTTTTCCGTGCGCAACCAATAAGGCTGTCTTAAATTACTTCTACGCTCCTCGTTGGTTCTTAAATGTTTCCGCTTCATACAGCTTTCGATTTTAATTTTTCATTGAGAAAACCGAAGCGATTCAATAAAACGGAAGTGCAGAGGAAATAACGAATCGGAAATTCCGAAAATCAGTGTTTCGAGTCATCATATAGCAGAAATACTAAAGGAAGCGGTCCATGTATATTATAGTCTATGGTGAAGTACATCTAGACTAGTGTGTTGCTTATATAGAACCTTTTTAAGTATTGTATTTTAAAAAAACAATCACTAACTTGGGGATGGGGGGGGGGGCGTTTACAGACTGCTGATGGACATTATCGTTTTAAATATTTATATTACATGTATTTTATTTATATATTTATATAAACGGCTGCACTGATCGTAAAATATGAAATTCAAATGGCAGAGAGTTATGCAGATAAGCATTTACATTGAACTTTTAGTTGTTATTGTTGTAGTTTTTATTATTATTATTATTATTCTAAGACTCTAAGAGGAAGGACAGCTTACTTTTATTATTGCACACAATATATACACCGGTGTAGTCGATCAAGGGGCGTAAAGGAGAGCGCTTTCGTGTTTTGAAAATATTTCTCGAGTTGTTTCCCTTCTCATATAAAGTAATAGGTTCTTTACAATGTGGGAACAATAATTTAAGGCATGTGATTCCTGTGATTACTATGGTGACCAGGTATAGAGGATTCACTCTCTTTCCTTTTGTCACATTAATTGTGGCCAGTATTGTATCTTGATGGAGTTTTTGTTTTAAAACAATGCTCCATCATTTTAATCTAAAACGAATCGTCTATTTGAAGTTGAACCTTACATTGCTGCTACTCAGATACTATTAGGGCCTACTAATCACTATAAGGCCTACATCGACACTGAATAAGTTCTTTATAATTCCTCATTATATGATTAATGTTATCCGGTTTTGAGTCTTTATGCATAAATACTCGATCGTTTGCTACATTTTTTCGCCTTTATTAACAATATACACTCGCCTGTTTACGACTTTATCACCTTTACAAATATAGACTCGCCTGTTTACGACTTTATCACCTTTACAAATATAGACTTGCCTGTTTACGACTTTATCACCTTTACAAATATAGACTCGCCTGTTTACGACTTTATCACCTTTACAAATATAGACTCGCCTGTTTACGACTTTATCACCTTTACAAATATAGACTTGCCTGTTTACGACTTTATCACCTTTACAAATATAGACTCGCCTGTTTACGACTATCACCTTTACAAATTAGACTCGCCTGTTTACGACTTTATCACCTTTACAAATATAGACCCGCCTGTTTACGACTTTATCACCATTACAAATATAGATTCGCCTGTTTACGACTAGATCACATTTTAATATAAACTCGCTTTTATACGAGTTTATGACCTTTACAAATATAGACTCCTCTATTTGCGATATTATCACCTTTACAAATGCAGACTCTAGTGACTCGACTCCCTACCCTCCTGTTTGCACTTGGTACATATTGAACTTCTTGCAACACCACAATCTTCTCCCGTACGGCTTGTCAATCTAAATAAATATTCAGAAGTTGTTTGCAAACGTGCGTGTGTCTTAAAAGCAGTATGCGTATGTGCGGGTGCATGTGTTATTTTACTCCACACCTGCTGCTGCCGCTGGCGGGAGGAGGAGGAGGGGGGAGGAGAAACCAAGCATCAAGATGTACCCAACTGACGCACCACGCCCTAACGAGTCAGTGCTTTGCCATTGTGCTTTTCGGTCTCACGGAGTCATTCAACAAGTGTTTCTATTTCCAACCAGTGGCCGCAACCGATCTGATAGCCTTCTATCGATGAACTGTCTGTCTATAAGTCTATAAGTCTATAAGTCTATAAGTCTATAAGTCTATAGTCTATAAGTCTATAAGTCTATATCCTCCAGATTTCTCTTGCTTCTTCTCTTTTTTTTGCCCATAAAAAGCAGCACAGCAGCTTGCGGCTTTTAATGGGTTGTCCCATACTATGACTGGTGGGGCCCAATGTGGCACGAAGGGCAAATATTCTGCTCTTATACTGATATCTTTCCTAGCTTTAAAAACTAGCCTGGCTCTTATATCGAAATAGATTAGGCAAGCGTGGCTCTTATATCGAAATAGATTAGGCAAGCTTGACTCTTATATCGAAATAGATTAGGCAAGCTTGGATCGTATACTGAGATCTTTCCTAGCTTTATGCAAGCTTGGCTTATAGACTGAGCACTTTGCTAGCTTTAAAGGCAAGCTTGGCTCTTATATTGAAAGAGCTTTAGGCAAGCTTGGCTCTTATATCGACATAGATTTAGGCAAGCTTGGCTCTAATATCGATATAGATTTAGGCAAGCTTGGCTCTTATATCGATATAGATTTAGGCAAGCTTGGCTCTTATATCGATATAGATTTAGGCAAGCTTGGCTCTTATATCGACATAGATTTAGGCAAGCTTGGCTTTTATATCGATATAGATTTAGGCAAGCTTGGCTCTTATATCGACATAGATTTAGGCAAGCTTGGCTCTTATATCGATATAGCTTTAGGCAAGCTTGGCTCTTACACTGAGATCTTTGCCAGGTTTAGGCACCCTGTTGTTCATTACTGCCTTGACCTTGTGGCGTAATGAAATGGCAAAGGATTGATATGTCTTGTACATTATTTTATATTAGACCCATGTCTGTATAATAAATGTAAATTAACTCGCTCTCTTGCTTCTTCTTTTCTCTTCTCTTCATATGAAATAAGTATTTCTCCCTTCTCTCTCTCCCTCTCTCTCTCCTTCTCTCTCTCTCTTTCACTCTCTCTCTCACTCTCTCTCTCTCACTCTCTCTCTCTCCTTCTCTCTCTCTCCCTCTCTCTCTCACTCTCTCTCTCTCTCTCTCACTCTCTCTCTCTCTCTCACTCTCTCTCTCCTTCTCTCTCTCTCCCTCTCTCTCTCCTTCTCTCTCTCTCCTTCTCTCTCTCTCCCTCTCTCTCTCACTCTCTCTCTCTCTCTCTTTCTCTCTCTCTCCCTCTCTCTCTCCCTCTCTCTCTCTCTCTCCCTCTCTCTCTCCCTCTCTCTCTCTCTCTCTCTCCCTGACTGTGAGTGAGCACTGCTGGTAGTATTTCCTATAAGCCATGGAGAGTTTTTATTGTTGTTTTTTTTCCTCCTACCGGCGCAGTAACTTCAAGATCTCTGCAGACAGTGATTTTGATGGGTGGGTGGGGGTGGGTGGGTGATTTGGTCGTGCTGGTAGGGTGGAGGGAGGGGGAGGGGGGAGTAACACGATGAGGTCACTGCGGATTGTCTAGCGTCTGTCTGGCTGCAAGTGGTAGAAGGCTGCCTCCTCTCTGACTCATTCCAATCTATCCCCTCACTGGCTCTCAGACAACATTTTAGAAACACAACCACCCCCCTCCCTTTTTTTTCTATTTCTCCCCCCTCTTTTTACTGGGTTTTTTTTATTTGACTAATGCGTATGTTTGTCGGCCCTGGTCCACTGCAAATGTTGTTTTTTTGGTTTTATAAGAATGTTAGTTGTTGTTGGTGGGTATTGGTGGTCAGTGTGGGCCATGAGAGGTTTCTAAGTCTATGTTGTGTATCCGTCTTCTACGCTGACACGCAATGTTAACTCTCGCACTGCCATAATATATTCGATGGAACATATAGAAGAGATAATTCCCCTTGCCTCAGTTGAAGGAGGGAAACACTAACAGCAGCTGTAGGGTTAAGATGCTGAGTAAGCAAAAAGAAAGATTTTTTTTTAATTTTTTTTTTTAAAGCACGATTTTTGTTTTAGTTTTAGTTTTTTCCCGTTTATAATTATTAGTTCTTTTTTTTTTGTTTGTTTGTATTTGACAGTTAACCCTTACAGTCCCGGGCGCGTATATAGCGGAACTGAGATAGCATAGATGGAAACTAGGTCGGTACGGGAAGGGTTAAAAATGTATAGAGTGGTTCTGACTGAGTTATATAATGGAATAAATGCCAACTAATGCATAATGATTGCTTGCAATAGAAACAATTCTTATCGTAATGCTCATTTACTGGATGAGCAACTCTTTGTCATGTATCTTTTTACATCTGTATGTATCTTTATGTATATGTGTGTTTATCTTGTTTGTATATAGATGTACCTATATCTTTATTATATATCTCTATCTTATTTATATCTGTATGTCTTTCTATCAAAACTCTATATATCTGTCTGCCTGTGTATCTCCCTTTATGTAATCTCTCTCTGTATATCTTAACGATCATCAACATATATAATTACCGTGAGTTTGTTTATATGTTTGTTTATATATATATATATTTATATATATGTTTGTTCGCTATAGGCTCCTAAGCCGTTTGACTATTCGGGCCAAAAATTAAATGTATAAATTGGAAAAGTCCTCCAAAAGATAATTTTATTTTATCACTTATAATCATAAATGTGTTGATTTAAAAAATCCAAAATGACATATCCATCTATGCAAATAAATATAACGGTACATAGCAAATGGCCATTTCCGTTCATTTACTATATTGAACGCGACATTCACTATGTTGAACGCGAGGGTCTTTCCGGGTTTTCCCAATTCTACTGTTGTTTTTTTAATGTGGCGAGACCTTTTTTAAAGCTACGCACTGCAATTTGGCTTAGAGAGTTTCAGTGGTTTACTTTAAACAAAATACTAGCGAAATTATTATATACTATGAAATTATTCTTTCATTATTGATGTTTGCATTATTCTTTTAAGTAAAAGTAACCAAATGTTTTAATTATTTAATGGATTTACGTTGTTATTGGAGAATATCCTTTAAAAGGCGACTTTATACACCCTATAAATTAAATGATACGAATTATAAAAAAACAAGTTAGGCTTATAAATGATTACTTTCAAATACCGGGTACCATAAGATTGACAGCAACAATATAAAATAAAAACTAAATACCGAAAGAAACATTATCAATACTGTTTTATTGATACAATAAGCAAGAACAAAAATTAAATACCGAAAAAATCTTTCTCACTTTAGTTTTTATTTCATTGAAATATTATTTTCTATTTTTTTAAAATATTTTTTACCTTTTTTATTGTTTTGTATTTATGTTTTTTTTCTTTCAGATTGTATATTATTTTTAATTTAATATAATTAATAACAAGTCAAGTCAACACAACTGTTCGCTACATTTTAATATCGAATTTAAAAGTCTCTTTAAAAAACCCGGACTAGCCTTTCGGCTCTTGTGTCCAGGGCGTAACGCTTAGGATTGAGCAATCTCTGTCCAGGCTCCAGCCACCCAACGACACGCCCAAGGCGTGGCGTGCCGTGTAACGGGGAAGGTTTCCGCAGCCCAGCGATCGTTCACTGCGGTTCCCCTAAGGATCATTATCGTAGTGGCTCGCCCGTATACCTGCACTGTCACCCGGTAGCACAAATCCTATACTATAGGTACATGCATCCAGGCACCGGGTGGTTCTCGAGACGGGATTGCAGCGTCCATTGCTTCCTCCCCCTGTGCCCCATGCGTTCGCCCGCCAGTGTATTCTTAATGGGAATGTATCGGCGGTTTACACACTACGCCAGTCCTTGAGGCCACAATTCTTATGCATATGTCAGGTTCAGGTCGACCAGAAACAAAAAAAAAAATAACAAAAACTAAATACCGAAAGAAACATTCTCAACACTGTTTTATTAATACAATAAGCAAGAACAAAAATTAAATACCGAAAAAATCGTTATCACTTTAGTTTGTATTGTATTGAAATATTATTTTCTACGCTTTTTTTATTATTTACCTTTTATTGTTTGGTATTGTGGGTTTTTTTTTCTTTTAGATAGTATATTATTGTTAATTTAATAGGCTATTTTTAATAACAAGTCAAGTCAACACAACTGTTTGCTACGTTATAATATCAGACGCTTGACAGTAACAATTATTATGCATATGCCAGGGTCAGAAACAATTAAAAAGAACAAAAACTAAATACCGAAAAGAAACGTTCATTTTAATAGTCTCTTTTCTTTCTCTCTTAACATTAATATTAACTTAACTTAACTAATATTGTAATATTGTAGTCGTTCGTTTCTCCGTCATTTTGACGGGCATAACCACTAGTCTTTCTATAATAATATATATTTGTGCCTGTCTATCATCTATCGATATTAGTGGCCACGGCATACCAGGGGATGTGTGACCAGCACAATGCCCCGCCCCCTTTACTTTAACCCAAACTAATGTCAGGCACCTTTCAGAGCTTGGTAGACTTAGGGACACCATCGAGTCCAGGAAAAAAACAAATAATTCTAGCCTTCACATTCGGTACGCCAGTCGAACGCGCTACTTCTCGACCACCGTGTCCCCCTCCTCCCCCATTCCTATATAAATAACATAACATAATCTCAATACTTTTTGTTTCCTGGTACACACATCTTATCCTTAGTGTTACAATGTATATGTTTTAAATAATGACACACCTTTATTACTCATCTCTATATAATGTATAGGCCTGTATATATATATATTAGGTCTACAAAAGAAAAACCCGGGGGCATATTATGTCAATGTAAATTCAACCCTTTCTTCCCCTCCCCCTAAACATGTGCCACAACAGCCTTCTAGTAGGTACAGTGGTGTTTTTTGTTTGAGGGTAAAATGCCTTGTCATCTAAAAGGTTATGTCCTGTTGCAACCCTGCCAAAAGTTTAATATAGGCTATAATTATTATTGTTGTTGTTGTTCTGTATAGTTGGTTTAGTTTTCAATACCTGGTTTATGTAAATAGGCGAACAGTACTTTATTATTTACATTAGGACTGAAAGCTATGGATAGCCTCACGAGTATTGAAAGTTGTAAGTTAATGAAAAAAAAAATACTTTTGAGAAAATGACCACATGAATATTTTCAATTGTAAATCAATTAGAATACAGTGGCAAAATCAAACATGTATATTGCTATTGTAGGGTATCAATAAAATACAGTAAGAAAATGACCACACGAATATTGCAATTGTACATCAATAAAATACAATAAGGAAATGACTACACAGGCATGATGCTACAGGTGACAGAGCTATTAATTAGTCTTTGATTTACGCCCAAGCTAAGATCATACTGGAATGTGGCACTTTACATACCTCTGTGGCCATTAGCTTTTATTAGCCTCATTAAGATTGCTTGTCTATTTGATCTACCACCTAACATTCTTTTTTAACAAAACTTCGTTAGCCTTTTAGGCCATTTGGTTGAAATCAAACTTGACAAAAAGAACGAGTAGTAATGTTACGAAGATTGTGTTCAGACCATATATATATACACATTATATTTGTTATATGAGTCGTTTTCTTTATATGTATAGGGGGCATGGTAGCGTAGCGGCTACGCGTTCGGCAGGCGTACCTAAAATCCTGGGTCCGAATCCTGGTGCAGACTAAGATTTTTTCCCGGGTCTGGAGGGTGTCCCTGAGTCTACCCAGCTCTGATGGGTACCTGAACGTAGTTGGGGTAAAAGTATGCCGTGGCCACAGAAACTGGTGAACGCTGCTTCACCTGTTCTATGGGTCAATTTGGTCCAATTAAGCAATGGTGATCAAATGTAAGCAATTGTGACAAGTGAATAAGAAACAAGAGACATTTGATAGATATCCCAGTCAGTCATTTAGCATTTACCTAGCGTTGATACCTATTATGTGTAGGCTACTTTATCAATTATGCTTATCATTGTGTATGTTACGGCCAAAAGCCCGAAATCGGCCAAGGTAGGAGAACTGGCCGGCCAAATTGGGAAATGGCTTATATCACCTCACATTTGACCGGCAATGCCCGATTTTTTCTTGATTTCGGAACTCGACCAGACCCCAGAGGTTGGTGTGTCCCTGAGTTAGTCCCAGCGCTGATGGCTGCCTGGCAGTAGTGTAAATAGTAAAGTGATATGGGCTGGACACAGCATCGTGCTGGCCACACCCACACCGCCGTCCTTGTAGAAAATGGTGAGCGCTGATTCCCTAGCCAGCACACACACCCTCCTTGCCCCGGACCAAACAGGTGTTTGAAATGTTTACTTTTCTTGTATATTGTTGAGCACATGTTGTAACGGGGGGTGGGCCGTCTGGGGTCAGAGGTAACCCAAAATTACTCGAGGCCCTACATTAGTTTACTAAACACAATCATTCATAAATAAATAAATATAATAGTCTCAAGGAGAGGCAACTCAGACATATAAATTTCCCTGCACTCTCCCATATCTAAAAGTTACTCTTTTTTTTTGTAGATAGAATAATTTTAGGTCATTTTTTTTCTACTTTGTTTCAGTTTCAATCAAAATAGTTCTTTTTACAATTATTATTTTGTTGTGTTCCTTGATTAAATGATAACAATGATATCATGTGTACAAGATGGCAACTGTGATTCTAGATTTGTGCCCAATAAGATCAACTTCTTAGTATGACTGTATGTTTTATTTCTTCTCGATCTAATTATCTGGGTCAAAAGTCTGAGAAAACACAGTGTCTATAAAAACAATAATCCACTTGTGGTCATAGTAAATCCTTGTCGTCTGCTGGAAAGACCCCCCCCCCCCCACCCCGCTATTCTCCGCTTCACCACCCTCGCCTTTCCTTCACATTGTGTATGTAGTAGTGTATTGGCGGGCATTCGCTGCTCGGTGAATTTCTATTGGTTCTCGTGATATCGGTATTGATCCTAATTTTTTTTTTGTTTGTCTTTTCCAAACCGAAGGGAAGAGAGGGGTCACGCGGCGGCTATAAATAGCACGCTGGGTTTTTCAGACAAAATCCCCCGGAAAATTATTTAAACACCGGTGGATTGACGGAACTGAACGAATCTGGACGATGTTGATCACTGGAGCGAAGAAATTGTGGGCATGGCTGTGATTTGCGATCTAGATCTAGGGATCTGTTATTGCTATTTTGGCCTTTGTTGTTGTGCTGGTCAGAGTTGAGCTGTTCTGGTGTCCACCTGACGTCGTGCTGTTTCTGTAATAGGCCTACCTTTAAACCTTTATTTTAACCATGTGAGGCACAGTGGCGTACCCGAAGGTCCCGGGTTCGAATCCTGGTGAAGACTAGGATTTTTTGTTCTCGGGTCTGGAGGATGTCCCCGAGTCTACCCAGCTCTGATGCGTAGCCTACCTGTCCTTAGTTCGGGTAAAGTAAAGGCGGCTGTGCATTGTGCTGGCCCCACAGTCAACGAGTATGCCGTGGTCACAGAAACCGGTGAACGCTGCTTCACGGCCCTATGATCGATTTTATCCGAAGGGTAGCCTACTTGCTGTTTTTTTTTTAAATATTTTAACCATTCTAATTTCTTTCCAAATCGGCGCTTTTCCTACAAACTATTTTTTTTTCATGAGCCGGTTATTTTTACGCTTCTAATTTGTGACGCACTAACATTAATTTGGTAGACCTACATGTTGTCTATGCTTGGACTATAAATGCGTTTCTACACACAACTTTCGAGACTAGATACGTCTGTAGACTTACTCACTGGCAGTGGTTAAAGTAGGTTTCAAAACATCTCGAAATGTCAACCATTGCGTCACACATACCTACTATCTCGCATAGATGTCCATCTTGATAAAAAATCCGACCTTTTGAACTTTTATCGTTTTTTCTTTTCTTTTTTAGCGACCCGGTGACTTTGTTTTTTCTTACCCAGCCGCGTTTACTTTATCCCAACTAAAGGACACCCTCGAGTCCCAGGAAAAAAGATCCTAGCCCTTCACCAGGATTCGAACCTAGAACCTTCGGTGCGCCAGCCGAACGCTCTGCCAGACTAGTTACCTTTGAGAGAAATAACAACTATAAACAAAAAACAAATACAAACTTTTAAGCACCCAAAAAACAACAACACCCAATCATCTAAATGTAATAATTATTCATCAATGTCCATTGTCTAATCCTGTCTAATTTGGACCATAGATGATCGAAGTCAATAAGTTAAAAGCCCTCTTGTTGCATTTGTTTGACATAATTATTTATGTGGGATAGAGGGTTTATTATCGTGGGCAGACTATAAACCCAAATGAATGAATGAGTTTGTACAGGCTGACATTGTGTCCTGGTGTTTTACCTCGACACTAAAATCATGTGTTGTTTTTTTTGCATGTAATTCGAGACGAAATCTTTGAAATAAGGTAGGTGTGAGGTGTTGAAAGTCGTATTGATCAATTAGAACAAAAAAAACTTCATTTGTATATCACAGCCAAGTCAGTTTTCTATATGATCGTATATCTACACTTCCGTCCTGATTGAATAAATGGATAAGATGAACTATCTCTCCATCTCAGTCTCCCTCTCTCTCTCCCTCTCTCCTTCTTATTATCCCTCTCTCTTTCTCTCCTTCTCACTATCCCTCTCTCTTTCTCTCCTTCTCACTATCCCTCTCTCTTTCTCTCCTTCTCACTATCCCTCTCTCTTTCTCTCCTTCTCACTATCCCTCTCTTTTTCTCTCCTTCTCACTATCCCTCTCTCTTTCTCTCCTTCTCACTATCCCTCTCTCTTTCTCTCCTTCTCACTATCCCTCTCTCCCTCTCTCCTTCTCACTATCCCTCTCTCTCCCTCTCTCCTCACTATCCCGCTTTCTCCCTCTCTCCTCACTATCCCTCTTTCCCTCTCTCCTCACTATCCCTCTCTCTCCCTCTCTCTTCACTATCCCTCTCTTTCCCTCTCTCCTCACTATCCCTCTTTCCCTCTCTCCTTACTATCCCTCTCTCTCCCTCTCTCTTCACTATCCCTCTCTTTCCCTCTCTCCTCACTATCCCTCTTTCCCTCTCTCCTTACTATCCCTCTCTCTCCCTCTCTCCTCACTATCCCTCTTTCCCTCTCTCCTCACTATCCCTCTTTCCCTCTCTCCTCACTATCCCTCTTTCCCTCTCTCCTCACTATCCATCTCTCTCTCCCTCTCTCTTTCTCTCCTTCTCTCTCTCCCTCTCTCTTTCTCTCCTTCTCACTATCCCTCTCTCTTTCTCTCCTTCTCACTATCCCTCTCTCTTTCTCTCCTTCTCACTATCCCTCTCTCTTTCTCTCCTTCTCTCTCTCCCTCTCTCTTTCTCTCCTTCTCACTATCCCTCTCTCTTTCTCTCCTTCTCACTATCCCTCTCTCTTTCTCTCCTTCTCACTATCCCTCTCTCTTTCTCTCCTTCTCACTATCCCTCTCTCTTTCTCTCCTTCTCACTATCCCTCTCTCTTTCTCTCCTTCTCACTATCCCTCTCTCTCCCTCTCTCCTTCTCACTATCCCTCTCTCTTTCTCTCCTTCTCACTATCCCTCTCTCTTTCTCTCCTTCTCACTATCCCTCTCTCTTTCTCTCCTTCTCACTATCCCTCTCTCCCTCTCTCCTTCTCACTATCCCTCTCTCTCCCTCTCACTATCCCGCTTTCTCCCTCTCTCCTCACTATCCCTCTTTCCCTCTCTCCTCACTATCCCTCTCTCTCCCTCTCTCTTCACTATCCCTCTCTTTCCCTCTCTCCTCACTATCCCTCTTTCCCTCTCTCCTTACTATCCCTCTCTCTCCCTCTCTCCTCACTATCCCTCTTTCCCTCTCTCCTCACTATCCCTCTTTCCCTCTCTCCTCACTATCCCTCTTTCCCTCTCTCCTCACTATCCATCTCTCTCTCCCTCTCTCTTTCTCTCCTTCTCACTATCCCTCTCTCTTTCTCTCCTTCTCTCTCTCCCTCTCTCTTTCTCTCCTTCTCACTATCCCTCTCTCTTTCTCTCCTCTCTCTCCCTCTCTCTTTCTCTCCATCTCTCTCTCCCTCTCTCTTTCTCTCCTTCTCACTATCCCTCTCTCTTTCTCTCCTTCTCTCTCTCCCTCTCTCTTTCTCTCCTTCTCACTATCCCTCTCTCTTTCTCTCCTTCTCACTATCCCTCTCTCTTTCTCTCCTTCTCACTATCCCTCTCTCTTTCTCTCCTTCTCACTATCCCTCTCTCTTTCTCTCCTTCTCACTATCCCTCTCTCTTTCTCTCCTTCTCACTATCCCTCTCTCTTTCTCTCCTTCTCACTATCCCTCTCTCTCCCTCTCTCCTTCTCACTATCCCTCTCTCTTTCTCTCCTTCTCACTATCCCTCTCTCTCCCTCTCTCCTTCTCACTATCCCCCTCTCTTTCTCTCCTTCTCACTATCCCTCTCTCTTTCTCTCCTTCTCACTATCCCTCTCTCTCCCTCTCTCCTTCTCACTATCCCTCTCTCTTTCTCTCCTTCTCACTATCCCTCTCTCTTTCTCTCCTTCTCACTATCCCTCTCTCTTTCTCTCCTTCTCACTATCCCTCTCTCTCCCTCTCTCCTTCTCACTATCCCTCTCTCTTTCTCTCCTTCTCACTATCCCTCCCTCTTTCTCTCCTTCTCACTATCCCTCTCTCTTTCTCTTCTTCTCACTATCCCTCCCTCCCTCTCTCATTCTTACTATCTCTCTTTCTGTATCACCATCTTTCCTCTCCCTCTCTAGCTCTCTTTCTCTCTCTCTCTCTGTAAACTGATTGGTTGGGGACAATTTTATGGGTCGCTGGTCATTGGGGGTGGTGGCTCAAAAACGGTGAATGAATGTTTAACCCCATCCACCCCCCACCCCCAATCCCCCCCTCCTCCGTTTATTAACGTGACGTCAGGCCTCTATATAAAGGTGTATTTCATTTTCTTGACAGCTGTTTTAGATTCTTGGTGTGCCGAGGATTGGTATTGCTGCTGGGTTTGTGTTCGTATCCGTTTCAATTCACTTTAAAAATTGCATTTATTTGTGGTACGATTTTTTTAAATATATATTCCCCTCTTTTCTCTGAATGGATGCTACATAATGTAGGTAATGATGGTTTGTTGTCAAATATTTTTACGATTTTATAATATGTCACAATGTGTTAGGTCTGTTGGCTCAAGTGTTCATTTTGACTTTCATGTCGCAGATAGTATCATATGGTTTTGGGAAAGTTTTGGGACAATTTGTGAAAAAAGTTACTTTATTTTTCATGGTTTAGGAAAGTTCTGGAAATCTGACCAAAGTTTTGGGGAGAGTTTGTGAATATCACTAAAATGGATAAAGTTAAGTTAATAAAACGGCCCTCATGTTTTTTTTCCTTCTTAAAAGGGTACTTCAAAGAATTATCAAACACATTTTTTATTCTTTATATATTTTATATATTGTGCCAGTTTACATTGATACATTTCCGACATGCAGAGGAATATTGGTTTGGGAATTCTTTGTAAAGTTTATGAAACGTTTGTGAATTAAAAAAAATTGTTAGAGTAAGAACCCTGAATTTCGTTGGCCCAATGTCTGTTGGTCTATAGTGTCCGTTGGCCTAGTGTCCGTTGGCCTAGTGTCCGTTGGCCTAGTGTCCGTTGGCCTAGTGTCCGTTGGCCTAGTGTCCGTTGGCCTAGTGTCCGTTGGCCCAGTGTCCGTTGGCTCAGTGTCCGTTGGCCCAGTGTCCGTTGGCCCAGTGTCCGGTGGCCCAGTGTCCGTTGGCCTAGTGTCCGTTGGCTCAGTGTCCGTTGGCCCAGTGTCCGTTGGCCTAGTGTCCGTTGGCCTAGTGATGACTCTATATGCCTGGATACCCATTGTGTCATTAGTGTACAACTAAGGCTATTGGTCTGAAACCTAATTTATATAAACTAGCACTAGTTGACCCAAGGCCAATCGGTGTGTGCTAACACAGTTTGTGTCAATTATAATATAAAGAAGTTACCGAGATCACAATAGATGACAATAAAAACAATAACATATCATACAACATACACTTTTAGTACAGTACATAGATCTATATCTAGTCTACCACTATAAAACTAAAACAGATACAAAATAATTTTTAAAAGAATAAATACAAAACCACCAATAAAGTCGCTTCGCGAAAGCAGAGCAAAGGGAAATAACTCTTTTTTAAATTTTTTTATATATATTTTTTTTACAGTTTATACGTATTTGCATATCCGGCATATTTTTCTCTTTAATTTTTTTAATCAACGAATTCAGCAATAATCGTGATTTAAGAAAAAAAAAATCTTTTCGGAGGCAGTTTCCAATAAATGTACAGAACTGTTGTCTAGGTCCGTCAAACGGCCTAGATGTCTGTAGCAAAACAAACAAACATATGAACTATTTTTATAAACGGAAAAATAAATTATGAGATCTAAATGTGAGTCGGTGATTAGATGCGAGCATTTTTTGTTTGCATCAAAAAGATAACTGCTTCTCTAATTTGGTTATTATACACTGCAACGTTTGTTAAGGAAAACTAATGAAGGAAAACTATAAGAAACTATAAAATTGTCTGTTTACGTAAAAGTAAACAAAAAAAAAGGCACAAGAAAATATTATCTTTCTATTGCCTAAGAGTTTTATCTCTGTGTGTGGTGTGTGTGTGTGGTGTGTGTGTGTGTGTGTGTGTGTGTGTGAGTGGTGTATAAATGAAAAAAAGTTGCAGGTAATAAAATGGTGGGTTTAAAAACCTTAAAAATGCAAGAGGCTTATATGTTATGTATATATATATATATATATATATATATATATATATATATATATATATCATAATAATTTTAAAACCTTAAAGATAACGTTACAGTGCTAGTAGTATCACATGTTTAATGAGCATTAAAAACGAACATTGAGGCCTAAAGATAAACGTTTAAGTCTGATATCATGAGGTTGAAAATCTTTAATAAAGACAAATATGTTTTAAAACAATGAAGGACGACTTTCAAGTCAAATATCATAGTTTTCAATGGTAACAACACCAAAGACAACGTAATAAAAACAAAGTACATGATATGTTGGCCATAAGTCTACATGAGGGGGTCGGAAACCTTGGGAACGGGTGTCAGACTCATGGCGCGCAGAACGATTTTCAAAGGCACGCGGAAGACTACACACAAAAAAATACTTGTGTAAGAAGTTGAATGCTAAAGCAGGATGACCTCAAGGCTTTTGGCGCGCTTAATGAATTAGAAATCCTACTTCGGCACACTGTTATGAAAAGGTTGCCGACCCGCGGTCATAAGCTGGTTCCTGGATTCTGTAGAACACAAGGAAGAGCGTAATTTTGACTGGACGTCGAAAATGAGACCAGTTCTGATACCGCCAGACTCCCGTCTCTCGCTACATGTGTGTTGGGGAAAGGTGGTGTGTGTGTGTGTGGGGGCGGGGGGGGGTGATCCTGGGTCTGCTATTCATTGGTGCCTTACCCACTCACAAGTTAGGGGGGTGGGGGAAGGGACGAACACAAAAATAAAAGGTGGACAGGGTATTGTGCTGGCCACGAAATCCCCCTCGTTGGCCGTGATAGTCGAAACTGGTGTTAACAAAAGATTTGACTTTTGAGGTAAACTGACAATTTGTTTGTTTTGTTCAGACTTGAACACGTTTCATTGAAGGCTAGAATTAAAACCCTTGGACTAGCAACCGAATCCGCGCCCTCATCAGTCCATGCGTTGTTTGTTTGGCGTATGTATTTACCTTGCTGTATAAACCTCTTGAGCACTCACACACACATACACTGCACGCAACACGCACGCAACACGCACGCACCACACCATTTGGCACCGTGAAAGAATGACTCACAACCCCAAGTTCTTCCCCCAACCACCCCGTCCTGTTATGTTTGTGTTTGTTTGTATTTCCGGGTCACGTGAGTACGCTTTCAGACTCCAGATATTTCCCTTCTTCTTCTACACACACACACACACACACACCAGTCCAGTTCAAGTGTCTGTTCTTCCAGGGATGCCAATCCTATGTTTTCTCCCACATAGATCTATGTTTTTTTTTGTATCACTGTTTCCATGTTAGAACACCCTAAATCTAAGTCTTGTTTCTTGTGTGTGTTTTTTTTTACATGTTCCTGGGTACGTACGTTCTTGTATGTTTGTTTTGTTTCCTTCATCTCCCATCGTCTAGCGTTGTTATTCTTGTTGCATTTATTTATGTATTTCTCTATCTTGTCCCACGTGGTGTCCCACTTTATATTAAAGACACATGTAATTTGTATACACAATTAATCGTAATGAAAAAAACGTGCAAAACATATTAAGGGTGCGTCTTTTTTTTTTGGAGGGGGTTGCTGGGTTTACAGTTGTACAGTAAATCATATAACGTAATAGCTTATGCCAGCTAAGAAAACAGAATAGGAAGATATGTTGGACTATGAAAGCATGCTGTTGTTGTTTTTAAATCTGTATAAAATGTCTTTTTGCTGATAGTGATAGATCTCGAGTAATCTAAACCTTTCTTCAAACGTCCGTTTAATATAGTTTCAAGTTTTACTTTTTTTCAAGTATTTGTTATTCTTAGTGTTGAATCAAAACTTACGTTTACATGGTTGAGTACGTTTTTGGAAAAGTGATTTTTTTTCTAAATTTTTTTTTTGAGGAAAACTGTCTACTTTTTTTTGGTGTTGTTGTTTTGTTTTTTAACTTTGGAAAAAGACATTAGTTTTTATTTGTTTTTTAGTTTGGAAAAGTTTAGGAAAACTTACGAAATTCTGCGATATTTGTGTGAATTTTCACTTCAATGCACAAAGCAATGCAAAATTATATTTACTATACAGAGAAAAAAACAACCTAGATCTGTGTCGTTGAGGAATTATTTCATGTTTTTGGTTGCCGTTGACTCAACTATTGACAACCACTGAAGATAGGCGATAGTGGAGAGAGTTGACTGCTGAGGTGTCCATTCCCCCCCCCCCCCACAACAGACACACCGGTTAAGGGTTTGATGATGCTGAAAAACAATGACGTAGCCAACATTTGTTTATATGATGTCATGTTGGTTTACTGAGTGCTTCAGAGAATTAATTTGAACCGAATGAAACTCTTCAATACTACATCTATCAAGTTGCTTTTCAATGTTGTGTGTTTTTTTTTTCTTTTGTTACTATTTGAAATACTGAAATTCTATGTAATAAATCTCTCAGATATTGGTGGCAGCGCTGAGCGCTATGCGCATGCGTGACGATATTTTTTTTTGTGTTCTTTTTTTTTCTTGGCAAGAACGTTACTGAGTATTTAAACAGTTGATAAAATTACTCACTGGTTCTCCGCGACTCCGCCCATGGAAACGGGGGATTTCCGCCCACACACCCACCCACACTGGGAGCCGACGCTGCTGCTGCTTTTTGTGCTGACGCCGTAATTTCCTTCGCCTCCGCCGCTGTACGTGTAGAAGATTTTTTCTTTTGTGACTTTGTTTTTTTGTTTTTTTTTAATGAACACTGACAAATAAACACATTGAAATAAAAGACCTGGTGACCTTTTTGTGGAGTTCTTCGAGATAGCCTACAGGGGCGTGGATCGTGCCCCCTTCCCACCCCACCTTTTCCACCTGGCACAGGGATAAAATTGTGTAGAAGGGTGGTGGCGGTGGTTCCATTTAAATTGAACTAGTACAATCAAGATCCGCTCAGAGCAAACATCCACACATTCCTTAGACCCATTCTGTACCCCCCCCCCCACCCCACCACATGTACATTTTTTTTTAACACTCGCATCTCTCCTCGTGAGATGTCAATTTACTCGTACAGACCAGGTAAACTGCTGGTGTGATTAAACCGTTGACCTTTGCCCTGTTAGAGAAAATTCTAACATTGTCGTGGGGGTTTGTTGATGATTGTATGTGTGTGTGTGTTTTTTTTTTCTTCGTCTTTTGTATGTAGATCGCACAAAATCACGGTTCCATGTGTGTAGTTGTTTCTCCCCAGGGGCGAAGCCACGAGGGCGATTTGCGCTGGGGGGGGGGGGAGTGGGCTAAGCATTATGGAAAAAGAAAGATTTGTAGCTTTTTTTTATGGAATGAATTCACGAAAAAAAAAGTTGGTCAATTTGGTCCCGCGCATACTTAACTATCCCCGATTACTGTTCTCACATTTATAAGCTCCAGAATCTTAACTCTGGAATCATACTTTAATATTGTAATCTTATAATACTTATAATTGTTCTTATCACGAATTCAAATTCAAGGTAAAAAAAAAAGGTAGGCCTAAAGTTTGCCCACTTGTCGGACCCAAGTGATCGCCTTTACTTTAGCCTTAAATGTCAGGTGCCCATCAGAGTTATAGGCTCGGGACACCCTCCAGTCCTGGGATTCGAACCTAGAACCTTCGGTACGCCAGATGAACCCGCTGTCGCTCGGCCACCGTACCCCCCTTTCATCAGTATATAATCTTCTTCTTCTTCTTCTTCTTCGTAATACTGTGGAGACCCCGTTAGAATCGAGGAAAAAGTCCACAATTTAAATACACATAAAATAACATAGCAAACATAACATAACAAACAACAATTATATACAGATAAAAGAGTGTCGCTTTAGGTTTTTGGACCAGCACTTTAGTGACGATTTGAAGGCCGGAACTGTAGGGGCAGTGATGGAGGCCTGGTCCAGGGTGTTCCACAGCCTAATGGCTAATACTTATTCCAGTACATTATCTCTAAGTGTTCAACTTATATTTAGCTCCAGAATATAATATCTAATAACTTAACTAATATTTTACTTTCAGAACCGTAGGCTATGAGCTATCTCTTATTACTAATGTAATATTTTAATGCCGTTTCAATTTACTGATGGAGTTATTTATTTATTTTTGGATTGTTTGTTTATCTTAAAGTTAAATGGCAATTAAAAAACAACAACGTTAAAAGAAAGAAATAATACAAAAATCGGGGAATTCCGATCGAAAGTCTTGAACAATCTAATTATATTACCGAAACAGTACATCTATATTATAGGCTATATATTTGCCCTCACCCCCCGGTGCCGTTGATATAATAACAGTTTCAATTGACAGATGTGCAGGGATTATTTTGGCTGTCGGGCTGTCAGTTTACATCTAAAATTTCCTTTGTATAATTACAATGTGTTTGCCCCCCCCCCCCCCAAAAAAAAACAAAAAAAAAACAACTAGTTTTTCTTTTTTTCTAATGTTTGGCGAGTATTTTTTTTTTTAAAAAAAGAACATTTTGGATTAATGTTTTGTTTATTCAGACATATTCTGGGTATAATTAGTTGTTTGAAGCAATATTACAAGATCAATAATGCTGACATTTTGGGTGTTTATTGTGTATTTAGATATTTTAAAGTCATATATTACTGTTGTATTCATTGATTTATTCCGTTTTAACAAAGGGCGGTGTGTGTGTTGTTTTTTTTAAATAAAGTGTTTGCTTTCATCTACGTGAACGAAACAATTTAGAAAACATAGATCCTTAGAGGAGGTTTTAAAATCAATTTCTTAACAAGTGTTGTTGTTTTTTTAATGCCTTTTTTTTGTTTTGATTACAAAGTATTGGTTCCAATATGAGACTATAATCATTTAAGGAAATATTAATTTAAAAATAATATAGTTGATTTCGAATGGCAAGGTATAGCTCCCTTCGGACCAAACTGGTCATAGGGCTGGTGAAGCAGCGTTCATCAGTTGGGGATACATGTCCCAGATACATGTCACAAAGATACTTGTATCTGGCACATATCCCAGGCACAGATCTTAGATACATGTCCCAGATACACGTCACAAAAATACTTGTATCTGGCACATATCCCAGGCACAGATCTTAGATACATGTCACAAAGATACTTGTATCTGGCACATATCCCAGGCACAGATCTTAGATACATGTCCCAGATACATGTCACAAAGATACTTGTATCTGGCACATATCCCAGGCACAGATCTTAGATACATGTCCCAGATACACGTCACAAAAATACTTGTATCTGGCACATATCCCAGGCACAAATCTCAGATACATGTCACAAAGATACTTGTATCTGGCACATATCCCAGACACAAATCTCATACATGTCACAAAGATACTTGTATCTGGCACATATCCCAGGCACAGATCTCAGACACATGTCACAAAGATACTTGTATCTGGCACATATCCCAGGCACAAATCTCAGATACATGGCACAAAGATACTTGTATCTGGCACATATCCCAGGGCACAGATCTTAGATGCATGTCCCAGATACACGTCATAAAGATACTTGTATAAAGGTACATGTAGGCCTAGTGGGTACAATCGGTACAAGTAGCGCTACAAGTATTTCACTAGAGTGTTCCACACTTCTGTCACGTTCTGTGCACACAATCACACATCCCCAGTAATCTGAGAAACAAACAAAAACATTTTATTTGAGTTTTGCTAGTACTGGAAAAACAATCAACGAATACAATTTAGACGACTTCATGACACTAGCATTTAATGTCAAGACCATTACACATATTAGCTTACCAGTAGACTCTTTTTATTTTTCTATGGATTCTACCGTTAGATATACCCCCCCCCCCCCCCCCGAAAAAAAGTTTCTATTTCCAAATTGTGTGCACCAGCATGTGTGTGTGATTTGATTGTGTGTTTGTGAAGAGGGTAGAAAAGAGAAACGGAGAGAGAGAGAGAGAGAGAATTAGAGGGGGGTAAGAGGCAGAGAAAGAGAGAAAGCAAGAGAGATGTAAGTAGTAGGAGAGAAAGATTGGGATGGGCAGAGACAGAGAAAGATAGACGGGGAAAAGGGAGACCACACACACACACACATAATCACACACACTAACACACGGACTCGCTCAAGAAGACCCTGCACTCAGTTTATTTTAATGACATTCTTCAACTAAATGGACATTGAACACAAATCGTCTCCCTTTGCTAATTAAAAACAAAAGTGGCTGTTGAGGGCGGGTGGTCGGGGGGGAGGAGTGGGTTATGGGGGTAATTGGGGGGGGGGGGAGGGCGCCCTAAGTCCACTTACTAATAGCTTTGACTTTGTCGTTCCAACATCAAACAATGGCTGGAGTTTGGTTCGGGTTAATTAACTTTCCAACTACGAATTGCATTCAAGGGCGGATACATGGAGATGTCGGGGTTGGGTGGGGAGGGGCATGTTGGTCGAACCGGCAGCGCGTTCGGGCTGGGGTATCGAATGTCCTGGATTCGAATCCTGGTGAAGGCTAAGATTTGTTCCCGGGTCTGGAGGGTGTCCCTGAGTATACTACCCGGCTTCAATGGGTACCTGACTTTAGTCGGGGTAAAGTGAAAGGCGGCTGGGCATTGTGCTGGCTACACTATCCCCCTGGTATGCCGTTTCCACAGAAACTGGTAAACGCTGCTCCACCGGCCCTATGGATCAATATTATTAGGTCCGACGTGATCATTTACTTTACTACCAATGAGATGGGTCATTGTCCCCACTGTATGGCAATACTAAAGCCTTAAGTCCCCCCCCCCCCCCCCACTCTCTCTCTCTCTCTCTCCGTCTGTGCGTTATCATAGTTATGGAAACACTGTAGTCTGGTCTGGCGGAAGCGCGGTTTGAGTCGTTCCGAAGGTGTCGGGTTCGGATCGAGGTTAAAGTGCACGGGTGTGTGGCGGGAATACCTTTGAGGTGGATGGAGTCTACCATAATTCTACCCAGCTCTTTCGGGTGCCAGACGTGGTTCGAGGGAGGGAGGGGGGGGTAAGAGTATTTATTGTCCTTGCCACACATTCTACTTGTATGCCGTGGTTAAACGGAAACGGTATGTAGCGCTGCTTCACCAGCTCTTCGATAACTTTCTGCCGACGCCAATGGTGGCAAGATTTAAAATGGATGTACTTTGGTAAATGGTGCGTGTGTGTGCGTGCGTGTGTGTGTGTGATTAGCGCTGAAACAATGTCGCGTACATTTCTTCAATCTATTCCTTCCGTTTTAGCACACGATTACAATCCTCTAGTGACATTTTAAAAACGAAAAGTTACATTTCTTTTCATATTTTGATGGATGTGCATAGTTATTGTGTAGAGGAAAAAGTAATGCCAAAAACAAGTATAGCAAACCTTAACACTAAACCATAACACTGTAACCATAACACTGTAACCATAACCTTAAAACATAGATGTAACCTTAAACCATAACCCTAAAAAATAACTATAAATCCATAACTATAAAACATAACACTAAACCATAATCCTAAACATGTAGGAAAGGCCTCTTCAATATACATACAGTGATTCCAGTCCCCTTTTTGGACTGTGACATTTCGACGGCCCTGGCCATGACTTACACGTTATTTAATATCTACATTTTCTTAACGTTCTTGAGTTTGTTCGTTATAACAAATGTTGAGTAGCCTACACTTATTTAAACTTATTATAAACTTTGACTCTATAAAGATATCTGTGTTGTATCCCGAACGCTGGTGAATTTGTTGCTGGTGAATTTGTTGCTGGTGAATTTGTTGATTAAAAAAAATATATAAATAAACGGTATGCACAAATATAAACACTGTTACCGAAATACAAACAATTATAAATGTCGGTTGTGGAAAGTAATATTATAGAGTTAGCTCCCTTCGATTTGCTCAAATTTTAAAACTGGGGGCGTTTGGGGGTTTTCCCGATTCTTTTTTTAAATCCTTGTTTTGTTTATAATAATAGTACCAGGTGACCGATCATTCGATCGGTAATAAAGAGCAGGCGCTTGTACCTTAACATCATGTGTATGTAAAAAAACAGTGCATAAATTTTAAAAATACTTCTTTACCAGACCAATAAATTGTAGGCCTATTTGTCTTTTTTCTTTTTTCTACTATGAATAACATGGGCTTTAAATTCTAACAGTCGAAGTAGATTTTTATTTGTGCAGTCTAATATCTAGATTTTGCCCGATAACCCCCCCCCCCCCCCACCACCAAAAAAAAAAGAAACAACAGCTTAATCTCATTTTAAACCCCAAAAAAAACATGTAGGCTAGAGTTGTCAGTTTTAAATCCAACAGAAATATATGTCATTTATGTCATTAAATTGCCAGGCTACAACGAATACATAAAAGTACTGCGCGTTTGTTTGTGTGCAAGTCTAAAAGAGACTCGGGAACTGCCCTTCTACGCTCGCTCCACTGGCTCCGCGTGAAAGCCAGAATTGAGTATAAAGTGACGCTACTTTACCATCAGTGCATTTTTAACAACGAGTTTCCGTCCTATCTCAAGGCACTAATCACACCTTATGTCCCGCAAAGAACACTTCGTTCTGCAAACTTATCGCTTCTGAAAGAGCCCCGTTTCTCTCTGACGACCGTTGGCCTTAGAGCCTTCTCAGTATCCGGTCCGAAGATGTGGAATCAACTTCCCATTCAACTGAGGCGAACAAGCTCTACTGTTACTTTCAAAAAGAACTTAAAAACGTATTATTTCAATATTTACCTTAGATAACATTTAACATGCTTTAGAAACTTACTGTCTTATTTATGGGTTGGGTCGGTTAATGCTACATTTATTTGTTTTGTCTTTTTTTAATCATCAATTTAGCTCTGTCACCTGGCCTAGGGTAATATCCGTATTCTTAGTTAACTTGTATGTTAAACGCGCTCTGAGCTTACATTATGTTTGTTGGCAGCGCTATACAAATATTATTATTATTATTATTTAAAAGACTGAAAATGAAAAGTTTAAATTTAAAATATCGTGAATTACGTAACAATTTTTAGTTCTTCTACCCCTTCCCCTATTGGTGTACGCTCGTTTGAATCTGTGGCGCCTTCACTGTGGAACGGCTTACCTGAGACACTGAAAAACTCTGTGTCAAAAAAGGCATTTAAGAAGAATTTGAAGACTTTTCTTTTCAACTAAATTGATCAAATACACATCAATGAGCAAAAAACTTGTTTGAAACTATTTTTAAATGTTATTGTCGTTTCGTGCCTCCATCGGCCGAAACCTTGTTTAAAACTATTTTAAAGTGTTATTGTCGTTTCGATTTTGTGAGTGCGCTGAGCTTGCTTTTATTAGCATGGAGTGAGGCGCTATATAAATGACCAATTAATAATTAATAAAATTAGTTAATTAACTTTAACAACTGTCAAACTTTCCTATAACATTATGTCAATTTTTTCAACTCCCTCCCTCAACCCACTCAAGCTAACAATGAGTTACGGCCGGCAAATATGTTTGATAGGAATTTAAAAGGTCTACGAATAAATGTAAATCGGGTAAAAAAAATAGGCATAGTCTAACTGGAGAATCGAACCCGCTCGCACGCACATCAGTCCTCTACGTTAACAACTTAGCTAGAGAAGGCACATGTCAGATGTGAAAAGCTATTAGACAGTATATAGGACTAGGCCTAAATAAGTCAGTGACACAATAGGGATCCGTGGGGACACAAACACGATCTTTTTATATATAGAGATTTTCAATGTTTTCAATGTATTATTCCAAACATTGTTTGACGAAAAAAGTAAAAAAATATAGTTTGGTGTTAACATTATCTAATAACCTCCATTTGTGTTACTATTTAAAATAAACTATCGCGGCAAAATATAATATTGATTAATTAAAACAATGGTATGATAAACATTTTTTTTTTTATTTTGAGCATTAAACTTAAATACTAAATAATTAAAGGTGAAATTATGTTATTCATTGAAAAGACTGCAAATGAAAAGATCATAATATATATAGGCTTCGTTAGATGATTTGTTTAATTTCTCCCCCCCCCCCCCCCCGCCCCTCAATAAAACTAACAGTATATTACACTTCTGATTATTGTTATAAGGAAAATACGAATATACTGAATTTACATCTTTTCTAGTTTACCAGATTTCGAATTGACAATGTTAACATATTCTAATATATCTTACTTTGGTAGGCCTTTATAAGCAAATCATGCATATTTTTAATGAAACATTCATTGAATTTTTAAAAAAAGTGGATACTAATAGAGTGTTTATTATTTACAGTGTAGAGTATACTGCTACATTGTATGCTATATACAGCGTAGTGTATACTGCTACAGTGAACACTATATACAGTGCAGTATAATCTGCTACAGTGTACACTATATACAGCTATTCATTGTTTAAACACAAAAAAAGTTTTAGAGGTGTTTTTTTTTTTCAAAAAATGTCAGATAAAAGAAAGTTAAAAATAGACCTTTAGTTTGGTGAAACTTCATCTAATTCTGTTATTATTTAAACGGCAAACTATTATCTGACTATTAGATAATTCGTAAATATGTATTTGTTTTTCTTTTTTTTTTAAATTTAATCTAAAATATATTGAAGTTTAATCTAAAATATATTGAAGACGTTCTAATCTAAAAAAGCCGCGAGGGCCGCATACTATCATTTGTCCGCCCGCGTGTTACCCACTGGCTGTAGTTTGGACACCCCTGCATTACATAAATTACACTTGGTCTTGCTTTAAATTATTTCTATCATCGGTGCGCAACAGTAGTTTAAACAAGAAATTAAACTTCTTTCTGCTGTAGTAAGCCTACGGGTATTCCCGAAACGTCATAACTGCGACGCAACAAAACACCACTCTTGAACACCGCACTACACGTGGGTCGAGCAATGGCATGTTTTCACGGCCAAAATCAATTATCTACGATAAATCTAAAGCGTATTTTTGTCTAACGTTCATTTCCGATTTTTATTTGTGTGGCCGAAAAGGTGTAGATTTTTTTTTAGGGGAAACAAGTCGTGCATTAAAACATGAAGATAATCGTTAGAGCGCTTTTGAAGAAAATTTCCAGATATATATATATATATATATATAGTACCAGGTGACCGATCATTCGATCGGTAATAAAGAGCAGGCGCTTGTACCTTAACATCATGTGTATGTAAAACAACAGTGCATAAATTTTAAAAATACTTCTTTACCAGACCAATAAATTGTAGGCCTATTTGTCTTTTTTCTTTTTTCTACTATGAATAACATGGGCTTTAAATTCTAACAGTCGAAGCAGATTTTTATTTGTGCAGTCTAATATCTAGATTTTGCCCGATAACCCCCCCCCCCCCCCCCAAAAAAAAAAAAAAAAAAAGAAACAACAGCTTAATCTCATTTTAAACCAAAAAAAAACATGTAGGCTAGAGTTGTCAGTTTTAAATCCAACAGAAATATATGTCATTTATGTCATTAAATCGCCAGGCTACAACGAATACATAAAAGTACTGCGCGTTTGTTGATGTGCAAGTCTAAAAGAGACTCGGGAACTGCCCTTCTACGCTCGCTCCACTGGCTCCCCGTGAAAACCAGAATTGAGTATAAAGTGGCGCTACTTTGCCATCAGTGCATTTTTAATAACGAGTTTCCGTCCTATCTCAAGGCACTAATCAGACCTTATGTCCCGCAAAGAACACTTCGTTCTGCAAACTCATCGCTTCTGGAAGAGCCCCGTTTCTCTCTGACGACTGTTGGCCATAGAGCCTTCTCAGTATCCGGTCCGAAGGTGTGGAATCGACTTCCCATTCAACTGAGGCGAACAAGCTCTACTGTTACTTTCAAAAAGAACTTAAAAACTCATTATTTCAATATTTACCTTCGATAACATTTAACATGCTTTAGAAACGTACTGTCTTATTTATGGGTTGGGTCGGTTAATGCTACATTTATTTGTTTTTGTTTTTTTTTAATCATCAATTTAGCTCTGTCACCTGGCCTATTGTAATATCCGTATTCTTAGTTGTATGTTAAACGCGCTCTGAGCTTACATTATGTTTGTTGGCAGCGCTATACAAATATTATTATTATTATTATTATTATTTAAAAGACTGAAAATGAAAAGTTTAAATTTAACATATCGTGAATTACGTTACAATTTTTAGTTCTTCTACCCCTTCCCCTATTGGTGTAGCCTACGCTCGTTTGAATCTGTGGCGCCTTCACTGTGGAACGGCTTACCTGAGACACTGAAAAACTCTGTGTCAAAAAAGGCATTCAAGAAGAATTTGAAGACTTTTCTTTTCAACTAAATTGATCAAATACACATCCATCAGCAAATAAACTTGTTTGAAACTATTTTAAAATGTTATTGTAGTTTCGTGCCTCCATCGGCCGAAACCTTGTTTAAAACTATTTTAGAGTGTTATTGTAGTTTCGATTTTGTGAGCGCGCTGAGCATGCTTTTATTAGCATGGAGTGAGGTGCTATATAAATGACCAATTAATTAATTAATTAGTTAACTTTAACAACTGTCAAACTTTCCTATAACATTATGTCAATTTTTTCAACTCCCTCCCTCAACCCATTCAAGCTAACAATGAGTTACGGCCGGCAAATATGTTTGATAGGAATTAAAAAGGTCTACGAATAAATGTAAATCGGGTAAAAAAAATAGGCATAGTCTAACTGGAGAATCGAACCCGCTCGCACGCACAGCAGTCCTCTACGTTAACAACTTAGCTAGAGTAGGCACATGTCAGATGTGAAAAGCTATTAGACAGTATATAGGACTAGGCCTAAATAGGTCAGTGACACAATAGGGATCCGTGGGGACACAAACACGATCTTTTTATATATAGAGATTTTCAATGTTTTCAATGTATTATTCCAAACATTGTTTGACAAAAAAAGTAAAAAAATATAGTTTGGTGTTAACATTATCTAATATCCTCCATTTGTGTTACTATTATAATAAACTATCGCGGCAAAATATAATATTGATTAATTAAAACAATCGTATGATAAACATTTTTTTTTTCTAAATTTTGAACATTAAACTTAAATACTAAATAATTAAAGGTGAAATTATGTTATTCATTGAAAAGACTGCAAATGAAAAGATCATAATATATATAGGCTTCGTTAGATGATGTGTTTAATTTCTCCCCCCCCCCCCCGCCCCTCAGTAAAACTAACAGTATATTACACTTCTGACTATTGTTATAAGGCAAATACGAATATACTGAATTTACATCTTTTCTAGTTTACCAGATTTCGAATTGACAATGTTAACATATTCTAATATATCTTACTCTGGTAGGCCTTTATAAGCAAATCATACATATTTTTAATGAAACATTCATTGAAGTTTAAAAAAAGTGGATACTAATACAGTGTTTATTATTTACAGTGTAGAGTATACTGCTACATTGTATGCTATATACAGCGTAGTGTATACTGCTACAGTGAACACTATATACAGTGCAGTGTAATCTGCTACAGTGTACACTATATACAGCTATTCATTGTTTAAACACAAAAAAAGTTTTAGAGGTGTTTTTTTTTTCAAAAAATGTCAGATAAAAGAAAGTTAAAAATAGAACTTTAGTTTGGTTAAACTTCATCTAATTCTGTTATTATTTAAACGGCAAACTATTATCTGACTATTAGATAATTCGTAAATATTTATTTGTTTTTCTTTTTTTTTTTAATTTAATCTAAAATATATTGAAGTTTAATCTAAAATATATTGAAGACGTTCTAATCTAAAAAAGCCGCGAGGGCCGCATACTATCATTTGTCCGCCCGCGCGTTACCCACTGGCTGTAGTTTGGACACCCCTGCATTACATAAATTACACTTGGTCTTGCTTTAAATTATTTCTATCATCGGTGCGCAACAGTAGTTTAAACAAGAAATTAAACTTCTTTCTGCTGTAGTAAGCCTACGGGTATTCCCGAAACGTCATAACTGCGACGCAACAAAACACCACTCTTGAACACCGCACTACACGTGGGTCGAGCAATGGCATGTTTTCACGGCCAAAATCAATTATCTACGATAAATCTAAAGCGTATTTTTGTCTAACGTTCATTTCCGATTTTTATTTGTGTGGCCGAAAAGGTGTAGATTTTTTTTTAGGGGAAACAAGTCGTGCATTAAAACATGAAGATAATCGTTAGAGCGCTTTTGAAGAAAATTTCCAGATATATATATATATATATATATAGTACCAGGTGACCGATCATTCGATCGGTAATAAAGAGCAGGCGCTTGTACCTTAACATCATGTGTATGTAAAACAACAGTGCATAAATTTTAAAAATACTTCTTTACCAGACCAATAAATTGTAGGCCTATTTGTCTTTTTTCTTTTTTCTACTATGAATAACATGGGCTTTAAATTCTAACAGTCGAAGCAGATTTTTATTTGTGCAGTCTAATATCTAGATTTTGCCCGATAACCCCCCCCCCCCCCCCCCCCCAAAAAAAAAAAAAAAAAGAAACAACAGCTTAATCTCATTTTAAACCAAAAAAAAACATGTAGGCTAGAGTTGTCAGTTTTAAATCCAACAGAAATATATGTCATTTATGTCATTAAATCGCCAGGCTACAACGAATACATAAAAGTACTGCGCGTTTGTTGATGTGCAAGTCTAAAAGAGACTCGGGAACTGCCCTTCTACGCTCGCTCCACTGGCTCCCCGTGAAAACCAGAATTGAGTATAAAGTGGCGCTACTTTGCCATCAGTGCATTTTTAATAACGAGTTTCCGTCCTATCTCAAGGCACTAATCAGACCTTATGTCCCGCAAAGAACACTTCGTTCTGCAAACTCATCGCTTCTGGAAGAGCCCCGTTTCTCTCTGACGACTGTTGGCCATAGAGCCTTCTCAGTATCCGGTCCGAAGGTGTGGAATCGACTTCCCATTCAACTGAGGCGAACAAGCTCTACTGTTACTTTCAAAAAGAACTTAAAAACTCATTATTTCAATATTTACCTTCGATAACATTTAACATGCTTTAGAAACGTACTGTCTTATTTATGGGTTGGGTCGGTTAATGCTACATTTATTTGTTTTGTTTTTTTTTTAATCATCAATTTAGCTCTGTCACCTGGCCTATTGTAATATCCGTATTCTTAGTTGTATGTTAAACGCGCTCTGAGCTTACATTATGTTTGTTGGCAGCGCTATACAAATATTATTATTATTATTATTATTATTTAAAAGACTGAAAATGAAAAGTTTAAATTTAACATATCGTGAATTACGTTACAATTTTTAGTTCTTCTACCCCTTCCCCTATTGGTGTAGCCTACGCTCGTTTGAATCTGTGGCGCCTTCACTGTGGAACGGCTTACCTGAGACACTGAAAAACTCTGTGTCAAAAAAGGCATTCAAGAAGAATTTGAAGACTTTTCTTTTCAACTAAATTGATCAAATACACATCCATCAGCAAATAAACTTGTTTGAAACTATTTTAAAATGTTATTGTAGTTTCGTGCCTCCATCGGCCGAAACCTTGTTTAAAACTATTTTAGAGTGTTATTGTAGTTTCGATTTTGTGAGCGCGCTGAGCATGCTTTTATTAGCATGGAGTGAGGTGCTATATAAATGACCAATTAATTAATTAATTAATTAACTTTAACAACTGTCAAACTTTCCTATAACATTATGTCAATTTTTTCAACTCCCTCCCTCAACCCATTCAAGCTAACAATGAGTTACGGCCGGCAAATATGTTTGATAGGAATTAAAAAGGTCTACGAATAAATGTAAATCGGGTAAAAA
The DNA here is from genome assembly GCA_949126835.1 of Anisus vortex. NCBI lineage: Eukaryota > Metazoa > Mollusca > Gastropoda > Planorbidae > Anisus > Anisus vortex. Next base: position 23,200,282 of record OX421508.1, read on the forward strand.
AAATAGGCATAGTCTAACTGGAGAATCGAACCCGCTCGCACGCACAGCAGTCCTCTACGTTAACAACTTAGCTAGAGTAGGCACATGTCAGATGTGAAAAGCTATTAGACAGTATATAGGACTAGGCCTAAATAGGTCAGTGACACAATAGGGATCCGTGGGGACACAAACACGATCTTTTTATATATAGAGATTTTCAATGTTTTCAATGTATTATTCCAAACATTGTTTGACAAAAAAAGTAAAAAAATATAGTTTGGTGTTAACATTATCTAATATCCTCCATTTGTGTTACTATTATAATAAACTATCGCGGCAAAATATAATATTGATTAATTAAAACAATCGTATGATAAACATTTTTTTTTTCTAAATTTTGAACATTAAACTTAAATACTAAATAATTAAAGGTGAAATTATGTTATTCATTGAAAAGACTGCAAATGAAAAGATCATAATATATATAGGCTTCGTTAGATGATGTGTTTAATTTCTCCCCCCCCCCCCCCCCCGCCCCTCAGTAAAACTAACAGTATATTACACTTCTGACTATTGTTATAAGGCAAATACGAATATACTGAATTTACATCTTTTCTAGTTTACCAGATTTCGAATTGACAATGTTAACATATTCTAATATATCTTACTCTGGTAGGCCTTTATAAGCAAATCATACATATTTTTAATGAAACATTCATTGAAGTTTAAAAAAAGTGGATACTAATACAGTGTTTATTATTTACAGTGTAGAGTATACTGCTACATTGTATGCTATATACAGCGTAGTGTATACTGCTACAGTGAACACTATATACAGTGCAGTGTAATCTGCTACAGTGTACACTATATACAGCTATTCATTGTTTAAACACAAAAAAAGTTTTAGAGGTGTTTTTTTTTTCAAAAAATGTCAGATAAAAGAAAGTTAAAAATAGAACTTTAGTTTGGTTAAACTTCATCTAATTCTGTTATTATTTAAACGGCAAACTATTATCTGACTATTAGATAATTCGTAAATATGTATTTGTTTTTCTTTTTTTTTTAAATTTAATCTAAAATATATTGAAGTTTAATCTAAAATATATTGAAGACGTTCTGATCTAAATAAGCCGCGAGGGCCGCATACTATCATTTGTCCGCCCGCGCGTTACCCACTGGCTGTAGGTTGGACACCCCTGCATTACATAAACTACACTTGGTCTTGCTTTAAATTATTTCTATCATCGGTGCGCAACAGAAGTTTAAACAAGAAATTAAACTTCTTTCTGCTGTAGTAAGCCTACGGGTATTCCCGAAACGTCATAACTGCGACGCAACAAAACACCGCTCTTGAAAGCAGCACTACATGTGGGTCGAGCAATGGCATGTTTTCACGGCCAAATTCAATTATCTACGATAAATCTAAAGCGTATTTTTGTCTAACGTTCATTTTCGATTTTTATTTGTGTGGCCGAAAAGGTGTAGATTTTTTTTTAGGTGAAACAAGTCGTGCATTAAAACATGAAGATAATCGTTAGAGCGCTTTTGAAGAAAATTTCCAGATATATATATATATATATATATATATATATACATACAATTTTAACTCGTATTATAGTATAGGATATACATACAATTTTAACTCGTATTATAGTATAGGATTATGGATGTAAAATTATACGAAGTTTTTTTTTTACTATTCTTGATTATATTTTTCTTTCCGTATACAAAAATGTGTAGACTTATGAACAGTTTATTTCCACGGGTCACTATTCTATTATTATATTCTTATATTAGAATACATTTGCTCGTGGAAATAGCCAATCGTTGCGAATTATTTTTATTTTTGTGCACTGTTGGCCATGATATGCATTATTTTAGGCTCTTTACAGTCGCAGCGCTGTAAAATTAAAATATTAAAAGGCAGTGGGCCGGTTCAGGACCACTGGTCCTAGTTAAAGAAAACCCCATATGTCCAATTCACTGTGTCCTCGCCGTCTATTTTACGCTGCAATTTTGTTGTTTGTTATCTGTGTCTGGCCCCTAAATGTTTTATGATATTAGAATGTTCTAGCTGTGTCCGTCCGCCCCCCCCCCCCCCCAATTGTTGTAATGTACATTATTATATTGTCACCTGTGTAAAAGAATGTTATAAAACAATAACAATAAGACGATTGTAGTTTATGAGTCATCTTTTCTCACTATCTATCTGTAGTATTCTGTAGGCCTACACAGAACGCAGTTAACATTAACAGGGCCAGATCTACTCAGGTTCGACTGCACCGTGTTAAGCTGGGGGAGGGGGGAGATAGAGAAAGGTTGGGAGTGGGAGGGAGGAGGCGGGCTTCAGCCACAGGGCCGCCAGTGACTGGACAACTGTCCAGTGTTTTAGGAGCCCCCCCCCCCCCTACCTCTCCAACCCCCATTTTTAAATAAGCAAAAGTCAACATGGTTTTTAAGTTTAAACGAAAGGGTCACCACTCATAGAGTCAAGGCCCTCGTTGGTCCAGGTCTAGCCAATATAAAAGGAATTCTACTGCGTTAGATAAAGAGCTTATAACCTAGACATGATCTCTATAGGGATTACTTATTCGGTGTTTAGTTTTGTTATAGTTACTGCAAACTGCAAAACAAACCACTTACAAGTTATAGATAGAAATCTACTGCAAACTTAGCATCATTAATTGCCTTCTGCCTACGGCAAAACTTAGCACTAGTTGAATTATAGCTTTAAATTGTTAGTTACAGCAAAACTAAGAACAAAGTTCAGTTATAGTTCAAAAATTGTTATAGTTACGGTAAAACCAAGTCAAAGAGTTGAGTTATAGTTTAGTCTTATATTGTTATAGTTACAGCAAAGCTATGTCTATCACCAATCCGACCCTATGCCCCCCCCCCCCCACTGCGCCCCTTTTCTCTCAAACTACATCGCCATAGTCTAGCGGTGGATAGATGGTGGTGTTATTTTTCTTCTTTTCGAGTAAGAGTGAGAGAGCAGAGAGAGAGAGGGAGGGAGAGAGGGTATGAAAGAACATAGTTCCGAGAGGAGACGGGGTGTGTCTGCCCCCAGCCGCCATTCAGCTACACGCACGACGACCAGTAGGCCTGAGCGTAGGTTTCATATCCTCAACACGAACTGGGAACTGGGGGCTGTTTTTGTTTTGCTTCCCCTCCCCCCGTTTTCTCTCTCTCTCTTTTTTCCGCGTGTGTGTGGAATGTTAGGAACGGTGGCTTGTTGAACCGTCCCTGTGTGTATGTGTGTGTATGTATGGACAATAAGGAGTTTGCTTCATTCACTGGGGAACTTACACCAAAAAGCGAGAGAATTCTGTTACACATTCTCTGAAGCCAGTTACATTTTCTCTGTGTGATGATATTATTGTTATTCACAAGTGCCTTATTTGTGTACGTGATGGTTTAAAATACAACATTCATTCAATATTCAGCTGATAACTGTTTCATTCAATCAGCGGGTGTGTTTTAAAATGGTAGGATAGGATATATAATCAGATTTTAAGTGTTTTCTTTTAAAGTTATATTCTAAACGTGTGTTATATAAAAGTGTATTATATAAATTGGTTCATTCAGTTCGATGTTTACATCTTGATTCCGTTTTCGTGTGTTGTTTGTTTTCTTCTTTGGGATAATTCTTCTTTTCGGAAACCGATGTGTGTTAATTTTATTAAGCTGATGAGGATTTCGTATGAGACTATATAGGCCTAAAACTAGATCTATAGTCTATTGTGATTCTAAAGTTAAAGTAATCTAAAGGTTTGTTGTTTGACTTGGTCTTGGACTGGGTGTTATAATTTATATTGTCGTTTGTTTAGTGCATTTTGCTATTTTTAGGCTTACTTCTTTTTTTCAAATGTATAAGTGTTATATAGTTATATTATAAGTAATATAAGTTGTTTCTTATGGCTTTTATAACTAGCCTTATAAGTATTTATAAGTTACGTAAAGTATCCGTGGCCGTGACCCGTTGGACCAAATTGATCATAGGAATCAGGGCTGCCGAAGTTTCCGTGGCCACTGGATACGAGGGGATTATGTGGCCAGAGCAATGCCCAACCGCATATACTTTACCCCAACAAAAGTCAGGTTATAATGTTATAACTATAACTTTGTGTGGCAAATCTATTATTTTTTTTGTGTGTGCACATTTGTAAAGACTTTAAAAAAGAAAAGCATAGTATCTCCTTTCTGACCAATTTGATTTGTGCCACAGACTGTGGTCCACACTTCACTGTGGTGATGTGGCGTTCGCAAGCTTCCTTGGCCACGGCATAGAAGGAGATTTATGTGTTGCCATCACAATGCCCAGCCTATTATAAATGTCGGGAACCCTGACTGGGCTGGGTAGACTACGGGACACCTCCAGGATGGGATTCGAACCTGGGACTTCGGTAAGCCAGTCCAGCGCGCTGCCAATTGAAAAAAATAAGTTTACGGTTAGGGGTCAGGGGTTATGGCCCTGTTAATGAATCGTTGTGTGTTAGGTATGTGGGCTTATGCCTATTATAATGGAATCGTTATGTCGTATAAAAGGGCTAGGCCTATGTCGAGACAAGTGACCGAAGAGATGTAGGACTATTTATCTTTGCTCTTGGTGTATTTCATAGCACAATGAGTCGTGTGGATGTGGTCAGACAAATGAACAGAACCGTAGGTCTATGGTATAAATTACTCGGTGATATTAAACGATTAAAAAAACAACTAATAGCATATTATACGTTTGTGCCTCAGTGAAAGTGTAACTATAGTAACACTAGTATACATGTTGATTAGGCCTGTGTCATTGTATTGACCATACAATCACCTCGTGTGAAAAATGACAAGCCTCTTTTCTCTTTTGGATCAACATGATTTGAAAAGGGAAGTTTACTTGATATATTCTTCTGACATGCCCCGTAGGTATTCTATAGATATCATATAGTATAGGCCTATATAACGTCGACATAAAACTCAAGTCTTACATTACATGCAATAGATTTACATGTTTGCCTACGACTTATCCAACTATGACCTATGCGTGTGATTTAAAAATAGTTTTGACTCCCGGTTTCCGTTTTGCTCATGTTTACCCTTAAACTTTCCTACCAACACGGACAAAAAAAAAAAAAAGGTGTGTTTTTAAATGCAGGTGTGTGTCCGTCCTGTGTTTTCTTATACCCGCGAGGTCAATGATCAGTAGGGTCTAAGTTAAAATTTGATTTATCATTGCACAGCGACAGGTGTGTTTTCTTGATAAAGTCAGCCCCCTGCCCCCCCCCCCCTCCCATTTCCGTACCGTCTCGGGCGAGGGGCCTTATCATGGATCAGGGTAGTGAGGTGACTGAATTCGGACAAGTTGATATTGGCATGATGTTGGCATGATATTGGCATGCTGTTTTATGAACATATTTACTACTTACACACATGACTACATGTGTCTGTTATGTCTATATGATATATTATTATGGCTTTATTTGACTAAAGGGCAGAGGTTGGCTCTCTGTATCGGTGAGCCATATTTATGTAGGCCTACCGAATTGCACGGTGGCCGCGTTCGGCTGACCTACCGAAGGTCCTGGGTTCGAATCCTGGTGCAGGCTAGGATTTGATTTCCCTGGTCTGGAGGATGTCCCCCCGAGTCTACCCCAGCTCTGATGGCTAGGCCTTCCTGACCAAAGGTGTGGTAAAGTAAATACGGATGTGCAAAGTGCTGGCCACCCAATCCCCTAGTATGCCGTGGACAAGGAACCCGGTGAACGCTGCTCCACCGGCCCTACGGAGCAATTTGGTCCGACGGGATACTTTACTTAACCAATGAACATATATGTCCATTGTTAGTCTTTTTGGTTAAAATGTGACTTACTGACTTAGACCACGTCTTTCTTCCACGTCTTTCTTCCACATTTTCATTTAGGTAACCCTATGATATTAGAATTAAGTAACCCTGTGATAATACGATTGACGAATCCCAGTCCTTCCCAAAAGTCACAACTTAGACTTCACGGTTTTGTGTGTGTGTATGGAGAGGGGGGTGCGTCATCAGAATCAATGTCAGAATAATAAATTTAACCAGTGGAATTAGCTTAGCAACAGTATCACACATCTCTGATTGTTGTTGCATTGTTGCATTCCAAGACTTTTGGCTTTAGTTTATATTTGAGACTACACCAGCGGGCTGTGGTGTGCCTCACACGCTCTTCTCCACGCCTTCCCAACCCCCCGTGTGTGCATTATCTCATCTGGCTCATCTTTCTTTGCCCAATGCCATTGATGAATCAATATCGACCAGTGGCGCCAAGTCACAGAACACACGCACCGTCCCGCTGGCTGGCTCCAAATCCCAAACTAACTGCACACTTGTATTAGAAGTGTCATGAATCAAGAGCTTATCTGTATCTATCTATCTATCTATATAATATATCTATCTATATATGCATATATATATATATATATATATATATATATATATATATATATATATAGATGGATGTATGTGTCATTCTTGCTGCCCATTGGTCCATAGCAAGACACGTGACCTAATTGCCTTAAACATAAAGCCTTTTTAACTTTCGCGATTTTTGTTTGTTCCCACACGTGTACTCTGTAGTATAGTGGTTAGAATTCCCGGTTGGCCTGAGTTCGACTCCCCTTAGGGCATTTTTTGGTAATAAAATGTATGCTAATTGTTACCGCGTGCAACGCCGGGCAATTTAGCTAGCACAGTATATATATATATATATATATATATATATATATATATATATATATATATAGTGTGTGTGTGTGTATACATGTACTTTCTAAGACCACTGTTCACGTCTCAAGACATGTTCTGCTTTGATGCACTGTGTCTACTGAGATGATGGTGTACTCCCTTATGTCAAGATCTGTTGTATCGACCACAGCGGGGAATCCCCCGTTCCGTCTTGGTATTTCTATCGCATGACTATTTTCATTGATGTTGTTTTTAAAACCCTCCAGTGCCAGGGTGATTCACCCACAGACTACAGGCACGGTTCTCAGACAAGACTTGTTATTGTTTATTGTGTTGGGTTGTTTTCTCCTTCTTCTGGAATGACCTACACAGAATGGGCTTATCTTTGATCAATCTTACCTCTCTCTCTCTTCTCTCCCCTTTTCTCTCTCTGTCCTTCTCTCTAGAATATCATACTGTGACTAAATCAACAATGTATGCTTTTGTTTAGTAAAACGTTTGAAAACTTGAAGGCTAAACAATGGGTTTTCGTGTACGGGGTATAGTCGAAGGCCCCTTTTAAACTGTAGGCTACTGAACTTTACGCCGTATAGTGTATACTATATTCTATCACATGCAGTGGACGTTGCGATTACATCTCTTACTTTAAAATCAACGTAACCCTTTGTTCCATAATGCCAGTGGAGTGGTGCTTACCATTTTTTTTCGTAGACGCCAGCGCAAAGCGGATTGTGCGGTCAGTACAAAGCCGTTTTTTTACATTACCCAATTAATCTCCGATGTCCCATATTTGTGTGTGTGTGTGTGGGGGGGGGGTGTTGGTGCAGGGGCTCTCTCCGGGTATATAAATTTGGTTTTACTCCAGATAGGTCTATATACATTTGGTCTTACTCCGGAGGTATAGACATTTGGTCTTACTCCAGGTATAGACATTTGGTCTTACTCCAGGTATAGACATTTGGTCTTACTCCAGGTATAGACATTTGGTCTTACTCCAGGTATAGACATTTGGTCTTACTCCAGAGGTATAGACATTTGGTCTTACTCCAGGTATATACATTTGGTCTTACTCCAGAGGTATAGACATTTGGTCTTACTCCAGGTATATACATTTGGTCTTACTTCGGATATGGACATTTGGTCTTACTCCAGGTATATACATTTGGTCTTACTCCAGGTATAGACATTTGGTCTTACTCCAGGTATATACATTTGGTCTTACTCCAGGTATAGACATTTGGTCTTACTTCAGAGGTATAGACATTTGATCTTACTCCAGGTATATACATTTGGTCTTACTCCAGAGGTATAGACATTTGGTCTTACTCCAGGTATAGACATTTGGTCTTACTCCAGAGGTATAGACATTTGGTCTTACTCCAGAGGTATATACATTTGGTCTTACTCCAGAGGTATAGACATTTGGTCTTACTTCAGGTATAGACATTTGGTCTTACTCCAGGTATAGACATTTGGTCTTACTTCAGGTATATACATTTGGTCTTACTCCAGAGGTATAGACATTTGGTCTTACTCCAGAGGTATAGACATTTGGTCTTACTTCAGGTATAGACATTTGGTCTTACTCCAGAGGTATAGACATTTGGTCTTACTTCAGGTATAGACATTTGGTCTTACTCCAGAGGTATAGACATTTGGTCTTACTCCAGAGGTATAGACATTTGGTCTTACTTCAGGTATATACATTTGGTCTTACTCCAGAGGTATAGACATTTGGTCTTACTCCAGAGGTATAGACATTTGGTCTTACTCCAGAGGTATAGACATTTGGTCTTACTCCAGAGGTATAGACATTTGGTCTTACTTCAGTTATATACATTTGGTCTTACTCCAGAGGTATAGACATTTGGTCTTACTCCAGAGGTATAGACATTTGGTCTTACTCCAGAGGTATAGACATTTGGTCTTACTCCAGGTATAGACATTTGGTCTTACTCCAGAGGTATAGACATTTGGTCTTACTCCAGAGGTATAGACATTTGGTCTTACTCCAGAGGTATAGACATTTGGTCTTACTCCAGAGGTATAGACATTTGGTCTTACTCCAGAGGTATAGACATTTGGTCTTACTCCAGAGGTATAGACATTTGGTCTTACTTCAGGTATATACATTTGGTCTTACTCCAGAGGTATAGACATTTGGTCTTACTCCAGGGGTGTTTGATCTTACTCCAGGTATGGACATTTGGTCTTACTCCAGAGGTATAGACATTTGGTCTTACTCCAGAGGTATAGACATTTGGTCTTACTCCAGAGGTATAGACATTTGGTCTTACTTCAGGTATATACATTTGGTCTTACTCCAAAGGTATAGACATTTGGTCTTACTCCAGGGGTGTTTGATCTTACTCCAGGTATAGACATTTGGTCTTACTCCAGGTATAGACATTTGGTCTTACTCCAGGTATAAACATTTGGTCTTACTCCAGGTATAAACATTTGGTCTTACTCCAGGTATAGACATTTGGTCTTACTCCAGAGGTATAGACATTTGGTCTTACTCCAGAGGTATATACATTTGGTCTTACTCCAGAGGTATAGACATTTGGTCTTACTTCAGGTATAGACATTTGGTCTTACTCCAGGTATAGACATTTGGTCTTACTTCAGGTATATACATTTGGTCTTACTCCAGAGGTATAGACATTTGGTCTTACTCCAGAGGTATAGACATTTGGTCTTACTTCAGGTATAGACATTTGGTCTTACTCCAGAGGTATAGACATTTGGTCTTACTTCAGGTATAGACATTTGGTCTTACTCCAGAGGTATAGACATTTGGTCTTACTCCAGAGGTATAGACATTTGGTCTTACTTCAGGTATATACATTTGGTCTTACTCCAGAGGTATAGACATTTGGTCTTACTCCAGAGGTATAGACATTTGGTCTTACTCCAGAGGTATAGACATTTGGTCTTACTCCAGAGGTATAGACATTTGGTCTTACTTCAGTTATATACATTTGGTCTTACTCCAGAGGTATAGACATTTGGTCTTACTCCAGAGGTATAGACATTTGGTCTTACTCCAGAGGTATAGACATTTGGTCTTACTCCAGGTATAGACATTTGGTCTTACTCCAGAGGTATAGACATTTGGTCTTACTCCAGAGGTATAGACATTTGGTCTTACTCCAGAGGTATAGACATTTGGTCTTACTCCAGAGGTATAGACATTTGGTCTTACTCCAGAGGTATAGACATTTGGTCTTATTCCAGAGGTATAGACATTTGGTCTTACTTCAGGTATATACATTTGGTCTTACTCCAGAGGTATAGACATTTGGTCTTACTCCAGGGGTGTTTGATCTTACTCCAGGTATGGACATTTGGTCTTACTCCAGAGGTATAGACATTTGGTCTTACTCCAGAGGTATAGACATTTGGTCTTACTCCAGAGGTATAGACATTTGGTCTTACTTCAGGTATATACATTTGGTCTTACTCCAGAGGTATAGACATTTGGTCTTACTCCAGGGGTGTTTGATCTTACTCCAGGTATAGACATTTGGTCTTACTCCAGGTATAGACATTTGGTCTTACTCCAGGTATAAACATTTGGTCTTACTCCAGGTATAAACATTTGGTCTTACTCCAGGTATATACATTTGGTCTTACTCCAGGTATAAACATTTGGTCTTACTCCAGGTATAAACATTTGGTCTTACTCCAGGTATAAACATTTGGTCTTACTCCAGGTATATACATTTGGTCTTACTCCAGGTATATACATTTGGTCTTACTTCAGCGGTATATACATTTGGTCTTACTTCAGGTATATACATTTGGTCTTACTCCAGAGGTATAGACATTTGGTCTTACTTCAGGTATAGACATTTGGTCTTACTTCAGGTATATATATTTGGTCTTACTCCAGGTATAAACATTTGGTCTTACTCCAGGTATAAACATTTGGTCTTACTCCAGGTATAAACATTTGGTCTTACTCCAGGTATATACATTTGGTCTTACTCCAGGTATATACATTTGGTCTTACTTCAGCGGTATATACATTTGGTCTTACTTCAGGTATAGACATTTGGTCTTACTCCAGAGGTATAGACATTTGGTCTTACTTCAGGTATAGACATTTGGTCTTACTTCAGGTATAGACATTTGGTCTTAAGACATTTGGTCTTACACCAGAGGTATAGACATTTGGTCTTACTCCACAGGTATAGACATTTGGTCTTACTCCAGAGGTATAGACATTTGGTCTTACTTCAGGTATAAACATTTGGTCTTAAGACATTTGGTCTTACACCAGAGGTATAGACATTTGGTCTTACTCCAGAGGTATAGACATTTGGTCTTACTTCAGGTATAAACATTTGGTCTTACTTCAGGTATAAACATTTGATCTTACTCCAGAGGTATAGACATTTGGTCTTACTCCAGGTATAAACATTTGGTCTTACTCCAGAGGTATAGACATTTGGTCTTACTCCAGAGGTATAGACATTTGGTCTTAAGACATTTGGTCTTACACCAGAGGTATAGACATTTGGTCTTACTCCACAGGTATAGACATTTGGTCTTACTCCAGAGGTATAGACATTTGGTCTTACTTCAGGTATAAACATTTGGTCTTAAGACATTTGGTCTTACACCAGAGGTATAGACATTTGGTCTTACTTCAGGTATAGACATTTGGTCTTACTGCAGGTATAGAGATTTGGTCTTAAGACATTTGGTCTTACACCAGAGGTATAGACATTTGGTCTTACTCCACAGTTATAGACATTTGGTCTTACTCCAGAGGTATAGACATTTGGTCTTACTTCAGGTATAAACATTTGGTCTTAAGACATTTGGTCTTACACCAGAGGTATAGACATTTGGTCTTACTCCAGAGGTATAGACATTTGGTCTTACTTCAGGTATAAACATTTGGTCTTACTTCAGGTATAGACGAAATATCAGCCTGGCGTCATAATCTGGCTTCGAACCAATGGCGTTTAGAATGGCGATACTACTCACCGTTGACAGACCTCGGTGTCCCCATTTTACGCATTCACAGATGTAATGGTTGGACCATTTCGCGTAGATCCCGTGGAAATATTTAGAGAGAGAGAGAGAGAGAGAGAGAGAGAGAGAAGGTGTATGTATGTGTGAGAGAGAGAGAGAAAATTACAGCAGTAATTTACCTTCTAACCTGTGGACTCTGCCCAAGCGTTACTAATCGGTTTAATTTTGTCAACAATGCGGCAGTTTAATTTCAAGTGACAACTCATGTCCCTGTGCCCGTGTTTGTTTGCCTGTTTGAAGACATTGTGCCCCCCCCCCCCACCCCGTTTAATCCCCCTCCGGGGTTAATGCGTCAATGTCAGATAACAAAAGACTTTAGATGGAGAGAGAGAGAGAGAGAGAGTGTGTACGGTTGTTTTGCTTGAGACCAATGATCACATTAATACAAACAAGCAAACCAAACATGATTGGTTCAAGCCTGTATAAATTGCTTGTACATGGTTGAAATTACACTTTCTCACATCTCTTAGCAATACACCTCAGTAAACATGACAGAGCTGGAAATAGAGAGAAAAAAATAGGAAGTCTCTAGTTAATTGGGGAATATCGTTTTTCTTACGGCCAGGTGATTACTGGAATGTCCTTGACCTCTGACCCCATCTTTCGCCCTATTTCCTGTATGATAAGTTGGTTTCATTTAGCGTCACACGTCATGACCCCCCCCCCCCCCCACCCCCAGACGTGTAAAGGCTTTGGTGTGGGTGATAAGACTCATTCATGGCTCGTCATTTCCTCGTTTTATGTCTTCTCTCCCAAGTCCAGTCATCGTGGAAGGAAAATAATTATCCCGGCTATTTTTAGGCGTGTGTGGACATCTCGAGCTGACACACACCTTATCCCCTCCCCTTTTTTTAAGGTTGAGATTTGGAAGTTAAATTCTCTATTTTAGGAATCGGCAAACCCACGGCACGCGTGCCAGACGAATTGGCACGCAGAGCGATTTTTCAATGGCTTGCCGAAGACCTCCAGAAAAAAAAAAAAGAAAAGGCAAGTCTCTTCGTGAAAAAAACAAATTGAGTGCCAGAGAAGGATGACTTTTACGGTGTTGGCACTGGGAATGAATTAGTACATCATAATTTGGCACAGCATATTATTATCAAAATGTTGCCGACCCGTTAGTGTATTAAATCACAACGCCCATTTTTTTTCTATAATGGTTTTCTTTCAAACGTGTGATTTTTATTTATGTATATATTTCATCTTATTTTTTTTGGTTTGGGGCAAGGCCATCTATAAGTAGTTACGTAGATCTAGGTTGTGGATATGGGAAGGTTGGGGCCCCCCGGGGGCGTGTGTTGTGCTCTATTGAGAAAGCCAGTTATTTTGATATCATTTCGAATAAATAACCCAATACTTCTAACTAGTTAACCAAGTCTATGCGCGACTGTATGGAGAACTGTATAGTATAGTGTTATCACACGGCGGCGTATGATCCACTCGACAGAAGTCACTTGACCTACGTCCAGCTTTCACAATCACTCCACCCCCTACCCTCCCCCCCCCCACACACACACGTAGGTTTACAAGTTGATGTTGAGTTGAGGGGGGGGGGGAGCTTGGGATGGTGGAATTTGAGAAAGGGGGGGGGGTGTTATTTGTGTGGGAGGGTAAGTGTGTCAAAAGAGGAGGGTTCTGTAAAAAAAAAAAAAATAATCTCTGCCGAATTTAAATATCCTTAGCGATTTTAAAAAAAAATACTGCTCCCCTTCATTCCCCCTTCACACGTATAACACGTGACCTGGCAGGTTGCCAGATTTTGTAGCAGCCATAAAAGAGTTCCGAAGAAGTAAAAGAGAAGAAAGTGAAAACGAGGTAAATTTGTTTGGAAGAAAAACAATCAGCTGAACCTTTTATGCCTGACTCAGGTACCGGTTCGCTTTTTTTTTTAGTGGAACCGAGAGTCTACGGGTATTTCTTAGCATCATCAGCGGCTAGATTATGTCTTATTCTTTACTTACAACCTGTGCAAGCAAGCTCTGTGTGAAATTCTTGGACAAACTTTGAGCCAATATTGCGCCAACATAGCGTGCTGCTATATGGTATTAATTTTTAATTATGCAGTTGTGGGCTATATTGTTTTCTCTCACCTATTTCCATTAGGGTCATGGCGTAAAAGTGAGGATTGTGTGATCAGCACATAGTCAAACTGATTCCACACACCACATTACCGGCACCCACTTGAACTGTCCTCCATATTTCCTCCCATCGTCTGTCCAGGAAAAGCCACCCGTACTATGGGTAGACTCTGTGATGAAGGAAATTCACGGTCGTTACCGGGTGGGGGTGGGGGGGAGGGGTAGACTTTGCTCTATATATACTGTATAGTTTGGAAATGTGTTTTTTTTCATCGCTTTGCCCATAGACCACAGGGTATCTATAGATATAAAGGTGTAAAGATTGTCCGTGTGAAGGTTTTGAGTGAGAGATGTTGGACATTACTTCATGGTTTTGACTAGACCAGGGGTCTGCAACCTTTTGACAATGGAGTGCCAAAGTGGGATTTCTAATTCATTCAGCGTGCCAACCAAGTGCTTTTTTGTGTGAAAAGAAATAGGTGCCGGTACTCTGTGATGAATTGCCTAACTTTTAAAGCAGTATCGCATTTTATATTTTAATTCTTATTGCGCGCAATTTTAAAATAATTCAATTTTAACAAATTAATAATATAATAAATTAATAATAAACGTTAAAATACAAGAAAAGTAATAATTTTTTCCCCACATTGAAAAAGGTGCCGGTACGGCGTACCGGTGCGTACCGTCACAAAAAAAAGCACTGGTGCCAACAGCCTAAAAGTCACCCTGCTTTAGCACTCAATTTATAGTATAAGATTACTTGAATAGGTTTTTTTAGGAGTCTTCCGCGTGCCATTGAAAATCATTATGCGTGCCAAGTCTGGCAAGCGTTCCGAAGGTTGCGATCCCTGGTCTAGACGATAATGTTCCCGAACACACACACACATTAGCCTTAGGTTATATATGCTACTCCCACTTTGTGTTTACATTAAAAATGTGCCGGTACTTTGAACTTTGAACCATGCATTGTTTTAAAGTCATACTTAGAATACGAGGTCCTCACTACGACAATGCAATCCCTTCTCCTTTTTAAGTTAGCTGTATTTTGTTGTAATTTCTTCCTCCACTGTTACTTGCATTAAAACTTTACTTTACTTTTCCCCAGCTGAACTGGCGTATCATTGATTTTTTTAGTTTAAGTCACGGGTCTAGAGGGTACCCCTGAGTCTACCCAGCTCTGATAGATCCCTGGCTGAGATAAGTGAAGGAGGCTGAGCATTGTGCTGGTCACACAGTACTCTAGTAGTATGTCTAAACCACGGAAACCTGTTTACCGCTTACTTCACAGGCCCCTATTAAGTCTGACCCCGGAGGAAAAGGGGGGGGGTAGGGTGCTTCACTTCTACCTTAGATATATTTTGTTTCATCGCTTACACTGTATAATATACATAGCATATATATATACATATAGTTGATATAGCAGGCAGCGAGTTCGAATCGCATTTCCAAAGGCCTCCTGTTCTATTCCAGGTTAGACGCCAGTGTGGTTTCTGTTTCTCTTCTTCCCAGTACTGCTGTAGGGTGTCCTCGACTTGACCCAGACCTAACGGGTACCCGTCCAATAGAACATTTGATCATTGCGCACAGCTACTTAGCCCGATGTTCGGCAACCTACGGCATTCGTTCCAGAGTTGGCACGCAAGAGCGATTCTATATGGCACGCGGAAGACTCCCCAAAATGCAACTCAAGTCTCTGCTACAAAAAAGAAACTGAGTGCTCGTGCCTGGCGATTTTAGGATTATGGCGCGCTGAATGAATTAGAAATCACTTTTTGACACATTTTTATCAAAATGTTGCTGACGTAGCCTACAAGTGTGACGTTTTCGGATGGTTCGTAATCGTATGGCGCTTTGGCCCTGGGTAATTATGTAGGTCGAGATACCCTTCTGCAACGGTGTGGAATTCTCTTCACACGGGCGGGCCCTGGCCAGTGTTGAAAAAAAAAAAATCTCTGCCACGTAGATCTATCTGCACGAGCATCATTAGTTGGCAACACGTCATAGCTCGCAGCTGTTGCCCCGTTATTAGCATTAACCCCTCTTCCCCCCCCCCCCCCTTCTCCAATCCCTCCCCAAAACCGGGTCTTTTTGTTGTTGTTTTGATTATGTAGACAGTTGTTGATCTTGTTAAGACGCGGAATAGATTCTAACAAGTTTTTATACTTCATCAGAAACTTTTTGGTGTTTTTTTTTGTGGGCTTTCAACTTTAAAGCTATTAACGGGCATTAAATGTAAGTCTGCTTTAGCGTCTTCACGTTTTAACGTCTGTTTTAATTTGTCTATGACACTTTAAAACATAGGTCTAAAAGTTTTTTAGTTAATGGCACTAAGCTGTATAAGATCGTCTTTACTTTATGATACAGTATGCTGTTTAACAGAGATCGGCAACCTACGAAACGCGTGCCAGTCTTGGCACGCAGAGCGGATTTTAAATGGCACGCAAAAGACCATCAAAAAGGGAAAATCAAGTCTCTTCTGCCAGTCTTGGCACACAGAGCGGTTTTAAATGGCACTCAAAAGACCATCAAAAAGGGAAATTCAAGTCTCTTCTGCCAGTCTTGGCACGCAGAGCGGTTTTAAATGGCACGCAAAAGACCATCAAAGAGGGAAATTCAAGTCTCTTCTGCCAGTCTTGGCACGCAGAGCGGTTTTAAATGGCACGCAAAAGACCATCAAAGAGGGAAATTCAAGTCTCTGCAACATGAAAAGAGAATAAAGGCTGTTGGCACGCTGAATGATTTAGAAATGCTACTTTTGGCACACTATTATAGAAAAGTTGCCGACCCCTGCTGTGTATAAGATTGACTTTACTTTATGAAACACTATGGTGTTGTAACTAACGTACCGTACAGTCGTAGCCTAGACTCTATATATTAAAATTGTCAGGACCTTTTTTTTTGTTGTTGTTGTTGCCCGATAGTAATAGTATTACTTTCGTGGCCCGGTGACGGGTCGCCGCCGGTCGTTTGTGAAACTCGAGACTTGTGCTCATGGGATTTAAAAAAACAACGTGACCTGGTTCTATTATTTACTTGTATCAGCCGTGCGTATAGCTCAGTTGAGGGTCAATGACCTGCTAGAGAGACAGACAGCCCCCCCACTAGTCTACAACAAGTACATTTTATTCTAAGTTTAGTTTTAAACAGCTAGAACTGTACTCCACTCTATCCACTTGAGTTCAGTTTCCTGCGGCATACCATTCATTTGATTCATTTGTGTTGACTGCATGCCCGCAAAACTCTGGGTATTTCACCATAGATCTTTGTTGTTTTGTTTAAGTATAATAATTTTATTGTTGTTGTTTATTTGTTGTTGTTTTTAATTTATTTTTGGGAAGTGGGGTCTAATATTTGGTTATCTGACTCAAAACGAAATGTACTAAGGGGTTCTTACGATTTGAGAAAGCTTGGGAAATCTCTCTGGAAAACTAACTTACGTTGTAAGGGACATATGGGCTACTATCGGTCAGTTTAAAAAAAAGGAACAATAGATAAACTGGGCATATTTTGTATTTTTGCTTAAAGAGAGTCAAGTGTCAAAACAAGTGGAGAATGCAAGTCAACATGTTGTGTTTCTATCTGTGTCTGTGTGTGTAACTGTGTGTCTCTGTGAGTTTGTGTGCGTGAGTTTGTTTGTGTGACTGTAGGCCTATGCGTCTGTTTTGTGTGTTAGTGTGTGTGTGCTTATTTAGGGCCTGTGTGCCTGTCACTGTGTGTCTGTCACTGTCTGTCTGTCACTGTGTGTCTGTCACTGTCTGTCTGTCACTGTCTGTCTGTCACTGTCTGTCTGACACTGTGTATCTGTCACTGAGTATGCTATTCACACTGTACAGACACAACATACAACAAAGTGGTCTAGTTTCGTTGATAGGTTAACGCACGTTCCTCTCCCCTTCCTTGGACTGGAGGGCGTTGTCTGACTTTTCCTCCAGCTCTTATGGGCACCGGACTATGGCTGGGTAAAGTTAGGGCGACTTGGCATTGTGCTGGCCACACAGTCCCCCTACTAGTAGCAATGGCCTCGTAAACTGGGGTTTACGCTGCTTCACTGGCAAAACTTGAAAATGATCCATTATGGTCGCTTGCATTTTTTAAAAAATTGTGCAAGTTTCTCTTCAGAGAAAATGGGCCGACATTACAAGAGTTCTAATTAATCAGTTATGATTTTTTTTTAAGTTATATTTTTTTGCCGTCAACTTATTGTACCTGTAATTGTGTTCTTCTTCTTGGTTTGACTCACAGAATAGGTATAGAACAGAATGCGCAATCCCTATATGCGCAGTCACTATAAGTGAAGCTCGATTCCGCCATTTTTTTTTTGCGACGCAAGGCAGCGGTCGCTAGAGACGCTTCTATAGTAAAATGAGAAAGTATATTTATAGGCGTACCATAAATATAAACAATAGCCTATATATAGGGCCTATATTATATTTCATTATAGGCTCCTACTTTTATATAAATTTGACTTAATTACCCATTTTCTTTTCAACATTTATAGGATTAGGCCTATACGAGGTAAAATTGTATTATCCGGTACTGATATTTGAAAATATAGCTAAGGCCTAGGCGTAGCTCGGTACGATAATCAATCGTTTTCGCATCATTGTTGCACAACAGTTTTTGTAATCTTTGCCTGAAACATTAGCTTTGGGTTTTCGAACTTGTAGATTTGAAGAAAAAGACATTGTAAATAAGCATCAATATATAGTGTAACCAGGACCGCTGCGTTTAAACAGTATGGCGTGGGTATTACTTCCGGAAACAGAAAAATATGCGATTGCGCATTCTGTTCTATACCTATTCTGTGGTTTGACTGTTCGCTAGAGTTTATTCTAATGAAAGAAGAAAAAAAAAAACCGACTCGACGTAACCTCCCCCCCCCCCCCCCCCCCCATCTCGCCATCCTTTTCAAGATAAAAACCGGAAGAGGGCGTGAAGAAACAGGCGCCCACTCGTTACCATAAAGATAGGAGGGGTGGGTGGGGGAATGAGGAGGGGAGGGGTGAAAGAAATATTTCGTGCGCTAATGAGGTAATTGCCCAGGACGGACCGTTACCGTACTTGAATTCTTGGTCTCGAGTGGGTGATGCTGTGGGGAAGGGGGGGGGCGGTGGGTTGTCGGCACCTCCACTTCATCTATTTCCAGCCTGCAAGTTGAATAACAGCAACAACAAACAAAAAATATATTATTTTTCTCCCTTTGGTCGTTGTTGTAGAGCTGGAAAGGGGGCGGGAGTGTCCAAAGAAGTGTAGGACCTTGCCCCCCCCCCCACACATACACACACCCTCTATATCCCGCGGTGTACCATGTCACTTGTCCATAATAATTAATAAGTGAGAAAGGTATCAACTTACGCGTGCGCACACATATCGCACACTTAATACGCCCGCACTCCAATAAGGCAGCGAAACGACAAACCGACCATTTCATTGGGCCAATATGTTGCTGAAGTCTATTTTTTGTTGTTGTTGATTTTGTGGAAATTCCCGATCAGAGCCCCAGATGATTGGCTGGGTTGCACCTGGCAGAAAGTATGCCCGATCATATTACGGTACCTTTAAGTTTAAGCACCCCCGGCGGGCACCACATTTTCAAGTTGTATTTTTAGACACAATTAGAAGATTAGGGGTTGAGAAAAACTTTCCTATATGGTCTGTCTGTCTGTCTGTCCGTCTTTCTATTTATTTATCTCTTTGTCTGTCTGTCTGTCTTTCTATTTATGTATCTCTTTGTCTGTCTTTCTATTTATGTATCTCTTTGTCTGTCTGTCTTTCTATTTATTTATCTCTTTGTCTGTCTGTCTGTCTTTCTATTTATGTATCTCTTTGTCTGTCTTTCTATTTATGTATCTCTTTGTCTGTCTGTCTGTCTTTCTATTTATGTATCTCTTTGTCTGTCTGTCTGTCTTTCTATTTATTTATCTCTTTGTCTGTCTGTCTGTCTTTCTATTTATGTATCTCTTTGTCTGTCTTTCTATTTATGTATCTCTTTGTCTGTCTGTCTGTCTTTCTATTTATGTATCTCTTTGTCTGTCTGTCTGTCTTTCTATTTATGTATCTCTTTGTCTGTCTGTCTGTCTTTCTAGGTCGTTTCCCTTTATGTCCACGCATCCTTTTTTTTTCTTTTTAATAAATCTGTCTGTCATACCTGTCTGTTACTCTTTTTCTTATCTAACGTCATGTCTGTCTGTCTTTCCGTCTATCTAGCTGTAGATCTCTATATCTATATGTCTGTCTGTTTACCTATACTTAGTTCGTATCCAGTCATCCTTCTATTCATCTATCCGTTTATTCATGTCAGGCAGGCTAGCATATTCCATCTATTTATCTATCTATCTGTCGTCTGTCTGTCTATATATATATATATATATATATATATATATATATATATATAAAAATATATATATATATATATATATATATATATAAATATATATATATCAATAATCTACCTACCAGTCCATCTGTTATATATATAGCTTCTCTTTCTATTCAACCGAATCTACCTAATGATAGTAACAACAAACACTCCTATTGTTTATTTCTAGACATCTATTAGTATTCCCGGTGCTATTTATAGACAAGGCTAAACTAATGTCATCTTCAATATTTTCACTGCATTTATAAACTCAGAAACATACATTCCAACGCTCTTGCTAAGCCCGGTGTTTTTGAGATTAACATTAACGGGACAGGAACATGAGTATGAACCAAAAATATTTCCCTGTCCTTTCCCACACACTACAACAAATGTCCTGCCTGTAGTGATTGAAATGTTGTCACTTTTTCGTGTGTGTAATTTTTTATGCCCATACCCCGGCCTACAATACCACCCCCCCCCTTTTTTTTTCACATGTCATCGACCACACTACTTCGGGAAAATCCGATTTGGTTTATAATAGTATCAAATCAACTTGTGTCGCTTGCAATTTTTTTTAAATGTCATAAGGACACACACAAGTACATTGCTTTGATAAGTTTCAATGAGAGGGAGGGGTGAAGCGGATGATAAATGTCTAAAAAAAGAACAACGTGCATCTTAAGTGGCTGGGGAAAGGGTTGGGGTCGCCAATTTCTTTATATATATATATATATATATAACATATATATATGTGTGTATATAAAACAACCATCCATAAGAGTCTTGTTGGTTGTTGTATTTCGTCACCGAAACCAAGCAACTCGCCTGGTTCTATTTATAGAATCAAAACCACAAACAAAACCACCCACAACAACACGAGGTATCTGTTGTTTTGTTTTTATTTTGAATTTCCCCCCCACCTACCCCCACTTTTCTCCCAACCTTGTGAACGACCAAGTTATATATTTATGACCCACTGGGGAGATTTGAGTTATTTAGTGAACCAGCTTATTCATCGTGAACGTGTGCCCATCGTTCCCTGATGTAAAAAGCAAAACAAAAAAGGGCAGTTGGGAGTTTCACATGTCAACATTGGATTGTTAGACTAGTTGTTGCCCGTACGAGTGCTTGTGAACTGTTATATTATTTATGTATGACCACTGCGGATATTTGAGTTATTTAGTGAACCAACTTTTTAGTCGTGAACGTGTCCTTCGTTCCCCTGTTGTTGTTTTTTTTTTAAAAGGCAGTTGGAGGTTTTGTTTCACATGTCAACCTGGACAGTTAGACTAGTCGTTGCCCCGCACCATCTGTGTCTGTTGTGAGTTGGTGTGTGTCCCCTATCTGATTCTGTTTTATACATTGACGAAACGCAGATCGAGGCGTGTGTGACATGCCGTGTACGTAATATCACGGGATTTGGATTTCTATTTTTTCTTCTACCTGATGGCGATTCAATTAATTCCATGTGATTAAAAATAATGAGTAAGTTTTGCTTAGTGTCAGTGGACGGGAGTTCGCATCGTCTGCTGGTTTTGTTCTACCTAAGTTATATTGGCGTGTCGACAGACCAGGCAGGTCATTGGAGTTGTTGTTTGTTATTTTGTGAGTGTTTGTCTGTTTGTATGTCACTGTGAATGGTAATTTTTCTTTATGTAGTGTATATTATGTAGTTGGTAAGTGGATATCACGGGTTTGCGCGTGATCATGCCATTTTGACCCTGTTCTTTGTTTCTTTTGGTGGATTTGTACTCGTGTATCTGTGAGTACGTATTGATAATGGTGTGAGTACGTATTGATAATGGTGTGAGTACGTATTGATAATGGTGTGAGTACGTATTGATAATGGTGTGGATATATTGTGTTCGTTGTTAGTGGATATTTCATACTTGCTTTGTGGTTAAAGTTTCAGAGGTTTTGGTCGGTAAATTTAAAAAAAAGTGCCTCCCCCCCCTCCCCCAGCCTTAAACCCAAAATGTCATTGTCGCTCTTTCTATACAGAATATTGTGTCTCACGCTTAACGGTTATCCGTGGTTTGAATTTGAAGCCGTGTGTTGAGATATTTGGTGGGTTTGTGTGGAGATATTTGGTGGGTTTGTGTGGAGATATTTGGTGGTTTTGTGTTGGAGAAATTTGGTGGGTTTGTGTGGAGATATTTGGTGGTTTTGTGTTGGAGATATTTGGTGGGTTTGTGTGGAGATATTTGGTGGTTTTGTGTTGGAGATATTTGGTGGTTAAGGACTGATTTGTAGTGGATATGTTAAGCTGTAGATATGTATTGATAAGTTTTGGAGATTTGCTAAAAAAAAAATTGTAATCAGTGGTGGATATGTATTGATTTGATAACTTGTGGATAAATACTTTGTCGTGGATACGTACAGAGTTGTGGATGTTTTTTCAAAAGTTGTGGATATGTACTAATCAGTTGTGTATATTTGCTAATCAGTTGTGGATATGTACTGATAAGTTGTGGATATATACTTAGTCGTGGATACATACTAATTTATGGATGTTTTTCATAAGTTGTGGATATGTACTTATCAGTTTCGGATATTTGAGTCGTGGATACATACTAATTTATGGATGTTTTTCATAAGTTGTGGATATGTACTTAAACAGTTTCGGATATTTGCTATTAATAAGTTGTGGATATGTACTGATAAGTGGTGTAAAAAGTAAAGTTCTGTATTTCCTTTTTTTACAGTAGTCTTGTGTTTACTATACTATAATCCAATAAATATTCCGAGAACTGAACATGCTCCACTCTTTGTATTTTTCCTTCTCTCTCTCTCTCTCTCTCTCTCTCTCTCTCTCTCTCTCACCCTCTCTCTCGTACATCTGAGCAGTGGTCTAAAACAATGTGCCCAGCCGACTGACTATTGTCCGTGAGTTTGGTCAAGGCCAACGTGTGAGAAGGGCCGGCCCGCCGTAGCGTGCCTGACATTCTTGCCTCATTGCCCTGTTTAAACACGAGCCGCCGCGCCCCCCTTCACTGTCAACACCAAGAGCTGAAAGCAAAAAAACAATATCCTACTCTTATAATATACTTGTTGTTTCTATACGGTGTTCCTCCAGTGTATACGGTGTTCCTCCAGTGTATACGGTGTTCCTCCAGTGTATACGGTGTTCCTCCAGTGTATACGGTGTTCCTCCAGTGTATACGGTGTTCCTCCAGTGTATACGGTGTTCCTCCAGTGTATACGGTGTTCCTCCAGTGTATACGGTGTTCCTCCAGTGTATACGGTGTTCCTCCAGTGTATACGGTGTTCCTCCAGTGTATACGGTGTTCCTCCAGTGTATACGGTGTTCCTCCAGTGTATACGGTGTTCCTCCATAGTGGCTATTTCACATGTTGCCATTTGTTTTCTCAAGGGAAGTAATATTTGAACTAACTCATGGGTCGTCTCCTCCAACCCTCACTCACCCCCATCTATGCTGGTTGCATTTCTTATTATTTTCTTTGTCGAGTCTGTGATAATATCTTCTGTACCCAACGCACTTCGCGACGAGTGTGATATTTCATCCAGGAATTTCATTGGTTATATGTCGCATGTTTTTAGGGGCCAATTGTAACGGCCTATCCAATGAAAGTTTGTGTTTTCAAATGCGCCAATGGCAGAAGGCGTGTGTATATTTTGCAATGTTACAAATATTTTTATTTAGGAATGCGGTCTAACAAAAGTTTGGTTTAGTTTTGAGAAATATTGTTTGTTTTTCTCACTTTCGGCCGCAAGTTTGCTAGTTCCCCCCCCCCCCCCCCCCCATAAAAAATGTTGTGCTTATCCAACTCTAATGTTGCAGATTATTTTGTGTGTTTCTACCACGTGACACCGTTTTTCAAAGAATGACTTAACACCAGTGTGAAGAGATCCGTTTTGGAATTTCTGGAGTAATGACATTAAACTGTACGGATGTAGGCCAAGCCTTAAGTATGCCAGGTCTGGTGGGGAAAGACAGTCTGCTCGTTCGCGGCCTTTCGTCGGGTAAGAAGAAACTTCAAAGCGGCCACAGGACAGACGCGGCGGGCATGCCCGCGGACAGACACAGGGGCATGACCTTCTTCAAGAAGCGCGAGTGCCCACCGGACAAGGTGTACCCGGCGGTGGCGGACACGCCCGCGCCGGTATGTTTGACGGATTCGGAGGACTCCAGCTGCGAGAACCAGTCCGGTTCAGTGGACGCGCCGTCGTTGTCCGTCTGCTACGGTCATTCGCAGGAGCCTGTGAAAACGAAACCGGAAAGCGACGATGGCCACCGAAGGCTCGACGAGAACGCCAACTGTGATATCAAAGTGGCTGCAGGTGATCCCCTGGGCCGTTGCAATAGAGAAGACCAGCCTTTATCTTGTGATAGTGTGAATAGTGAAGACAATTACAGGACTAAAAACGGCAAGAGCCCGGGCAGTAAAGAGCAACAACGGGCTGTAGACTCTACTGCCCAATCCTGCCAGCATAATACAAGTGCCTCGAAAACCAGATGCAATACCGCGGCTGATCAACCGGCCGTCCGGGAACCCCAGTGTGATATTATTTCAGACGTGGATGCGAACAACGGGTCCGTGAACGGTCAGCGACAGAGGTCTCTGGGCCCCGAGTCCACCCCGTCGACGAGTAAGCTGAAGATAACTAAGCATATACAGCGCTCCAAATCTTACCCTCAAATGGCGGAGAAGGTGATATTTATTCCCATACGCCCCAGCCCGGAACAGTCGGGACTGTTCCCGTCTAAAGAGCAGGGTGTTAGACCGGAAGGCGCCATGGGAAGCACAGACGCTAACGTGAACCCCGCGGCGCCGGACGCCACTTTAAAACGCCCCAGCAAGTCTCACCTATCGAACCCTCCCGTGGCACGGGTGAATCCCCAGACGAACCCGTGCGTGCCCCCAGCCCACCAGGAACCCCTGAAACCCGCACAACAGATGCCGCAGCCGCAACAGCAGCTCCAACAGTACCACCATGCTTACTGTCAACCGGTCTACGCGCCACCGAACATCTTCCACACCGACGGCAACGCCTTCTGTCCGCCGGTTCTGTATTTTCAGGCCCCCCAGGGGAGCTACTACATCCACGACGCATACAGTCAACTTCCGGTGATGGACAGTGCACATCATTACAACGCCAAAGCTCACATATCACCCCGGCAAGCAGAGGCCCCTGGCGGGTGTCTGAAGGGCGGCGTCCAGGAGGGCAATCAGGGCACGCCCCGTAAGGCGATGGACCCACAGACTACTGCTGACTATCACTCTCACGCCAAGCTGAAGAGTGCCCGCGAGTCTTCCAAAAGCAATAAGCTCAACCAGGATAACTTCAATGCGGGCCATGCGGACTCTTCGACCCCCACGGGTAAGCGGAAGTACAAGCAGCCGCTCTTGCCCGACCCGGTCATGCCGAAGTTTTCTGAGATAGCTTCCATGTCATGTGCCTCAGCCCTGGAATCCCAGGCCAGCGTCCTGCAGTACCAGCAGCCGCCGCATCAACATCCTTACTATGTGCATCCTTTCACCAACGAGAACACAGTCTTTCAGGTCAGCGCAACGGGCCACGTGTATATGCAACAGCACGCGCCCAGCGGCTACTGCGGTCAGCCTTCCTCTGTGTCCACGCCGCCGCCTTTGCCCCAGCTCACCCCTCGGCCACAGAATCACCACCCAGGGGGCCGTGTTCAAGGGGGCGGCTCCCCGGCCCCCTCGCCCGGGGCGGTCCACTTCATCACGGACCACACCGGACTGGTCATCTACGGGCCCCAGGTTCCCAACCACGACGACTCCCAGCCTCCCCCCGCGCCGCACCAGCAGCCGCCGGCCGTTTCCCCGCCGTCCACGAGTTCATCAGGGCGCTCGACCACCTCTGAGCCCGCGGCCCACCACCAACAGGGCGCGGACGAGGAGCGCAGGGCACCGGACGGCCGACTGCATCCCGCTCAGTTGGGCCCGGCGCTCCCCGGGGGCCTGATATACTTTCACGATGCCTCGGGTGCCATCATAGCCCTGGACGCCAGTACAGGAGAAGCCCACGTTGAGTCAGCAGTGTACCAGAATGGTTATTTAATGACTGCAGCTATACTGCCCGTCACCAGTGAGCAGACACAAGCCAATGGCAATATGGACAATAGTGAGTTTAAAGTTTGTTTTTTTACTTACTTTTTTTATGTATCACATATTATTAAAAAAAAATCTTTATTATGTAATGACCTTTTTAAGCTGTTGACACATTGGCAGTAGAGCCCACAGGTCAAGAAAAATGGGTCATGCAGACATCTCTTGTAGCGCTAAGCCCCATTCCCAATATCTTCACGACGTTTGTCTCTGTAATTGAAGACTACGCCTTTAATGTATATATTATATAGATATATAATCTAGACTTGGCTTCGGCAACCCTTTTCATAATAGCGTGCCAAACTATAATTTCTAACGCATTCAGCGTGCCAAAGGCCCAAACGTTTTCCTGCCTTTTTCTCGTGTAAGAGACTTGAATGGCTTCTTTCACGTGCCATTGACAATAGCTCTGCGTGCCAAGTCTGGCACGCGTGCCTTAGGTTGCCGACCCCTGATCTAGACTATCATTATCTATTAAAAAATAATTAGCCTACTTAGTGATAGTGTGACATTTAAAGAGAATAAATAATCTTTCTGATTTTGTAGCAATGGTGTTAAAAAAAACTAAAAGGCATAGTCTAGGCCCTAGGCATACCATAAGTGCAGCATTTCCAAAACTTTTTTTTAACATTATCTTATACATTACAGACGCTCCTTCTATAAAGAAGATTATTGCGTCCTACGCTAGTCCGTGGTCCGAGTCTAGTCTTGCATTCTTATTAATGTTTTAAAATGATGTCAAGTTACTGGTTTTCCTGGTTTGTTCAGGCAACCAATTCCATGTTCGAATGCCACTCGGGAAGAAAGAGTACTAATATGCTTTTATTCTCGCATAAGGGATAAGGGAAGTGTTTTTGTTAATGTGTCAGATTATTTGTATACTTGTGTTTCGCGACCAATTTTTTGTTTATATCCCAAACTACACACACACACACATAGATTCTATATATCTAGAAACAGAAAGAGAAATATATCAATGCGGAAGCGAATCCAGGTCGCCCGCGTGGCAGTCGGATACGCTCACCACTCAGCTAAGGAGGACACATGCATGTCGGAAGCGAGATCGCAAAAAGTAAAATGTGAGACAATAAGGTCACGTGTCCTTAAATCAACCAATGTGGGGTCTGAATCCACACACACATCTTACTTCGTATATATATATATAGAGAGAGATATATATACAATTTATACAATTGTACAACAGTACAATTTTATTATACCATGTTAAGATTTCACACACTTACATTTCCTCATTAGTCACTTCTACATCGATATACTCTATTGAGTCTATACTCCCAAGGCTATGGATACATTTTGGTTCAAATATCAGAAAATGTACTTGTTTTGTAGGTCTAGATATAGCAGGAGGAGGCCTATGTCATGTTAATCTGTCTTGTATGTTAAAATCCCCACCACTCCCTCCCACCCCTCTTATTATGACCCGGTAACTTTACTATCACGTCCCGGTACAAAGGGGAGGGGGGGGAAGAGATGTGGCTATGAGTGTATGTCAATGGACCGGAGGGAGGGGGGAGGGTGTCTGCTGCTCTGTGGGGAGAGTGTTCTCTAAGTAAAGCAAACTTAGACTCAGGCACGTTTTTTTAAACAGGGGGGAAGGGGCGGGGCGGTTGTGGGTTGATTGGTTGGTAGGTTTGGAGAAACAAAAAGTGGGGGAGGGGGGGGGGAAGAGGCGAACGTTTCACGACCGCACGACCAAGTGCCCGGGCTAAATGGAGTCACATTCCGTCACATGCCTGACATTTGGCCTCAGTAACTCGAGGGGGCTGTTGGAGCGCTAGGGAGATGGGGAGGGGATCTGTGGGAGGGGGGAAGGAGTAGGGAGTCGGTCATTGTGGAACAGAATTGTCAGTTGTTTTTTCTTTCTTGTCTAATCTTTATTGGGACGAAATTATAATACGTTCTGTAGTTCATTGCTAGCTGTTAGACCACGTTATGTAGTTCATTGCTAGCTGTTAAACCACGTTCTGTAGTTCATTGCTAGTTGTTAGACCACGTTCTGTAGTTCACTGCTAGCTGTTAGACCACGTTCTGTAGTTCATTCCTAACTGTGTTAGACCACGTTCTGTAGTTCATTGCTTATTAACTGTTAGACCACGTTCTGTAGTTCATTGCTTATTAACTGTTAGACCACGTTCTGTAGTTCATTGCTTATTAATTGTTAGACCACGTTCTGTAGTTCATTCCTAACTGTTAGACCACGTTCTGTAGTTCATAGCTTATTAATTGTTAGACCACGTTCTGTAGTTCATTCCTAACTGTGTTAGACCACGTTCTGTAGTTCATTGCTTATTAACTGTTAGACCACGTTCTGTAGTTCATTGCTTATTAACTGTTAGACCACGTTCTGTAGTTCATTGCTTATTAACTGTTAGACCACGTTCTGTAGTTCATTGCTTATTAACTGTTAGACCACGTTCTGTAGTTCATTGCTTATTAACTGTTAGACCACGTTCTGTGTATTTCTTCCGACCGTAAATATTCTAAATGAATCCACCTTGATTGCTTTCCCTGCTCTACTCCCCTCCCCACCCGTACTCCCCTCCCCACCCGTACTCCCCTCCCCACCCGTACTCCCCTCCCCACCCGTACTCCCCTCCCCACCCGTACTCCCCTCCCCACCCGTACTCCCCTCCCCACCCGTACTCCCCTCCCCACCCGTACTCCCCTCCCCACCCGTACTCCCCTCCCCACCCGTACTCCCCTCCCCACCCGTACTCCCCTCCCCACCCGTACTCCCCTCCCCACCCGTACTCCCCTCCCCACCCGTACTCACCTCCTCCACCCCAGCCCCAGCCAACGCCACCACCACCACCACCTCCCTAAATTGCTATACGGCTTCAGGGTGAGACGTCAGTCAGACAGTTCCACCACTCAACGGTCTGTGAGCAACAGGTAGACAGGTGTGTCGGGGGCTGCTGGGGGATTGGGGGGGGGGGGTGATGTAGTTGAGGTGAGGTATGATGTGAAGTCAGGTGAACTCAAGTGTAGGACTGACTCTCCTCCTCCCTCCCCTTCACCTTTCCTCAAACCAGTTTCTTGCAAGTTTAAAAAACAACAACCCAGTTCTGTGTTTTTTTTTTTATGAATAAACTCGCATCTAGGTGAGAGTAACATAACCTAAGGAAGGATATGAACCACTTGCGCGACAGCTCGATAAGGAGGGTGGGGCGGGCGGGGGGGGGGGGTCTTGAGATAGACTCACGGGGCGTTGAACGATGTGAAAATGCTGGAATAACATCTAGGCTTATTATGGCTTTATAGAGTGTATGTGCAGTAAATAGAGGAATCTCGGCCAAAGGGTAATAGGTTGACAGGCAACAGTCAGATTATAATCTTCAGGCTCTGTACTTGACTTTCATAATGCTTGTCTGTGAGTCTCATTAGCTCTGTCTGCCGATGCCAGACGCATTGGTATCTATTTCACCGATTAACAAATAGAATGGAATAAGGCGCCGAAACTTGATGAAAAAAAAAAAAAAAAAGCGCCCGCCATTGTTATAAGCTTTCACTTACCTATAACATCATATTTCCTAAACACTGACCTGTAAATACATTTCAAGTCATTCAAACTTCCTTTTTATCGTAAAGGTTGTTTCTCTTTTTTCTAATAATATGTTTTTTTTTTATTTTCTTATTACTCGCTTATATGGATAATTGAAAATAGTATGAAGTGTATGATAATCGTAGTTTCCGCTCGAATCAGTGGGTAGCCGACCTTCTATGAAAACAATGGATTTGCTCGAAAACAATATTCTAGACGCAAACAATCAAATATTCATTCTTTATTTATAAAATTTAATTTTCTAAACACGGACGGACCTGTAAATACATTTCAAGTAACTTAGACTTCATTTTTCTTGTATAAATTCTTTCTAACTGTAAGGGTTTGTTTTTTCTTCCTATAACTCGCTTTTTATAGCTAAGTGAATTGTATCTTTAAAGTGTATAAAATTGTAAGTTTCCGCTTGCCTCACTCAGCACAAACAAATTTATTGAAGGAGGCCCGCTCCTCTGTCCGTTCTTTAAATATAGACTCGGTGATCTATTCCAACTAGGCATATACATAGGCCGCCTTGCATGTATGTAACAGCCCTCGCCCGCGAGCTCAACTTGTTATTGTATCTCTTCTTCAGTCACCATCTTGGCCTGGTGGCGTAAACAGTTTCTCCTAGCCGTGCCACTCTCTCTCTCCCTCTATCTCTCTCTCTCTCTCTCCCTCTCTCTCTCTCTCTCTCTCTCTCTCTCTCACTCTCTCCCTCTCTTTCTCCCTATCTCTCTACTATCAGTCTGACCCGCTGGAGGTGAACGCCTTCTTCTGCTCACGGTGACCGCTTCTTCTTGGTAGATGAAAGCTCCCTCCTTCTCCCCCTCCCCCTGGCCCTCACGAAGACTTAGAGATAAACCAGACCGTTTCGTCTGCTAATAACCTTCTCTCTACCCCCCCCCCCTAAACCCGTGTCTGGCCCGGTGCCAGAGTCAGGTACTGCCGACACTGCCGTCCTTGTGACGTTAGTATTAGGGGGGCGGGGGGGGGGCTGAAAAAAATTTTTTTTTTCTTGGTGTGTTTTAAATGTGTAGCGATTCTTAGTCTGCGACCAGTGTGTTGTGGAGAAGTTGCTATTTTGTTTTTATATATTCCTCAGTCTTGCAGCTTTTGACTACTATGTTTAACATAGAGGTTTTTGAACCCACAACTAGCATGTGCAGCCTACAACATGTTTGTAAACAGTGTCGTTTATACTAATAATATCTTCTAGTCGTGTTTGTTTGTTTGTAATCTATACCCCCCCTCACCCAGTTCATCGCTGTGTTTCAGCAGCAAGGCGCTCGTGTATCATGTTGCGAAGGCCCTGGACTCGAACCCTGGTTAAACTTCAGGTTGTTGTTGTTGGTTTTTTGGCCCTGGTCTGCAGTAGGCCTACGCCCATGCGTCTATCCGACCTCCTAATGGTTACCTGAAATTAAAGCAAGATGCATCTAGGGCATTGTGTCGGCAACACGAAATCCCTTGTACGCCGTTCTCACTAAAATTAAAATTTGTGACCGTCGCTTTTCCCAATGGGCCCAACCAACGTGGTCTAGGAACGATGGGACATACTGACATAACACTTTCTAACACACACTTTCGTTAGTTTTTAATAGTTTTATTAAAGTTCTGCTTTTTTTTTCTCATTTCTCCTCAAATTAGTCCCCCCCCCCCCCTTCCCAACCCCACAATCCTGCCCTCTTTCGGATCAGTGGAAATAACTTTAAATTATAAAAAAAAAAGATCCAGAGGTTTTGAAAACTGTTTACGTGGGGGGGGGGGGGGGGGGGGGGGGGAAACACACGGGGGGGGGGGGGATAATTGAAACAAACTTGGTATGCAATTTTGTAGTTGTTTTTTTTTTATAAAAAATAAACACATTAAAAATGAAACCTTAAACATGTGGTAGTTGTTGATATCAACCAAGCTTATTACAAACAAACAAAATAAAAATGTAGAAACATTGAGCCCTATTGAAGTTTTGAAAGCATCAACAAACAGGAAACCAAAGAACAACTGCAACAAATAAATAGATACAAGGAGAGAACAACGAAATGTGAGTTATTGGCTGTATAAAGGACAATGTCTTTGTTACTATTATTATAGTTGAACAACCGGGCCTCATTACTATAGTGGTTTTAGTATTTGTTGTTGTTTTTTGTTTATTGTAAGGTCTACTACTTAGGGTGGTGTGTGTTTATTGGTGTGTCCCTATTGACGTTTTTAAGGGGGGAATCCCGGAAAGGGGGGGGGGGCGAAATGGGGGTATGTTTATAGACAATGTCTCCGTCTTGTCAAGGTCAATGCTCAGACCCTCCTTACTCTGTGTATGTGTGTGGATTGAAGCAAAGAAAGTTGAGTTCATAGTTCACCCTAAGTACGCCTTATCTTAACTATAACACACCTTAAATGCAACTTATATTAAAATACAACTTATATTAAAATACAACTTATATTAAAATACAACTTATATTAAAATACAACTATTATTAAAATACAACTAATATTAAAATACAACTATTATTAAAATACAACTAATATTAAAATACAACTTATCGTAAATACAACTTATCGTAAATACAACTTATCGTAAATACAACTTATCGTAAATACAACTTATCGTAAATACAACTTATCGTAAATACAACTTATCGTAAATACAACTTATCGTAAATACAACTTATCGTAAATACAACTTATCGTAAATACAACTTATCGTAAATACAGCTTATCGTAAATACAGCTTATCGTAAATACAGCTTATCGTAAATACAGCTTATCGTAAATACAGCTTATCGTAAATACAGCTTATCGTAAATACAGCTTATCGTAAATACAGCTTATCGTAAATACGGCTTATCGTAAATACGGCTTATCGTAAATACGGCTTATCGTAAATACGGCTTATCGTAAATACGGCTTATCGTAAATACGGCTTATCGTAAATACGGCTTATCGTAAATACGGCTTATCGTAAATACGGCTTATCGTAAATACGGCTTATCGTAAATACGCCTTCTCGTAAATACGGCTTATCGTAAATACGGCTTATCGTAAATACGGCTTATCGTAAATACGGCTTATCGTAAATACGGCTTATCGTAAATACGGCTTATCGTAAATACGGCTTATCGTAAATACGGCTTATCGTAAATACGGCTTATCGTAAATACGGCTTATCGTAAATACGGCTTATCGTAAATACGGCTTATCGTAAATACGGCTTATCGTAAATACGGCTTATCGTAAATACGGCTTATCGTAAATACGGCTTATCGTAAATACGACTTATCGTAAATACGACTTATCGTAAATACGACTTATCGTAAATACGACTTATCGTAAATACGACTTTTCGTAAATACGACTTATCGTAAATACGACTTATCGTAAATACGACTTATCGTAAATACGACTTATCGTAAATACGACTTATCGTAAATACGACTTATCGTAAATACGACTTATCGTAAATACGACTTATCGTAAATACGACTTATCGTAAATACGACTTATCGTAAATACGACTTATCGTAAATACGACTTATCGTAAATACAACTTATTTTACAAATATGCCTACGTGTGTTTTACTTTGTGTTTTTGTTTCTCCAAATCACTTTACTTCTTATATGAATTTTGTTAGCGGCATGCATCGAAAGATTTAATTTAGTTTTTAACGAGACAGCTCTGTTCCTGAGTTTTTACTGAACAAACTTTTCTAACTAAAAATCATGCACCAGAGAGATTTATGTTATAATACGAGGTTCACATACAGCCTAGCTTGGGAAAGCTTTGGGAAAAGTGAAAACACGGTTTAGGAAAGTTAGTGAATTTCACTCTAAGTGGACAAAACATCGTGAAAAAATATCTATTTTAATTGTGTCTTTAAAGTGAATAACCATGTAGTTAAGAAGTCTTTAATAAAACCCCTAACATATGTGGTTTTTGTTTTTTGTCTTAAATAAGTACTTTTGGACATATTACATAAACAGTAATTATTCCGAAATTTCACACAGGCCGGTGTAAATTAGTTTGTGAACTTTTTTTGTGAAACGTTTGGGAATTATAAAATGATTTTAGAGTTAAGAAGAACCCTGTCAAAACTCGAGGATGTACACTGCTCAAATTAATGGATAAAAATATATAAATAAACTCTGCATTATACTTAAAGTGTTAATTAAGTACCTGTACTTTACATGTTGGCAATGATATTGTTGTCACTGAAGTTGGCCTATATTGCCGACATGCCATTGACCCACATTGCCCCCGCACCGACCTACATAGCGTGCATTGTCTCCTCACACTAAAGACGTTGTTGTTGTTGTGTTTCCTCCAGACTAGACAATAACATTAGCCGAACACTACGGCGGTGTCTACACAATTAAAATACCCACGGGTTATTTTCTCGCTTTGATCTTTATTAACGTTTTCGATGACCTATCTCTCTGTTCTCTCCAATCCCCACCCTTCCCTCTCTGTCCACCCTTTGTCTTCTTTCTTTCTCATTACTATTATGTTACTCTTTTATTTTTCTCTTCTCTTTCTACTCTCTCTATTTCCCCTCTCTCTCTACTCTCAATTCATCCCTCTCTACTCTCAATTCACCCTCTCTACTCTCAATTCACCCTCTCTACTCTCAATTCACCCCTCTCTACTCTCAATTCACCCCTCTATGCTCTCAATTCACCCTCTCTACTCTCAATTCACCCTCTCTACTCTCAATTCACCCTCTCTACTCTCAATTCACCCTCTCTACTCTCAATTCATCCCTCTCTACTCTCAATTCATCCTTCTCTACTCTCAATTCATCCCTCTCTCACTCTGTTCTATTTCAATATGAGTATGTTTTCTCGTCATGTTCTTTTCCCCTCTCTCTTTTCCATTCTCTCTTTCTCTCTTATCTCAGTAATTTCTTCCTGTATTCTTTCAATCCCCCCCCCCTCTATTAACCTTTCGTTCTCTTTCTTTTTCTCTCCGTCTTTATTGTATTCCCCCCCCCCCATCTTTCATTTTTCCTTTATTAATGGAACTCTCTATCTTTCTCTCTGCTTTTCTCCGCCGTTCACCCCCTCGGTGTGTCTTGGTTTCTACGCCTCTACCACATAATCTCTGCCCCGGGGGTGTCTCTATGTCCAACACAGAGCTATGAACAAGTCAGCCACACCCAAACATTCTCCACTCATTTGATACAGACACCACAACACATCAACACGTATTTTATATGATCTACATGTCTTTATATATGTCTATCTATCTATTTATCTATAGTCATCGATCTATTTATAATAATATATCTGTCTATATTTATCTATTCGTCTATCTATCCTTCAAGCCATTTATATTATTCAGCTATCCTTCTTTCTTCCCGTCTTCCTGTATGTCTTCTGTCTCTCTGTTTATCTGTCGATCTGTACGTATGTCTGTCTACCCATTCACACACAGGAAAACACACCTATAAAACCACAAAAGTTGATTGTTGTACATTAAACTGTACAGGCAAGGAAGGCAGCACCACCCAGGGCTAAATGCTTCTTCGTTGTAAACTTCAAAAGATATTCTTCTTTAGTCTAATCTAATTGTGTCAAGATCTGTTCAGTTCTTCTCTTCCCCAATCTTCTTCTTATCACCCTGGATGGTTGTACACTAAGTTTACAGTCCCAGTAGGTGCTACTAACAGTATTGTTCTACTCAAGGTAGTCTGGGCTGCACATTGGCTTTTCTTCTTCCAAATCTTGTGTTCACATTGGCTTTTCTTCTACCAAATCTTGGTTTCACATTGGCTTTTGTTTCTTAAATCTTAGGTTTACATTGCCTTTTTTCTCCCATATCTTGGGTTCACATTGTTTGTTTCTCAAATCTTGGGTTCACATTGCCTTTGATTTATTACGTACCCACATTTTTTTTTTCAATGAAAGCAAACACCACTTTTTGTTAAAAGAAACAAAATATTTCTTTTTAAATGTGCATTTTCTCAGGTCAGCTGTTAACCGAATTTTTGTGAATAAACGTTTTTTTTTTTTTTTGGGTGTAATGTTTCAACAGCTGAACTAAGTTAGTTTAACCTTAATGAGTCCCACAGTCTGTAAGTGTAGGGAACTTCGACATACTTTTATCCACTTACATAATGGACGTAAGTAGCTTGAGGATTAGTTCTTTATGTTTCAACTGGTGGATACTTTTCCTGTTCAGTTTTATTTTTTACTACTGTACCTATTGTTAGTGCTTATCCAACAAATTCGCAAACATGATTGCTAAAAAAAATAAAGTACCCTTCTGACCGAACTGATCATAGGGCTGGTGAAGCAGCGTTCACCAGTTTCTGTGGCCTCGGCATACTAGGGGATGTGTGGCCAGCACAATGCCCAGCCACCTTGACTTTACCCCAACTAATGTCAGGTACCCATCCAAGCTGGGCAGACTCAGGGGTCACCCTCAAGTCCCTGGATAACATCCTTGCCTCCACCAGGATTCGAACCCAGAACTTTCGGATCGCCAGCCGAACGCGCTGCCACTCGACCCCCGTGCCCCTTAAGCAGGATTTGCTGGCCACATTTAAATTTTGTCTCTCGGTTGATTGTTTGAAACTGTATATGCAGCAGAGACGCGTGTGGGAGGGAGCTTTTAGTCCAAAGTCCAAAGCTATATTTTCATACATGTTCTCAAGTTCTATTTCAGTGGGTCCGAAATAGCATGATACATAGCGTGCCAATGTAGAATTTCTAATTCATTGAGCGTATTCATTCATAAGTCTTTAAGTGTAGGCCTAGTCTATACTCTACTGCTGTAGCTGGCTGCTAGTATTCGTCCGTTTGGTACAAATTCTGCTTTAGTGTCTGTCGCAATTACATCAACCAAATCTGGTGTTATTTTTTTATTATATTTTTCTCTTCTTCCCAAGTAAGTTTGCTTCTTTACGATACGGTCATTTGGGAAATTGTTGTACTAGTAGACTCTACCTCTAGTCTAGTAGACTCTACCTCTTGTTTAGTAGACTCTACCTCTTGTCTAGTAGACTCTACCTCTTGTCTAGTAGACTCTACCTCTTGTCTAGTAGACTCTACCTCTTGTCTAGTAGACTCTACCTCTTGTCTAGTAGACTCTACCTCTTGTCTAGTAGACTCTACCTCTTGTCTAGTAGACTCTACCTCTAGTCTAGTAGACTCTACCTCTTGTTTAGTAGACTCTACCTCTTGTCTAGTAGACTCTACCTCTTGTCTAGTAGACTCTACCTCTTGTCTAGTAGACTCTACCTCTTGTCTAGTAGACTCTACCTCTTGTCTAGTAGACTCTACCTCTTGTCTAGTAAACTCTACCTCTTGTCTAGTAGACTCTACCTCTTGTCTAGTAGACTCTACCTCTTGTCTAGTAGACTCTACCTCTTGTCTAGTAGACTCTACCTCTAGTCTAGTAGACTCTACCTCTTGTCTAGTAGACTCTACCTCTTGTCTAGTAGACTCTACCTCTTGTCTAGTAGACTCTACCTCTTGTCTAGTAGACTCTACCTCTAGTCTAGTAGACTCTACCTCTTGTCTAGTAGACTCTACCTCTTGTCTAGTAGACTCTACCTCTTGTCTAGTAGACTCTACCTCTTGTCTAGCAGACTCTACCTCTTGTCTAGCAGACTCTACCTCTTGTTTAGCAGACTCTACCTCTAGTCTACTAGACTCTACCTCTAGTCTACTAGACTCTACCTCTAGTCTACTAGACTCTACCTCTTGTCAACTCTGAATTGAAACTTTAGAATATATATTTTTGTAATCTTTTCCATTACTTTTTTTTTAATTTACTCTTATTTTTCACTTTTCTTTCTTTTAATTTTATTTTCATTATTTTTGTATTCTTTCTTCCCTTCCTCTCTCTCTATTTCTCTTTCTCTTTCTCTATTTTTCTTTCTCTTTCTTTCTCTCTATTTCTTAGTCTCTATTTTTTTTCTCTCTTTCTTTCTCTCTTTCTCTCTATTCCTTTCTCTCTATTTCTTTCTCTCTTTCTTTCTCTCTTTCTCTCTATTCCTTTCTATTTCTTTCTCTCTTTCTTTCTCTCTTTCTTTCTCTCTTTCTTTCTCTCTTTCTCTCTATTCCTTTCTCTCTATTTCTTTCTCTCTTTCTTTCTCTCTTTCTCTCTATTCCTTTCTCTCTATTTCTTTCTCTCTTTCTTTCTCTCTTTGTTTCTATCTCTCTCTCTCTCGCTTTTCTCTCCCCCCCTTTCTCTCTCTCATTTTCTTTGTCACTATCTCTTTGCTGTGTTGTATCTTTCCACTTTCCTTAAAACGTGAGGTTAGAATCTACGAGTTTTCCTTTAAGTATTTTGTTCTTACTCAGTTTGGAGTTGATGCATAACAGAGACACTGAAAAACAATTTTTTTTGTTTTTTTAAAAACGTTTTAAATGGCCTATCCCAGAAAGTGGGGGCATGGAAATTTGTTGCAACTTTCTTATCGTAGAAAACTTGGTGAAACAATTTGTTTATCCTTTACTTACACACACACACACACACACATACACACATACGTGCTTACTCACACATACACACACTCTCATAGGCGCTCACTCACACACGCAGGCATACATACACCCAAGGGCGATTTGTCGAAAACTTCAGACATAAAACTAAACATTGGCGTCTGTGGTGAGCTGCTGTGGAATGCTGTGGGGGGAGGGGGTGTAGGGGCGATGTGTGTGGTGGGGGGAGCTGGTGGGGGCAAGGGGGGGGGGGCTAGATTGACCAATAACGTGGGAAAGTGTTGGTGGTATCGTGGTTGAACTTGTTGATCGTGCAAAACATATACACACACACGACCCAAAATAATAATTTTAAAAAATAACAACACAAAGATGCTGGCTGACGTGGGGCGCAGATATCCTGCACGCCCCGCGTCCCCTTAAAAAAAAACAAAGACAAACACTAGATTTACGTGACTTTTTCAACAGAAGTCTCTCAGCTTTAAAACCTGTGTCTGTATATGTGTGTGTGTGTCTGTGTTACAGAATATAGAACCCTCGGTATGCGCAATCCTTTCTTTCAAATACAAACAAGACACACACACACACACAAAAAGCCGTAGACGACCTTGAAGATATAGACACGAAAATAAAACAAACATGGCGGCTAGTTTTGATCAATGCATTTGCTATGGCGTTATCTATTGTCTCACTTATTCATACTTTAAAAGCAAAATGTATGCATGGTATTAAAAATGTTAGAGAGCAATTTTGGGGATCTCTCGTTCGAGTCTACACTGCGAGGCACAATCGTGTTGTTTTTGTGCATCCTCCGAGTCTGGTTAAATTATGGTTCAATTCTGGTTCGAGTCTGGCCTAACCGCCAGGGTTGTTGGTTTCATTTTCCCCATGTATTGGAGGCTGTCCCTGAGTCTACCCACTTCTGATGGGTATTCAGTTTAAGAAATGTAAAGGTGGCCTGGCTTTGTGGTGGGTAAACAACCTCCTTTTGTAATGCCGCGACCCACGAGAAACTGGTCTACGCTTCTTCACTGTCCGCCTTTGTATCGACACGGTTTGAAACGGTTACTTTAAGCTCAGAGGACTGATTGTGTGTGTATATATCATAATATATGCAAAGACTATAATAATATTGACCGCTTGCTTTGATATTTCTGCCTTTTGATAACTTGAAACACAAGTTTCGGAATTTCCGATTGCACCCTGTCCACTAGACATCCGGTTTAGTAATTCGCTATGATGTTCTCAATGGAACATTAAGATTAAAATCCAAAGTTGTATACAGCGGAAGTCGTTGGGAAGTTTAGGAGTCATTAAAGACTGTGTTATTGGCTGCGCACGGAAAACAACAACACTTAAGCTCTAAAAATAGAACAAGCGGTCCGTTCCATTATAGTCTTTGATATATATGCTAGTGCATTAGAATCTCCACGCAAACGAGTTTGTTTTTGCTTGTCTACGGAAACATTTCAAATCGAGGCCGCGCGTTCCACATAACTTATGATGATATGCTCTTCGGTTCGAATAATACTAGGCCTAATGGCCAAATTCTTGATACACTACTTTAGAATGTCTGATAAAAAAGCAATTATTGTAACAGTATACCAACAGCAACAAAAAAAAACACAACCTTTTATATTCAATGATTCTTTCAAAGTCCTTTCTTTAAAAAACTCGGATGTTTTTTTGTTTTTTTTCCTTTTCAAATAGATCTAATGCTTTTATTTTTAAACATAAACAAAATTAGACAAAAATAATAAGCAAAAATAAATAGTATATGCATTTTTCTTATTTATAGTAATTAATGAACATTTAAATAAAACCAAGGTTGGCGTTGGGAAAGTTTGGGGAAATTTGTGAACTTGGCTCAAATGGAAAATGCAGCTGGAAAAATATTATTTTAAACTTAAAAAAACAACTAAGGCATTAAGATGTTGTGTTTTTTTAAATAGTTATTAGACGAGTTCAAAGAGTAATGAAAAAAAGTGTTAATTTGCTTTATCTACATATCCAGCTATTGGTTAACATTAAGACCTACAGCTTGGAACGTTTGAGAAAGTCGGGGGAATTCACTTGATATTTCCATATTGGTAAAGCTCTGGAGAAATACTGATTCAAGGTTTGGGTAACTTTGGGAATTTCGCTATAATCAAAGACTATAATGGTGTGGTCCACTTGCCTTAATGTTTCTGCTATAGAGCGTTTGCAATGGGCGGAGATTAAGTTTTTTAGTGACGTCATTTGTAATTGAGGAACAAATATGGCGAATGTTCTTTATCATGCCAAATTCACATATTTATGAATATTGGCTATCCTACTAAAAAATAAGCAGGTAAATAGTAGTAGATCATTTTCTATGATCTATGTCTATGATAATAGGCCTAATACAGCTTAAATCTTAATAAGACTTAAAACACAAAACATCATGTAAAAAAAAAGCTCGAGCCTTTATAAAACCTTTGTACAGCACTACACAAAGTAAACCAAAATCACGTGATTTTTGTCACGTGATTGCAAACGCGATTGCAAACGCTCTATTTGATGACTATAATGACTTCTTTTTCAGAATTCCCGATTCCCTTTTGTAAGTTTTGTACTGTACACTTCCGTTTCATTTTATCGCTATGATTTTCTCAATGATAAATTAAAATGGAAAATTGTATACAGCGGAAACCTTTAATGCAAACGCAGGAGCGTATAAGTCAATTAAGACAGACTTATTGGTTGAGCACGGAAAAAAGAACATTTAATCTCTAAGAATAGAGCAAGCGGTCCATCTTTTTTTTATATAGATTTTGCTATAATGTACAAAGCAGCGTGAAAAAATATTTATTTTAATAAGAAATGAAGATAATATCTTTGTAGCCAAGTCCTTAGCTCCCATACGTTGTCTTCTTTAATAATTCTCTCTCTCAGTACTTAAGCAACAAAATATTCTTACAAAAGTTTTATTTCAATTAGATCAACATCTGCACAATGCCTGTCAACTGAGAGATATAACAAGATATAGTGTTATATATATATATATATATATATATATAATGTATATATATATATGTATATATATATATGTATTGGTTTTTAGTTTTTAATCAATTTCGGAAAGACTTTGTGACACATTTTTGAATTGGGTGACTTTTTTTATAGGAAGAACTATGTTACTTACTTGTGTGTTGGTTCAAACATAAACTGGGGCTAGTGCCATCTTAAGTACTTAAGTAGGTCTTGCTACTACTGACCGCCCGACCCAAAAGATTTATAATAACTAGATCGCCCATGAAAAGATATTCAGCATGGGTTGTCATGAAAAATTGACGCTTCACTTCCGGTGGGGGCGTAGCCATAACTGCCATTTCACTGACCTAAAAAATATTGCAAAAATATTGTTTTCAGAACACTTCCTTTTCCTCAACTTTGATATTTGCTTCTGCCCCAGTGGAAGTGGAATTCTTTTCTTCGCCACTTTTGGGGGAAGTGCACTATCTAGTTATTCTAAATCATTGGTCCGACCAATCAAAGGCTGGTAAAAATGGCCTCTCTATCTCTCCCTCTCTCTCTCTCTCTCTCTCCCTCTCTGTCTCTCTCCCCCCCCCCCTCTCTCTCTCTCTCTCTCTCTCTGACGAAGATATATCGGTATCATTTGATTGGCTGGATGGATTTGTCAACCGGAACTGGCCAAGTTATGCCGCGACGCGTTTTCATTTAGGTCAAGGCTTCATGAGCTCAACGATTTCAGTTTAGAATCCTACCTATAACTTTAGATTCTATCTATAACATTGCTATTGTGACTATTGGGACAATATGTGCTACCTATAACATTACTTGTGTAACTATGGGGACAATATATTCTACTTGTAACATTGCTAATGGCGGTAATAGATTGTACCAAGGACTACTTAAGTAGTCCTTGGATTGTACCTATAACATTACTAATGTAACTTGAGAGGGGGGAGACAATAGATTCTATATACATTATTAATATAACTAAGTAGACATTATATTCTACCAATAACATTAGTGGTGTAACTATGGGGACAAAAGATTCTACCTATAACATTACTACTGTAACTTGAATCCTTGTTAGCCTTTTTTTTCGTTTGTTGCTGTACACGATCGTCACTTTGTTTCAGAAAACTGTACAAACATTTCCCAACATTTTTTTTATAAACAACAATCATACAGCCCCAGTCGTTCGTTCCCCCAACCACTGTACCCTGCACATTTTAAAAATCGGCTAACTTTGTAAAAGAAAAAAAAAAAAAACATAAAATTTTTTTTTTCAAGAGCTAGGTCATTGGGGCAACCCATAACCCTAGATCTAG
This sequence comes from Anisus vortex, assembly GCA_949126835.1. Taxonomy (NCBI): domain Eukaryota; kingdom Metazoa; phylum Mollusca; class Gastropoda; family Planorbidae; genus Anisus; species Anisus vortex. The sequence goes on from OX421508.1 coordinate 23,242,879, forward strand.
TTGGTAGCTGAGTTTTTTATGGGTTTTTTGTGTGTGTGTGTTTTGTTTATGTTTCTTTTCCCCTCTCCCCACACTAGTGTGGAATCTAGATTGTGTAAGCATTTCTCGGTGAGTTACGACAAAGTTTTTTCATCTGATCACCGTGGGAGATGTTCTATCTTATATAACTCTAGTACAGCAGCCCATCCTACTGTGCAACACTCATCTGTGATTATTATTGTATTGGTACCTGCTACTCTCTTCACAACACTGTGTGTGGATGTGTGTCACTGGCCTATATGGACATTCTTACCCCCATCTCATATTTTAGATCTTTACATGATGTTGTTACATCAACACCGCCTCCCCCCCCCCAAACCACTAGCAGCATAAGAGGAAAATAATTACTGTTATAAGCAACTGTTTTAAAACACACACTTACACACACACATGGTGGAGCAACGTATATTTGTGCGTGAACGTAGGCGTGGCACTGCTCATTGACGTTAGCGTGACCCTGCTCATAGACGTAGGCGCGATACTTTTTAGGCGTTGGTGAAATTAACAAACTGCTCGTAGGCGTGATTCTGCCTTGGTGCAGCGTGATATACGACTACATTTACACAGCCGTTATCACAATACTGTGCGCAGACAGACGTACAGCCAAAATACTACTACTAATAATAATTCTAATATTTGTATGCCGCTGCCGACAAATATAAATGTAGGTCTAAGCTCAGAGCGCATTTAACGTTGAGCAACAAACAAGCAAGAACACAGATAGGCTACAATTTTCTAGGCTTACAAAAAAAAAAGGATATATAATTATAGAGAGCTAATTGATCATCTCAATACTCTACGGAAGAAAAAAAACAACATAAGACACAGCTTCCGACCAAACTGATCATAGGGCTGGTGAAGCAGCGTTCACCGGTTTCTGTGGCCACGGCATATTAGGGGGATGTGTGGCCAGCCGCCTTTACTTTACCCCAAGTAATGTCAGGGACACCCCTCAAGTCCCCGGGAAAAAAATCCTAACCCCCCCCCCCACCAGGATTCGAACCCAGGACCTTCGGATCGCCAGTCGACCACCGTGTCCCTGCTTACACATTGAATCGTTAAAATCTTTAATTAGTCCAAGTCAAATTTATTTCTAAAAGTCAACGTAGATTGTAGAAATGTTTGTCTGAAAAGTGAGTGAGGTTCAGAACGGATATACACTGTATTCATAGAGAGCAATGATACTGTCTGTGTTAGCCCAGTCATGGTCAATCTCAGATTTAAATGCGCATAAAACAATACTCCGGAAACGCCCGTGATTTCATATTTAAAAAAAACAAAAACAAAACGTGTGTAAAATATAAACTGTAAATGTTATGTTATGAAGTATGAAATCTTGCTTTTGTCATCACAAGGCTTTTTTTTTATCTTCTCTTAATTAGCCATGTTTTGTAGTTTTTATATTTATTAACTTATGGGTTTAAGTTTAATTATAACCTACGCCCACGACATAATAACTTGAAGTTATTAAATAACATTATGACATTTCCGGAAGCATTTTAAAACGAGGCTGTGTGATCTTCATTTTTTTCTCTCCTATCTGTCTTTCTCTTTCTCTTGTACCTTTTTATATCTTCTCACACCCGCTATTATCCAGTTCATATTTACACCCTCTCTCTTTCTTTCTGTCTCTCTCTTTGTTTCTCTCACTTTCTCTCTCTCTCTCTCTCTCTCTATATATATATATATATATATATATATATCATTTTTTATCTTTCCCTCTCCTTCTCTGAGACTCATTCTCAACCCAAGAACAGATAGTCATTGTCCGAAAGTAAGAAAGGTACTGGTAGTTAACTTACAAGAACCAAGCACAGACGAACAGTTTACACGACCTTCGCATTACAGAGCAGTGTCCTTAATGTCCATAATACACTCGGAGACATGGACAAAAAACAGTCACGTGTCACTTGACTGTTAGATATTTGTCTACTAAAGCAATTTACTTTCTCTCAAATAAAAGTGCATCGTTATAAACACACAAGTACTTCACACACACACACACAGTGAAGTAATGTACACGTTGAGAAGTGTCTATATCACCAGCTCGAGTCGCGCATACAAGTTACAACAAAGGTTCTTTGTCTTCATGTTGTGGAACGGTGACTGACATAGACTTAACTGGCGTGGGCACTATCTTTAAGCATTAACTCTGAAACCAAAAGGGTGTGTTCTGCGTGTGTGTTCTTAAAACCTTTTTTTTAATTCCAGAACAAACGAAATGCTCGCGCTGATCATTCAATGATAAGACAGCTCGGAACCATTTTTTTTTGCATGCGGTTCTAACTACTCTTCGGCTGAAACTTATTTGTAATGCGGGTTCAAAATAAACAACCCAGTGACTCTGAACTCTGAACCTCTGTCTGACCAATGGCATGACTTTACGAGTGTTTGGTAGCGCTGACAAAAGTTTTTGGGGAAAATTGTTTTTTTTTTTTTTTTTTTTTTTTTTTTTGGTTTTTATTTTATTTAGATTGCGAAGGTTTGCGAAATAAAGTGGAAATACCAAACTTTTTGTTTTTTTAGGTTTAAGTCTGGGAAATGACTTGGTATTGCAAGGTTGGGATTTTTTGTTGTTGTTGTTAGGAAAACAGACTTTCTTCAATTTCAACTTGGACTACCTATATATACACACACTACCGAAAGTTCACAACTATCGATATATTTGTCAACACAATGTATACAGTTAAGGGGACTTTAACATTGATTTTTATAGTAAGAGTCCTGTGTAATGTTTTCCATGATTTCATGACACCATCTCTATACTGGTGCCAAAACAAGGGTGTGGTCCCACTTTAAATTTCTCGATTGTTTTTAACGTTAAGAAATAGATGTACTACCAATCAAGTAGTCATTAGACCACAAGTTGTTTTTTTTTCCTCAACTAAAGAGAGAGTCCCTAGATTCCATTACAATGGCGCAATGACTCCATCAAACGACTTCACCGAACACAGCCCTTCTTCTTCTTCTAGTGTTGCACTGGTTGCAATTCTGATTCTATTTATGAAAGTTGTTTACCATAACCACCCCCCCCCCTCCTTTCTTTGTTTATGTAGCATTTCCTGTAGTTTTTACCTCTGACCTCCAGGGTAATGTAACGTATCCTGGGATAATACCGCCAGCTTGCCAGATTTTTTCTTTTGTCATTTTTTATTGCATTTTTTTTTACATATCTTTATCGGGGTGCCGCCCCTGTACGTCGTCGTCTCTCTCTCTTTTTCTCTCCCTGCTCTTTCTGTGTGTGTGTGTGTGTCTCTCCATAAACAGAAAAAGCTATTTGATAACATTCGCCTGGCACTGGTTGTCTGACCCGATTCCACACACGTGCCGTATCGTGGAGAGCGGCTAACTACTAAATGTGCTGACCTCAGCACTATTCCGCTGGCGGTGGGTCCTTGTATAAAAGGCCTCATGGAGTGGGACGCGTCTTGTCGAGCTGTTGAGTCTTCAAGGAAACAACTCCTTGTTATGCCAGTGCCAATTATTAAATAGCGCCAAGTTTTTGGCTCATAGACTAATACAAGGGTCGGCAACCTAAGGCACGCGTGCCAAATTTGGCACGCAGAGCGATTTTCAATGACACACAAGAGACCTCCTATTTTTTTTTCTATAGATGATTTTCAGGTTCTGAATGAGGAAAGCTGATTGTTAAGCCTATGTTTCTGAACGACATTGCGAGACATTTCAGTGAGTTTACAAGGACCACTGGAATGGATTTTCATTAAAACTGGACATATTTTGCCGTGAAATCAATTTCAAAACATTTAACGATATATACATCCCTATATCTTATCTTATACCTTACAGACGCTACTTCTATAAAGAAGATTATTGCGTCCTACACTCATCCGTGGTCCGAGTCTAGTTTTGCATTTTTATTAATGTTTTAAACGGTGTTAAGTTACTGGTTTTTCCTTGTTTGTTCAGGCAGCCCATTCCATGCCCGAATGGAATATTAAGGCATATATTAACGTATATATAGATAAATAAATAAATAAATAAATAAATAATAACGGTGCTTATATAGCGCATATCCCGTTGGTGACAGTTCTATGCGCAGACGACAGTTACAGAATACAGACAGACAACGAAATATATAGTAATACGCTAATTCTGCTGACGAAATAGGTGAGTCTTCAGCCGGCTCCTGAAGGTGTCATAGCTAGGGCTCTGGCGAAGCTGTAGTGGGAGGTGATTCCAAGCGGACGGTCCTGCGTAGGAAAATGAACGTTCGCCAGCGGACACTAGCCTCACACTAGATAGATAGATAGGGCTTTTTCAAAAGTACACCGAAGTACGTAAAGCGGAGTTTTCTAACCAAAGGCAAGATTTTCAAATTCTTGGACTCATTTGTTCATATCTCCTCAAGCCTCACTAGCTTGATCTTACTACAACCTACTTAAGAGGTGTATTTATTTTTTTTAAGTGGCGGGATATTTGCGATTTAAAAATGCAGCAAGTTGAATTTTCAACTTTTCAAAATGAGCATCCAAACCAGGGCTGTGGAGTCGGAGTCGAGGAGTCGAAGGAAATTTGGGTACCTGGAGTCGGAGTCGGCAAATAATGCACCGACTCCGACTCAGACTCCTACTAAATTTAGATTGGAAAAAGACATGGCTTCATTTATTTTAAACAACGGATCAATAGGCCTACAGACATTAGTGATGATAAAGTAAAGTATCTGTTTCTTTCTCTAAGTCCCCATCCCTACTCAAGATCCTATCCCTATTGTCATACTATAGCGGGTCGACACACAAAAAAAAGTCTTTGAACTAATTTGAAATGCGCCATTAGACTGAACGTCATATAGACTGCTCGGTGCCGGTATTGATGACGCTATACAAGTGCCCAAATTACTAATCACCATTCACATTGTTTGTAATGATTTCAAATGATAGGACATGGCAAGCGCGGTTTTCTCGGAATGCTAAACACTGTCTTAGTAGGCTATAGGCCAGGGGTCGGGAACCTTTTTGTCTGAGAGAGCCATGGACACCACATATTTTGAAAAGTAATTCTGTAAGAGCCATACATTAGGTTTAAAACTAAAAATTCAAGTAAATTATTTCCCTTTAATTGCAATGAATGCAGGGTTTTCTATCTTTTAGGTCAGCGGAGTTTATCTCCTTTACCACTCATGATGCTGAGCTGCAGTAGACTTTAGCTCATTTGTAGAATGAAATATTGACATGCAATTAATATATAGATCAAAGGAGTTTTAAGAAACATTTTTTTTTTATAATCGAACATGCATTTGTCAGCGAGCCAGATGCAGCCATCAATAGAGCGAAATCTGGCTCGGGAGCCATAGGTTCCCGACCCCTGCTATAGGCCTAGGCCATAGGTCCTAAATAAAACGCATCCTAATTAAGCTACTAGTGTACAAGCATACCTTTATTAGAGGCCTAGAGAGGCTTTTACACATTTACGATTTTTTCCATAATGTAATTTGCGTTCAATAGGCCTACAAATAAAATGCCTCCTTTACGACTTATAAATGCGCTACGCACGCAACGCACAATTAGGAGCGGCAATCAGTGGCGTATTTAGGCATGTTCCACATGTTCCATTGGAACAGGGGCCCCCACATAAAAGGGGCCCCCACACATCCCAAAAAGAAATGTTTGAGTGACATCCCCATATTTCGTTTGAAAAAAAATGTAAAATAAAATTCATTTATTCCCATACAATTTAAAGCGCTCCAGTTCAACCAAGCTACGTGCAACATAAAATGTATGATTTTACAGAATATAATATGAATTAACGGCCCTTTTCTGAGGTAGGCCCTATGTGGAAGGCAGGGCGAGACCACGAGGGTTAGGGTTACACAATCCGAAATACGGCCCTGGTGGCAATATTTAATACTTTTCATAGTGTTGTGTTCTGCTTAAAGATGTTAAACGAAAACCGGAATACCGGATTCCGGTTTTGAAACCGAAAACCGGTTTGGATTTTCGAAACACCGCGTCTGTGCTTTATTATTAACGGCACTATTAAATACACATTCTTTTGATTCTCTTTCAACACATTATTTTACAAGTTACCATAAATATATGCCTCTTCATATGCTTCTTAATATTATGGTCAACGATAATCGGTAATTTGATTATCACTATTGAAAAATTGAAAGCTATTATCGGTTTTAATCAAATAGCCCAGAATTTTTTAGTTCTAAAGAATTTTATGGTAAAGAGTACAAAATCATATTTTATTCACACAAATCAACCCCTTGAATGCCCTGCAAACACTAATTATGTTTGAAGTATTTTTCAAAATAATAATATGTCTACAAAACTACGCACATTTGGCTGTTCCGGCATGTGACTTGTGACATTGCGCGTGGGGTGGGGCGGGGAGGGGGAACCGAAATCCGGTTTTAATACGGTTTTATAGAACCGATAACCGGCTTTAACATCCCTAGTTCTGCTGTTACAGGGAGCGCAGCACCCATATGTAACCTAGCCTCTCACTGTTAATGGGTTAACCGTTTGCCCCTTGGAGTCGCCGATCGTCACCTCTACTGACCAGGCCCCACGAGAGGGGGGTACAGACGGTACGCCCTACCGGGGCCCTCAAGAGTTTAGGGGGCCCATGAATATTTAAAATTAAATACAGTAGACTGTTGGCTTTCCAGCCAGTAGTCCTGTGGTAATGACACGTAGATGTATGTTGCCTTTCTTTCCTTTAAGGAATGTACAAAATACATTCACATATTAATATAATACAGAGTACAGAGGAGTCGAAGTCGGGGAGTCGGAGTCGGAAGTAAAAAAAAAATGAGGAGTCGGAGTCGGAACATTTATCTACCGACTCCGCAGCCCTGATCCAAACGTGCCCAATTGTGGAAAACAAAATCTGGAAGGAAGCTGCTTAGCTTAGGAAAGTCATCTGCTATTCTCAACTGCTAGGCATTCGCTCTACTTTCAGCTTTTGGTTCAACTTACACTCACTTATAAAGAAATACAAATTGGTCAATAATAATAATTGTTATATTACAAAACAACTTGTTTGGCATCACTATTAAATCAAATGTAGAAACCATTTTTGTAATTAAAGGTAGATAATTAACGCTTTTTTTTTTTTTGCGCTAATATTTTTAGTATGTATCTTTTTTTTTTGTCTTTCATAAAAGAATAAATTTACAATTTATAACGTTGAAATGATAAAACTGTTCCACAGTATTTGAAAATTTTATAGATCATATATATTAATATTCTATGACTAAATAATGTATATGCATATTTTAAAACATTACATTAACTACCCAGTTTGTATGATTACTACGTATCTATCCCGCTTAACTATAGTTTCGCTACGAAGAAGTGAACTGTCGTCATCTAAATCACATAAAAGGACATCTCAGTAAATTGAGAGCACAATATAATTAATAGTAATAACTGTTAGATCTTTATCTTGGGTACAAAATAATAATGTTTATACAATAATTACCACAAATGAAATGTAAAAGTGAAGTAGACTAATCAAATATTGTATTTGATATAAATGCAAATAATAAGGATGATAATCACAAACGCGTTATTTTTTTTTTATTAAATATAAAACGCTTTAATTAACTATTTTGCTTTTGGCCATGGTCTTGCTACGGAGTTAATTTAATTGCCTTATACAAATCGTTTTTGTTTTAAAGTATAATAGAGCAGGTTGAATTTTAGGCTGTTGGCACGCTGATTGATTTAGAAATCCTAGTTTGGCACATTAATAGCAAAAGGTTGCCGACCCCTGGTCGGTTTATTTGTGGCAGATGAAGGGTAATGGTGGGGTTTTGCATGTGTGGTTGCTGCATGTGAAAGAGATCGTGTGGCCAGCACAATTTCCCTCTCCTTCCTAAGTAGGATTTAATTTAGTTTATTTAATCGGAAATGCTAATGAAAGTGCCCCTGGTTCATCGGAAGTGCCATTGAAAATCGCTCTGCGGGCCAACGCCTGTCATAGGTTGCCGACCCCTGTCATAACCAACACAGAAACAAAACAATTCAACAAACAAGAGAGAGGAGCAAAGTCTGTAGCTAGCTAATCGAGTGTCGTTGAATGTGTGAATTTGATATATATATAGGTGAATCTGTTTAGGGTTTGATTACAGATGTACAAGCTTAGGTTTTGATACACGTGTGTGTGTGTGTGCCTAAAGGCCTAGTTTGTTTTTATTACACGTGTAAAGGCCTTGATTTGATTACTTGTGTACACTATGCATACTTGATTACATGTACAAGCCTAAGGGTTTTGTTTAACACAAAGTTTTGATTACGAGTGTATGTAAGATCCTGAATCTAAGCGCGTTTCGTTGTGTCTAATCCAAGGTTGTATTACACGTGTGAAGCTCTATCTTCCGTTACATAGGCATGAAGCTCTGCCCTTGACAACATGACCAGGTTTTAGAATGAACCATTGTTTAGTTTAGATATTTTGTTGTCTGTATAACTTTCGATGGCCTTTTGACAAAATGTTCTGTTAGTTGCAGTTGTCTTTTTCTTTTAACCTACGTTAAGTTGCTGTGTTTTGTTTAAGCACACTTTAAGGTGCTGTTGTATAACCTACTTAAAAATTGATGTCCTTAACCTACTTTAAATTGCTGTCCTTAACCTACTTTAACTTACAGTCTTTAACCTACTTCACGTTGCTGTCCTTAACCTACTTAACGTTGCTGCCCTTAACCTACTTTAAGTTGCAGTCTTTAACCTACTTTAAGTTGCAGTCTGTAACCTACTTTAAATTGCAGTCTTTAACCTACTTTGTTGCAGTCTTTAACCTACTTTAAATTGCAGTCTTTAACCTACTTTAAGTTGCAGTCTTTAACCTACTTTAAGTTGCACTTTTTTAACAATATCTACTATCGTCTCTTATTTTATGTTTTCAGGTCCGGCTACAGTGAGGATGGTTTCCAGCAGCGGCCCCCCGGTGCCCATGCCGATGCAGGTGCCCCCTGGGCACATGGTCCAGCAGATCGTGGACGAGCACGGTATACTGACCCATGTGATACTCTCCCCGCAGCCCCCCGGCCACACGGCCCCCATGACGGTAGGACCATACGTATGTATTATACCATTTGTCTCTTCTACTGCTGCATCCACATCATACTCCCCCCCCCCCCCGCCTTGTCCTGCTTGACTATCTAGTAGACCAGAAGCCCTTTGCCCATCCATCGCTGTACATGTAGTTGCAGTAGCCCTTGATGGAATGTTCTTGTAGTGGTTTGATCAATTTGATGTGTCTGTATAGTATGGTAGGATTGTATAGTAGTATAGTAGAGTTTAGAATAGTATAGTATATTATATAGTATAGCTTAGAATAGTATAGTTTAGAAGAAAATAAAAAATTATAGTAGGCCTATATAGTTCAGAAGAGTATAAAATACAACAGGTATGTAGAGTATAGAATGGCTTAGAATATTGTATATATAGTAAAGTTTAGAATAAAAATGACAATTAAAAACGGTAAAATTTAAATAGTATCAATTAGTACCGTTTATAACAGTATAAAATACAACAGAAAAGTATAGAATATTGTAATTTAGAATAGTATATTATATGTTGTTAGGTTTAGAATAGTAAAATTTAAAATAGTATAGTTTAGAATAGTATAGTTTAAAATATTATAGTTTATAGAAAAGTATAGTTTAGGCAAGTATAGTTTAGACAAGTATGGTTTAATGTTTAAACAAGTATAGTTTAGACAAGTATAGTTTAGATCAGCGATGACGAACCTATGGCACGCAGAGCCATTTCTATGGGCACGCGAGCATTTACCAAAAAAGGAATAGCAAAGTTATGGTATTTGGTTTTAATTGCCGTGTTGGCACGTTAATATAAATAAGTTGGTCTTGTATTGTACTTTGGGCACGCGGCCTCAAAAAGGTTCGCCATCTCTGGTTTAGATAGAATAGTACCTTCCGTGCATGGGGTAGATGGAGTTGATGTTCGCGACGCCTTCCATCCCTTGCTTTAGGATGCTGTTGATCAACGTGTTGATGCATGGGGTCAAGTTTACCATCATGTCGATGCACGGATCTAGATATCAACGTTGTAATGCATGGGTTACTTGAGCATGCTTACTAAGTGTGTCAAGGCATGCCTTGTACTTTATATTTAATGTTACTACAATGTACTTGTTTTATTGTCACTGTTAATTTGATACACCATTCTCAATGTTCTATTGTCAGTGTTGTTTTTAAATTATTGTATGATATCCATTTTTTTTAAATTATTCATAATATGCTGTCTGTCTGCTCCTTTGCTTACAGGCTAACATAGTCGTTGGTTTAATCCACAGTCTGTCTTTTTCATAGTCTGTGTCTTCTCCACTGTCTTTCTCTTCCAGTCTTGTGTCTTCCATAGTCTGGCTTCTCCAGTCGGTCTGCTCCGCAGTCTAGTTCGCGCTACCTGTTTCCTTTTTCTATCCGCTCAACAACAATTGCCCATCCCGCCTTTATAATCTGAAGTCTGTCACAGTCGCTGGTTGTTGTTTTTTTAAAACAAATCCTGGATTGGAACCCGAGACTTTCGGAATGCGACGCCCCTCATGACCCCTTACAAGATGCACGCCCGACGTAACTTTATATTTTAGCTCAACCTGTGCAACATTCGGGACCGGTGGATGAGCGTTTTGGCTGGCGTACCGAAGTTTCTGGGTTCGAATCCTGGTGAAGGCTAGGATTTTTTCCCGAGATGGAGGGTTTCCCTGATGGTAAATTAAAGGCGTCTGAGCATTGTACTGGCCACACAATCCATAGAAACGTCACCTTTCCCACGGATCAATTTGGTCTGACGGGGTACTTTACCTTTTTTTTTTTAAACTGTGTAACATTGACACTGGGTGTTTTACCATAGACTATAATATACATGGACCGCTTGCTTTAGTATTTCTGCTATATGATTACTTGAAACACTTTTTTTTTTTCGGAATTCCCGATTCTAAATAACGTAATTGCTATACTGGAAATAAAGTTATTGATATACAAGTTCCGTTTTATTTAATCGCTATGATTTTCTCAATGAAAAGTTAAAATCGAAAGTTGTACAGAGCGGAAACATTTATAGATCAGTGTTGTGTGCGCACGGAAAAGAATATAAGCTCTCAAAATAGAGCAGGCGGTCCATCTTATTATAGTCAATGATAATAGGATTAATAGGCCAACAAGTATTCATTTAAAGTCGAAAAAAATGCGATTTAATAAAACGGAACTTGTATGACAATTACTTTATTTAGAATCGGGAATTGCAAAAAAAAAAAGAAGATAATAGCATAAAAAACTAAAGCAAGCGGTCCATGTATATTATAGTCTATGGTTTTACTTATGTCTTACCTTAGCACAGGGAATTTCCAAAACCCTATAGAATTGAGGATGGGTAAAATCCGAAAGTGACGTAAACCTAGGCAATTTTTTCTTCTTTAGAATAACGCGACCTAATGTAAATCCAATAAATCTGATCCAGATACCCCAAAATACTTTTAGAAAAACAAAACAAGAACACATTATTATAGAGGACAAATACAATGTTTTATACTATCAAAAGAATTTTAAAAAAAAAGATATAATAAAATGGATGATAAAGATTTATCTATCCGCAAACAAAATCTCACACACCCCTATGCAGTTAGGCCCCCGCGACGCTTACAATATCAAATTTGGTAGTTATTTCGTGCTCACCACGTAGGCTAATAAATATTGTTTTAAGAAACATACAAAAAATATTGATTTGCGCTGTGGCCTTTATTCTTGAAGTGTGTACATCAATGTTTATTTTAGTACAACGAGTTATTAACACTTCCCTTCTCCCTTTTAAATGTACACATGCTTCTGTCGTGCGAACTGATTTGAATCAATGAGCACTTTTTCTTAAAGTTGTATTCATTTATCTACCGAGCGGCAGCGCGTTCGCTTGTCGATCCGAAGGTCCTGGGTTCGAATCCTGGTGGAGGCTTGGATTTTTTTTCACAGGACTTGATTGTGTCTCTGAGTCTACCCAACTCTGATGGGTACCTGACATTAGTTGGGGTAAAGTAAGGAAGGCTGAGCATTGTGCTGGACGCACATCCCCTAGTATACCGTAGCCACAGAAACTGGTGAGCGCTGCTTGACCAGCCACATGAGCTATAAGATCAATCTGGTCCGAAGGGTACCGGTACTTTACTCTACCGGTGAAAGTAAAACTAATAAATTACCGGTAGGACCAAATTGTTCATAAGGTGAAGCAGCGTTCACCAGTTTCATTTATTTTTATTTATTCATTTATTGACCGTACAATTGTTTTTTCATATTTTTTGTTTGGCACAATATATATATATATAGGGTTAGGGTTAGGGTATATTATATATATATATATATAAATAGAAAGCAAATAAGCAACAACAACATATAATATAAGAATAGACAGCTATGTTTAATTGTAATAGTGGGGCTTTGTGGTCCAGCGCACTCAAACAGCCGTACTGAAAGTCCGGGTTCGAGTCCTGGTGAAGGCTTGTGGTGGTGTTCTTTTTTTTTCGCGGGTATGAGAGGTGTCCCCGGAGTCTACTCAGCACTGATGGGGTTCCTGCCATTAGTCGGGGGGGGGGGGAGTAAGAGGCGGATGGACACTGTGCAATCTCTTTAAGTATGCCGTTGCCCACGGAAACTTGTGAACGCTGCTTCACCCCTGACCAAAATGATTGGGCCGGTATGGTGGAAGTGGAAGGGGCACTTTCTTTTTACTTTAACTACATAAACATTGAAATTCTTGGTTTTGTCATCTCAAGTTGTGATTTTGTTGCTTGTGTAACTGTTTCTGTTGTTGTTTTAAACTCCCCTGTGGGGGGGGGGGGGGGGGGCAATAAATCATTAGTGGACAAACAAGAAATAAAACTGTTGGTAGGATGTGTGTGCTTTCAAACATTACGACGGTTTTACTGTCTACTCTCCATTTGTTTCTGCGGCACTATCAGTTTTATTGCTGTTTATCGGGGGGTCATGTCGCACGTTGGTAATGTTGGGTGTTCTCCTGTGTGTCTTTCCGTGTGTATGTGTGTCCCTCTGTGTGTATGTGTCCCTCTGTCTGTGTGTAGATACGTCCGTATGTGTGTCTGTGTATTTTAATGTGGAGCAGCACCTGTTTGGTCTGATTTTTTTTATTTTTAGAATCCACGTTACCAACAGTTTAGTTTTTTAAGTAGCATTTCATAATTTATGACCGTCCTAGAATGACTGTATCGAAAACAATAGAATTTGTCATTGTTATAACACGTATACATTAGGATTTGTTATATTCTTGTTGTTACGTGTATCCTGTTTAAAGTTTATTATATACTTCTGAGCGACGTTTGAAATAGTGCGTCTGTTCCCCCCAAACCCTAAAAGAATATTGATCTATATCTATGTTGGTAACGCTACGTTATATTTTGGCAAGCCCACACAATCCCCTTGTTTCACATTCCAGGATTGATCGTTCACCTCCCAACCGGTGTATAACTTTGCCAAGTTTTGGACAAACTTCAGAATTCCGGATTCACTCTGCTGGGTAGATCGAGATGGACAAGACAGTGGACCATGTCCTATGACCTATAGCTCTGCACCCGATTTCCCCGACTTAATTCTGGACTATTTGGAGTTTGAAAGGACCCACTTTCAATTTATCCAGATTTAAGCGACTTGCAAACTAAAATGAGGGCTAGTGATGATAAATCGCACTTCTCAGTAAAAAAAAAAAAAAAAAAAAAAAAAAAAAAAAAAAAAAAACAGGCACCAGACACTTAGTGATAACAAGTTATCAACTAATAGAGTTAATAAAAGATGATATTTCTGAATAAACGACAGACCAGTAATCCATTAATAGAGTTCATATACATGAGATTTCTGAATAAACAACTGACATAGCATTACCAAGGATTAGGGTCGAAATACCACTTAACATTTTAAAATCTTCCACGCTAGAAAAAAAAAAGTCCCTCACGGGTCATATGTCAAATTACTCGAAAACGACAAACTCTGCAGTTTTCAGGGTCGTGGTGAAATTGTTTGTGTACAGATCACAATGGCAAACAAACCCATTACCGACGTCTGCAGTTGAGTCTGCACGCTTGTACAGAGTTGTCTAACTTTGCCCGCCCGCGTGTAACAACAACAAAAGGCATGTTGGGAATGAAGTGTGTCTGCTAGAGCGTGTTAGTTTCAGTGTCGTCTTGTCCCCTGCACCTCTAAGGTGTGAACGGTTCGAGAGTATTTCCTCTGCTGTCAACATGGTCCACTAAACATGCAAATGAAATGTAAATAAACAAAAACAACAACAAAAAAAACTAATAATACAAATTTACATTCGAAAAGTACACAAAGCCAAAGTATTAACAGTGTATCAGCTACACTGTCTCATGCTGTTCATTAAACAACTAACTAGTTGACCTGCGGACACAATGTATCCCTACAAAAGCTAGATCTATGTGTACCGGTATGTTGAAAGAAAATAAATAGCGCTAACCACACTGATCTATAAAAAGAATGGATTAGGCTCGGAAGTGACTTCCTTGAAGAAATGTCCGCCATTTTGTTTATACTGTCATTGATCAAAATACATAATTACCGTGAGTTTGTTTATTTATTTAGATGTATGTTTCTGCTCTATAGTCTCCTAAGCCGTTTGACTAATTGGGTTAAAAGTTAAATGTATAAATTGAAAACGTCTTCCAAAAGACATTTTTATTTTATCAATAATTCGTTATTTTTTTTATTTTTAAATAAACTTAGACTTATTACTACTCACCGTATGTTAAAGTTATAAAACGTGCGCCGTTTCCAAATGATTTCCCTTTGAAATGCTTTCAAATTTAGTGTGTTTCGGAACCAGGTATTCACGTACTGCGAAATATTGCTGTCTACTTTTTTTTATTATTAACTTTTTTTTATTGTTTGGTATTTGTTTTCTTTTTTTTTCCTTTTGATAATATTATTGTTAGTTTTATATTATTAATAAGAAGTCAGAAGCTTGAGAGCAACAATTCATATGCATATTGTGTAAAATGGCAGCAACATAGATTCCGTTCCGATCTATTTATAGATAAGTGGCGCAGTAAGTTTAAGACACACTTTTGTTTATATCGATAAAATATCGGTGGAACTGATTAGATTTCCCTATCCTCCCTTTGTTCAAACCAATTTATTAAGAAGGCGCAATCTATTCTTTTTATAGATCAGTGGTTAACCATGATCTATAAAAAGCAGACATCATAATATGGTGCTACACATCTGCACAGCAATACGCAAAATCGGGAAAACCCGTTCTGCACTTGGAAAGTGAAAACTAAGCAAAGTTTTATGATAACTTAATTCTCGGCGTGCCCTTTTTAATAGCAGCCATTTTTATGTTTTGTATTTTCATTACAGTTTATCTATATGTACGCGCATAATTAGGCATAGGCCTACGTTTATTTAAATGAAATCAACTAATTCTCCAACATGCAGCATTTTAGTTAAAAAATATCTTGCCCATGAAAGTTTATTATAAATGTATCAAACTTTTGTCCCGATCGGCCAAAAGGCCTATGAATATAATTATAGCAAACATACATGTATACATACATAATAAATATTTCCTTCAGTTGTCATATAGTTATGTTAACGGGAATGAAATCAATCATATGAACTGTTTGTGTTTATAATGTTTGTTGTTGTTGTCGTCGTTTTGGTGTTGTAGTTATTTTTTATTTATTTCTGCACTTTGGTTCCGCCACATTTACTTTAGCCTACCTATTGTTAGTGTGCCATGCCAAAGTTAGATCTTGTAAATCAGTTGTTGTTTTAAATAGACCTTTCTACCACTTGTATTTGCGCCAGGCATCTGCTACTGTTATATCTACTTCGTGTCTTAATGTTTCATAACTAGATCTAGTGTTATACTCGAATCTAATGTTGTACTCGTAGTTAATATTCCACACGTAACTAATGTTACACCCGTAACTAATGTTTTGCTCATGACAAATGATGTACTCATAACTAATGTTATACTGTATACGTGTAATTAAAATGGTATAGTTGTAGTTAATGTTATACCTGTAGTTAGTGTAATACCTGTAATTTAATGTTATAACTCTAATTTAATGTTATAACTAATTAATGTTATACTGTAATTGGACATACTTTAATTTAATATTATACTTTTGGTTAGTCATACTTTTATTAAATGTTATACTTTTAATTAATGTTATACATAGTTGTAATTAATGTTATACTTTTAGCTAATGTTTTATTTTTAGCTAATGTTGTACTTGTCTGAAATGCAGTCTTAAGTGTCCACTAACCCGTCCCTGTTTTCTTTCGTTTCAGGCTGGCCCCGCTGCCGGTTCCCCGTTCTACCCGTCGTACGGGGCGTCCCACTACGTCCCCACGCCGCCCCAGTACAGCCACCACGCACACCCCCACCCCGTGCCCCCGCACGTTCACGGCGGCATCCCTCACATCACCTCTTCCCCGGCTGCCAACTGCGGCACTCACGTTCCGGTTCAAGCCCAGGGAGAATACGGTGAGTGTCAAAAGTCAAAGTGTCTGCAGCGGAGTTGGCAACCGCCTTTGAACTGAAATACATGCAATAACAGGGGTTCCCAACCCGTAAAACGCGTCCCCCCCCCCCCCCCCCGTGGGTATCAGAACACCGGATAGGCCCCGCGGACGATCATTTGAAGGGTAATGGTGGAAAGCTAATGAAGGTAGTAGTTCTTCGACATGTTTGCTTTGTGAAAAGGGAAGCTTAAATTGAATCCTATAAATTTAAATGGTAAAAGAGTTTATTACATTCATTTAAATTGATTTGTTCATATATTTTAAAGCAAATTTGAGGAATTAGTTGAACGCCACCGGGTTTATTATAAATGTATATATATAAATATAAATGTAATTATAACCAGGTAGGCCTACTAGTAAATGAAAATGCTGTTCAATGGGTACAGGAGAGAAAAAAATTGGGAACCACTGTTATAGACAATTTACCATAGTTAAAGACATTTTAAGTGTTGATTGTCATAGTAATTTTTCTTTGAGCTGTTTAAAACAACAAAAACATGTTTTTGTTCATATTCAATCAAAAGAAAAACGAAAGCTCCACGATAAACTGGACAGTGATACGATATGCGCATATAATTAAAAAGCTCACTATATCCGAATTAAAAAGTCTCTAAAGAATCCCGGACAAGCGGAAGCTGTTGTGTCCAGGGCGTAACGCTTAGGTTTGAGCATAACTCTGTCCGAGCTCCAGCCAACCCAGGGAAGCATTCCGCAGGCCAGCGACCGTTCACTGCGGTTCCCCTAAGGATCATTATTATCATGGTGGCTCGATCGTATTCCTGCATTGTCACCCGGTAGCACAAATCCTATACTATAGGCACAGGCACCGGCACCGGGTGGGTTTCGAGACGGGGTTGCAGCGTCCATTGCTACCTCCCCGCCGAGATTCGGTGGCCTCTCGGCAGTGCAATGAACCTCGGACCCGCTGCTGGGGCTGTCCCCCATGCGTTCGCCCGCCGGTGTATTCTAAATGTGAATGTATCGGCGGTTTACACACTACGCCAGTCTTTGAGGCCCATGGGTACAGTAGTGCTCATTATATCCAGCTTGTTTGCCCGCAGTGGCGTAGCTAGAGGATGGGGAGTCCAAATTTTAAAGTCCCTCCGGCCTAGGGTTGCCAGATACATGGGTACTAAAAGTAAGGAGGACACATTGAGTGTTTGATTTAAATAATTTAATTTTGTTTCAATTGAATGCAGATTTAACCAGCAATCAGTACAATTTGACTACAATGGTAGCCAATAATTATCTATTAGTAAATTAACCAAGAAAAAGTATTGTAAAAAATGTAATATCAATTCGATTAACTTCTTTTTTTCAAAACGCAACAATACTTTAATATTGGCAAATTAAACCTTCAATTCTACAGTTAGATCTAATAGGCCTACATTATATTATATCTTTCTTAATTATACAACATATTTCTCGGACGGGCCAAAGCTTTGCACAAGATCATCGTTAGCAAGCACAAATGTATAAAACTGTGTAGGCTACATGTGAGATTTTTCAAGTTGTACTATGTAGGAATGATGCCCTGAGTTAACTGAGAGTCTGTTTCTGTCCAATGAGCGTTTATCAATGAGAAAACTCTTTCCACATTAGGCCTACCACTACGGTATGTCCAGGGATATAGAAAAAAAAGTTCACACATTTTTAGTAACTCTGAAAAGCAACTTGCATTTGTGGAACTTTGAAAAAACAAACTCCACTCCACCTAACAACGCATTAGATAACACAATCTTATTCATTTCATTTCCTGCTAAATACTACAGTGTTATGCTTTACTCCACCCAGCCACTTATTGACAGCAAATAAGAACATAAAAAGTGCACTAAAGACTTTAAAAACCTTTGGCGTACAAAAGCCGGACATTTTAAGGGTTTTTAGCTTTGCCTGCCGGACGGAGGACACGGGGCTAAAAAGGAGGACATGTCCTCCTTTTGTCAGACGTCTGGCAACCCTACCCTAGCCCTACTTAGAGGGGGGGGGCACAGAAGTGTCCGAATTTTTTTCTCATGTCATAATGTCGAATGTTAAAACTCAGGAAGTCTCTAAAGAGGTCAAGGCCCCCGGGCCCCCAAATCCCTAGCAACGACATTGTTTGCCCGCAACTACCCCGGCCTGCTGGCTAGTCATAACCAGTGTCTATAGCAAGGCATCTGTTCGCCATTCACTAAAGGTGTTATCTACATTGCCCGGCACAGATATTTTAGAAACAACAATTTTTAGAAAATAGACCTTAACACTTTTTCTTTAATTAATATTATTTGCCTTTAAAAACTGCACACGATAATGGTGAGAAAAAAAAAAGGGGGGGGGTTAATGTGTATTCTAATCGTCTGCATTTGTCAAAGAACTTGTTCAACTCAATTAACTTCTTTGTATATAGAATAAGGATGTTTACAAAACATAGTTTAATTGACGGCACCCCAGTCAGCCAATCAACACCACACCGTACTGGTACTGTTTACGTGTGCGTACACACACGCAAAATAGGTCACGGGTTCGTGACATAGCCTTGTCGCGTCTTTGCCTTCACCCGCTTTTAAAGATCCCGTTCATTTGTTGTGCAACACGGTGCCCTCTTGCCACGTATTGAACACGGCGATAAAGAGGGGAAACAACTCTTTTATTTCTGTTAAAAATAAAAGCTAGTAAATACAGCAGTTAAGTACACAACCCTAATCTTACCTACTGTAAATAGTGTAAAGCTACAATAATAATACTGATTCAAAAACAATAATAATATTAGAATTCGAAGCATTCGTTGTTTTTCTCTAAGTTACTAATATTATTGGAATCTATTATCATTCGATCGATGTAAACAGCGTCAAACTTGAATTAGGTCTTCTATCGATAACTGACAACTGTACTTTGAAACTGAAAGTGAAGTAGTAGGCGCTTATGTCCTAGGCCTTGGCTAGGCGGAACATAATCAGCTTACTTCGAACTAAACTAAGAAGGTTATTGGAGAGTCCCCGGCTAATAAATAATGGAAATCCCCATTGCTTGTGTCGTTTGGTGAATGTTCAAAAACAAATCAACGTAAATAAAATATTAAAAGAGTGAAGATAAACGAATCAAAATAACACACTTTGTCGCCTTGTAAGAAATGGAAGGTAGTCTATTTTTGTTTTCTTTTAGTTAGCACTGACTTATATATATATATTATAAGTATATATATATATAAGACTAAATTCCTCTCAACTTGCCATTTAAATTTAGATACATTTCTATTTTCAAATTTGTTGGCAAACGTTTAAATTTCTTTTTTAATCAGTTGTCATTGGGCTTTGAAATAATATCATGTAATTCATGTATCACTTTGACTTTGATATTTTGTCTGTAATAGGCCTACACTTTATAATGATTTTCATGTATGAAACATTAAAAGTTAAAAGTTTAAAAGGTAAACTTTGGAAGACAGATTAAAAAGTAGGCCTTTCATCTTAATAACTTTGGGTAGCCTACTAACAATTTTGCACAATTATTCTCTATCAACTCTTAGGTCTGACATATTTAACAATGTAAAAAGAGTTCAGTTCACTAAAAATATGTAAAAACAAAACAAATGTTTTACTCCATATTCAAGTTTGTTTAGAACGAATTTAAACATTTATATATTTCCCCACTTGACGTACTAGCCTCCTAATAATTTGGAATTATTTACTTTATGATTAGGGGTCTTGGTCTTTAGGGATAGCAAGCTCCGCTGGCATAACATAGGTCCCACGTTCAAATCCTAATAAAGGCTAGGATTTGTTTAAGGTTTCTGAGAGTGTCCCTGAGTCTACCTAGCTCTGATGGGTAACTGATAGTAGTTGTGGATGAGTAAGACGGCCACACATCCCTTTGTATGCTCTGGCCACAGAGACTTTGGAATGCTTGATTTGCCCTGTAGATACTAAGATATAGCCTATATTATAGAAATGGATACTTTTAGATAAAACTGAACTTGTGTGAATAACTTTTTTAATGTAAAAAAATGAATAAAACATTAGTTAAGGCCTATACAATTAAATTTTAAAATGCTGTTAGTTTTGGTTTAAAAAGTACAGATTTACAAGTTTAAGTAAAACTTGTCATTTCTTAGGCTTAATTTTGCAAAACTTTAAATTTATCTTTTGTGGAATTTTTTTTTCCTCATTGAAAAAAACAAACTTGTGTTTAAAAATTAATCTGACATAGGCTTTTGACATAGTTTTGATTTATTATAATTTTGCTGCGCTAATTTATTCTATGAAAAGCGAAATTAATTTCCCAAATAATATTTAATGTTTATTTTACAGCAATGCATGATGACACTTTAAAAAAACAACTTTTTTCACTTACAAAACCAGTGTTAATATATTTGATGTTCTATCATGTGTCCAGGAGCAAGTCCTCCCCTCAACTCCACAGATGACAGAACACTCAGGACAAGAAACAGGGTCAGGAAAAAACTGCAACAGCGACGCTTCAACACAAATGACGGCATGTACCCGACACAGCCTCGGCAGTTCACGGGGAGAAGGAATAGGGGTATGGGCGATTCGGTCTTTCACTTCCTTTTACCGGGCGCAGAGATATGCTTGCATTCAAATTAAATTAGTCTTTGAGAAAAAATAAATGTGTATGCGGCTAAGAAGAAGAGAAGAGATGATATACTGCTTGTAGGCTGTGAATTTATTTAAATAACACACTGTTGTATCTTTTGTAGCTTTAACAATGTCTTGTTTGTTTGTTTGAAAAAAAATTTTATTACACTTTCTTTGTAGTGAATGGGGAAATAGCACTGCATGAACCTGGTCTGGTTCAAGGCCACTGTATTACACCGGAGAATGGACCTATTGATGTTGAGGAAGAGAATTCTTTGATATTGCAATGCTTAAACACCATGCCTATTCCAAAGGTAAGTTTATTGTGTAAAGATCTAGCTTCCTTCCCTACAAGTACATTCAACTGTTTGTTTTTGTTTATAGCTTGTGCCCATTTTACTAATATATCCACATATCAATATTTAAAATGAATTTAGAGAAATGTATTGAAAATCGCTTTCGTTGTATGTGAATTTTGAGAAATGTATTGAAAATTGCTTTCGTTGTATGTGAATTTAGAGAAATGTATTGAAAATTGCTTTCGTTGTATGTGAATTTAGAGAAATGTATTGAAAATTGCTTTCGTTGTATGTGAATTTAGAGAAATGTATTGAAAATTGCTTTCGTTGTATGTGAATTTAGAGAAATGTCTTGAAAATTGCTTTCGTTGTATGTGAATTTAGAGAAATGTATTGAAAATTGCTTTCGTTGTATGTGAATTTAGAGAAATGTATTGAAAATTGCTTTTGTTGTATGTGAATTTAGAGGAATGTATTGAAAATTGCTTTCGTTGTATGTGAATTTAGAGAAATGTATTGAAAATTGCTTTCGTTGTATGTGAATTTAGAGAAATGTATTGAAAATTGCTTTCGTTGTATGTGAATTTAGTGGAATGTATTGAAAATTGCTTTCGTTGTATGTGAATTTAGAGAAATGTATTGAAAATTGCTTTCGTTGTATTTGAATTTAGAGAAATGTATTGAAAATTGCTTTCGTTGTATGTGAATTTAGAGAAATGTCTTGAAAATTGCTTTCGTTGTATGTGAATTTAGAGAAATGTATTGAAAATTGCTTTCGTTGTATGTGAATTTAGAGAAATGTATTGAAAATTGCTTTCGTTGTATGTGAATTTAGAGAAATGTATTGAAAATTGCTTTCGTTGTATGTGAATTTAGAGAAATGCATTGAAAATTGCTTTCGTTGTATGTGAATTTAGAGAAATGTATTGAAAATTGCTTTCGTTGTATGTGAATTTAGAGAAATGTATTGAAAATTGCTTTCGTTGTATGTGAATTTAGAGAAATGTATTGAAAATTGCTTTCGTTGTATGTGAATTTAGAGAAATGTATTGAAAATTGCTTTCGTTGTATGTGAATTTAGAGAAATGTATTGAAAATCGCTTTTGTTGTATGTGAATTTAGAGAAATGTATTGAAAATTGCTTTCGTTGTATGTGAATTTAGAGAAATGTATTGAAAATTGCTTTTGTTGTATGTGAATTTAGAGAAATGTATTGAAAATTGCTTTCGTTGTATGTGAATTTAGAGAAATGTATTGAAAAATTGCTTTTGTTGTATGTGAATTTAGAGAAATGTATTGAAAATTGCTTTTGTTGTATGTGAATTTAGAGAAATGTATTGAAAATTGCTTTCGTTGTATGTGAATTTAGAGAAATGTATTGAAAATTGCTTTCGTTGTATGTGAATTTAGTTTTTCTACCTACCCTAAGTATTGCATATTTAGTTCAAATATTAGTTATCACAAATAAAGCTTATGATCTCCAGCCTCAGTAAATGAGAGGTTGATTAGCGTATTGTTTTTTTTTTGTTTATTTACAAAATGATTGGGTTTGTTTCTCCAGTGTACCATTTCTGTTTAATGGGACTAAATGGCCTGGCAGCGCACTCAGATGGCATACCAAAGGTCCCAGATTTAAATCCTTGTGGAGGATAGGATTTGTTCCAGGGTCTGTCGGGTGTTCCTCAGTCAACCCAGCTTTGACGGGTACCTGACATTAGTTGGGGCGAAGTCAAGGCAGCTACGGTGCCATAGCCACAGGCCCTATATATATCCGTTTGGTTAGGCTCTGACACTGCCCTATATATCAATTTGGTTAGCTCTGACACTACTTTACTTCTATTCTATTGCAGGTGACAGACATAGAAACCAGAAGTAGCCTGATCCAGTTAACCCCACCTGAAACTGATTGTTCAGAGCTAGAT
This sequence comes from Anisus vortex, assembly GCA_949126835.1. NCBI lineage: Eukaryota > Metazoa > Mollusca > Gastropoda > Planorbidae > Anisus > Anisus vortex. The sequence goes on from OX421508.1 coordinate 23,266,256, forward strand.
CTGGATCCATCTGATTTCAGATATGAACTACTGCTGTCTGATAAGGGCAGAGAGAATAAATATAAATCAGTTTTTTGGTAAGGGCAGCCACTTTTTTTGTGTGTTGTGTAACTATGGGACACTGAATTTTATATTTCATTGTTGAGCTTTGCACATATAGTAACAGGGTAAAAAAAATGTATATATACATAACACACACATTTGAAATAACCATTGTCAATTTTTCTCTTCATCTAGTGGTGATGCCACAGAGATTACATTAAAAGACCTAAAGCCTGGCACAGAATACCACCTCAAGTAAGAAGCCAGTTCTATGTCTCTATTACCTAGCAAACAAGTTTTAAAAAAAACGAACTTTGAATCTTTCAAAAAGCGGGGCCTACTGGCAGCGCACTGAAGATTGCTGTACTATAGGCCCCCGGGTTTCGGTCTTAGTGATGGCTGGATATTTAGGGTGTCCCTGAGTCTAACCCAGCTGTGGTGAAGCACCTGACATTTGTCGAGGATAAAGTAAAAGCGGTTGGGCATTGTGCTAGCCACGCCAAGCAATACTTGCAAACGCTGCTTCACTCACCCAATAGACCAACCTGGTCTGAACGTGATACAGGACCTTAAAAAAAATTCTTTATGTGTTGGGCATCATGTTTTGTCTTTGAGAGATGTTAAGCCAGTAGTTCCCAAACATTTCTCAGGCATCATGTTTTGTCTTTGCGAGATGTTAAGCCAGTAGTTCCCAAACATTTCTCCGGCATCATGTTTTGTCTTTGAGAGATGTTAAGCCAGTAGTTCCCAAATATTTCTCCAGCATTATGTTTTGTCTTTGAGAGATGTTAAGCCAGTAGTTCCCAAACATTTCTCCAGCATCATGTTTTGTCTTTGAGATATGTTAAGCCAGTAGTTCCCAAACATTTCTCCAGCATTATGTTTTGTCTTTGAGAGATGTTAAGCCAGTAGTTCCCAAACATTTATCCGGCATCATGTTTTGTCTTTGAGAGATGTTAAGCCAGTAGTTCCCAAACATTTCTCCGGCATCATGTTTTGTCTTTGAGAGATGTTAAGCCAGTAGTTCCCAAACATTTCTCCAGCATCATGTTTTGTCTTTGAGATATGTTAAGCCAGTAGTTCCCAAACATTTCTCCGGCATCATGTTTTGTCTTTGAGAGATGTTAAGCCAGTAGTTCCCAAACATTTCTCCGGCATCATGTTTTGTCTTTGAGAGATGTTAAGCCAGTAGTTCCCAAACATTTCTCCGGCATCATGTTTTGTCTTTGAGATATGTTAAGCCAGTTGTTCCCAAACATTTCTCCAGCATCATGTTTTGTCTTTGAGAGATGTTAAGCCAGTAGTTCCCAAATATTTCTCCAGCATTATGTTTTGTCTTTGAGATATGTTAAGCCAGTAGTTCCCAAATATTTCTCCGGCATCATGTTTTGTCTTTGAGATATGTTAAGCCAGTTGTTCCCAAACATTTCTCCAGCATCATGTTTTGTCTTTGAGAGATGTTAAGCCAGTAGTTCCCAAATATTTCTCCAGCATTATGTTTTGTCTTTGAGAGATGTTAAGCCAGTAGTTCCCAAACATTTCTCCAGCATCATGTTTTGTCTTTGAGAGATGTTAAGCCAGTAGTTCCCAAATATTTCTCCAGCATTATGTTTTGTCTTTGAGAGATGTTAAGCCAGTTGTTCCCAAACATTTCTCCACTCACTGCCCCATTTTTTTGTAGTAATGTTTTCCCATGAGGTCATGCCTTTAGCCCAAGCCCTTGATATATCGTTATACCACATTGAATAAAAATTATTTTTTTAAAGAAAGCCTTTTGCAATAGTCTTCCTGCAGCCACTGATCTATAAAAAGAATATAAATATATATATAAATATAAATTTGTATGTGCAACTTGAGGCCAGCGGAAGCTAAAATTTATTACAGTCTACACAATTCACATAACCATATAAGCGAGTTATAGGAATAGCCGCCAAGTTATAGGAATAGCCGTCAAGTTATAGGAAAAGTCGTCAAGTTATAGGAATAGCCGTCAAGTTATAGGAATAGCCGTCAAGTTATAGGAATGGCACAAAAGTTAAATATATAAATTGGAAACGTCCTCCAAAATATATGTTTCTTATATAAACAATATTGCTTAATTCGTCAATTATTAGGTTTAATAAACGTAGGCCTATTACTAATCACCGTATGTTAAGGTTCTAAACTGAGCGAATAATGTCTCTTTGAAATGCTTTCTCACTGTTCATTTGCCATGTTAAATGTGAGATCTTATCGGGTTTTCCCAATTCACGCCTGCTTTTAAAAAAAAGTTACACTCTCTGTTTTAACAAAACACATTGTAGAGTCTAATCATTCGTTTCTCCGTCATTTTGACGGGCACAACCACTAGTATATATATATTTCTTCTCGTCTCTCCAGGGTTTGTGCTGTGTACGGGGATGAGCTGAAAGGCTCTCTCACGGAGCCGGTGAACTTCCAAACGTTACCCTGTGAGCCTGACACCCCCCAGCCCCCGAAGACGATGTGCAAAAGCAGAACCTACATACAAGTAAAATGGAATGTAAGTAAATCTTTTTTTTAGGGCATCTAGCCTTTTCTTCTATAAATTCTGGTTCTTGGAATTTATTGAATGATTGTTCTTTTATAACATGTCTATTATTTAAATTCATGTCACTGTCTTGATAAAAAAAAAGGGCAGACATAATGAAGAGGGGGAGGGGGTATACAGGTTGGGAAAGTTTGAAAAGACTGACTTACAGGAAAGGTTAGGAAATCTGGTTTTTGTGGTAAAAGTGTGCCCCCCCCCCCCCCCCCCCCCCCCCACTTTACCATAAAAGACAAAGCAGCATGAAAAAAAAAATTGTTTTTTTTTACACTTTTACAAACAATTAGTAGACCTGCCTACTCTCCCGCATTGTGCGGGAGTTCTATGCATTTGAACCCTGTTTTCCGCTTTTACGCACACCTTTAAAATTCTTCTGCTTTTTTGTTCCCCGCCAATGGATTTTTTTTCCGAAAATTGTTCATTTTTCTTTTCCGATCGATATTTTTCCGACACTTGCAAAAAATGCGAATCTTTTTCTGTCGAAAATCGGAACTAAAATTTATTTGCATGGACATGCGCAGTATACACATTTCCCTTTATTTTACCATCGAATCGGCCAAAAAATGGCGTCACTTTCACTTTCTGGTCTGTGCCGGCCCAAAAAATCGGCAGATAAAAACTACGATAAAAAAGCGATTTCCAATTCAATGTCTTATAATAAATATAGTTATTTCCTTTTACTAATAAATAATCTTCCGTTTTTCGCTCTTCTGTTCTTTTTTTTTTTAATTTATTTTTACAACGATGGTTGTCGAACTTGTTGCTAGCAATGCAATGCCTAGGCCTAGGCCCTAGGCTAATGCTATTACTATTGTATTGAAATGGAATAAGCTAGGTCATCTGGCTTACGTTATAAATCAGTTAGGAACCTTTTTAAGGCATGCTAATGCTATGTGACTCAGAATATAATTTTGCATCTACATATGAAAGACTGTTAGTTTCAAGTTTAGATTTTGAGCGGGAAAGCTGATCCGTAGCTTCAGCCATTGACTACGTCATACTCAAACACTGTTATTTTGCCATTAAGTTAGGCTATTATTTTTTTCAAAAGCCCTAAATAACTGAAACCTCTATGTAAATAAAATAATAAATAGTAAGTTTTTTATAAGATAAATAAAATATAAAATGGCTATTATTAAATTCCATTATAATTTTTTTTAATGAAAATTAATATGTGCCTTTGAAAAGTGGAGTTTGAGGCAGGGGTGCCACTTTTCCGGATTATCCCGGAAATCCGGATTCGTGAGGCTAAATATTTTTCGGCTCCGGATTCGCGAGATTCAATTTACTTTGGTTCCGGATTCGTGGGTTAACCAACAAAAAAAAATCTACGGGTCCGAAATCGCGGTACGATACCCGGTTCGGTGAGAATCGGATCGGCTATGAATAGACTTAATAGACCTGGTAGGCGTAGGCCTACTGTAAACCATACCTAGATAGACCTACAGTATTAGCCTATAAGCTTAGTTTAGTGAAATGTCACGCTATGTGGTTTTTTGGATTTTGTTTTAATTCACACAAAAATTTTTTAATGATCGGAAAATAAGGTAGGCTACCTAAATTTTCCAGCCGCCTAGATTTTTATCGTCATATCGGTAATTGGTAATTCCCGACTCGGCGACTGTTTCACACCTCCGTGTAGGCTATACTTTGAGTAGGCCAATATTAGGCTAGGCCTAACTATGAGCTTGTAATATGAAAGGTTATTGTCATTTCAATGGAAAGATTAAAACTGCTTTTTTTTCCTCCATTAAAAATGCGTTTTTTATCAGCCCGCTAAAATGAAGGCGACGAAATATGAATAAATTAATCTATTGGAGCAATGTCACAGTTAGGCCTACTGTTTAATATAGCATATATTCATATATACGTTGCAGTCATATTTATTAGGCCTAATGAATGGAGTAAAACTGTCGGTGTAATGTTTAGAACTAGGCCTAGTCCTAGCAGTCACTTATGCTGGTGCATATTTTTTTCTAACAATATCGGACATAACAAGAAAATCATAAAATAATGTTGATTTAAATTAATTTCAAAACGAAGTTTTAAATTGTTAGTGTCGCGCATTCGCGAATTTGCTCATTTTCATAACAAAATAAAAATACGTCATTTCACTGAACTATATAGCCTACCGTAAAAAAAAATGTGTATTAATCCTTCAGTTGTTATTTTTTCCCGCTATTCAGTTATTAGGCATTTGAAGTTACAGACTAGATTCAATAGTTTACTAGTTAACATGTTATCCTAAATAAACTAAAGTATCATATGCCTTAGAGTTAAAGTCACTAGGATTAGGATACAATATTTTAATTACATTTATTGGTAACTGACCTAGAAAATACAGAACAAAGTAAATGGGGAATAAAGAAACACATAATTATATTTTTAAAGTAGGCTAGCTTAACTTGAAAAAAACAAAAGGGTTATGATAAGATCAATAGGAATGATGTTATTAAATTGTTAAAATAACACATCTAACTATGTTTAACTATGGTTTTAGATTTGTCCATTTTTTAAAAAGATTTTTCAAGCCATTTATCAATAACCAAAGTAAACTTAGGCCTAGCAATAACACAATCATATAAAATATTTTAAAGACAAAATTTTCCTATCATAATATGCAGAAACATATTGTAAAAACAACATTGCTTATTGGGGTAGCCTATATTATATTAAATTATATATATATATACCGGTATATACAATATGGCAAAAATAATATAAATTTTAGGAGTTGCGATAAATTTCAGGGTTTGTAAAATTTTGGAAAGTAGGTTTCAGGGTTCAAGAAATTTTAAGAAAAGGATTTCAGGGTTCACTGCTTCAAGTGAGTGGCACCCATGTTTGGGGTTAGGGCCTAATCAAAAATTAAAACGACTTTTTCTGTCATGTGCCCCTCCTTCTATAAACTTAGAGAGGAGACAATTTCTGAGTTTTACAAGTCTGTAAGACTTTATTTTTGTAAAGTCTGTGAATACATGGTGCAAAACCTGCCCTTGGATGACCAAGTCCTTGTCAATTCAGTTGTAGTCAACCTTCATGAAAGAAAGAACATAACGTATTCCCATCTAAAATACTTCTTAGATAGGTTTCCAATGCTGATGGGGGATACTGACAGGGATGTTATCCTTGAGCATTCGCCAAGCTGCAGAGTACTGACTTGGATCTGCCAGTAAATGAACGGGTTGATCACAGCTGGACAAAGTTGTCCTCAGAGTATCCCCAACTCTCTAGTCATGAAGGGGATACTCACAATTCCCCACTCTAGCGCGCCTTGTGAGCGTATTTTTTCAATGTTCAGGAAGACCTGCACTGACCATTGCTTTTGGAATGATGTTATTTCATGTAGATTAAATATTATCATATATTATGCTGCAAACCTGTGCTTCTTTATAACTATGATAAAATAGTTTGTGTATAATTATAATTATATTATTATGTATTTTTGTTATGCTGCTCTAAATCTCCCTCATCAGTTGGAAAATCTCCCACATAACTAGCCTCTGTCTCCCTCATGGGTCCAGTGGGGGGTAGGCAGGTCTGAATTAGTAACATTTTCATGCAGTTAAAGATTTCTTAACTCCTACCATGTTGTTTTTTTTTACAAAATAATTCTATGAATGCTGAAAAACATCAAAAAATTAAAAGGATTTAATTTGGACTGACTATATAAACTAGGACTGACTATATACACTAGGACTGACTATATACACTAGGACTGCCTATATACACTAGGACAGACTATATACACTAGGAGTCTAGGGCTGACTATATACACTAGGACTGACTATATACACTAGGAGTCTAGGACTGCCTATATACACTAGGACTGACTATATACACTAGGACTGACTATATACACTAGGACTGACTATATACACTAGGAGTCTAGGACTGCCTATATACACTAGGACTGACTATATACACTAGGAGTCTAGGGCTGACTATATACACTAGGACTGACTATATAAACTAGGAGTCTAGGACTGACTATATACACTAGGACTGACTATATACACTAGGAGTCTAGGGCTGACTATATACACTAGGACTGACTATATAAACTAGGAGTCTAGGACTGCCTATATACACTAGGACTGACTATATACACTAGGAGTCTAGGGCTGACTATATACACTAGGACTGACTATATAAACTAGGAGTCTAGGTCTGACTATATACACTAGGACTGACTATATACACTAGGAGTCTAGGGCTGACTATATACACTAGGACTGACTATATAAACTAGGAGTCTAGGACTGCCTATATACACTAGGACTGACTATATACACTAGGAGTCTAGGACTGACTATATACACTAGGACTGACTATATACACTAGGAGTCTAGGGCTGACTATATACACTAGGACTGGCTATATAAACTAGGAGTCTAGGATTGACTATATACACTAGGACTGACTATATACACTAGGAGTCTAGGGCTGACTATATACACTAGGACTGACTATATAAACTAGGAGTCTAGGACTGCCTATATACACTAGGACTGACTATATACACTAGGAGTCTAGGGCTGACTATATACACTTGGACTAACTATATAAACTAGCACTGCCTATATAAACTAGGACTGACCATATTCACTAGGACTGACTATATACACTAGGACTGACTATATACACTAGGACTGACTATATACACTAGGACTGACTATATACACTAGGTCTGACTATATAAACTAGGACTGACTATATACACTAGGACTGACTATATACACTAGGACTGACTATATACACTAGGACTGACTATATAAACTAGCACTGCCTATATACACTAGGACTGACTATATACACTAGGACTGACTATATAAACTAGCACTGCCTATATACACTAGCACTGCCTATATAAACTAGCACTGCCTATATACACTAGCACTGCCTATATAAACTAGCACTGCCTATATAAGAACCTTTTTATCCCTTTTCAATAGCTCTTAATTTTAGAAATGCTAAGGTTAATTATGTCTTTTTTTTGTTGTTATAATTTTGTTATAATTTTGTAATTCATTAGTAAAATAAAAAAAATTGTGCAATATGTAATATCAACATTTTGCAACATATACTTAAATAATTTCCATTGGTCTCTCAACCTAAGATAAGAACACTTTTGGAAATTTGGTCATTATGGATTCATTTGTTTGGCTGTTCAATTGTCTTCTCTTTTAGGCTACGTGTGAAAACGGCTCCAAGATTACAAAATATATGCTAGAGTGTGACCATGGAGACAACAACTTCCGGGAGATATATTCAGGTCTCCTGAAGCAGTATAGACTCAATCAACTCAATGCTTCCACTAGATACGTGTTCCGTCTTGCAGCTGCCAATGCTCTAGGAAGAAGGTGTGTAATTCAAGGGAATAACTTTTTACAAACACAAAGTGCCAAAACGCAGTTTTTCATCAGGCCACCCCGTGTTTATTCATACAGTTATCAGGGTTTGTAAACTGGGTTCGTAAACAGGGATCGTAAACTGGGTTCGTAAACAGGGTTCATAAACTGGGTTCGTAAACAGGGTTCATAAACTGGGTTTGTAAACAGGGTTCATAAACTGGGTTCGTAAACAAGTCTGGAAGCCAGCAAAAAAAGTAGGGGGGGGGGAGTTGGTTTTTGTTTTCCAGACCTGGAAAAAGTACAATAGGGGAGTTGGAAAAATTAATTTCTCACTAGATGCAAAAAAAAAATTTTATAAAAGGGTCCTAAGTCATTTTTTGATAGTATGATTGATTTTCAATGTTGAATGCGTTCACTTAAATTTGTGAAATTTTCAAACCCACCAATACATTTTTTTGTGGTAATTGCTAGAAGATCACCAAATGTCATCTAAGTTGATATAAGTTTCATTATTTTTTTTGTCATTGGATAACCAAAATTAGTGAGGGAATTTTTTTTAGCTAGCTTGCATGTTATTTAGATTTTTCAATTAGTAGTAGACTACAACTTTTTCTCCCACTTGTCAGTCATGTATTATATCTAGGTCAAATAGACTATTTGATGCTGCACAGAACAACTTAGTAATGTAAAATTATCTTCAAAATAATTCTGGATCAAATTTAATGTTGTTTTTCTATAAACCCATATGAAGGGAAAATGTTAAAAATTTTCTATTGATTTCTTCTTCAAGTTAGTCGCACTTGATGCAACCTGGAAGTTAATAGCCCAGCACTCGCAATAGGGGCTCTATTCTAGAATATAGGCTACGCAGGCCACTTCATGCAACCTCAGAGTTAATATCCCAGAATTTAGTACCATTGGGGTTCTAGCCTTGGAATCTGAGAATATAGGCTACACAGGCCAGACAGTTTTAGACAAAGAAATTAGGAAAACTTACAATCATGGCCATTCACTGAGCTCTAAATACATTTGTTTACTTAAGGGGAGGTAACAAAAATGTCTAGAAGATAGAGTGTTACAGTATGGAACCCTGATCTATATATACATGGATTGTCTGGCCCTTCCTTTGACACTCAGCAGAAACCTAAAAATAGTTCAGTCTTAATTCACCTTCACTTACCTATAAAAGTTAGGATATCTAATAAGTTGAGCTGAATTATAAATTACTTTAGTGCTTGCTCCAGTAGTCTATAAAAAAAAATACTGATACGAATGAATGCATTTTTGTCAATATGCTATCTTTTTTGTTCGGCATGTCATTAAAGGAAGTCTTCTCACAAAAAAACATGTTTTATGTCAGAATGAGGTTTTAAAACATACTTGACTTATAAGGATTGCCCAATCAATGTATAGAGATTAGTTGTAAATAAGAAATCTTAACTAGCAGTTGAATCTCTTTACTCTAGACTCAATAAGATCCCTGTAAAGCTTGGTATGTTCTAAACCCAGTTTTTCCACATAGTTTAAAGGGCTAAGTGAAAAAAGGCTTTTCTCAAAACTTGAGTTGATTTTGATAGTAAATAGTATTCAAATTGTTACAATTTTGAGATTAAAAAAAATAAAGATTTGAGTATTTAGAAAAAAAATAATGATAAATGAGTCCAAAGGGATGAGATTTGGAATTGCTAAAGTAAGCACTCCTATGAGCCCCATATTGCAGTGTAAATTGCAAGAAAGAGAGAAAGTAAACAAAGTATGACTAACTAAACCGTACTTAAACATTTTGTTAAAAATAAGAACTGGGTTAAAAGTCATAACACAATTATGATCTTTCCTGCACACTTATCTAGTTTGTGTGTGACCTCCTGTAATTTGGTTACCGTGCAATTACACATCTCAAATGGCTACGAGATTTGGATTTTTTTTTGCCCCCCCGAGAACACACACATTTTAAGTGCTAATATTGAACTAATTACTTGAAAGTTGTGTATAAGATTTTGTTTGAAAGATTTTTTTTAGCATTCAGATCTTGAACACAGGTTTGAAAATAGTTTTTGACCTATATTAATGTTCTATTGGAATCAAACAAATTTTCTTTTTTCAGTCCATACAGTGAAGCAGTGAGCATATTTACCAGCGGGACACTCCCATCCCAGCCGGATCCACCAATGCTGTCGGAGCAGTTTGTCTACGCTCTGACGATATCCTGGATACGTCGCCCCAATGATGATGAGTTTGTGTTACACATGGAGGATGAAACTACGGTAGGCAGGAATTAGAGCGTTGTCGAGAACATTTTGGGGGAATTGTTGGGGGAGGGGTGGAAGTTGTTTAGAGGCTGTTACCCTAATTGGACTTCAAGAGTGGAAATTAACAAAAACTTTGAACTTGTGTTGTCTTGTCCTCCTCTTTCAGGGTCACGGCTTCATTCCTGTCTACAATGGACCAAATTTATCCTGTACAGTAGCCAAACTGCGTAGAAATACAGAGTATAAATTCAGGGTAAGTCTGCAGTAAAGAAGATGACTTCAGTCAACCATTAATTCACTATAGTGATTGCTCCACAATTTGTCTGTAGCGCCAAGCAGATTTTCCCTAAAATTTTAACTCAACAGTTGAATAAAAAAACTTTTAAAAAATTGTGTTACTGAAAGCAGATCTGTAAAAATAAAACAAAGTTTTTTTTTGTTTTTAGTATAGATCTAAATATTTTCTTATTTTAATTCATTCAAGAAATATGTTTTTTTTTTGTTTTTTTAAACACTAGATCAAATTCAAACAAATTAAAATTTAAAGTTGTAGTCTTTTTTTTTATAAATATTTTTCTACAATATGATATGTTTCTCAGTTTCTCCATGTTAAGTTTCTCCATGTTAAGTTTCTCCATGTTAAGTTTCTCCAATTTAAGTTTCTCCATGTTAAGTTTCTCCATGTTAAGTTTCTCCAATTTAAGTTTCTCCATGTTAAGTTTCTCCATGTTAAGTTACTCCATGTTAAGTTACTCCATGTTAAGTTACTCCATGTTAAGTTACTCCATGTTAAGTTACTCCATGTTAAGTTACTCCATGTTAAGTTTCTCCATGTTAAGATTCTCCATGTTAAGTTTCTCCATGTTAAGTTTCTCCATGTTAAGATTCTCCATGTTAAGTTTCTCCATGTTAAGTTTCTCCATGTTAAGTTTCTCCATGTTAAGTTTCTCCATGTTAAGTTTCTCCATGTTAAGTTTCTCCATGTTAAGTTACTCCATGTTAAGTTACTCCATGTTAAGTTACTCCATGTTAAGATTCTCCATGTTAAGATTCTCCATGTTAAGATTCTCCATGTTAAGTTTCTCCATGTTAAGTTTCTCCATGTTAACATTCTCCATGTTAACATTCTCCATGTTAACATTCTCCATGTTAACATTCTCCATGTTAAGTTTCTCCATGTTAAGTTTCTCCATGTTAAGTTTCTCCATGTTAAGTTTCTCCATGTTAAGTTTCTCCATGTTAAGTTTCTCCATGTTAAGTTTCTCCATGTTAAGTTACTCCATGTTAAGTTACTCCATGTTAAGTTACTCCATGTTAAGTTACTCCATGTTAAGTTTCTCCATGTTAAGATTCTCCATGTTAAGTTTCTCCATGTTAAGTTTCTCCATGTTAAGATTCTCCATGTTAAGTTTCTCCATGTTAAGTTTCTCCATGTTAAGTTTCTCCATGTTAAGTTTCTCCATGTTAAGTTTCTCCATGTTAAGTTTCTCCATGTTAAGTTACTCCATGTTAAGTTACTCCATGTTAAGTTACTCCATGTTAAGATTCTCCATGTTAAGATTCTCCATGTTAAGATTCTCCATGTTAAGTTTCTCCATGTTAAGTTTCTCCATGTTAAGTTTCTCCATGTTAACATTCTCCATGTTAACATTCTCCATGTTAAGTGTTCTATTTGCTACAATCAGTATACACTATAAGATTGTTAGCCACATGATAAAACTGTATACTCTTATGTGTTTCCAATTCTCAGCTGGCAGCCAAAAATGAAGAAGGACAAAGCAAGTGGAGCGAGGTGGTATTTTACAAAACATCCCCGGACAAGCCCCACCCGCCCAGCAAGCCTCAAATCAAGGGCAAGATCAACCCGTACTCGTTTCGCATTACCTGGGGTGAGTTGCCTACCCTTGTTGTGCCTGGAGCGCTCCGCTATCATCTCTAACTTAGCTATTTCATACATATGTTGCCAGCTATTTCATACATATGTTGCCAGCATCTATCATTTCTACCTTAGCTATTTCATATGTTGCCAGCATCTATCATTTCTAACTTAGCTATTTCATATGTCGCCAGCATCTATCATCTCTAACTTAGCTATTTCATATGTTGCCAGCATCTATCATTTCTAACTTAGCTATTTCATATGTTGCCAGCATCTATCATTTCTACCTTAGCTATTTCATATGTTGCCAGCATCTATCATTTCTAACTTAGCTATTTCATATGTTGCCAGCATCTATCATTTCTAACTTAGCTATTTCATATGTCGCCAGCATCTATCATCTCTAACTTAGCTATTTCATATATCGCCAGCGATTTGTTTTAAACGTCCATGCATAAATGTTTGTGTGCTTCTTTTATTGCAGACCCTCCTTCGGACTCTGGTGGTACAGAGATTACTAAATATATTGTTGAACTGGACGATGGCCAGGGTAAGTTCTCTCCCCTTCGTATATGTTTGTGTGCAAATCTATAAACTGGATTCATAAGGCTTAAAAAAAATTTGAAAAAAAAACTAGGTTGATTTTTATTAGTTTTGGAAAAACTTATTCTATTTTTAAGTTTGGAAAAACTTGCCAAGGTTTGGGAAATTTTGTGAATAACATCAGAATTGAAAAAACCATATGGAAAATACATTTTACAATTTTCTCTCAGTAGTGAATAAACTGTGCTACTTGTGTTATAGTTTGTTTGGTTGTTCATCTCTTTAAATAATAATGCTCTATGTATAATATATGAGTATACCTTATGCTTACAAATGGTCAAACACACTTACATAGACATATACACACTTACACAGACATACATACACAGACATACATACACACTTACACAGACATACATACACACTTACATACATACACACTTACATACATACACACTTACATACATACACACTTACATACATACACACTTACATACATACACACTTACATACATACACACTTACATACATACACACTTACATACATACACACTTACATACATACACACTTACATACATACACACTTAAACAGACACATATACACAGACACTACACTTACACAGACACACTTACACACATAAACTTACATACACACTTACATACACACTTACATACATACACACTTACATACATACACACTTACATACATACGCACTTACTTACATACATACGCACTTACATACATACGCACTTACATACATACGCACTTAAACAGACACACTTAAACAGACACATATACACAGACACTACACTTACACAGACACACTTGCACACCTACATATACACACCTACATATATACACTTACACAAACACACTTGCACACCTACATATACACACCTACATATACACTTACACAAACACACTTACAGACATACATACACACCTACATATTATACACTTACACATGCACACCTACATATACACACCTAGATATATGCACCTACATATACACACCTACATATACACTTACACAGACATACATACACACCTACATGTACACTTACACAGACACACCTACACAGACACACCCACACATGTGTCCAGACACATATACTGACTGAACTACTTAGTAGAACATTTGTTTGTACTCTCAAATGCTAACAGAAGGAGGTAAACCTCAATTTCATTACATTTTTCATGTATTCCTCACCATGCCTCTTAATGTTTAATTGTTTGATGTATTTTCTTGTCTACCCAAAACTTGAATGTTTAGTTGACGTTCATCTACATTTTGCTGTATCCCTCAATACTTATGATGTCTAGTTGTTCATCTACATTGTGTTGTCTTCCCAATAGTTTAAGTTTGATTGATGTCATTACTTTATGTTGCCTTCCCAATAGTTTATGTTTGATTGATGTCATTACATTATGTTGCCTTCCCAATAGTTTGTTTGATTGATGTCATTACTTTATGTTGCCTTCCCAATAGTTTATGTTTGATTGATGTCATTACTTTATGTTGCCTTCCCAATAGTTTATGTTTGATTGATGTCATTACATTATGTTGCCTTCCCAATAGTTTATGTTTGATTGATGTCATTACATTATGTTGCCTTCCCAATAGTTTATGTTTGATTCATGTCATTACTTTATGTTGCCTTCCCAATAGTTTATGTTTGATTGATGTCATTACTTTATGTTGCCTTCCCAATAGTTTATGTTTGATTGATGTCATTACATTATGTTGCCTTCCCAATAGTTTATGTTTGATTGATGTCATTACTTTATGTTGCCTTCCCAATAGTTTATGTTTGATTGATGTCATTACTTTATGTTGCCTTCCCAATAGTTTATGTTTGATTGATGTCATTACTTTATGTTGCCTTCCCAATAGTTTATGTTTGATTGATGTCATTACATTATGTTGCCTTCCCAATAGTTTATGTTTGATTGATGTCATTACTTTATGTTGCCTTCCCAATAGTTTATGTTTGATTGATGGCATCTACATTATGTTGTCTTCCTAATAGTTTGTTTGATTGATGTCATCTACATTATGTTGTCTTCCTAATAGTTTATGTTTGATTGATGTCATCTACATTATGTTGTCTTCCTAATAGTTTATGTTTGATTGATGTCATCTACATTTAATGTTATGTTTTCTTCTCCCCTTAAAATGGCATAGATTAACAAGCCCTTAAGACCTTCATATTGTGCATTTAACTAGCAAGTTAAAATCTGAAAATTTTTGTGTAACAAAACTCAAAACACACTCTAGATAATAAGTTGGGCACAAAAAAAAGTTTTACTGTTTTTATTTCTTTACTTATTTTCTGTTTTCCTATTGTTGTTGTTCTAATATTTTATTGTTATTAATTGTTATTGTTAATATTATTATGGTAGCAAGACCTTTTAACTTTAATTCATTGTCCCAAGTTTTGTAGTAATTATTGAATAGAATCGTTATTTATAAAATAGTTTTAGTTTTTTATGTGTCTGGACTTCTCTCCAATATTTACCTAATTAGTAATATTCTAATCAAAATTTGATATTTAGTTCATAGGGAGACTTAACTGTGTTGTATGTTTATGTGTGTAAAAATGTAATAATCTATATACTACAATAGTTCTCAGCACCGTTAATACACATGGGATAAAACTCCTTAGTTCCATAACCAAAATTTATTCAAAAAAATTGAAAGAAAAAAAAAGAATGAAAAATAACTATAGTCCATAATTCCCTCTGTAAACACACTACACAAAAACAAGAACCTTTCAGCCACTATCCCATAACCCGACTGCCTTGCCCTCTACACACACACTCACAGGTCTCCCCTGTCTTCATTGACCCACTATGAAAAACTCACAAACACGCTTACACATTTTTACACATCGCTGACCCACACAACTGTCCGTCACATGGAATATGTGGCCCTGTTTTATAGCTGGGAATATTTTCTGGGTAAAGGCACAATTGTAACATGTGCAACATTCTGACGAGCTTGTCATTAGGCTTTCAAACTTATCTCATTTCTAGGTTATGATACAGTATATGAAGGTTCCGAGAGAGAGCACATTTTTGATCACCTGAAGCCAGGACATACATATCGTATTCGGGTAGCCTCCTGTAGTATGGGAGGCCGCAGTGATGTAAGTATTCTTTATAGTAAGTTATTTTTATAGTGTGCAAGGTTTGCTACTTAGAATAGACTGGCTTGTAAGGAATCATTTGGAAAGACTTATTTTTTGCTGGGCTTGAAGCCCTCTTAACTTTTTCTTTTTTTTTTTTTTTTTAGTTTTCCGAGTGCTGCGTGGCCACAACATTACCTGTGCCGCCTGGGCCATGCCAAGCTCCAAAACTCCAAGGAAAGCCAAAGGCTACTTCCCTTCATTTACGCTGGGGTAAGTCTTTGACAAATATATTTTTTTAAGAACTCTCCTTGTGCAAAAGAGCTTTAAAAAAAATCTCTACACTGCAATTAAATTGTACTTGTTGTAAAGGTATATTATTTTTTTTTTATATAAGTAAAGTTATAACATCTTGTTTTACACTTATTTACAGCTATTACTACAATTGTGGAAAAAAAATCATATTCAAAAATTCAAATGTTGCTTGTAGGGTTATTTTAAATTTGATTCTGCTGGCTTTGTCTTTAAAATATCCGATCAAGCATTTCTGTGACTCTATTTCTTCTACTTTATACTTAAAATGATTTGGTGATTTCAGCCAATGACTTAATACAATACTACATTATAAAGCTGGTTTGTTCTTGCTTGTAACTGCAGTGTCTGTCCACCGCATCCTTAAATTACCACTGGCATTCCAAATTTTGCTGTTACAGAAATATTTATATATATAAGGGTTCAGTTTGTGAAAGAATGAACTTGATTTCATACACCAAGTTTGAAAAAGTTTGTAAATTGCACTAAAAGTGACCAAACATCATGAACAATCCTTTTTTTTTTCAAATTTCAAACAAAAGCTGAATAATTATGTAGTTAAGTAGGTGGCACGGTAATAAAAATCAATGAGCCTACGTCTATCGGTTCCGATAGTTTTTTAAGAAATTTCTTTAGAAATTATTGTTTCAGGCTCAAATCCTCCTTTTCAAAGCCTTTTCAACTTCTACAATGCTTTCAATATCACAATTATCTTAGCATTATAAAAATAATACAGCTTTTTCCACATAAGCCTAGCCTAATGCTTCAATAAATATTGACAAAAAAACACAAATTTCATACAATTAGCGATATTTTCAATCATTAATTCACTAAAATACAATCCATCAGACTGATACCAAACAAACTTGTAAAAATAGAACCACTATCACTCTCTTCAATCAGAGTTTAAAGAGAGTTATATAGGCATTTAAAAACTCGCATTGCTATCAGAAACAAAACAAATCCGAATCGACGACGCGCTGCAATAATAGTTGTCTTCCAGTAGAGACGATAACGCGGCGACTGTGGTTGAAAAATTGTAAAGTTTGTGAAAATTTGTGGAATTAGAAAATAATTTTAGATGACTAACCCTGTATGTATATATATAGTATATATATTGTTGTGTTTGTTTCCATTGCCAGTCCACCCAGATTATAATGGGGGCACCCAGGTGACCACATTTGCTGCTCAGATGATCTCCCCTGACAACACAACAAGGGAAGTGTACAAAGGCCATGACAGAGACTGTATAGTAGCCGGCCTGCTGCCAGGGAGGCCATATTTGTTTCAAGTTAGAGCTTTCAATAGAGCTGGGGTAGGTTGTCCTCGTTTGTTATGGCTGTTGCTTGTTATTACAGCATTCACGCAGGTCTGAAAACTTTGAGAAAACATCAGTTTTTTTGTTTTCTTTATCAGGGGCAAAGCAGTCTAATTAAATATTTATTTACAAAAAAATATATATACAGAAAAGAATGGGGCTTTGGTGGCAGAGCGGAAGCACATTGGCTGGCATAATTGATGGTCCTGGGTTCAAATCTTGTTGAATGCGAGGGGTTTTTCACGGGTCTGTAAGGTGTCCCTGATCCAGTAAATATGCCTGCACCTGGTTCAACTAGGTTAATGCTCCTATGCCCTAACCCCCACCTATTAGTTTGCTATTAGTTTCATATTTTTTAAATTTCTACATTTCAGTATATGTTGGTTTGTGGAATTTTGTGGAAAAAAAAAGTATTTGAAATGATTTTAGAATAAGAATTAGTTTTCAACTGAATATTTAAAAACTTGTTTTCATTTCTGTAGGCTGGTCCCTGGTCTGAACCACTAGAAGTAGTCAGTGGAGCAGGGGTCCCAGACAACCCTCGGGCTCCCCAGGTGTCCTGTCGGTCGCCTCACAGCGCCCTCGTGTCCTGGAGCGAGCCTTGCAACAATGGGGCCAGCATCAATGAGTACCGCCTGGAGTGGCAACAGAAATCAGACACAGACTTTTCTCAGGTAAGTTTTTGGATTCTCATACCATTTATCAATGACAGAAAATATATCATAGCATATTGTGTGTCAGGATTCGTATAACTGTGTGAAAGCACAGTTTGGTAAAATGCTAGCAAGACCAGTACCCATGGCGGCGGTCGTGTAAAACAGGCCCAACGTCTCTATGCCTGGCTAAAGTGTGGGAGTGCTCAGCCGAAGATGCTGGCTAGAGGACCAGTACGATTGGGTCCCTGTTCCCCAAAATGCTTACTTTGCAGTCCATTGGCAGGGGCACAGGTCTTGGAAAAGAGTTGCACTAAACACACTCCAAATTAACGAGAACATATTTGAGCCCTAAGAGAGTAATCTCGGCTGGCATTCTCTCGTTGAGAAGTGGAGTTCTAGTCTGGTAAAAAGCTACTGAATTCCCTAAAAAGCTAATTAATTCCTCTTTAATACTGCACTGAACATTATTATGAGGCATTTATAAAAAATTAAAAAGTTGTTCAAATTGTAAGGATGTAGTTAATTTGCTTTGTTTCTTCCCCCCCATGTCCAGTTGTATGCAGGACCAAACTTGAGTTTTGATGTTAAAGGTTTAACTCCAGCAACTATGTACACATTTAGAGTTCAGGTAGGTCTCAATAGATTTCTGTTGGCTTCAACTGTGGTTGATGTTGGTTGTTTTAGCTTTGTCTTTAATTGACCTTTCCTATGGACTAATTTGACCTCTTTCTGTGTGCAGGCAATCAACAGTGCCGGAGCCGGTCCATTCTCTCCATCCACTCAGTATGTCACGCCCTCTTCCAGTCCTTCGGCCATCGTCACAATAAAGGTGCAGGCCCATGCCACGACGGCGCTGCTGACGTGGCGGGAGCCCAACGGCAACGGCAGTGACATCACTTCCTACAACATTGATGTCAATGACAAGCCGCTGATCTCAGTGGACCCTGTCACAGAATACCTGCTGGAAAACCTGGCGCCAGAAACAACTTACAAGTAAGTGGGCTCATTCCCTGTGTACGGCTAATTTCTTGGTGTGTATAGATGTTATGCATTCAATTAAATACAGGGAAACCTGACTATAAATTGTTATAGCTTCGTTTGGTCTAGAGAGTGGATAAAGTTAAAACATTTTCACAAGCTTCTTAAGGTAACAGTGCAAATTTAAAATATTGAAATTCACTTAACGAGTTGAAACTGCATTTACAATAATTACTTAAAGTCACTGGTAAACTTCCTCTACACCGTTTATAGTCTTTTTTTAAAGGGAGTATGGAGAATAAGCAATAATCAGGAAGTGACGCATAATCAGACATTCTTAACCTTCATTCTATAAAAGTCGGACGGACTTTGCACAAACCATATTATGTTGTTTTTTTTAATACTGGACATAATGACGTGGAATGAGGCACAAATATTCTTTATGTCAATACCAAGGTTTTACATTTTACAATGTTGGCAAGTTGGTAAAAGACACTTTTTAACGCACTAATTATAAGAAACAAAATTGCATGGAGGTGAGTTTTTTTGTGCACAAAAAGGAAACAAATGTGAAGCCAGAATTGACCTTATTGTGGCCAGAATTCACTTTGTTGTGGCCAGAATTGATTTTGTTGTGGCCAGAATTGACCATATTGTGGCCAGAATTCACTTTGTTGTGGCCAGAATTGACTTTGTTATGGCCAGAATTTATTAAGGTTGTAGCCAGAAGTGACTTTTTTAAAAACATTTTGATGCAAACTATAAATGAACTCACCAAATCTCCATACTCCATGTTACGCATTTGTGAAAGTGTAAGCGATTGCATATATATTAAAGTAGATAGTACCGTTATGTAAAGTTTTTCATTTGGTGTAAACCTTGTGTGTTATATTTGGTAAAATTTCAAATACCTACAAATTAAAGTTTTTAATAATAAAAAAAAAAGAAAATGTTTAACCCTTCTTGCACCAAACTTCTTACTTGCTATGCATACCTCCATTAAGGGCTATTAATTTACTAATTACTCCCACAGCCTAGACTTTATTTTAGTAACGGCTGATGGAAATATATGCGCTGGGGATGTAAGGGTTAAATTTAATTATATATTAATTACTTTTTAGAATACTGTACCAATGCATGTATTGTTTACTTTTAGAATACGTGTTCAGGCTGTGAATGGTATTGGTGTTGGTGCCTTCAGCTCTGTGGTGAAGTGTACAACCAAAGCACTTCCTCCATCACCCCCACGACTAGAGTGTGTGCTGCCCGCGCCCACTTCCATAAAGCTGAAGTGGGGTGAGGGTCGCAACCCTGACCTGCTGACCTACACATTGGAAATGGAGAAGGAAGATGGAAGGTAACAAATTAAAAATTTTTTTTTTTTAAGTTTCACAATTATTATGAGTAGAACATTTTGTATTTTCAGCAGGACATTTAATTCATTTAGACACTCCAAAGGACTCTGGGTTCAAATCCTGATGCAAGTTGACATTTGTGCCTAGTCTGGAGATGTGTCAATTAGTCTGCCCAAACTAGAGCTCCCAGTTTAATGAACTGAGAGTTGAGATTTTTCAACCCTTTAGAGTCCCAAATATCAAGTTTGAAGTAACGTATTACGGTCTCCAAACAAGATCAATGGAGGGTGGGACTGTTTCCCTTCCGAATCAGGGAGGTGTGGCTTAGTCTACCCATCTCTGATGTGTGCTTGACATCAGCTAGGAGGAAAGTTAGGGTGGCAGGGAGTAGCCCTGGCCATCTTTATTAATTTAGTTATAGTCCACAATGATCTCACAATGGATACATTTAGCTGTTAAGATGTTTTCATGTTTTTGTGTGTATGCTCTCATATTAAATGTTGTTATGTTTTTGTGTGTATGCTCTCATATTAAATGTTGTTATGTTTATGTGTGTATGCTCTCATATTAAATGTTTTGTTTTTTTGTGTCTGGTTTCAGCTTTCAACCTGTGTACACCGGCCCCGCCCATACACACAAAGTCACACGTCTGCAAGAGCTCACAACCTATGAATTCCGTATCTTTGCCAGTAACGATGCTGGCAGTGGACCCTACTCTGACACATATTCTTTCACGACTACCAAATCTCCCCCTCCCCCACTCAAAGGTACTTTTCTTTTCTTGACTCCAACTGTACAGTGTACTTATAATTATCCAGGTGTGTGGTTAGTCAGTGCTTTAAAAGAAACTAATTCTTTTTCATTTTGTTTTTAATGATAAATAGGTGTCTGTTGTGACCTATATTGTATATCTTGTGTTTTTTGTTAGGAATATCATCACAGAATTTGTTAATAGATTTTTTTTTTTAATGATAATCTGCATTGTAAACATATTTTACATGCGTGTTCCATCTGCATTGTAAATACAAAAACTGGGTTATCTATGTTCTTTCAATGACCTGTTCATAAATCCCAGACCAAATAATGTAAGTAAGTAAAGTACTTGTCAGATCAAATTGATCATAGGGCCGGTGAAGCAGCGCTCACCAGTTTAAGTGGCTTACTAGGGGATGTGTGTCCAGCACAATGCCCAGTTTACCCCAACTAATGTCAGGTACCTATCAGAGCTGGGTAGACTCAGGAACACCCTTGAGTCCAGGAAAAAAATCCTAGCCTTCACCAGGACTCAAACCCAGGACCTTCGGTATGCCAGTTAAACGCGCTGCCGCTCTGCCATCAAGCCACCTACTTAACCACGACCAGATTATGTCGAGTGCACTATTTCTAAATGATGTCAGAACATTGTGAGACTGATGCTTAAAGATTTAATGGTATTATGTGTTTTTGAGTATTATGTTTGTATATATTTTAAAAAATTGTGTTAATGTCTCCCCCAGCACCTAAAGTCCATGGTCTGACAATGAACGGATGTACGCTGGAGTGGCAGAATGTGAAGCCAATGGGTGCTGATGCCATGGCCTACATAGTGCAGATTCTCTGTCTCAACAGTAAGGACATGGAGTACAAACAGGTCAGTGCTTCTCCCTCCTCCCCCACCCCTTCAGTGCTGTTACCACCAGGGGGATGGTTAAACCATAATCTGATAATCAGTTATCAGTTTCAAAAGCAATCATCCCTTATGGAAATTTATTATTATTTATGTTGGGGAAAAGGGTAATCTTTTATCGTAACTAGCCCAAGATTTTATTGTTCATGAAGGAAAAAATTTCAAGAATCATATTCTGCCAACTCCTCGCTTCTTGAAGTGCCCCGTTTCTCTCTGACGACCATTGGCCTTAGAGCCTTTGCAATATCCAGTCCGGCCTTCTACTTCCCATTCAACTCAGGCAAACAAGCTCTATTGTTACCTTCAAAAAGAACTTAAAAACTCATTATTTCAATATTTACCTAAGAAAACATGCTTTAGAGCTGTCTTACTTATATGTTAGGTCGGTTAATGCTCCATTTTTTTCCATTTGTCCTATGTTTGTAAAAGTTGTATATTACTTAGCCTACCGATTATATCCGTGTTATTACTTGTATGTTAAATGCGCTCTGAGCTTACATTATGTTTTTTGGCAGCACTACAAATATTATTTTTATTATTTGCATGAATTAAGGGTAGGGACGGCAGTGAAATTGAACTAAATGCCAGAAAATTCAATATTTAAGTTTTTGCCTAAGTTGTATACTTTAGCTATTCCTGGATCTAAAACATATAGTTCTGAAATTTTAGTAACATTATTTAAATGTATAAATTGCATTTGTAATAGGTATACATCAGAAGTTTTTTGTTTTTTTTTTAATATATTTACACTTCAGTAATATAAAAAATGAGTTTAATTATATATTAATATACATCAAATTAAAGGTTAACATCTTGTCTTTGTGGGGGAAAAATCTTACAACAAACCATTAAGAAATAGATGAGAAAATTGCATTTTTCAATTTTACTCCCAAATTATTTTTTTCCCAAAATTGTCAGTTTTTCTCAAAATACTACTTTTTATTCTTCTTTTTGTATTAACTTCCTTATTTATGAACCAATCTTTGTTAAATTTTTTACATACATTTACTACATGTTAATAATCATAGTTACAGGATGAATTTTTGATACGATTTATAGTTTTCCTTAAATTAAATTTTAATTTTAAAAAATTGCAATAAAATTATTTTTTTTCATATGTCCTACTAAAAAATTCATATAAATTTTATTTATCTATTTAACCAAATTTCATCCACAAATTTTATAAAGATATAGCTTATAAATATTTCCGCCAAATTGCAATACATTATCTTGATAAATAATCAAGTTGATACATTTTTTATTGCGTGGTAAATCGTTAATTAAAAAATCCAAAATGGCCGCCATTCCCATCACAACCATCAGAAATTATTTTTTTAAGGTATGCTTACTCGGACCTGCTTATACTATCTATATACCAAAAATGGTCATGATGCGTGCATAAATAAAAAAAAAGGAGCTCTCTACTGGCTCCCCTACCCTTAAGTCATTTCATTAAAGGACTTGTTAACACTATACCCTTATCTTATTTAAATAAATCCTTTTATGGCTTTTGAAATAGTATAAACAAGGATATTTGATCTTGCCCAAACATGTGACATAGTATAAACAAGGATATTTGATCTTGCCCAACCTGTGACATAGTATAAACAACAATATTTGATCTTGCCCAACCTGTGACATAGTATAAACAAGGATATTTGATCTTGCCCAACCTGTGACATAGTATAAACCAGGATGTTTGATCTTGCCCAACCTGTGACATAGTATAAACAAGGATATTTGATCTTGCCCAACCTGTGACATAGTATAAACAAGGATATTTGATCTTGCCCAACCTGTGAAATAGTATAAACAAGGATATTTGATCTTGCCCAAACCTGTGACATAGTATAAACAAGGATATTTGATCTTGCCCAACCTGTGACATAGTATAAACAACAATATTTGATCTTGCCCAACCTGTGACATAGTATAAACAAGGATATTTGATCTTGCCCAACCTGTGACATAGTATAAACAAGGATGTTTTATCTTGCCCAACCTGTGACATAGTATAAACAAGGATGTTTGATCTTGCCCAACCTGTGACATAGTATAAACAAGGATGTTTGATCTTGCCCAACCTGTGACATAGTATAAACAAGGATGTTTGATCTTGCCCAACCTGTGACATAGTATAAACAAGGATGTTTGATCTTGCCCAACCTGTGACATAGTATAAACAAGGATGTTTGATCTTGCCCAACCTGTGACATAGTATAAACAAGGATGTTTGATCTTGCCCAACCTGTGACATAGTATAAACAAGGATGTTTGATCTTGCCCAACCTGTGACATAGTATAAACAAGGATGTTTGATCTTGCCCAACTTGTGACATAGTATAAACCAGGATGTTTGATCTTGCCCAACCTGTGACATAGTATAAACAAGGATGTTTGATCTTGCCCAACCTGTGACATAGTATAAACAAGGATGTTTGATCTTGCCCAACCTGTGACATAGTATAAACAAGGATGTTTGATCTTGCCCAACCTGTGACATAGTATAAACAAGGATGTTTGATCTTGCCCAACCTGTGACATAGTATAAACAAGGATGTTTGATCTTGCCCAACCCGTGACATAGTATAAACAAGGATGTTTGATCTTGCCCAACCCGTGACATAGTATAAACAAGGATGTTTGATCTTGCCCAACCTGTGACATAGTATAAACAAGGATGTTTGATCTTGCCCAACCTGTGACATAGTATAAACAAGGATGTTTGATCTTGCCCAACCCGTGACATAGTATAAACAAGGATGTTTGATCTTGCCCAACCTGTGACATAGTATAAACAAGGATGTTTGATCTTGCCCAACCTGTGACATAGTATAAACAAGGATGTTTGATCTTGCCCAACCCGTGACATAGTATAAACAAGGATGTTTGATCTTGCCCAACCTGTGACATAGTATAACAAGGATGTTTTATCTTGCCCAACCTGTGACATAGTATAAACAAGGATGTTTTATCTTGCCCAACCTGTGACATAGTATAAACAAGGATGTTTTATCTTGCCCAACCTGTGACATAGTATAAACAAGGATGTTTTATCTTGCCCAACCTGTGACATAGTATAAACAAGGATGTTTGATCTTGCCCAACCTGTGACAAACTGGTTTTGCTTCTAGTGTACTATGGGTATGATGGTTGAAAACCAAACATCTGTTAAAGATTGTATTTGTAGAAATTTGATAATCATTTTTGGAAAAATAATGTACATAGTTGCAACATTATATAGGCTGCTCAGTGTGAAGTCATTATATTTCAGTCTGCAGTCATTATATTTCAGTCTGCAGTCATTATATTTCAGTCTGCAGTCATTATATTTCAGTCTGCAGTCATTATATTTCAGTCTTCAGTCATTATATTTCAGTCTGCAGTCATTATATTTCAGTCTGCAGTCATTATATTTCAGTCTGCAGTCATTATATTTCAGTCTGCAGTCATATTTCAGTCTGCAGTCATTATATTTCAGTCTGCAGTCATTATATTTCAGTCTGCAGTCATTATATTTCAATCTGCTTATTTCACTATTTGCTGTTTTTGTTTACCCGACAGATTTATAAAGGGGCCAACACACAGTTCCACTTGGACGGCCTGCTGCCAAACACAGAGTACCAGGCCAGGGTGGCAGCGGTTCGAGTCTCTGCCGACGGCACCGGCGACATCGCCGGATCCTTCAGCCCGGGGGTCCTCTTCTCCCCACTGAGCCCGGAGCCCCTGAGGCCCAGCGGGGCCCACGCGAGCCCTGACGGGGAGTCCAGGCTGGCCGAGAGCAAGCCTTGGACGGACCAGCAGAAGGCGGCCTTGATTCTGTGCGTGTTTGTGCTGGTGTGCATCGTCTCGGCCATCCTGTGCCAGCAGCTGATCAGCTACATGTCCGGCCCTGAGGAATCTTTGTACACCCCCGTCTCCCCCTCTTCGTCCCCTAGTGGTACAGGCCAGTAGTATTGTACAGACTTGCTGGGAAATGAAAGTTCATATTTGTATTCCCTTTATTATTTAACAAGCCGATGTTTTAGTGTGTAATCATTATCAACTTTTATTCTAGTTATTTTTTGGGGTCAGGGGTTAATTTTTTTTTTTCCATTGTTTGTTTCTGTGGCTTCAGCTATTATAAGTTGTATTTTTTTTTCTTTTTGATCAATATTGAACTTTTTTTAAAAACTTGTTTGATTTAAGCTGACCCACAAATGTGAACCGATAAGACTTATGATTAGCACAACACAGTGCGTGTTTGGGTTTTTACAGAGCTTAGTGGATGTATAGATAGATAAAGTTGTTATGGAAAGACTTACCAAATTTCTAAAGACAAGTGGTAGATGCACACACTTTCATTAGATGTCCCTAATACACAACACACTTTCATTAGATGTCCCTAATACACAACACACTTTCATTAGATGTCCCTAAATACGCACACTTTTATTAGATGTCCCTTAACCCTTAAAGTACCGACCTACTTATTTGCGATGCATACCTTCAGTCCCAGCCATTATTTTACTAATTATTCCCTCCATCCCAGACATTATTTCAGAATGGCTGAGACATCGATAGGGTTCCGAAATTATTTTTTTACTTTTTTGTTGGTAAAAATTGATGATAACACAAAGAGAGTAAATTGCTAGAAACATAATAACTTACCTTATTAGAATAATCTAATTCATAAAGTAATTGTATTTATTCGTTATAATAATCCATAAGAAAAAGTATCATAAACAAGTACCGCCATAATAACGGAAGGTAATTCCATAGCGTCCATTAGGATCGCACTTTCATTTTCACAAAAAAAATTCAATGATTGGTCAATTTTCATAATTTAAAAAGCGAAATAAAATTCAACTATTCAGCTATCGAATAAATATTCTGCCCAAGACTATGGTGAAAGGTCAGATCATTTGTTTTGATCTTTAAATAGACACCCTTCCTTCAGGGAAATATACAAGGCTGAGACTGAGGGAAAGAAATTTATGGAGGAAAAAATATGCGACAGGGGCTGTGAGGGTTAACACATACACTTTTATTAGATGTCCCTAAATATACACACTTTCATTAGATGTCCCTAAATATACACACTTTCATTAGATGTCCCTTAACACACAGACGTTCATTAGATGTCCCTGAACACCCAATACATTTGTATATGCCTGTACATAACACACACACATATTATCTTTTTCAAGATGCCCCTAATCACACACACATTCACTTTGAGTTAGATGCCCTTAGGCTAGTGATATAGGAAGTCTTTTAATGACCAAACCAATTTTTTGTTTCTGTCCTATTTTAAAGGGAAAAGAAAGAGAAAAACAAAAAAGTTGTCTCAAATCATTTGATTGAATCTTGTTGTTTAAAAAAGAAATTCATCATGTTTTTAACACAAAACACAAATGTTTTTATTTTTCAACGGGTAGATTGTCTCTGTGTTGCTGTTATATAGGTCATGCATGTCCCATCCCAGAGTACTTGGGACTTCCTTTTTTTTTTGGTTTCTCTTCATGCTCTTGTACTGAGTTGACAAGAGAGTATACACAATGTTTATGTTTACAATGGAGAGATGATGCTCTATAAATATATACATACATATTATGGTCTATTAATATTATTATTACTATGATTAATTTTTGTGTCAAGTGGCTGATGATTTCATACACATGTTTTATTGCTACTAATAGTTCGAATTCTGTTGTTGTTCAGTGATCTATCTACTAACTGCTAACACTAAACACAAAAAGAAAGAAGAAATAGTATGTATATAAACATTAAGCTATTCATTTCTTTAAGTGGAAAGAGCTGGGCTCAAAACCATCAAATTTTAAAATTTCATTTTGTAATATCACCCAAAAGCACAACTGGTTGGCCAGATTTTTAAAGTTAGATAAGGTAATCTATGACTCGTTTTTGTTTTCCTAGAAATTATTTCTATTCTCTTTATTTTTGCTTTTTCATAAACAGTAAGAAAATATTTTTATTGTTTGTTTATAATTTTCTTTTTCTATGACTAGAAATTAAAAGCGAGCAGTTTAATGCACAAATATTGTTTTTAAAATAAGTTTAATCAATGGTTTCCGTTCAAATGACAAGTGTTTTCCCACGAACATGCCCTGCATATGACATTCACTAGTTCTGGAGCTAGACCTTTTTTTGTTTTTCTTTTTTTTAGTTTTCTCAGCACTATGGGAAAATAACTTTCCACAGCTTCTTGTTTTTTGTTGTTTTTTTTTACTTTCATCTTTCTCTTCTTTCACTTTTCAAAAATATGCTAATATCTTGGGTTCAGTGGGTCAGAGTTGAAACTTGTTTACATTTGAATGGATTTATATATGACTTTTGTTGTGTCTTGTTGCTCTGTGATAGGAAATGTGGGATCAAACCAAAATTATAATTATTATTTTTTTGTTTAATTATTGGCACAATTATTGTGGAATGTTGGTCTTTTTGTCTGTGCTTCTATTAACCAAATAATTAAATGTTGATTTTTGTGGCTTTTTTTTTTGTTTGTTTTTTTGTGTGTTTTTTTTTTTTTTTGCATTTCCCCCCAAACTGTTTTATAGAGTTTTTAAAGGTCAGTTTTAGCCTCTGTGCTTGTGTCCAAACAATCAAAAATTAATCTCTTAGAATTGTCTTGTGAATAAGACGAGGTGAAACAGTGTTGCCGTTTATTTCACATTTATTATTAGTTTATTTCACCTCGACTCTTTATATGAGTAGCGCTCGGTCTCTTTTATGTAATGTCAATTTCAGGAGCAGACATTTGTTTGATTTCACATTGTCAACTGCTCTTTTCACTTAAGACACTTTTTTTTTTTGTTAATTTAAAAAAGTCATCACTTAGGACCAAATCAGTCATTTGATGTGATTGTTCATTGATTCATCATTTTTGAAAGAGTAGCGTGTGTCAATGCTAATTGCCAACATCCCAGGCAGTACAAACAAACAAACAAAAAGAAAAAGAACCCTTTTCCATCCGTTGTGTTGTGCCTAGAGAAAACTTTTGGGACGCCCATCTTGTGTATCGTGTTGTGCTGTGCAGTGATCATGGTGTAGTCTGTTATTTTATTTTATTTTTTCTGGGCTCTACACTAAGTGCTTGTGAACCTTCCCCCCTACCCCACCCCCCTGGCCCAGTTGCCCCTCTTTTTTTTCCTCTCTCTGAGATGTTAACAAAATTTGTTGTCTTGTGTTAGTTGTATGTGTGAGTGTTGTACTGACAACTTTTCAACTAACTATATATTATACATATAAATACTATATATACATACATATATATATATATATATAAAAGAAATGACCATTGTCTTGTTTAATATTCTTCTAAATGCAAATTATTTTTTTGGTTTGTTTCACGATGTAGAACAGCAGATTCTCTTGACTACTGTGTGTATATATATATATCTATCTATATTCTCATGTTGTTTGTTTTTATTTTCTTTCATCGTAATCTGCTTCAATATTTATTTTTCTCTTCATGGCCATATTGTCTTGTTGGTACCCCCGCCCACCCCCTTCGCCATCACATGCCACGCAAAAAAATAATAGATTTTTGAGGAAATAAAAATGAATTTGAAAAAAAAAGATGAAATTTAAAAGCTATGCGGTTATATCCCTTTGTTTAGTTGATATCATATATACATAAATATATATATTTACTATACATACATACATATATATATATAAACTATTTGATTGCTATGAACAGTACGTTTGACCCCAAGCTGTACCATTTGAACGGATAAAGTCGACATGACTTTTTGGTGCCCCCACACAAACATCCCTTGACAGATCCTCTCCTCACTTTTCCTGCCCTCGACTACAAGTGTAATTTTTAATAAACAACAAAATGTGTTTCTGGTGACAGTTTGATGGGGACAAATTTATCAGTCTGTCGGGGGTTTAGATCACATTGCATGAAATGGTTTTTCTTCTTTGTTTTTGTTTCCTTGTTTTGTTTCCTTGTTTTGTTTTTCATCTGTGAAATGGGATGAAACTGTGATGGCAAACCTCAGCACTTTTTGTCCACTTTATGTCATCTTGACCGCCTCCTCCCCACTCCCCCCCCCCCTGGACACACACTTTTTTTTTTCTTCTGTTATCCTGTTTCACGCTAAAGTTGGTTCGTTTTTCATTCAACTAAAGAAAAAAAGGGTAACTCTTGAATACTTGCAGTCATGTCAGTGGCCGTACACATAATTTATTTCATCATTGTGCAATTTGTAATTCTTCAAACTGTTGTTTGGTCCATCATGGGATGAAAGGTTGTTTGTTTGTTTTGTTTTTTTTAATTTAATTTGTATCTCTTCTCTCTTGTTCTAAAAAAAAAAAAGAAATGTTAATGTTCTTTATTCTTAATGTGTGTGGAGGAGATTTGTGTCAAGTGGCTACTACTCCCGCCCCCACCCCCCACAAAAAAAAGGTGTCGTTGACTATCATTGAAATGAATTTGCTCATTGGTTATTGACACGCATGTTGTTATACGTTTGAACACACACACAAACACACACAAACAGATTGATTGATTTCAAAACTCTATTGTTTCACATCATTTGTTTTTCAGCATGATGCAGATAAAAGTTATTTTGTATGACAAAAAAAAACCAGTAACAATACTTTGGGGTCCATATAATATTGAAACATTTGATTTATTTTTTTTTGTTCACCTCATCCGATGGCCAAATGCTAAAATTAAAAAAGTGAATCAATGTGTTGCACATGAAAGATTCCTTGGGCTGAAAAAATCAAAGTCCCAATTTGTTACTTAGAGAAAAATATCAAGCTTGATATACTTTCCTTGTTAGTCAACTGCTCAAATATATTGGTTCTCAGCGGATGTAGGCAGTGCTTCATTTCTTCTGTATCCATGGCTCTGCTGGATTCTGTATCTGTGGCTCTGTTGGATTCTGTATCCATGGCTCTGCTGGATTCTGTATCCGTGGCTCTGTTGGATTCTGTATCCGTGGCTCTGTTGGATTCTGTATCCATGGCTCTGCTGGATTCTGTATCTGTGGCTGTGTTGGATCATGTATCCGTTGCTCTGTTGGATCCCGTATCCGTTGCTCTATTGGATTCATTTCAGGCTAATTCACAATTTGCTAAGGGTTATAGTAGAAATGTGTACATACAGTTTTTTATTTTCATTTTGTTCTGGTATGTTTTACAATAATAATAAAACTCTTTTTTCTTTTCTTTTTCTTTGACTATTTATTATTACACTTCCTGCTTGAGGGATATTTTCATTATCAACTGCCCCCCCCCTTCTGTTTTCCCTTCAAGCATTACTGGTAGCGTATCTTGACCAAAAGAAAACAAACTCAAACACACTTACTGATTAAGCAAACTTGTAATGTACAAATAAAATGAAAAGATAATTATTTTTTTTTTTAGAATTCTGTGCATTCTCTCCCCCATGTTTTTGATTTGACGGTCAGTAAGATTATATAAATATATTGTGTATTGTTGATGCAGTTGCGTGCGGTAGCTGTGTTCAGAACTAGTCAAAACCATTTCCACTACATTTTGATGTGTTTTGTTTTTTTAAAATAAATTTTTATTGTTGGCTTTGTTGAAAGCCTAATGTTGTCAAGTGAATAAACAATGTATTTGTTTTTTTTTTGTTTTTTGTTTTGTTAGAATTATGACTTTAAGAAACATGACAATTTTTAACATGTGCAAATTTTTGTTTAACTTGTGAAGTACTCACTAAATTTTTTTTTCATAAAAGGAATTTGAATTGCACATTTTGTTTTTAAATAAAATTTTCTTGGATTGTATCAAACTACTGTATTTGTATTTCCTCACAAAAGAACTTACAAAAAGATGGACACATTTTTAACTGAAGTAGAATAGTATTTTCTTTTCCTCTGGGTAAACTTCAACAAAATGTTATAATAATGAGGATAATTTTTATACTTGTATTATAACAAAAAATGTAAATGCAACTTGGCTTTATTAAAGTAAAAAATATGAAATATGAATATAATTTTTAGACATATATCAGAAAAACAAAGAAAGCTACTTGGCTTTAATAAAAAAATGTATTGTAATTAACATTTAATTTTTAATTATTGTTTGTTTAGTTATTGATAAATGCGTAAACATTTTTTGTTCTATTTCTTATATAAGTATTTGTGATTGGGGTTTTTAAGCTACTTAATCTAATTGTGTGATAGAAATGTCACCAAATTATCAAATGTATATTTTTTTTTTTTTTTGTTTCGTTTTTTTCTTCTTTGTTTTTCTAAATCTATTCTCTATTATTGATAGTGTTGTCAAGTCTAGTTTTCTCAAAGCTAAGATTAATTTTAACTGTTTCAGCTTAATCTTCAAATGTGACATGTAAGAGCGCAATTGATTAAAATTTATTCTATTACTGCAATATCTCAACTGTCTTTTTTTTTATATGTTGTATGCGAATGTAGATATACATGTAGATTGTTCAAACTTAAGATAGACATAAATTTACATTGACTGTTCAAGACTTGTAGACATAAATTTACATTGACTGTTCAAGAACAGATGGCTCGCCCAGGATAGGGATGCCTGGTGGAACTTTGTTGCTGCCTTATGCTCCACGGGGAGCGATATAGAATAAAAGAGAGTTCAAGATTATAGTAAAGTACCCTTCGGACCAAACTTTTTCTTTATCAAATGTTATGATAGGGAGGATTCAGACAACAAGTCCGATAGTTGTTGTAATGAACTTCGCCGTGGCGTCAGTTGCTCTAGTCCACCGAACAGTTTGTCGTTAAAGGTACCGTAGCTCAAACTGATCATAGGGCTGGTGACGCGGCGTTCGTCAGTTTCTGTGGCCACGGCATACTAGGGGATGTGTGGTCACCACAATGCCTAACCGCCCAGCTAGTGTCGGGTACCCAGAGCTGGGTAGACTCAGGGACACCCTCAAGTCCCGGGAAAAAATCGTATCCTGCACAAGGCTTCCATTCGAACCCAGAACCTTCGGATCGCCAGTTGAACGCGCTGCCGCTCGGCCACCATGCCCCAAGATTATAAAGAAATAAATTTAATTGGTTGTTCAAGAGTGAAGGCTTTACACAAATACAGATAGTATTGATCCAGTACATACTTCACTTGTACTTGTACAGCAACAAATTGTGTCCCAACCAGGAATTGTGTGAAATCCATTAGAACTAAGAACTAAATTATAAATACCATCAGTCTATATATAGACTAGGTTATATTAAAAGGGTTCACAATTTACAGCAGCAAGAAATCATACATTCTGCTGCATGGTTCTTCAAATGTTGCAACGTGCCACTGCACATGCAGTATCAGAAGTACAGAAATATAACCCAAACAAACAAAACTTTTTTTTTTTTTAAATTCTTAATGTCAATCATCAGTTGTAGTTAAAAGATATATGTATAATATGTAAGATGTATATCAAAGGCTAATGGAACTGAAACAAATATCTACCGTAAACGTAATTCTCAACAATCAAATAATATTCCTAAAAATATTACTTAATAATTGTTGAAGAAAACAGCACTGTCGACTGGAAGTTTTCTCCTGACATAGAATATGTCAGTGGTGTTTGCTAGCAGACAATTTTTCTCAAACTTTATATCAAGGCAAACACTTTTATTGAACTATTGGTCTACTATAATAATTAGGGTTGATTAATTGTTGACACATTAAGGGTGTTTGATGTTATTAAATTGTCATGATTTTTTTTTGTGCTTTTACTTTTCCTTTCTTATATGTTGCAGACAGTCCAGACGTTAGTTCACCGGACTGTCACTGTCAACCAAAAACCAACTGACATGTCGCGGGTTCTATCCCTGCCAATCCCTGTCGCCCTGCAGGAGTTTTGGGCCTAGTGGAGGTAATAATGTTCTATCTAGAAGGAACGTCTGTAAACTTATAAGTCAAGTCAGACGGCCATCTATAGAGCATTAATTTGCGATAGGTGTGGCTGAGGTTTCTAGGTGAAGCAACAATGTAAATAGAAGCCATGATGAGGAGACATGGTGGAATAAAATTGTTCTTTACCATGTTTATTTTACACCCAAAATATAGGAAATTTCCAGAAATCTTGATATTTAACTGTGATACTAATCCGTAGGCCTAGTAGTCCGTCCACGAAGTATACAAGATTTGAGGCTTGTATAGTTTTTCAATGGCTCGTATGAAACATTGGACAGGCTGCCTTATATGCTTTACTTTTAGATAGTAAGTTAAGACAATCGACATCTTCAATTAAACATTCTGCAATTTTAATGGTTTAAATTTTAGCTTTGAATGTTTATTTTCATCGCATGACAGTGTTGTATGTATATTTTTCGTCATATTGTTGAAATGATGATATTTAAAAATAAAACCTTCTCAATCCTATAGTAATACGGCTGCTATTTGTCACACCAGACAAAGTAAACTAACACACATGCATTTTGTCACGTGATTGCAAATGCTCTATTCCAAGGGTCGGCAACCTAAGGAACGCAGATCAATTTTCAATGGCACGCTCCAATAATGTTTTTTTTATGGATGAAAAACAAGCAACGGCATTTTCTGGTTCTGAATCAGGAAAACTGACTGTTAAAGCCGATGTTTCTGAATGACATAGCGACACATTTCAGTGAGTTGAACTTGCATTTACAACGACCACTTGAATGGATTTGCATTGAAACTGGACATATATCTTGCCGTGAAATACGTTTTAAAACATTTACCTACATGTAGTCCTACATCCCTATATTAAGGCATATATTAGGATAGATAGTTAGGGCTTATTCAGCAGTACACCGAAGTACTTAAAGCAGAGTTTTCTAACCAAAAGCAAGACTTTCAAAAACTTTTCAAAAATGGGCATCCAAATGTGCCCTTTTGCGTAAAAAATCTGAAAGGAAGCTGCTTAGCTTAGGAAATTCATCTGCTATTCTCAACTGATAGGCATTCGCTCTTCTATTTTCAGCATTTGGTTCAACTTACACTTATAAAGAAATAAAAAAAAGTCAGTAGGCCTAATATTGAATCACGTGTGGAAACTTTTTTTTTATTAAAGGGAGATCATTAAAGCCTCTCTAAACCAGGGCAAAGTGCCCAAAGATTGGAAATTAGCCAATGTAACCCCCCTTTTCAAAAAAGGAGATAAATCTGACCCCGGAAATTATAGACCTGTTTCTCTAACAAGCATAACATGTAAATTACTTGAACATATAATATATAGTAGTATAGTAAATCATCTAGACAAACTAAATGCACTGTGCTCACACCAACATGGCTTCAGGAAAAATAGATCATGTGAGACTCAATTGATAGGCTTAATAGATGACTTGTCTAAGGGATTAGATAATAACAACCAAATTGATGCTATATTACTAGATTTTTCAAAAGCATTTGATAAAGTTCATCATTCTAGTCTTCTTAAAAAACTTAAATACTTTGGCATCTCTGGTCCCTTACATCAGTGGATTCAGGACTTTCTTATAGGCAGAGAACAAACAGTGATAATAAATGGCTCTAAGTCATCACCAATAACAGTAAACTCAGGAGTTCCACAAGGAACTGTTCTAGGGCCCCTACTATTTCTAATTTACATTAATGATCTGCCAAATTGCATCAACACAGGCACAAAAGTAAGATTATTTGCTGATGATTGCATAATTTATAGAATAATAAAGACAGGAAAA
The DNA here is from genome assembly GCA_949126835.1 of Anisus vortex. Lineage (NCBI taxonomy): Eukaryota > Metazoa > Mollusca > Gastropoda > Planorbidae > Anisus > Anisus vortex. The sequence continues at coordinate 23,301,956 of OX421508.1, forward strand.
GATAGTGAACTTTTACAAAAAGACCTAGATGAACTACAAAAATGGGAATCAAACTGGAGTATGTCTTTTCACCCAGAAAAATGCCAACTAATAAGGGTATCCAAGAAAAAGAAACAAATAATAACAAACTACTTCATTCGTGGTAAAGAACTAACTCAAACTAGCAATGCTAAGTATCTAGGAGTAATAATAAATGATAAGTTATCTTGGAACCCTCACATTGATGAAGTAATTAAAAAATCAAACAAAACATTAGGATTCATAAAAAGGAACTTTTACAAATGTAATAAGAATATAAAACTAAAATGCTATCTCACATTAGTTAGGCCTATACTAGAATATGCAGGATCTGTATGGGACCCATCAACTAAAGAAAACATTAAAAAATTAGAACAAATTCAAAAAAGAGCTGCAAGGTTTATAACTAGTGAATATTCCCAATTGACAAGAGTAACACCATTAGTCAAATCACTAAACCTAGAAACACTAGAGGACAGAAGGGCAAAGAGTAAAGTAGTAATAATACATAAGGCATTAAACTCTAATTTAGAAATACAACCCAATAACAATCTGTTGCAAAGCTCAGATAAACATAAAGACAAAAACACCTTCCTTGTCCCTTATGCGAGAACAAATGCATATAAGTACTCTTTCTTCCCGAGTGGCATTCGGGCATGGAATGGGTTGCCTGAACAAAACAGGAAAACCAATAACCTAACATCATTTAAAACATTAATAAAAATGCAAGACTAGACTCGGACCACGGATGAGCGTAGGACGCAATAATCTTCTTTATAGAAGGAGCGTCTGTAATGTATAAGATAAGATAAGATTTTATTGGGCTAATAATTTTAGTATGTTTCTTTTTTTTTTCTTTTATAAAATAATAAATGGCTTACAAATTATAATTAACAAACTTTTAAAAGCATTTGAAAAGTTAATAAATATATTATGACTAAAGAATTTATATGTATATTTTCAAACATTACATTAACTACCGAGGTTGGCTGATTGCAACGTATCTATTCCACTTAAATTCAATATCATTATATTGTTTTACCATAAACACTTACACATTAAAGGACATCTCAGTCAACTGACAATGTAATTAATATCAGTAAGTTATAATATTAAGTGGTGTAAGTGTTAAAGCTTCAACTTGAGTACCAAAAAATGTTTACATTTTAGACAATAATTATCATAAATGTGAAAGTTAAGACGACTAATAAAAATATTGTATTTGATATAAATGCAAAAAAAAATGATGATAATCACAAACACGTTAATTATTTTTATTAAATACAAGCTAAAGTCCCCGTTGCCCGGAGAAAAATGAAATAAGCCTGTATAAGCTACTATAAACATTTCAGAAACTACAATGAACAAAAAGATATAGGCTATCTTAGAGTTTAATGCCTTATGTATTACTGTATTATTACTACTTTATTTACTCTTTGCCCTTCTGTCCTCTAGTGTTTCTAGGTTTAGTGATTTGACTAATGGTGTTACTCTTGTTAATTGGGAATATTCACTAGTTATGAACCTTGCAGCTCTTTTTTGAATTTGTTCTAATTTTTTAATGTTTTCTTTAGTTGATGGGCCCCATACAGATCCTGCATATTCTAGTATAGACCTAACTAATGTGAGATAGCATTTTAGTTTTATATTCTTATTACATTTGTAAAAGTTCCTTTTTATGAATCCTAATGTTTTGTTTGATTTGTTAATTACTTCATCAATATGAGGGTTCCAAGATAACTTGTCATTTATTATTACTCCTAGATACTTAGCATTGTTAGTTTGAGTTAATTCTTTACCATGAATATAGTAGTTTGTTATTATTTGTTTCTTTTTCTTGGATACCCTTATTAGTTGGCATTTTTCTGGGTGAAAAGATATAGGCCTACCTTAGTTGGATTCCCATTTTTGTAGTTCATCTAGGTCTTTTTGTAGAAGTTCACTATCTTTTCCTGTCTTTATTATTCTATAAATTATGCAATCATCTGCAAATAATCTTACTTTTGTTCCTGTGCTGATGCAATTTGGTAGATCATTAATATAAATTAGAAATAGTAGGGGCCCTAGAACAGTTCCTTGTGGAACTCCTGAGTTTACTGTTATTGGTGATGACTTAGTCTTAGAGCCATTTATTATCATTGTTTGTTCTCTGCCTATAAGAAAGTCCTGAATCCACTGTTGTAAGGGACCAGCGATGCCAAAGTATTTAAGTTTTTTAGAAGACTAGAATGATGAACTTTATCAAATGCTTATGAAAAATCTAGTAATATAGCATCAATTTGGATGTTATTATCTAATCCCTTAGACATAAGTCATATATTAAGCCTATTAATTGAGTTTCACATGATCGGTTTTTCCTGAGCCCATGTTAGTATGGGCCCAGTGCATTAAGTTTGTCTAGATTATTTACTATACTACTATAAATTATATGCTCAAGTAATTTACAAGTTATGCTTGTTAGGGAAACAGGTCTGTAATTTCTGGGGTCAGATTTATCTCCTTTTTTGAAAAGAGGGGTTACATTGGCTAATTTCAGAAGTAATAATTTTAAAACTATAATTATTAGATTTTATTTACTGAAAACCTTTTAGGAAAGTTTAAAGTCCTAAAATTCTTACAATTTGTTTTTAAAAAAATAATATTAATGGCATTTTTTTTTTTAAAGTAGAAAAAAAAATAAAGCTGTCAGAGGGGAATCGATCACAGATCACCCGCTTGGCAGACGTCAGTTTTGTGTCACTGACTTATCTAGGCCTATATAATGTCTAATAATATTACTCCTCGTCAATAATATAGGACATTAAATTAATATTGTTTTTTAAGTTTTCTTTTAATAACTTAGTAAATTAAATGCATTCAGTTCTGTTTGGCTTGATATACTATTTTCTGGCAAGCCATTAATTAAATCATGCCAATTTGGACATCTCCTTTTGGCACTTTAACCTCTGACGTGTTTTCAAATTGACCAATGGGGATCGGATTACAGACAAACACTGACTTTTTATATTTAGCCTAAAGATAAAACGCTTTAACGATTTTCTCTATAAATAATCTCCTTTTGCTTTTGGCCTTGGTCTTGCTACGGAGTTACATTACTTGTCGTATAAAAATATTGTTTTAAAAGTATAATAGAGCAGGTTGACTTTTAGGCTGTTGGCACGCTGATTGATTTAGAAATCCACGTTTGGCACACTGTTAGCAAAAGGTTGCCCTGCTCTATTCTATACAGAAGATTATTGCGACCTACACTGATGCTTTGTCTAAGTAAGATTTATTCAGGTTTGGAATCTGGCAAGCCTGGCATTTAATTTTACAGGCCTGGGTAAATCATGAACCCTAGTTATAAATAAATGATTAAAATGTAATAGGAATAAATGAATTTGATATAAAGAAGTATTATGAGTTAACTACCGTATATCTTAAAACTGAAACCCATCATATATCTTCTTCACTCCTGGTACTGGTATTATAAATCTTAGTCAATAAAGATAAGTTTTGAGAGGGATTTAGAAACAATTTATTTTCATTTTTCTTAAAGCATATACAGAAAATTATGGGCCTTAAAATTGGAAATAATTTCAAATACATCTCTTATTAATATAAAGAAACATATTAAATTTGTATATATATAAACTCAAAAGATAATACATAAATACAATATATTACAAAATACTTTCTTGCTTATTTTCATTAGTACTGGACCGAAAAATTGCACTTAGAACCAAGATAAAATGAATTATAATTTTATAAAATTGTATAAAATAACATGAAAAATATTTTTTTGGTAGCACAGTGAGTAAGTAGAAATAAATATCCGATTCCAGGAGTATAATATCCAATCCATGGTTACACACACAAAGAGACAGATTAATAAAAAATGTTTTAATAAATTTTTCTTGGAAGCATTACTATTTTCTTTCAAAGCAGCCACAGATATAAAAGCAGGTGCGAAAATCCTCAGAGAAAAATGAACAATATTTTTATTGCAGCATCATAGCATAGACCATAATAAGATGGACCACTTGCTTATTTTATAGAGCTTATATGTAATTTTTTTCTGTGCGTATCAAAAAACGCTATCTTAAATGACTTCGACGCTCCTACATTCTCCTAAATGTTTCCGCTCTATACAACTTTTGATTTTAGTTATAATTTTTCAGCGAGGAAATCATACCGATTAAATAAAACGGAAGTGCACAGTAGAACAGGGAATCAGGAATTCCGAAAAGAAGTCTTTCGAGTCATCATTAAGCAGAAATACTAAAGCAAGAGGTCCATGTGTATTATAGTCTTTGATCATAGATAGACTTTGTTAAATATTATTTGGTTGGTGGATAGAAAAAGAAGTTTTGTCATTTATAAACTCACAATTCATTCTTTACAGCTTGTATCCATCCAAAAATTATATATTTCAAAGTTAATGGTTCAGGGCATTTAGACTTTTTTAGTTACAATATTTAAAAAATGATATTTAAACAAAAAATGTATATATTTAGAGGTACAAAAAATAGTTACCCAAAAATAAGTTGTAAAAAAAAAGACAGAATGCATTGATGTAAAAGAGATACAGGCCAAAGTTAAAATGATAAATGTTATAGGCAATCAAGAGATGTCCTTGGATAAACATGATTACTTCTGCAATCTTACCAAAAATAAAATGAATATATCAAAATGTGAATTTTTTTAAACCATAAAGCTGAAAATTAACATATTTTACTGGTCATTCCTAACAATGATTTAAAAAAAAAAAAACAGTGCCAAATTATAAGGGAAGTACCAGTATGTTATTTTTTCTGAGTAAAAATTAAAGTTTCCAAGCTTTACGAAAAATGGGGACAAAACCAATTGACAAAAAAACAACTAATAATACAAATAAAATATTATAATAAACAAGTCGGCCATATACACATAACTTAGCAACAGAAATATAAGTCGTAAAAATAAAATATAAGTAAGCGATCCCCATTGATTTAGGAACGAGAATAAAATATTTGTAATAAATAAATACACATAAGTAGAAATATTGCATAATTTATTTTATATATATATATATGGTGTATATAAGGTAAATAATATATATAGTGTATACTGGCTGGTGTGAATTATATACTGATTGTTGCTAACTACAACTAATAAACTTTTTTAACAAAAATTTTTTTACAAAAAAACAACAACTAAGAAAACAAGGAGATGAACTATGTCTTAATGCCTACAGAAAAATAATACAAAAATTCAACTGTTCCCTGTTTACTTTGGGGGAATATTGGCGAGGGACATTGACGTACTGGAGAGTTCAGGGTAGATACACAAAACAGTGTAATGACAGGATCAGATGTCAGTAGGTTGAAATACAACTGTATTGCATGCAAGATTAAAATGCTGCAGTAAAAATACTTTATTTACACACAATTTAAATCATACAGAATGCATGAAAAATAATTCATCAAGCCTCAAGAGAAACTGCAATAGCTTTCATATAAAGCAAAAAATGCTTGCTATATATTATCATACATTGTTGTTAAATTTCAAATCTCATTTTTTTAAATACTTTATTTCATATAGGTACATAATAAATGTCAGTCCATAAGGGCTAGTATGGCAGCCCCCACCAGCTACTGTTGTCAGGGCACACAAAGGGATCTGTGTGGCCAGCAAAACGCCCAGCCATCTTTACCCCTTCCCACCACCCCAAACAAATGTGTAGAATCAGGGCAAACCCTCCAGCCCCAGAGGGGGGGGGGGGCAAAATTTCAGACTGTTAAACACGGATTTGAATCGGCAACCTTTCTACTGTCAATCTGAATGCGCTTCTGCTAAACCACACTGTACCATAAATAACCTTTGCATATATACAACAAGCTAGACCATCAGAATTTACAACAACTGTATTTATATGCAGGCATTTTTTTGTCTTGTATGAAAACACCTGCACTTTCAGATCTATTTTCAAAATGACCCATGCGGTCTGTGTGACCTCCACTCTGTGACAGCATTACATTTCTTTATTTTCTTTTTTTGCCTTTATCTAACCTCCAAATTAGACTGTGTGACCTTGACAAAATAGTTCTAAATATTAACATAAACAGATACAAAATATTTATCAATACATCAACATACAAGCGTAAAATCTAATGAAGAAAAAATATAAAGATTTAACTGCAAACTAAATTCGCCAAAATTCATTCCTTAAGTCACAAGTTTGAAGTGAATATGTACATCTATTGCAAACATTGTAAAAAAATTGATTAATTTGATAGAGGGAGGGAAGGGAGCAAGGCTGCAGATTATTTGAAAAAAAAATGCTCCTTCTATGCTGCAATGAATTTGTTTTAAGTTGTTTCTTTTATACAGAAAATGGTTTCATATTCAGACATTCAGTTTATCACAAGAAAAGAGGTGTAGCAAACCACCAATAAATGATCACTGGCTCCATCAAGGCAGGCAAAGAAAAGTTTCTGTCAGGTGATATAAGAACTGGGTTGTGGTGTAGACTGTATGAGGGACTATTTGTTTTACATGCACCAATGAAAACTAGACTAATAGAGGGACTATTTGTTTTACATGCACCAATAAAAAATAGACTATAAGAGGGACTATTTGTTTTACATGCACCAATAAAAAATAGACTATAAGAGGGACTATTTGTTTTACATGCACCAATAAAAAATAGACTATAAGAGGGACTATTTGTTTTACATGCACCAATAAAAAATAGACTATAAGAGGGACTATTTGTTTTACATGCACCAATAAAAAATAGACTATAAGAGGGACTATTTGTTTTACATGCACCAATAAAAAATAGACTATAAGAGGGACTATTTGTTTTACATGCACCAATAAAAAATAGACTATAAAAGGGACTATTTGTTTTACATGCACCAATAAAAAATAGACTATAAGAGGGACTATTTGTTTTACATGCACCAATAAAAAATAGACTATAAGAGGGACTATTTGTTTTACATGCACCAATAAAAAATAGACTATAAGAGGGACTATTTGTTTTACATGCACCAATAAAAAATAGACTATAAGAGGGACTGTTTGCTTTACATGCACCAATGAAAACTAGATGAAGTGCTTTACACCTGTGCTCTGGTCCACAAATAAAGTGCTTGAAAGCTGCAGAACTGGCTTGACCAGGATTTTTAGTTTAGCAGCATATGGACTAACAATATGGACTATTGCTTAAACATTAAAGGAGGTCCTTCAGTAGAAGGATAAATCATTGTTGAAGTCATTTAAAAACAAGCATAAAACATTAAAACGTTTACTTAAAACATTATGCCATCATGAGTTCGGTTTACTGGCCCCCTATAATATAAAATAATCATCTGAGCAATGTAAAGAGAAGATTAAGTAAACAATGGTATAAAAAATGTACAGAAAAAGTGAATAAAACATCAACATGCACATCAATAAGCAAAGACTTGTACAAACTTTTTTATGAGTTGAAGTTTTGACAAATTGTAAGTGGAGGTAAAATGACCGACCGTGGGGGGAAATATTTCAATAGGACATGAAAGCTGCCGGACGTTGTTGCAAACTCTTTTAATTTGAAGTTAGTTAAAAGTCTTCCCTTACTGCCCATTTCAGGCCCTTAGGGCCAGAGCTCACCAGGGAGATTGTGTGTCCAGCCACTGTATGTAAACACACCATTCCAAGTAATTTATTGGTAAAAAAGTATAATTTGAGGATCTTTTTTTACACCCCATTGGTCCATAGCGCTGGTTAAGCAACTTTTACTAGTTACTATGGCCTGGGCAGACAATGGGATTTCCCCAAAATTTATATCAGGTACCCTTTAAAGAGCTGGGTAGACTCAAGCATGCCCAATGCTGACTTTTTTTTTTAAAACCCAGATTTGAACCGCCCAGACCTTCAAAATGGGAGCATATATCCATGGCCATATCCCATAAAAGATTTACTTCACCAAAGTGTCTGCTTCCAGCTCTAATGAATTATCTTCATGCGCCCACCAAATTCATGCCTCATTATTCACAACATGTAATAATATACTGTTGTATGTAAAACAAAAAAAGGGAAGTTAGTAATAAAGTGTTAACACAGTCCAATGGTATAAATGTTAACACAGTCCAATGGTTATTCTACAATGACAACTATAAATGCAAAGACAAATCCGAAACGCAAGTTGAAAGAAATAAGGGAGCTAAAAAACCTCCCACTACCCTGTTTGGTGACATTTACTTCGGGCTATCCTCTCAGTCTCTTGGCTTCATCCTTGACATCTCCGCTGTCATGTTCAAAATACATGAAGTCCTGAAATGACAGATCAGAATCAAATTGTTAAAACTAGTTACATTTTTAACACTTACGAAAAATTGGACACGTTCTAATTTCTTTTATTACTCCTGTGTTGCAGAGGTTGCCCCTGCCCACAAGAAACTGTGGACCACTTCCTGCTTGAGTGCCCTGGGCTAACCGACCTCATCGCACCTTGCTCCCCCCTCAACCTACCTTTACCAACACATTATATAGCAGTATTGAACAACTGAAAAAGACTTGTAAATATGTTTGTCTGGCATTGACTGCAAAAGAGCAAACAGCTCTGCAGACTGGCTAATAGAAGAAGAAGCAGAAGAATTACTCCTGTGTGGGTGTTTGACTATAGAATTTAATGCTCATTCAAAATATGAAGAAAATTATATTCATCTAAAGAGACATAAAGGGGGCACAATTCTTGATTAAAGACAGAAATGAAAAGCAGTTCTAATAATCTAGTTGTTGTTGTTTTTTTTTATATACATTTTTTCTTTGAAATTTCTGGTATTTTCTGTTTTATGGCAAAAACGGAGATCAATGGAGACCAGGAAAACCAGTAACTTAACAACATTTAAAACATTAATAAAGATGCAAAATCACTAAATGCTAGAGGACAGAAGGGCAAAGGGTAAAGTAATAATACATAAGGCATTAAACTCTAATTTAGAAATACAACCCAATAACAACCTGTGGCAAAGCTCAGATAAACATAAGGACAGAAACACTTTCCTTGTCCCTTATGCGAGAACAAATGCATACAAGTACTCTTTCTTCCCGAGTGGCATCCTTGCATGAAATGGGTTGCCTGAACAAACCAGGAAAACCAGTAACTTAACATCATTTAAAACATTAATAAAGATGCAAGACTAGACTCTGACCACGGATGAGCGTAGGACACAATAATCTTCTTTATAGAAGGAGCGTCTGAAAAGTATAAGATACAAGATTACACTTACAATAAGGAAAACAGCTCCCAGGACCGTAGCCTTTGTTTTCACATCAAGGTCCAAGGGAAAAGTAACTCCAAAGTTGTCTGCATCTGTAAAAACTTCCTTGGCCAGCCCAGACCATTGCTTGGTGATTTGTCCGACGTGGGTTTGTTCATCAGTTGAAGTCACCTGTCCACAAAAACATTATAGATGAACAAATTTTAGATATACTTAGTGAATTTTTAGATACACAGTATGCAGTTTCAGTTACATATAAAAATATTTTTTTTAAATCATGAAAATAATGTGAAATTTAAGTAAATAGTACCAAATATAATTATTAGCTTTTGTTTTTGAAACTGAGAATTTAATTTGGTAATAAAAAAAAAGTAATCCCATCAAATTGATCATAGGGTCGATGAAGCAGCGTCCACCAGTTTCTGTGGCCACTGCATACTAGGGGATTGTGTGGCCAGCACAATACACAGCCGCCTTTACTTTGCCCCAACTAAGGTGGGGTACCCATCAGAGCTGGATAGACTCAGGGACACCCTTCAGATCCGGGAAAAAATCCTAGACCTCACCAGGATTCGAACCCAGGACCTTCGGTATGCCAGTCGAACACGCTGCCGCTCTGCCACTGTGTCCCTTTAAGTTAATATAAATTGAAATTTTTTCTTTCAGGTCTCTCAATGACAATTATCCATGCGCCAAATTCTTCCAGAGTCTTACCTCAAACTCAATGTCACCGCAGATGTTACACCTGCAGCACGGCCCTTTGATGCGCAGCATAGTCTGATCCTCCGCGTTGTTGATCATATACTTAGGGTGGCAGCAGCTCCACGCCTGGCGGACGTAGCCAATCACAGAGCCCTTAGGAGCCTCCACCGTCAGTTTCTAGAACACAATACAAGAAGAGATTCATTCAGCCACCCAAATGTATTGCTCTTGATTTAAAATGTTTTTTAGAATATGTGCATTTTTATGTAAGAGCAATAAGTTTCTAAGCTTTTTGCACTTTTGCTTTGGGATTTCACAAGATGGAATCAAAAATGAAAACAAGTAATTCTGAAAGGCTTTACATTCTTCAGCAGTGTCCCTGTAAAAACATTGTGGCTCCATCACAGTTTGGGAACCACTTTGTTGGTTGATTATACACATTCATTGCCCACATTCTTATTACAAATGTCCATAAAAGTAGAAACATAAGCCCGTCTGACCAAATTTCCGGTAAAACAGCTTTCAGCCATTTCCGTAGCCATAGCATAATACTAGGGGATTGTGTGGCTAGTACAATGCCCAGCCATCTTTCACTTTTCCCTAACTAATGATTTGAACCCAGGACCTTCGGTATGCCAGCCAAATGCACTGCTGTTCAACCACTGTGTCCCATGCAAATGTCCATATTATCTGTAAATATTTTGTTTTGTGAGAAAATATGTTGATCCATTATAAGTAAAATCACATCTTTAGTTTCATCTTTTTTTTCTCTTTTTTTTGCATCTATGGTGAAGCTATGGTCAAAAATTTTAGCAAACATGATGACCATATCATCAGAAGTTTAATCAAACACAATGAAATTTCTACAAATGAAGTAAGGTGCCATGAAATGTCTTTTAAATCTGTGAGAAAGACAGACAAGGATTGGAAACTGGATCATTCAACAGAGCAATATAACATTTAAGCTTGTAAGACTAGCCAGATTCTGCATCAATGTATTCTTAAGGCACATTTAAAAGTAACAATGCATGCAAAGTATAAGAAAGAGAGAGGACATGACAGATCACATGACTTGCCTGCAGGCAACACGGGCACCAGCAAGTACTGCACCGGAGTGGTCTGGACAAATGCATGATCTCCTTCTTGTGGTTGTCCATGATTTTCATGTCGAACGGACGAGCTGAGCCGCAGCAGTTTCTTGTGCAACAGCAAGTATCTTTTTTTTTTAAAGAAAGAAAAGGTATGCATGCCAATAGAGAAGATGACACAGCTTTGTGTTCTTTGGAAACATTATTTTTAGTTTAGCTTTCTGAAAGATAGTTCATGATGTTTAGTTAACTAAGAGATAGTTCGTAATGTTTAGTTTAATTTTACAATCCGAAAGATCATGATGTTTTGTTTACTTTACTGAAAGATAGTTCGTAATATTTAGTTTAGCTATCCGGAAGATCAGGATGTATAGTTTAGCTTTCTGAAATATATTTCATGATGCTTCGTTAACTAAAAGATAGTTCATAATTGTTTAGTTTAGCAATACAAAAGATCAGGCTGTTTTGTTTACTTTACTGAAAGATAGTTCATAATGTTTAGTTTAGCTATCCGGAAGAACAGAATGTATAGTTTAGCTTTCTGAAATATATTTCATGATGTTTCGTTAACTAAAAGATTGTTTATAATGTTTAGTTTAGCAATACAAAAGATCAGGCTGTTTTGTTTAATTTACTGAAAGATAGTTTATGATGTTTAGTTTAGCTATCCGGAAGATCCGGATGTATAGTTTAGCAATCTGAAAGATCAGGATTTTTTAGTTTACTATACTGAAACTGAAAGATAGTTCATGAAATAGTGAGAGAATGAAAAAAAGTGCTGAGAATTAGAACAGCTTTAATGAAAATAAAACAACATAAATGTTCTATGGAGTCAATAGATAAATAAATAACCTTATTTATATAATATGTAGCCTACACATAAAAAAACGGAAACAACAACAACACAGATCTATGTGGAAATATCAAGGAGTGAAAGCTCAATAAATACCTTCAACAGCAATGTACACTCTCTGGTTCATAGAGTTTTTAATCTCATATTTGTTGTTGGTTTCAAAACCAGTAAAAGCTGAAAACAGAATATAAAAAAAAAATTTTTTGTTATCAAACTTTAAACTTTGTATTTAATCTTCTTTAAACACCCATACATGATATACTTTAAGCAGAGAGTTTTCCTTTTTTAGGCAGAACATTTCATGCAAAATGTACCCAAATAAATAGTAAAATAGACTTTGATCTATTGAAGTTTTTATTTCTAAGCAGAACAAGTCTAATTTGGACAGTCAGAAAAAACATCATTACGCATCATTATGAAGCACAATTTTAAGCATTAGCTTTATATCACACACAATCACCTAATATGCCATGGCCATAGAAAGTGGTGAATGCTTCACCAGCCGTATGGATCAATTTTCATTGGAAAGAATTACTTTGCTTACTTTTATTTATATCACAGTTAAAATTCTGCCGTTACCATTTCATTAAACATAGTCAGACATATAATCTAAATATGAATTTATGTTGTAAGTTGTTTAGCGAGACTGGAGAGAAGTTAGATTTGTGTTATTGATTGAAATACACACATTCAAAAGCCTTATGATTTTCTGTATTATCTGCTACATAAACTCAACTAGGACCAAGAAAAGTGACCTGTATGTTCTTCTAGCATTTTAAGACAAATTTATCATCACTGATAAATGAATAGCGTCAAAAAAGAGAAATATTTTATAAATGCATTACTTCCGTTAAATAACATCTATATAGATCAGGACAAAGTGGTGGGCTTGTATATTTACTCCCCGAGTAGTACAATAGAATAAATTATTATCTATTTATTATCATGGTCTTTGCCAGAAATCTGCATTTGTCTCTTGATAAATGGGAATGACCCTTAGTTACACTGTACTATCTTCTTGACTAGACTGTTTAGTGAAGACACAATTTTCAGTTTTCTTTGTGTTATTATTGCCCACAGGTTGATCCGTGGATTTTACTAAATTTAAACATGAATAACTACTCTTATTTCTTATCTTTGAAAAAAAACAAGAAACCATTATCTGCCTACAGTTAAACTCTTTATACATATATAAAGGTAAAATGGTTTTATCCCAAAGATTTAGTTAGCTAATGTACAAATCAATGGTAGTTTAGCTTTATTTTGGGGGAGGGGGCATGGTGGCAGAGTGGCAGGGCATCCAAAGGTCTTAGGTGAAGGGTAGAATTTGTTCCTGATTCTGGAGGGTGACTTTGAGTCTGCCCAGCTCTGATGGGTTATACCTGACATTATTGAGAGCAAAGTAACTGTGGCTGGGCATTGTGCTTGCCACACAATTCCCTTATATGCTGTGGCCACAGATATTTGTGTACCCTACTTCACCTATGGATCAATTTTGATCTGACAGGATTATTTTACTTTATCTTTAGCTTTATTTAATCACTTTTCAATCAATATTTGCATTTATTTCTATTCGTCTAATCACCAAAGGTGTTAGCGTAAGTCTTAAAACTCTCTAAACATGATGTTTACCTTCCAAAGCTTCGATTTTCTGCTTGACCAGTAGCTGGTCCACTTGTGTGAGATAATCTAGTCCTGGTGGACAGTTAACTGGAGGAGCCTGTGGGCTCGGTGACCAGCCTGCAGGAACTGGGGGTGCTGTAAGTTGAAAGCACATACACTCAATATCCAGTTTAGTTACAATTGTCCTTTTTTTTTGTTTTTATATAAGACAAGAATATTTTTTAGTAAACAGATTTCATTTAATTTTTATGAGCTCACCACAATGATACTACTATAGATCTAAAGATACTACTATAGATCTAATGATACTACTTTATATCTAATGATACTACTATAGATCTAATGATACTTACTATAGATCTAATGATACTACTATAGATTTAATAGAATGTTTGTGACAAAAATTAACTTTGCGTCTCCAAACTCACCTCCTGGCATTGGTTGCACAGCTACTGAATCACTGGAAGGCTGTGTAAAGCCTGGGTTGGGATGACCTCCAGGCATGGGCTGCATTGCAATGACCTCACCCTGAGGCTGCGCGTAGCCTGGGTACGGCTGACTAGGAGGAGGGTACCCTCCACCCACTGGGTAGCCTCCCCCTGCTGGATAGCCTCCCCCTGCTTGGTAGCCCGCAGCAGGTGGAGCTAAGTCTGGGTAGAAGCCGGCAGGCGGAGGAGCAGAAGGCTGACTGGCTGGTGTACTGTATGGTGCTGGCCCAGGATAGACCTCTGGTGGAGGTGGCTTTTCAGACATTGTTTATCAAGCTAGTTGTCAAGCTGAGGAGTGAAAAATGTATAAGTGTACATTAATTGTGTTATCAATGGCTTTATAATAATAATAATAATGGTGCTTGTATAGCGCATATCCCGTTGATGACAGTTCTATGCGCTGATGACAGTTACAAAATACTGACAACGAACAACAGACTAAAATGTAAATATATATACATAAGTCTATAATATTAATTGTGCTATCAATTGCACACTCAATTTTTTTAAGATATGTAAATTAAGAATCAGAGCCTAGAAGAAATATTTGTTTAGATTATAGACACTAAACATTTTTTTAAAAGAATTGCTCTAAAAATATACCAAAACAATATGTGGCATCATATAGCACCACCATTTTGAACATGTTGATTTTCTTTGTTAGGCCTATTTGTATTCTTAGAAGGTTATAGGCTAATTATAATAGATCTGTATTATTAGAAACTATGTTTAACAATGGTTATAAGTAAGTTATAACAATGGTCAATATTTATAGGCTATATAGGCCTACTATGGGAAAGCTAGGCTATAGTGTAGGCCTATACTATAGCCTATAGGCCTAACAAAATTTAAAAGTTAAAAAAATTGTTGACATTTAATTATTCATCCCCCTCTTCCTTTCAAGTCCGTTGGGAAATTAAAACATTTATAAGTAATATAAGTCAATGAATTATTGTTTGCAAATTTTTCAGAACATGTCAATGGTTAAATACAACTATTATAAATATAAGTAGGCCTAAGCTTAGGCCTACACTGCCCATGCACTACGTACACTGCAGTGATATGTTGTTTGTTGCCTTAATTGTCTCATATCATATATAGCCTGTCATATATATTATACACTACACAATAACATTGACATATATTATATAGGCTATCGGCCTATGCACTTATATAATAATCAATATAGGCCATATAGGCCTATATTATATCCTAGATCCTATAGATAGGCTACATAGGGCCTACTATATAGGCCTAGACCTAATAAGCTATAGGCCTATAGTAGCCTATAATAGCTATTATCAGAAATTATAGGCCTATAGGCTAAATTAGTATAAATTAGATTGGCCTATCTATATAGTGTATAGTAGGCTACTAAAGTTAAATAGACTAGCCTTCCTTATTACCTTATATATATAGGCATAGGCTACTTTTATATAAATACTATTATGATTACTACTAATACTACTATAGTACTATGCTATATAGATAGGCCAATCTAATTTATACTAATTTATATAATTTCTGATAATAGCTATATTATAGGCTACTATATAGGCCTATAGTTATGTAGGATCTAGGATGCATTATTCATTATAATTAATCCTACCAGAGTAGTCAAAACAAGTTTATAATCACTGACAAAAATCTCGAAAGAGGCATCAGAAATGTCCATGAAATAATACTAAAAAAATAGGGCCTGTATAGCCAGTATAGGCCTACCTTTATTAATTATTAAATGTTTTTAAAAAACCATTAAAATAGGCAAAATTCTATATCTTACAACACAGAATAACTCAGTAAAAAAAAGTCAAAGATATGCAGAAATCTAGTAATCTATTAGTGTTTACACTAGTGACTCGAAAATGTATTTTTGTACTACTCTACTAGTCTATGATCTAGTACCGGTACAGGCTAGTCTATATTTGTAACCTACGTTGTTTTTTTATTTACGTAAGCCGTAAGCCTATGTAAGTAGGGCATGTAATGTAGCAGCAGTAGCATCAATATGAGCAATATCTGTATTGTGTAATACCTAAACATTAGTCATTGGATAAATAAACTTGGAACAGTGACTAACAGTAGCCTAACATGTTCTTACTATAGGCCTAGACTATAGACCTATAGGCCCTATAGCCTAAGCCTACTGATCTACGTTACTGTAGCACTGCTGTAAACTAGTGTTAAGTAAACTGTAGCCGAACTGACTAAACAACAGTCATTAAAAATCTATACATTAATTCACTAATCCATAGCGTTAAATTACAAATTAGACACATATAATCCAATCTGTTTAAATGTAAGCTATCACTTTATGACTTATATAATAATAAGTTTTAAATAAGTTATATTTATGCTAAAATATCTGTGAAGCTTTTATTCAGAAAAAGTCGCACCGTGGTACGTTGCACTCTTAAATCAATATATTCATTGCCACATAACTCGACTAAAGCCTAAAGTAGGCTAAAGTTAAAGCCACTTTACACAAATATTCCAAAGCTAGCGATACGATAAAAACAAATGCATCGATTTCAAGAGAGCTTTTTGTTTTTGTATTTCATTCGAATAAAAAGAAATGTGAAAATTGTTTTGTTTGTTTACCGAGTGAAATTGTTTCGTTGCAAACAGAACAGAAGATAATAATAATTGTCTAGATTATGACTCTACGGGGCCGAGCTATATTTAGAGCTCAAACAGAGCTCGCCTCCACGCCCTCCGCAGTTTTATTCTAGAAGGCCTACCATAGAATAGACAGTATAGCCTATAGGCCATAGGCTATATATAGGTATAGGCCCTATATTCCCAATATTTATCACAACGTTTGCCAAACCTGTTTTTCTTGACCGGGTTATTTTGATAATTTTACTTTCCGACCTACTAATATTTAAATTTAGATTCTATATACATAGGCCTAGCCTATAGATAGGCCTATATGACAACAGGGCCGTATTTAGGATTGTGGGGGCACCTCGTGGCCTCACCCTGCCTTCCATATTAGCCTATACTTCAGAAAAGTGTCGTTAATTGAGTTACCTTCTGTAAAATCATAAATCGTATGTTGCGCTTAGCTGGACTGCAGCGCTTAAAATTGCAGGGAAATAAATGAATTTTATTTTACATTTTCAACGAAAGAATTGGGATGTCACCAAGGACTACTGAAGTCCTTGGATGTCACTAAAAAAATTATTTTCGTGATGTAGGCCTACGTGTGGAAGTGTGGGGGCCCTTAAATTGTTCCAATGGAACATGCGGGACATGCCTGAATACGTACGACACTGTATAACAGGCCTGCGTATATATGCTATATATAGCGCTTATTTTAACCTATATATAGGCCTATAAGTAATTAAATTATATGATATAGGCCTAACTAATTTAACACACGATGTGCCGATGGGGCATATTAAATTGTGGCCGCGAGCGGCAGCGCCTTCGACTGGCGTTCTAAAGGCTAGGATTTGTTCCCGGGACTGGAGGGTGTCACACTGTCACTGATTCGAGTCTACCCAGCTCCGATGGGTGGGCCTACCCTGTGATTAGTTTGAAAGTAAAGGCGGCCGGGCATTGTGCCCCTTATGTTTTAGTCCCTTATGGGGGGGGGGGAGATTGGATGGCCTACTTCTCGAATGAATGCGTGTTGTAGGGCCTTATGCCTACGTAGGCCTACTTATATTTATATAGATCTTATACTTATACGTTTACAGATGTTCCTTCTAGATAGAAGATTATTACGTCCACTAGGCCCAAAAACTCCTGCAGGGCGGCAGGGTTCCGTCGGTGGCAGGGACCGCGACCTGTCAGTTGGTTTTTGGTTGACAGTCCGGTGAACTAACCGCTGGACCAGCCGGCTTCACTAAGATCAGACTAAGGAACAATGAATACATATGTTAGAAGTTAACTTCTTATTTATTTACACTCAAACTGTTTTATACAAATGTTTCCCTTTTAATAGGCTCGAAAGGTTTCATAAAAGATTGGCACTTTATTATTTTATTTAAAAAAAGGCCTACGTTTATTTTTATCGCTATTATTTTTATTTTACTTTTAAATAAAATAAATGATTTCCCCTTGAATTGAAAAAAAAACGGGATAGATAAATGGGAGACAACGAAGAAAGTTACTGCAATAACTCTAAAGAGTAACACTGATACCCGATACATGTAGAGCTGGTGCTACCCAAGCCCTTGAAACTGAGTTAAATGGTGTGCTGGATGCTCTGGGAGAAATCTCTTCATATCTCTTTATGATGGATACATGACATTAGTTATTAGTTGGGATAAAGTATAAAGACCACATTTGCAGTTAGTTAGGCAAACTATAAGGCCTTAAAAAGCTTATTTAATCAGGTTTTATTTTTTAAAGAAGAAGAAATTTTAACAGGAAAAAAATTACAGATGTAGGCCTATTTTAACAGGCCTACTTTAAAACAACCAATTTTATTACATCCCAATTTAATAATCAAATTAGAACTGTATAAGGCATAATAATTAATACACAGACTATAGATCTTGCACAGATGGGGAAAACTGCTAAGTCTAAGTGAAATAAATGAGGTGGCTAAAGCAAGCTGTTTCTCTATGTTCCCAAGTGCTACATAGTATACCCTACCTTAGGGATGAATGTAACAGATGTGTTAAATTGTTTATAAAAATCACACAATATTAGAGGAGAATCATGTTTAATGTACCAATGTTATTTAACAGCTTTTTATATATGGATTTTTATTGATAACCATAAAGTGATTTAATTACCTTTTTTTTTTTTAGCTATTTATTTTTTATTTGCAAAGATTTTATATAGACCATTTTGACAAAATGTAAATGATTAATCATATATAATTTTTAAGCATAAATCAAAATCAATCAATAATAATAGACCAATTTAATTTAATAAAACAGTATATTAAGATATTTCAAAATCTTTATTCAACTGTAAAGGAAACAAAATATAATTATCCTTTTAAATAGAAAGAGGCATTTTAATTGGGACATTTTTTATTGATATAATGTTTGCTTTGTAAAATAAAGAGGTTTGTAAATTCAAAATATCAAATATATAACTTTATAAAATAATAACTACTTTAAAACTAGCTTTAATGCATTATAATAAAAGAAGGAATATTTGAAAAGTTTAATCAAATCAAGATACTTTGATATGCTGCGGTATGCTAAGTTTCCCTTGCTCGATTACTTTAGACACAGTGGGTGAAGTAGATATCATCAACTACTGTGACCATAAAATGCAAGGGAATCAAGAAGCCAGCACAATGCCAAGCAAATATTTAACCATATTACTCTTGCCTCTGCTCATAAATAGATGTCATGTACAGCAGCACACTATATTGGCCCAATAATGGTACAATATTAGCCCAAGTTTTAAATATTAGCTCAATATAGTAGCTATATTAAAACTGGGTAGAGTCAAGGTGATTTTGACATGACCCCAAAAATATCCCCTCCCCTTTTCCGGGCTTTGGTATGAACAATAAATGAATCCCAGCAATGGACTACATCAGCCAACACTGTGAGAATATTATGTATACATTAGTTATTATGAAGACTCAAAAGACAGGAGAAAATAATGAAAAGACTTAAACCATGGATATGTGTGGAGCATATTAATCTGTTGACCTATCTTTATAAAAAGAAATGCTGGAAGGATTTGAGGATGAAGTTACATGTTCATCATTAACAAATAAAAAGTATAAAAAAAAACTGTTCCATGCTCACATGTATTATATCTTTCTAATAATAACTATTTGTAAAAAGAAAGTCAATTAATCTTATTACAGATCTATAGCTCATTTCATCCACATTTTTTTAAATTTGTTTAAATCTCCAATAGCATTCTTATGTTGAAAAGTTCAATTGAATTTATTGTTTGTGTAATCAAATCAAATAGCATTGTTATGTTGAAAAGTTTACTTTAATTACCCTAGTTGTAAGCCCAAAGCCCATGTATAACAGCTGAGCACAGCCCCCCTCCCCCATATGAATTTGATGAGCTAGGTATTTAATTTATTGTTTGTCTAATCACAATATTCTGTTAACATAAAAAGCATAGTAAGAATTTTTAATAAGAAAAAAAGAGGCAACATACAACTATTTTGATTTCTGCTTATAACAGAAACATTAACAAATGTGATCAAAAAAAGATATAAATAATATAAAAAAATAATATAAGTATATAATGCAGATGTGTACACATATATATATTTATTTTGTTCATTTTTTTGTTCTTCTAGACAATCTAAATTAAGCCAATCTTAATTATAGATAGAAAAAAAGCTTAGAAAGAAGTATTTTTCTTTCTAAAAGTTTAAATTCTTTGAATGATTTTGTGATAACTAAATATAGATTCAAAATCTAAATATAGATTCAAAATCTAATTGTTTTCTTTAAGCAATATAAGAAAAGGTCATAATAAAAATAATAAGTGAAGGACATCCTATTAATCCCGACACCTACATTATAAAATACAAATCTAGACCAACAAGTTTGTTGATTGTATTTAAATGACATAATTGCCTTCATGGCATTTTTCTCTAACAAACAATAACAGCATAAACCAAAAACCTTTGAAAGTTTATATTTATCTACCAACCAGTTATTTAGGAAGCATATATTAAACCAAGTACATAATGTTTCTATTTAAAAAAAACAACAACAAAAAATTAAATACACAGAATAAATTACAGCTCAATTTGTATAAAACTAAAGACACATTAATTACATATGGCAGTAGCTTATGAATAATTGAATATAATGCAATATACTTGAATACTTTTAATGAACAGGTAAAATGAACAGATGAATAATATACTTATATTCTAATGCAAATTATAAGTAGTCCCCAGTTACATAAAGAAAAAAGAATTACAATCTTAGGAAACTGATTCCGTAATTTGTTACAAAATTTTAACAAAAACATCTGGATGAGTTTTAATGTTTGTAAGTTGAATAATTGAAAACCATATAACATTGTGCAATATAAAAAGATTTATCATTTCCTGTATTTATAATTAATAGTTAACAAGCCAATATTTCTTTAGTTGATACAAAATGTTACTTCTAATACAAATAAAAAAAAGTTAATATTGAAACTAGACAAAAAAGATTAGATCTTTACAAATTGCATGAAAAGTATAAAATTTTGAATATGTATTTATTAATTTGATATAGTTTATAGACATAAATAAAATAATTAAAACTGTTTGATTAATTAACAGCAAGTATCCTTCAAATGCTAAGAGAAAGGTAAAATAAACAATACATTTCTTGGCAAATGTTATTAAATCAGAAATATTTTGTTTATTTGGACAATGTGTCACAAAATTTGTTTAAATTATATGCTAAATTCTTGCAAAGAATTGGAGATATACTAGCATTTTAATTAGTATAAATGAAAAATGTAATACCATAATATAATTGATTTTTACTGACTGCCACTAAAAAGGAAATGCACTCACTACATCTTAAGGTGTAGAATATAAGAAATGCACAAGGAAAAAAATTACCCCTCACTGGCTTGTAAATAGAAATGTTAATTAATTGTGTGAGTCAAACCCCTAACCGAAGTCAATACAGATGCATTTAGAACAAAATATAAAGGCATGCGGTTGTTTAGTTTTCTTCTCTCCACTGGTGGTAGTAGCCACTTGAGCGGCTCATGTTGTGGTGCTGGCCGTTGGGAGGCCCAGAGTACCTGAGCTGGCTGGAGCTGTTCAGGCTTGAGTTGTGGAAGCTGTTGCTGGGGTGGGAGCCCAGGTGTGGGCGTCCGCCGCTGCTGCTGAAGCTCTGCTCGTGGAGGACTTGCTCCAGCTCCTGCTGCGTGTCTAGGATCTGAACGTGGAAAGGGGAGCCAGGAACATCAACTCCAGACCAGCTGGTGCATGAAAATAAATAGAAATTGTTTTGTTTTTTAACTCAAATAAAATGAGATTCAATTTTTATGTGTTATCAAAAAACGAATATTTATATATTAAAACTAAAACAAAACAAAAATTGTTTATTACTAAACTGATTTTTACAACTGGGAAAAAACAAGATTTTACAGGAAGTGATGAAAAAATAAAGGGAGATAAGCAATATTTTCATTTATAGTAACATTTTAAAACCTTAGTAACTAAAAACCTTTTCTGGTTTTAGTGTTGATATTTCAATTCTATTGATGTCCAAAGCTAGTGTTTTTTTTAATGACATACAACCTATTGCAGTAATGAACAGATTAAATATTTTTCAAAATGCATGACACATTTTTGTGTGTGTCTATTCTCTTTAATTCTCAGATGTAACTAAAAACAAATAATTCTATGTACCGGACATTGATTATGTATAGGCCAGTAACAGATGGATAGTATCTACATAAAATGGTTCGATCCTTTTGACTTTCCCTGTACATCTCAACCTGGAAAGCTCCTGCAGAATAAAAACGATAACAGGAAACAATAAGAGAAAAGTCATTTTTTGTTGGAAATTTAATTTAAAAAAATGTTTTTACAATTGTAGATTCTTCTGGTACGTATTTAATATTTTTAGATTTGGAACAAAATAATTTGAATTGTGCTTCACTAACTAAAAAGCAAATCAAACCTTTAGGGCCTCTTATTCTGACTGTCAACTGTCCAGCGCCTGCACCTTTGGTCTGCACAATGAACTGACTTTGGAAGTTGGCCAGGATACCATGTTCAACTCCAGGGCCGCTCACTCTAACTTTAGATGCATCCGGCTGTGCTGATACTTTAAAAGCGTAAGGACTTCCTGGAAATAAAAAAAACTGATTATACAGCTTCACCAAAAAAAAAACAACAGTAAAACAACAAGTCACATATTTGTCTATTACAATACCACATATCAAAATAACTATTTCTCAATACAACTAGTATAAATTTTGAAACTTGAAAAAAGTCTTAAACCTGGCTTAGCTTTATAACAAGAGTAACAACTGAAGAAAATAATTTTTTTATCTCTATTGTAAGCTTAAGTGAAGTAGTAAAGTAATTATTAAACTATCCCATCATAGTGTGCTATATTTATATTATATCAAAGTGAATTCTATGTTAGCTCCATTTCAAAATTTAATCTTAACAATGAAAATATGACATATCTATAATTATAATATCATTCCATATAAAGACAATTGATTAAATAATCTAATAATATTTAAAATTTCTGTGAAAAAAACCTTTGTACATTATTGAACCTTTGATAAAGTCTTTTAAATAATTAGTTACACATATCATTACTTAGGCATCATTAAAGTTTGTATCATTATCCTCTTTTTAAGAACCATATTTGCACAACTAACCTTGCACATGCTCTCCGCCATATTTAATCTGTAGAACATGTTTACCAACTTCTTGGGGTCTCACCACCAACCTATATGTGCCGTCATGGTGATCGCTGAGCTCACAGTAAGCCACTTTTGTTGGACCCATACAATAGGCAGTAAGCTCCCCTGATCATGAAAAGAAACTGTTATAATGAACTGTTCAATTTTTACCAGCAAACTATTTTTTTCAACCCAAAATTTGCTAATTCTACAAAATTACATAAATTAGTTGTAAAGCTTGTTAACATCTCTCTCATCTCACTAAGACACAAATAAACAAAGAAATTTTACCACTGAAAAGGATAGAGCTTCATTTAAAGTAATTCATTAGAAAAGCCCAAAAAAGATAATCTAATTTTTTCCATAATTGTTATAAGGCCTACTTTTAAGATGGATTAATTATAGATATTTTTGTTGAGGTTTATTTTTTGTAGCAGCTTAGTTGAATTTTAAAGAGTTTCAAAAATTAATCGCATCTTTGAAGCAAAATTTGTAACCTTAATGTTTTTAGTTTATTTAAATGAGTCCTTACAAAACTTCTAATCACCACAGCCCAATGCTGTCAAAAAGAAATGTTAAGAAGATCTATTCTAGATTAATGTACAAACTAGTTAAACAAACTATTAAACACAACATAGATATATATATATATACTAAAAACATAGACTAGTCAAATGTGATTTTTGTTTTTTTACAAGGCGTGCATGTTAGAAAGTAATGAGATGTAGACAATGAGATGTAGGCTGTATTACTGTATTATCTATCTGAAATCTAAGCACCTGTATTCCAGCTCAAATCTGCACTTTATTCAATAATTATTAAATATGATATTTCCATTAAACACTCTAGTATTTTAAACTAAACTTTAAAAAAACAAAGTTTTACTTTGATCTGAAAAAAAAACTTGTAACAACTTAACATGATCAATACAGAAAAAAAATTGAAGAAGATGGGTAAATGATAATAAAAAAAACAAATAGATGAATGGTAGAATTGAGAAAGAAACTAAAAATATTTACCTGGTCCTGCTTTCCTGGTATCTATTCTGAAATCTAAACTGTTACCCATCAAACCACCTTTGAGACCTTCTCCGTTTACAACAACACGGTTTGGGTAGGAGGCGCCAATGACATTAACTTTGTACGGCGCTCCGCGGAGCTAAGACAAAAAATATAACACTATTTAAAATCTTTTATTTTTAAAGAGGCATCTCATCACAAAACAAAATAAAAACTATTGTGAATTGTAAACAAAGTTTTAATTGTATGGATATTTACCAATAGAAGGAAATGAGTTTCATCCTACCTGTCGGCCATTCCAGGAAATGTTGAGTAGATAGGCACCCGGGATGACGGGTATATAGGTGCACCTGTACTTCCCTCCACCAAGAGCAGTTTTAAACACTTGAATTTCAGCTCTGACACCTGTCAACTCAACTTCAGGCTCACCTTTTAAAAAAGTTAATTAAAATAATTTCATAATGCTATTGGTATAGCATACTGACACAGAAATAAAATTTAAACAGCTATAAGCTTAAATGAAAAAATCGTCTTCTACTTTTATTTTTTAGTACAACAAAGTAAATGTGTTTCAAATGTTGGACTAAAAAGAATCTTCGGAATAAAAAGAATCTATCTGTATTTAATATGTACTGGAATTACTACCATAGTGGTCTACTAAATAAATGATACGACATCACATTATGATATTAGGTAACCATATATTCATATATAATTAAATTGTTACCTCCCCTTATCCAACCTTTCCCCAAAAATACTGATTTAATTGCAAACAAGGCAAATGAACTTTGATCATCAGTTAAAAGTTATAAGTAAACTAAAGAAGCTTTTAGAGTAAATCTTAAAGAACTCATTATGGAGAAGAAATAGTACCATTAGATAGGCTAATTATTAATAGACAAGAAATAGTAGAGAGCTAATAATAGAAATAATAAGGTATAGAGCAAACTAAAAGAGAATAATTACTTAACCCTATATGGTATACATTTATTTTAAAATTGTTAAAAAATGTTTCCTTCTATATTTACATCCTATATGGGATATAAATCAATGTAATATTGTTAGTTTTTATAAAAAGTTTCAAAATAATGCTTTTGTAGCTATGTTGCCAAATGGCAACACTGTGCAATCGAGGATATATTTTTCTAATGTTGCCAAAAGGCAACAAACCTCTAGAACAAACTAAATAAGAAACAAATGCTTGACACAATATAAAATCAATACAAACAAATGCTTGACACAATATAGAACCAATACAAACAGATGCTTGACATAATATATAAACAATACAAACAGACGATTGACACAATATATAAAAAAATACTTGACATTAAATATAAACAATACAAACGCTTGACACAATATATAAACAATACAAACAAATGCTTGACACAATATATAAACAACACAAACAAATGCTTGACACAATATATAAACAATACAAACAAACGCTTTGACACAATATATATATAAACAATACCTGGTACAAATAAATGCTTGACAAAATATATAAACAATACAAACAAATGCTTGACACAATATATACAAGATTTTAGAACTTTCATAACTAAATTTTATTTTTTTTTAAAAATATATATAGTATATATATGAAAGGCCTACAGGTAAATGGACATTTCATGGCTGATGAAATTGTATGTCTGAAAAAACATCCAGAAGGGGTTGAACTTTGTAAAGTTTTTTTCCATTATAATTATATCCTTCATTAGTCGAGGGAGAAAAAAAGAAACTGTTTATTTTATTCGTACCGTTTCTTGCTCATTGTGTCAGCCACCTGCACAATTCTCGTATTGTGACTCCTTATAGCCGTGCCCGAGGCAGGCGATCTTCACTCATATAGAAATCAAGTTGAAGGAATTGCTCTAGCTCGTCGAGCAAAATGTTTACATGTTTATTGATGTCAATATGCAAACTGTACCGGTTTGACTCAAAGACAATTTTAGGTGTTAGATATTTCCCTGAAGTATTCTGTTGGCTCACACAATAGCCCTGGTTCTTTCTCTGCACCAACAAAATCTGCTACATTAGACAATCAATCAGAACGACTTGTTCTTTCTTTCCAAATAAATGGCCTTGAGTTCTTTGCCAAAGTTAGGCCACTAGCCGAAGGACCTCCTTGATCTGAAATTAAAAAAGTAAATTCATAAAAGATATAAAAATGCTATCCAAAATTATATATAGGCTACCGGTACTTGTATTGTATTTAGATATAAGAAGAAAATGTACAATTCTTCTATATCTGTGGAAAAACAAAATCTCATCTGTGATCTGAAATATGTAAGTCAGTCCAGTTACATGTAAAAGAAAAATAAATGAATAAAAAAATATTAGTATAGTACACTTCAGACCAAATTGATCATAGGGTCGGTAAAAAAGCATTCACCAGTTTCTGTGTCCACAGCATAGTGTGTGATTTTGTGGCCAGCACAATGCAAAGCCGCCTTTACTTTACCCCTTTACTAAAGTCAGATACCCATCAGAACTGGGTAGACACAGGAACAAGCTCTAGACCAGGGAAAAAATTGTAGTCTGCACCAGATTTTGAACCCAGTACCTTCGGTGGCTAGTCGAACGTGCTGTCGGTTGGCGGTGGCCCCCCCCCCCCCCCCATGAATTTAGTGTACCCCGGTATATAAATGAATTATATAGAGAAGTCTAAATCATACCATCATTATTTATCTGAGCTGTCTGAGCTTTACAAAATATAATCCTCTTGAAATTCTTCTTCGTCAGAAGAAAGTTCACAGTCCTCTGAATCTTTGGGCAGTTCTCTAATATAGATTTTTTTCTTAGACTTGTTGTAGAACATAGCATCCATTTTTGAATGAAATAGGCTACCTAAAATATAAAGAGTAAAAAATGCAGTTATTATAACATTTCATGTGCTTAGCTTCAGTGTTTATAGAATGAGTCTTTTTGTTAGATTTACAAGAACAAAATTATAGATAAGATGATAGGGCTTAGGCGCCTTATATTATTAGCCATTAGCCTAATAATAATAATTAGGTTATTCTTCTATTAGTAAGTAGCCTATTCTAAATTATAGTATTAGGCCTAGGCTTAGTGAAGTGTTATAAGTCCTTTAATTTATTATTTAAATGTGTATAATTAAATTTATTACCCCTCCAAAAATATAATAACAATACAATAGCTTTAAAAAGTACAACTAGATCTATGTCAAGTCGACTCAAGTTGAGAAGTTCCGAAAAAAATATCCCATATTGCGCGATGTGGTCTTTTGGCAACACACCATTTAAAGTCTATATTTTAAAATAATATGTGTAAAAGTTGTATATTATAACGTATAATTACATTAAAAAGCATAATGAAAATGATAATAATTTTTTTGCATGCACATTTTATTCAAATAAGTTTAAAAAATATGTTTGAAATCTCACCTTTTGTTATGCTAAGAAACAGGCACCTAGGCTTCATATTCGGGCACATAATATAGTTGTTTCAAAAGCGTACGCATGAAGTAATGACGTCAAGTGCAAGAAAAGATGATAAATTAAAGGGAAAACACTATAAAATTAATAGTGTATCAAAACGATAGCAGTTATCTGTTCATTACTAATGCGTAGCCATTTGGCTACATTGTACCATATAGGGTTAAGTTCTATTATAATGGCGGGAGTTTAGGCTGTAACTGAATTATCATATTAAGCTAACCTGGGCCAGCTTGGCTTCCATCAATGAAGAATTCTGCTTCTTCTCTAATTATTGCTTCCTTGAGACCCTGGCCACTAAGCCAAACTTTACTGGGGTCAGCTGCTCCGTTTACTGCAAAGCCTACATATGGTGAGTTCACCAATGGATGGTCCGACCAGTATAAATGAATGTGATGGAGACCTAGAGGATGAAAAGTCCAGTTAAACACAACAAAGTATTTATTTTTGCTTCATGATTTAGTTTATTAAAAAAAAATTGTTTTAAATAATTCATGATTAAATAAAAACACTGCATTTGTAAATAATAATAATTCATAATGTAAAATAATTCTTAATTAAGCACAAACATTTATCATTAAATATATATTTTTTTTTAATACAACTGAGTAAATATTTATAATTAACAAATGAGTAAAAAGTTTTTATATCCGTAAATATTCAATAACAAACAATTTTTATTTAGTGCTATTTGTCTTTTTACCTTCTTCTTTAGGCACAAACTTGACCACACTTTTCCCTTTGTGTTCATCATCAACTTCCACTGGTAAAAATGCACTGGGACTTTTCACTTCTGCTCTCATTTTACCTTATCAATGTCAACAAAGATCAATAGTATTACAAAATACAAACACACAAAACATTGAACATTTATGTAGGTTTATAACTATAATGACTATTGACTATATGATTATCTAATTCAATGAAGTTATTCCATAGAGACGTATTATTTGCAAGAAATTGGTTGGTTGGGTTTTCATTTCTCTCTTTAAAATGAGGATCAGATAAAAAGTCATTGCATAAACATAAAAAAATTGTTGAGTTTCTAAAAATTTTTTAAATAAAAGAACTGAAATTAAGATACAATATGCAAACTGTCTTAGAACAAACAAAAGATGGCAAGAAAAACAACAAGTGATTCATCTTTCTTATCACTGACCTTTATAATATAAACTCAGTGATCCTAACCAAATCACTTAGTAAAAGTATAAATATACCAACTGTAAAAAAAATGATAATTTTGATAAAGCTAATGCTGAAACTTCATTTATAAACACAATTAAAAGTAGAATATCATTGGGCCAATTAGAGAGCCTATGAAGCAGCATTGAAAATTTTTTTTAGGTTGCAGCATACTAGGCGATTATGTGGCCAGCACAAATGTCCAGTCACTTTTACTTTACCCCAATAATGTCAGGTACCCATTTGAGCAGGGTAGACTCAGGTACACGCTCCATACCTGGTGAAAAATCCTAGCCTTCACATTCAACAGAACATTCAAACTGGACCCTATGGTGTGCTGGTCAAGTTTTCTGTCACTGTGCCCCATTTATAAACACAAAATTACTGATAAACTCAATCAAAAATGCTTTGAAATAACAGTATCATAAATAGTTACCTGGGCCAGCTTCTGATGTGTCAAATGGAATCTTTTTTTCTTCACCTACAACTAGATGAATCCTTTCCTGACCATCCATGTAGTGATGCCATCCTCCAACAACCTTCACCTTTCTAGCATCAACAACCTTGGGGTGAAATGGGCTCCCTGTATAAGAAATCAAAATTAAACAAATTTTAAGAGGAAACAATCATGATTGAATTTTCAAGAATGTTAGTCAAGAGATTTTTTAACAAATGCACCGCCATGCACTGAAGTCAAAATAATACCAACCTGGGATTTCTTTTCCATTCCAACGAACAGAGACATCAAACAAACCAACCTCCACTGGAATGTAAGTGACTCTATACTGTCCATCTGTTTGAGGATCTATGCTGCATTTAGCAATTGCATTTGGACCTACCAATAGAGCCATTTATAGTTCAACTGATTTAAACAGATTTTATTTTTTTAATATAAATAACAGATGATCTTTGTTGAAAATGTACAGATTTAAAGAAAAAATCAGATTATTGTTGGTTTCTTACTTTTCTTAATATAGCATTAAATAATTATCAAAATTATGAAATATATTATAAGACAAGGAAAAATGTATACGTTTGGATAACCCACTTAATGGATAAAATGAAACCAAATACTTAGTACTAAAAAGTGTTTAAACGGTTGTGGAATAGTTGTGGTATAAACAATTAGTCTAACCATCAACTTGTACTGTAGGCTCTCCTTTAAGATTCCTTGCATCAATTATAAAGGTGGCAGGCTTGTCCTCTTCTCCTCTGTGCAAGCCCTCACCATGAGCTGTTGGTAAAGTTCCTTCTGAGATTTCTTGATGGAATGGACTTCCTGTAAAATATGAGCAAAATGGTCTTCAGATAATATATTTGTAAGCTAGAAACATAAGATATTTTTAAAAAATTTAATGTTGCCCTTTTCACCCTAACACAATCCCAGAAATCACTAAAGAAATATAGTGACCTAATTAGAGAAAGTAGGCCTACTGTACGAATTAAGATGGCTTGGTCACAAGATTAGAATGCCAAGAAAAACACTAGCACAAAAAAAAAAAAGACATAGATCTGAAGAAAAATGAAAGAATAAGACAGCAGTAACATGAAAGAGAACTGCATATGGATAATTTTGAAACAATTGCAAAGCCTCTCAAACTACAGAAGTGTTTGCAAATTTGTCTCCCTTGGTTCCCTGCGATGTTTGGAAAAGATTAGTAATATATGAAGATTGACTGAATCAACTTTTTAATAAGCAATGTCTGTTTATTCACCAAATAGGCCTACATACTTTAAAATAATAAAATCAGAACATTTATGATTTCTAAGACTAATTTGCTGTTTATCCAAAAAATAATGCTTGGCCAAGTCAGTGTCTTTCTAAAATAACCATGTCAGCTATAAAACTATAGCAGATCAGTTCATTTATATCTTAACATGGCTTAACATGTCTGCTCTATCCAAATTTCTATTGATGTTATGCTATTTGTGAAATGCGTAGACCTTAAAAGTCCAATATTGTTAAGTAAATAAATTGTTTAAAAAAGTCATTTTTAGCTAAGTAATGTAAACACATGAATGTAAATGTAAAAGTTGCTGGGTACTTAGGCCTACACGACTACACGCATGTAGATCTAGTCGTTAAATGGGTATAATATATAATAAGACCTAAACCTGAAATTTTGTATAGTCATAGATTGAAAATTATACGTACCGGCATTCTATTGGGTAGAATAATGTGAAATGGGGAATGACGAACAACAAAATAACCTATTAATAAAT
The DNA here is from genome assembly GCA_949126835.1 of Anisus vortex. NCBI lineage: Eukaryota > Metazoa > Mollusca > Gastropoda > Planorbidae > Anisus > Anisus vortex. Next base: position 23,333,182 of record OX421508.1, read on the forward strand.
CCGACAAGAAGTTCCTATTAAACAAAAAGGGAGGGAATCCTTATTGTGAAACGTGGACTATTTCAGACAAATTTGACAGAAACACTACCCTATCCTATCCAACAATAAAATCTGATGAACGAAAAATATTGGCCCCCAAAACATAACGAATGGATTTCAATAGATGTAGGCCACCCTCTTAGTATTTGTAACAAGTGTAACAATATGTGCAGCGTTCTTACTTGCTTGGTTGGTAGAATGGTGATCAACAATTAAGTCTGGCACTAAAACCTTTGAAGTTTTCGGCGGCACTACGATAAACATATGGGACTTGTTGGCCTGTGCGTTACTGAACGTACTTCTCTGACTGCTAGAACTGTTATCCGACGCCACACTACTGTCACTTCTGCTCCCAAGCGCGCGACTGTTAGTTCTGTAGTTCTTATGGTACCGAGGCTGATGGCGTCTCTCGGTCGTGTGATACAGCCTGGACGGGCTACTAGGGGGAGTGCTGGCCCCTTGTCTCCCGCCCAGTCCTTGATCCAGGGACGCCACCGACCAAGAAGAGTGACCGCCCGAGACTCGTTTGTACCGCCCGCGTCTGGGGTGTTCCACTATGGTGGTCATGGTCGCGGGCGTGGATCGAGTTGGGGACGCCGCGCTGGGGACACCAGAAGGCCTATCTGAGGCCATGAAGTAAGTATCCACGCTACTGGTGCTGCTGCCGCTGTCTAATACTTTCATTACCAGCGACCTCGGGGAACTCAACCCCGAGGAACTCACGTCGGAGTGGTAGGAACTTCGCGTTAGATCCTCGTCCACGAAGTAGCTCAAATCGTAGCTTTGGTTTGGATTGAACTGCCCGCTGTCCATTTGATACGCCATGACCAGGTCACTCGTGCTTTTAGCTCTTCCTAAACCCGAGTGGCTTCTTCTATACAGTGCGTAGTCTAAACTGTAGTTGCCGGTATCAACGGACGAGCGGCGGTTATTTTCCAACGACGGCGCACCCGTGTCATTTTGGGCGGAACCGAGCGGCAATATCTTGAAGCCGCCGTCCGTGGTCGGCACCCCGTGATGGCTCGAGAACCCCTGCGTCAGGTCCGGCTCGGAGCGCATCATGCTGCTGTCCCGGAGAAGCCCCGGCAGTCTGATGGTGGTCACCAGAGCAGGGGCGTCGCCGTGGCTCTGTTGAACCGTCCTGTGGGCGCGGGGCCACGAGGATTCCGGAACGCCGGAGAAACTTTGGTTGTGGCGTGACACCTGATGCCGGGGCGCGTAGCGCGTTATTGTCACGTTTGATCCGGTGGGCGTGCTTTGCGGCGAACGTTCCCTAAATCCGTCTCGGGACTGTTGAAAGGCGGAGCTGTTGTCATGGTGATGCTGATACTGCTTGCCATACCCGCCAATTTCACTTTGGCTCGCACTTGAATCGGCATCGCGTGAAAGAACTGAGTTAAAATTGGTCACGTTGACATTGTTATTTTTCATGTCCTGATTGGCCTGTTTCCCGTTGCTATGGTGATATCCCTGGGATCCCCCATCTCTCCCGATAGTTGCCTCGGGTGCGAACTGCGTACCAGTAACCGTACCGCCATTAATTGTCACTTTGCTACCGCCGCTTGTCACCGTGGCACCACTGATAGTAACCGTGCTGCCTCTAAACGAGCTATCCGGTGTTGAAGCCAAGTTTTTAAAAGGCACAGAATAAATATCTTCGTCTCTTTTCTTGAATTGCAGGTTGTCCCCCTGATGTATTCCATTCTGCCACTCGGGGACTTTGCCAACATTAGACTCCGCCTTTTGCTGATTCGTTAACACATGCTCATACATTCCCTTCCTTGCCATATCCTCTCTATTCGCTGACTGTTCTTCGTTTATCAGCTGATTCGTCCTGTTTTTATTCATCAAATGATTTTCAAGCTTGTTGAGCAGCGTTTTGTTGGCGAATATGTTCGTGTTGAGGTTGCCCGTAGATTTAAAACTGTGCTGCTTCTCCAGCCTCGCCTTCGCAATGCGCTGTTCCAGTTCATCTATGGGGCTGCTGTCGTGCACCGAGTGTGGGCGAGCGTTTCTAGCCCGCTTCTCGAGCACGCTGGAGAGCTCCTTGACCACTTCGTTGTATTCCTTTGACCCCGGGTCCTTTTTCGACCGCCGGAATATCATGGGGTAGTGAAGCCCGGAGTCGGGCTTGAACGACGCCATATCGTGATGATCGATGTCGGCAGCCGCGCTTTCACCGCTCGACTCGGCGTGCTGGTCGTTGTGGCTGTTTCTCTTCTCCCCGGGGCCGTTCACATTGTGAATGCCGGGGTCGTTCACACTGTGAGTGAAGGGGTCGTTCACACTGTGAGTGAAGGCGTCGTTTACACTGTGAGTGAAGGCGTCGTTTACATTGTGAGTGAAGGCGTCGTTCACACTGTGAGTCACGGGATCGTTCACAATGCGAGTACCCTCGCCAGATTGCGTGCCGGCGTTGTTGACATTAGGCAAAGAATAATTATCGGCGCTGCCATTGGTCGCGTCAGCACGGAGAACATCCACGATCAACTCAGGCACAGAAGGGGAAGACACGGCGGCGTACGTTTCCTCGGCATTCACATTAGACGACAAACTCTTTTGGAATTCTGGTAAATCCATGGAAAAGTCGAAACTTTCACGTTCAAACATATCCTGGTGAATTGTTCCACGGTCAATGCTTTTGGATCTCTGTTTCCTCTTCTTCTTTTTTCCCCTTTTCTTGATCGTGGAATACTCGGGACCGTCGTCGCGTGAGTTACTGGATGTGGACATGGCGTCAAGAGCGGCCATATTCCGTGCCGAAACATAGTGCCCGGAGCTGATAGAGCTGTAGGCAGTGTTGTCCCCGTACTGCCCGCTCGTCCGTTGAACGTGATGGCCTTTCGGGGTGGACTGGCCGTTGCCCATTGATGTCTTTTTCAATGTGGCCAGAAAAGGCCTTAAATCAGAATGAACTCTTGCTTATACTGCCAGCTACTAACCAGCTACAAGATGAACAAAATGAACAGCTGTGGGGGTAGTGTTGTCACAATCTGTAGCCATTACGTGCGAGGAATTCTGAGATGCTCCACCCCTTGTCCTATTTCATTCCCGTTTTACTCCGTTTTCCACAGTCTTCAGCTCACCCTTACCACAAAAAACCCTGTGTGTGTTTTTAATGTGTGTTGACTCAATCCAACACATACACACTTTCTCTCCATCCCCTCCTCCTCCCACGACTCTCCTACTTCATGTTCAGTCTATCCCTATTAGCATCTTCGCCTTCTCCCCTTCTACCTCTCCTCTCTCTTTTCTCCCTAATTTGGAAACCTGGCTTTAGTATAAAAATTGTTGACACGAGTACGACCAGGCTAGCCTAGCCAAGTGCACACTAGCATTGGTATGTTCACTGTTTGCACAGAAGAGCACCTTATTTGCCATGTCTTTGCTGGTACGTGTAGCCGAAAAAAAAAAACCCACCTCGCTTCCAGTGTTTAAATTCTGACAGTCGCACTACTAAGGTTTTTTCCCCCCTCCTCGTCCCGTTAGGTTTGTTTCAAATCTACTTCAACTTATTGATACTTTTAGGCACTGCGTGTTTTCCTCATTGTACTATTTGATGTTCAATCTCGTTCACACAACTTTTAATGTTCACCGAGTACTGCGGAAAACAACTAAACTATCCCAAATGAACACAAACAGTAACTGTAACGCATCTCTTTGAAAATACAGCGCGCAATTTAACGGGGGGGGGGGGGGGGGAACAAAACGAGATCTAAAAAGCGCAGAAGTCTAAATGTAAATTAAATATATTTTTTTTCAACGAACTCGTTCACTTAATTAATCACCACGAAACACTCCAATTATTCAGAAATTAACACATTTTAATTTTATTAGGAAATTCTATTATTTTATAAACAAACGGAATCTAGTAAATAAAAATATATATGACGAGTTTAATTGCTTTTTAGGTAATCTATATTCTGTTTGTTTTTATATCAGGGAAAATAATATAAAAAAACTAAGATGTTGAGACTGGCTCAACGCTTTTAAAATGTGATTGATTATAACTCTTACGTCTAGTTTTGTTACATTGAAAGGATCCCCCAAACCCTTCTTTTTCCAAAAGTGACAAAGTGAAGGTTAAAACGTGAAAAATTCTGGCCAATTGTGTAAAAGTAATTAACCGAAGGTAAAGGAGAATTTGACACATCTCTGTCACGTGTCTCTAAACTCTTGGTCCCTCGCAAAAACAAACTCGGGTAACCAAACAAAGGCAAGAGAAAATGTGTTTTTGGTGGGTGTTTTAAAAATAGGACTACATTTCTTTATTAAATGTGACTATGCACTCCAACATAAACAACCTTAAACACAAATGAAACAACAACAAAAAAAAAAAAAAAAAAACGAAAGTCAGAATGGGTAAATAAAAAGTAAATAGAATTGAAAGATAGGCTGTGTAAGGATTTGGATTGCCCTTTTAGTGTGTTACTTTGTCATCTTTGTAAACATAAAGCTAAAACTTCTAAAACTAAAAATGGGAAAGTTAGGATCTTGTGGGAAAAATTTTTGTTTGTAGCCATTGCTATTAGTCTATTCAGATTTGTTGCAACCTATTGATTTAGGAGTGGGGGGGGGGAGGGGGGGCAAGGTAAAACAAAACACAAAGGTAAAAGTTTTCACTCAATGACAATACAATAAGGCCTAGCTCTGTTGAAGCTGAGTTCACCAGTTTCACTGGCCAAAGCGTACATGATGATTGTGTGGCCTTCCACACATTGTTTTCTTCCACCCCCTTCCCAAATGGAGGCCTAGAAGCCATCCATTAGAGCTGGCTGGACTCGAGTACATCCTTAGCTTTCCAGGGGGAAAATCTGGACTGACCAGATCTGATCCGTAACCCTATATGAGGTAATCCGTAAATCTTCCACTAAGATCACATAAAAAATCAGGGGTTGGTAAAATTATTTTTTAAAATTTGTTCGATCACACCATTTGGCACTTAAGCATCATAAAATGGCCTGATTCACATGTTGAACTTGTGTATATTATAAACTTCATAAGGGTAAAAACAAAAATAAAATTATATGTTTTGTTGTTAAATGCAGTTGTTTTTAATTGAAATACATTTTTTTAAAATATAATGTAAATCTTTGTGTGTTTTTTTTAAATATAGATGAAAGAATCAAATCAGAGAAAGAAAGTTAAAAGACCCAATTAAGAGAAAGAAAGTCAAAAGACCCAATTAAGAGAAAGAAAGTTAAAAGACCCAATTAAGAGAAAGAAAGTCAAAAGACCCAATTAAGAGAAAGAAAGTCAAAAGACCCAATTAAGAGAAAGAAAGTCAAAAGACCCAATTAAGAGAAAGAAAGTCAAAAGACCCAATTAAGAGAAAGAAAGTCAAAAGACACAATTCAAAGAAAGTCAAAAGACCCAATTAAGAGAAAGAAATTCAAAAGACCCAATTAAGAGAAAGAAAGTCAAAAGACCCAACTCAAAGAAAGTCAAAAGACCCAATTAAGAGAAAGAAAGTCAAAAGACCCAATTAAGAGAAAGAAAGTCAAAAGACCCAATTAAGAGAAAGAAAGTCAAAAGACCCAATTAAGAGAAAGAAAGTCAAAAGACCCAATTAAGAGAAAGAAAGTCAAAAGACCCAACTCAAAGAAAGTCAAAAGCCCAATTAAGAGAAAGAAAGTCAAAAGACCCAATTAAGAGAAAGAAAGTCAAAAGACCCAATAAAGAGAAAAAAAGTCAAAAGACCCAATTAATAGAAAGAAAGTTAAAAGATCCAATTAAGAGAAAGAAAGTCAAAAGACCCAATTAAGAGAAAGAAAGTCAAAAGACCCAATTAAGAGAAAGAAAGTCAAAAAACCCAATTAAGAGAAAGAAAGTTAAAAGACCCAATTAAGAGAAAGAAAGTCAAAAGACCCAATTAATAGAAAGAAAGTTAAAAGATCCAATTAAGAGAAAGAAAGTTAAAAGACCCAATTAAGAGAAAGAAAGTCAAAAGACCCAATTAATAGAAAGAAAGTCAAAAGATCCAATTAAGAGAAAGAAAGTCAAAAGACCCAATTAAGAGAAAGAAAGTCAAAAGACCCAATTAAGAGAAAGAAAGTCAAAAGACCCAATTAAGAGAAAGAAAGTCAAAAGACCCAATAAAGGGCAAGAAAGTTAAAAGACCCAATTAAGAGAAAGAAAGTCAAAAGACCCAATTAAGAGAAAGAAAGTCAAAAGACCCAATTAAGAGAAAGAAAGTAAAAAGACCAAATTAAGAGAAAGAAAGTCAAAAGACCCAATTAAGAGAAAGAAAGTCAAAAGACCCAATTAAGAGAAAGAAAGTCAAAAGACCCAATTAAGAGAAAGAAAGTCAAAAGACCAAATTAATAGAAAGAAAGTCAAAAGACCCAATTAATAGAAAGAAAGTTAAAAGATCCAATTAAGAGAAAGAAAGTCAAAAGACCCAATTAAGAGAAAGAAAGTCAAAAGACCCAATTAAGAGAAAGAAAGTCAAAAAACCCAATTAAGAGAAAGAAAGTTAAAAGACCCAATTAAGAGAAAGAAAGTCAAAAGACCCAATTAATAGAAAGAAAGTCAAAAGACCCAATTAAGAGAAAGAAAGTCAAAAGACCCAATTAAGAGAAAGAAAGTCAAAAGACACAACTCAAAGAAAGTCAAAAAACCCAATTAAGAGAAAGAAAGTTAAAAGACCCAATTAAGAGAAAGAAAGTCAAAAGACCCAATTAATAGAAAGAAAGTTAAAAGATCCAATTAAGAGAAAGAAAGTTAAAAGACCCAATTAAGAGAAAGAAAGTTAAAAGACCCAATTAATAGAAAGAAAGTCAAAAGATCCAATTAAGAGAAAGAAAGTCAAAAGACCCAATTAAGAGAAAGAAAGTCAAAAGACCCAATTAAGAGAAAGAAAGTCAAAAGACCCAATTAAGAGAAAGAAAGTCAAAAGACCCAATAAAGGGCAAGAAAGTTAAAAGACCCAATTAAGAGAAAGAAAGTCAAAAGACCCAATTAAGAGAAAGAAAGTCAAAAGACCCAATTAAGAGAAAGAAAGTAAAAAGACCCAATTAAGAGAAAGAAAGTCAAAAGACCCAATTAAGAGAAAGAAAGTCAAAAGACCCAATTAAGAGAAAGAAAGTCAAAAGACCCAATTAAGAGAAAGAAAGTCAAAAGACCAAATTAATAGAAAGAAAGTCAAAAGACCCAATTAAGAGAAAGAAAGTCAAAAGACCCAATTAAGAGAAAGAAAGTCAAAAGACCCAATTAAGAGAAAGAAAGTCAAAAGACCCAATTAAGAGAAAGAAAGTCAAAAGACCCAATTAAGAGAAAGAAAGTCAAAAGACCAAATTAATAGAAAGAAAGTCAAAAGACCCAATTAAGAGAAAGTCAAAAGACCCAATTAAGAGAAAGAAAGTCAAAAGATCCAATTAAGAGAAAGAAAGTCAAAAGACCCAATTAAGAGAAAGAAAGTCAAAAGACCCAACTCAAAGAAAGTCAAAAGACCCAATTCAGAGAAAGAAAGTTAAAAGACCCAATTAAGAGAAAGAAAGTCAAAAGACCCAATTAAGAAAAAGAAAGTCAAAAGATCCAATTAAGAGAAAGAAAGTCAAAAGACCCAATTAAGAGAAAGAAAGTCAAAAGACCCAACTCAAAGAAAGTCAAAAGACCCAATTAAGAGAAAGAAAGTCAAAAGACCCAATTAATAGAAAGAAAGTTAAAAGATCCAATTAAGAGAAAGAAAGTCAAAAGACCCAATTAAGAGAAAGAAAGTCAAAAGACCCAATTAAGAGAAAGAAAGTCAAAAAACCCAATTAAGAGAAAGAAAGTTAAAAGACCCAATTAAGAGAAAGAAAGTCAAAAGACCCAATTAATAGAAAGAAAGTCAAAAGACCCAATTAAGAGAAAGAAAGTCAAAAGACCCAATTAAGAGAAAGAAAGTCAAAAGACCCAACTCAAAGAAAGTCAAAAAACCCAATTAAGAGAAAGAAAGTTAAAAGACCCAATTAAGAGAAAGAAAGTCAAAAGACCCAATTAATAGAAAGAAAGTTAAAAGATCCAATTAAGAGAAAGAAAGTTAAAAGACCCAATTAAGAGAAAGAAAGTCAAAAGACCCAATTAATAGAAAGAAAGTCAAAAGATCCAATTAAGAGAAAGAAAGTCAAAAGACCCAATTAAAAGAAAGTAAGTCAAAAGACCCAATTAAGAGAAAGAAAGTCAAAAGACCCAATTAAGAGAAAGAAAGTCAAAAGACCCAATAAAGGGCAAGAAAGTTAAAAGACCCAATTAAGAGAAAGAAAGTCAAAAGACCCAATTAAGAGAAAGAAAGTCAAAAAACCCAATTAAGAGAAAGAAAGTAAAAAGACCCAATTAAGAGAAAGAAAGTCAAAAGACCCAATTAAGAGAAAGAAAGTCAAAAGACCCAATTAAGAGAAAGAAAGTCAAAAGACCCAATTAAGAGAAAGAAAGTCAAAAGACCAAATTAATAGAAAGTCAAAAGACCCAATTAAGAGAAAGAAAGTCAAAAGACCCAATTAAGAGAAAGAAAGTCAAAAGACCCAATTAAGAGAAAGAAAGTCAAAAGACCCAATTAAGAGAAAGAAAGTCAAAAGACCCAATTAAGAGAAAGAAAGTCAAAAGACCAAATTAATAGAAAGAAAGTCAAAAGACCCAATTAAGAGAAAGTAAAAAGACCCAATTAAGAGAAAGAAAGTCAAAAGATCCAATTAAGAGAAAGAAAGTCAAAAGACCCAATTAAGAGAAAGAAAGTCAAAAGACCCAACTCAAAGAAAGTCAAAAGACCCAATTCAGAGAAAGAAAGTTAAAAGACCCAATTAAGAGAAAGAAAGTCAAAAGACCCAATTAAGAAAAAGAAAGTCAAAAGATCCAATTAAGAGAAAGAAAGTCAAAAGACCCAATTAAGAGAAAGAAAGTCAAAAGACCCAACTCAAAGAAAGTCAAAAGACCCAATTAAGAGAAAGAAAGTCAAAAGACCCAATTAATAGAAAGAAAGTTAAAAGATCCAATTAAGAGAAAGAAAGTCAAAAGACCCAATTAAGAGAAAGAAAGTCAAAAGACCCAATTAAGAGAAAGAAAGTCAAAAAACCCAATTAAGAGAAAGAAAGTTAAAAGACCCAATTAAGAGAAAGAAAGTCAAAAGACCAAATTAATAGAAAGAAAGTCAAAAGACCCAATTAATAGAAAGAAAGTTAAAAGATCCAATTAAGAGAAAGAAAGTCAAAAGACCCAATTAAGAGAAAGAAAGTCAAAAGACCCAATTAAGAGAAAGAAAGTCAAAAAACCCAATTAAGAGAAAGAAAGTTAAAAGACCCAATTAATAGAAAGAAAGTCAAAAGACCCAATTAAGAGAAAGAAAGTCAAAAGACCCAATTAAGAGAAAGAAAGTCAAAAGACCCAACTCAAAGAAAGTCAAAAAACCCAATTAAGAGAAAGACAGTTAAAAGACCCAATTAAGAGAAAGAAAGTCAAAAGACCCAATTAATAGAAAGAAAGTTAAAAGATCCAATTAAGAGAAAGAAAGTTAAAAGACCCAATTAAGAGAAAGAAAGTCAAAAGACCCAATTAATAGAAAGAAAGTCAAAAGATCCAATTAAGAGAAAGAAAGTCAAAAGACCCAATTAAGAGAAAGAAAGTCAAAAGACCCAATTAAGAGAAAGAAAGTCAAAAGACCCAATTAAGAGAAAGAAAGTCAAAAGACCCAATAAAGGGCAAGAAAGTTAAAAGACCCAATTAAGAGAAAGAAAGTCAAAAGACCCAATTAAGAGAAAGAAAGTCAAAAGACCCAATTAAGAGAAAGAAAGTAAAAAGACCCAATTAAGAGAAAGAAAGTCAAAAGACCCAATTAAGAGAAAGAAAGTCAAAAGACCCAATTAAGAGAAAGAAAGTCAAAAGACCCAATTAAGAGAAAGAAAGTCAAAAGACCAAATTAATAGAAAGAAAGTCAAAAGACCCAATTAAGAGAAAGAAAGTCAAAAGACCCAATTAAGAGAAAGAAAGTCAAAAGACCCAATTAAGAGAAAGAAAGTCAAAAGACCCAATTAAGAGAAAGAAAGTCAAAAGACCCAATTAAGAGAAAGAAAGTCAAAAGACCAAATTAATAGAAAGAAAGTCAAAAGACCCAATTAAGAGAAAGTCAAAAGACCCAATTAAGAGAAAGAAAGTCAAAAGATCCAATTAAGAGAAAGAAAGTCAAAAGACCCAATTAAGAGAAAGAAAGTCAAAAGACCCAACTCAAAGAAAGTCAAAAGACCCAATTCAGAGAAAGAAAGTTAAAAGACCCAATTAAGAGAAAGAAAGTCAAAAGACCCAATTAAGAAAAAGAAAGTCAAAAGATCCAATTAAGAGAAAGAAAGTCAAAAGACCCAATTAAGAGAAAGAAAGTCAAAAGACCCAACTCAAAGAAAGTCAAAAGACCCAATTAAGAGAAAGAAAGTCAAAAGACCCAATTAAGAGAAAGAAAGTCAAAAGACCCAATTAAGAGAAAGAAAGTCAAAAGACCCAATTAAGAGAAAGAAAGTCAAAAGACCAAATTAATAGAAAGAAAGTCAAAAGACCCAATTAAGAGAAAGAAAGTCAAAAGACCCAATTAAGAGAAAGAAAGTCAAAAGACCCAATTAAGAGAAAGAAAGTCAAAAGACCCAATTAAGAGAAAGAAAGTCAAAAGACCCAATTAAGAGAAAGAAAGTCAAAAGACCAAATTAATAGAAAGAAAGTCAAAAGACCCAATTAAGAGAAAGTCAAAAGACCCAATTAAGAGAAAGAAAGTCAAAAGATCCAATTAAGAGAAAGAAAGTCAAAAGACCCAATTAAGAGAAAGAAAGTCAAAAGACCCAACTCAAAGAAAGTCAAAAGACCCAATTCAGAGAAAGAAAGTTAAAAGACCCAATTAAGAGAAAGAAAGTCAAAAGACCCAATTAAGAAAAAGAAAGTCAAAAGATCCAATTAAGAGAAAGAAAGTCAAAAGACCCAATTAAGAGAAAGAAAGTCAAAAGACCCAACTCAAAGAAAGTCAAAAGACCCAATTAAGAGAAAGAAAGTCAAAAGACCCAATTAATAGAAAGAAAGTTAAAAGATCCAATTAAGAGAAAGAAAGTCAAAAGACCCAATTAAGAGAAAGAAAGTCAAAAGACCCAATTAAGAGAAAGAAAGTCAAAAAACCCAATTAAGAGAAAGAAAGTTAAAAGACCCAATTAAGAGAAAGAAAGTCAAAAGACCCAATTAATAGAAAGAAAGTCAAAAGACCCAATTAAGAGAAAGAAAGTCAAAAGACCCAATTAAGAGAAAGAAAGTCAAAAGACCCAACTCAAAGAAAGTCAAAAAACCCAATTAAGAGAAAGAAAGTTAAAAGACCCAATTAAGAGAAAGAAAGTCAAAAGACCCAATTAATAGAAAGAAAGTTTAAAGATCCAATTAAGAGAAAGAAAGTTAAAAGACCCAATTAAGAGAAAGAAAGTCAAAAGACCCAATTAATAGAAAGAAAGTCAAAAGATCCAATTAAGAGAAAGAAAGTCAAAAGACCCAATTAAGAGAAAGAAAGTCAAAAGACCCAATTAAGAGAAAGAAAGTCAAAAGACCCAATTAAGAGAAAGAAAGTCAAAAGACCCAATAAAGGGCAAGAAAGTTAAAAGACCCAATTAAGAGAAAGAAAGTCAAAAGACCCAATTAAGAGAAAGAAAGTCAAAAAACCCAATTAAGAGAAAGAAAGTAAAAAGACCCAATTAAGAGAAAGAAAGTCAAAAGACCCAATTAAGAGAAAGAAAGTCAAAAGACCCAATTAAGAGAAAGAAAGTCAAAAGACCCAATTAAGAGAAAGAAAGTCAAAAGACCAAATTAATAGAAAGAAAGTCAAAAGACCCAATTAAGAGAAAGAAAGTCAAAAGACCCAATTAAGAGAAAGAAAGTCAAAAGACCCAATTAAGAGAAAGAAAGTCAAAAGACCAAATTAATAGAAAGAAAGTCAAAAGACCCAATTAAGAGAAAGTCAAAAGACCCAATTAAGAGAAAGAAAGTCAAAAGATCCAATTAAGAGAAAGAAAGTCAAAAGACCCAATTAAGAGAAAGAAAGTCAAAAGACCCAACTCAAAGAAAGTCAAAAGACCCAATTCAGAGAAAGAAAGTTAAAAGACCCAATTAAGAGAAAGAAAGTCAAAAGACCCAATTAAGAAAAAGAAAGTCAAAAGATCCAATTAAGAGAAAGAAAGTCAAAAGACCCAATTAAGAGAAAGAAAGTCAAAAGACCCAACTCAAAGAAAGTCAAAAGACCCAATTAAGAGAAAGAAAGTCAAAAGACCCAATTAATAGAAAGAAAGTTAAAAGATCCAATTAAGAGAAAGAAAGTCAAAAGACCCAATTAAGAGAAAGAAAGTCAAAAGACCCAATTAAGAGAAAGAAAGTAAAAAAACCCAATTAAGAGAAAGAAAGTTAAAAGACCCAATTAAGAGAAAGAAAGTCAAAAGACCAAATTAATAGAAAGAAAGTCAAAAGACCCAATTAATAGAAAGAAAGTTAAAAGATCCAATTAAGAGAAAGAAAGTCAAAAGACCCAATTAAGAGAAAGAAAGTCAAAAGACCCAATTAAGAGAAAGAAAGTCAAAAAACCCAATTAAGAGAAAGAAAGTTAAAAGACCCAATTAATAGAAAGAAAGTCAAAAGACCCAATTAAGAGAAAGAAAGTCAAAAGACCCAATTAAGAGAAAGAAAGTCAAAAGACCCAACTCAAAGAAAGTCAAAAAACCCAATTAAGAGAAAGAAAGTTAAAAGACCCAATTAAGAGAAAGAAAGTCAAAAGACCCAATTAAGAGAAAGAAAGTCAAAAGACCCAATTAAGAGAAAGAAAGTCAAAAGATCCAATTAAGAGAAAGAAAGTCAAAAGACCCAATTAAGAGAAAGAAAGTCAAAAGACCCAACTCAAAGAAAGTCAAAAGACCCAATTCAGAGAAAGAAAGTTAAAAGACCCAATTAAGAGAAAGAAAGTCAAAAGACCCAATTAAGAAAAAGAAAGTCAAAAGATCCAATTAAGAGAAAGAAAGTCAAAAGACCCAATTAAGAGAAAGAAAGTCAAAAGACCCAACTCAAAGAAAGTCAAAAGACCCAATTAAGAGAAAGAAAGTCAAAAGACCCAATTAAGAGAAAGAAAGTCAAAAGATCCAATTAAGAGAAAGAAAGTCAAAAGACCCAATTAAGAGAAAGAAAGTCAAAAGACCCAACTCAAAGAAAGTCAAAAGACCCAATTCAGAGAAAGAAAGTTAAAAGACCCAATTAAGAGAAAGAAAGTCAAAAGACCCAATTAAGAAAAAGAAAGTCAAAAGATCCAATTAAGAGAAAGAAAGTCAAAAGACCCAATTAAGAGAAAGAAAGTCAAAAGACCCAACTCAAAGAAAGTCAAAAGACCCAATTAAGAGAAAGAAAGTCAAAAGACCCAATTAATAGAAAGAAAGTTAAAAGATCCAATTAAGAGAAAGAAAGTCAAAAGACCCAATTAAGAGAAAGAAAGTCAAAAGACCCAATTAAGAGAAAGAAAGTAAAAAAACCCAATTAAGAGAAAGAAAGTTAAAAGACCCAATTAAGAGAAAGAAAGTCAAAAGACCAAATTAATAGAAAGAAAGTCAAAAGACCCAATTAATAGAAAGAAAGTTAAAAGATCCAATTAAGAGAAAGAAAGTCAAAAGACCCAATTAAGAGAAAGAAAGTCAAAAGACCCAATTAAGAGAAAGAAAGTCAAAAAACCCAATTAAGAGAAAGAAAGTTAAAAGACCCAATTAATAGAAAGAAAGTCAAAAGACCCAATTAAGAGAAAGAAAGTCAAAAGACCCAATTAAGAGAAAGAAAGTCAAAAGACCCAACTCAAAGAAAGTCAAAAAACCCAATTAAGAGAAAGAAAGTTAAAAGACCCAATTAAGAGAAAGAAAGTCAAAAGACCCAATTAATAGAAAGAAAGTTAAAAGATCCAATTAAGAGAAAGAAAGTTAAAAGACCCAATTAAGAGAAAGAAAGTCAAAAGACCCAATTAATAGAAAGAAAGTCAAAAGATCCAATTAAGAGAAAGAAAGTCAAAAGACCCAATTAAGAGAAAGAAAGTCAAAAGACCCAATTAAGAGAAAGAAAGTCAAAAGACCCAATTAAGAGAAAGAAAGTCAAAAGACCCAATAAAGGGCAAGAAAGTTAAAAGACCCAATTAAGAGAAAGAAAGTCAAAAGACCCAATTAAGAGAAAGAAAGTCAAAAGACCCAATTAAGAGAAAGAAAGTAAAAAGACCCAATTAAGAGAAAGAAAGTCAAAAGACCCAATTAAGAGAAAGAAAGTCAAAAGACCCAATTAAGAGAAAGAAAGTCAAAAGACCCAATTAAGAGAAAGAAAGTCAAAAGACCAAATTAATAGAAAGAAAGTCAAAAGACCCAATTAAGAGAAAGAAAGTCAAAAGACCCAATTAAGAGAAAGAAAGTCAAAAGACCCAATTAAGAGAAAGAAAGTCAAAAGACCCAATTAAGAGAAAGAAAGTCAAAAGACCCAATTAAGAGAAAGAAAGTCAAAAGACCAAATTAATAGAAAGAAAGTCAAAAGACCCAATTAAGAGAAAGTCAAAAGACCCAATTAAGAGAAAGAAAGTCAAAAGATCCAATTAAGAGAAAGAAAGTCAAAAGACCCAATTAAGAGAAAGAAAGTCAAAAGACCCAACTCAAAGAAAGTCAAAAGACCCAATTCAGAGAAAGAAAGTTAAAAGACCCAATTAAGAGAAAGAAAGTCAAAAGACCCAATTAAGAAAAAGAAAGTCAAAAGATCCAATTAAGAGAAAGAAAGTCAAAAGACCCAATTAAGAGAAAGAAAGTCAAAAGACCCAACTCAAAGAAAGTCAAAAGACCCAATTAAGAGAAAGAAAGTCAAAAGACCCAATTAAGAGAAAGAAAGTCAAAAGACCCAATTAAGAGAAAGAAAGTCAAAAGGCCCAATTAAGAGAAAGAAAGTCAAAAGACCCAACTCAAAGAAAGAAAGATCAATACACACAAGCCAACACTAATGAGAAAATAAGTAAAATATAAACTCACCATTTAGCTCCATACCACCGTACGACACATAGATTTTATGTTGGCCAGATTCTACTGGTGTGTACCACACACTGTACTCCAATGGTGTGTGCTCGTCTATGTTGTAAGGCACGTTGCGGCCAGACGGGCTTACTATGCGAATTTCATGTTCACTTTTACCAGCATGAGTGCAGTCCACTAAAACAAAGTTGTTGTTTTTTAAACGATAAAAGCCTCTTACTATAATGTTCAAAAATGTCAAAATAAATATTAAAACAATAAACAATAAGATGATGGTAAAAATGAAAAAAAAAAAAAGTTTAAAGTAAAACTTTTTGGAGTTTGACGGTTGGTCTGGTGTGGCTGAAAATTTGAAAGAATGTGTTCTTGGTGAAAATACATCAATGTGCCAAGTTTCAGCTTAATAGGGTGATGGGAAGTGGGTCAATAAGTTTAAGATCAGAAACATACAACAAAACAAACGCAAGCTAAGTTAATATGAAGGATTTTAAAAAAAAACTATTTTTTTAGTGAAAGTTATTGCTAATTGGGTCACCTTTTTAAGTACACAAATTTTTAACCTATTTTTATTAATCATGCCTTTCTTAAAAATAGTATTTATTGTGTAATAAATGAGTTTTGTCCCCTTGTTTGTTGGATTGTTTCTGATGTGCAATCTTTAAAAGCTGGCATGGCAGGAAAGATGACTGTGATGGAAACATTTTGTGTCAGTTGTGTATAGGGTATACACTGCTATATACTTTTGTATGGATGGGCTATTCTTAGACTCCCAGTCTCAGCAAAGCAATAAAATGGAAGATGCTTACACATCTTCACTTACCTATAAAAGTAAGATACTTATAAATTAGTTCAATTATAAATTATAGTTAACTCTTTCGATACGTAATATCAAGCCGAGCCATAATATTACGGCATACAGTATGGCGAAATGTATAGAAAGAGTTAAATATTTTTTAATGAATTTTATACATTATTCCTGCCCTAACTCTTTTCTTTCCTAACGCCATTAGTCTAAAACAAATAGTACATAGATTCAATTCTATTAGTTCTGTGTACTCAAAATTTGTCTTGTTATCTTGTTCAGTGGGCATTTTGATAGGGAGTTTTTACGTTTAAAAATTAGCATTTTAGGTCAGTGTTACAAACCCTTTCTATAGCACCAAAATATGCATTCAATCTTATATGAAAGCATTGCCAATCTTTGAATATATAGATCAGTGGGGATATAGCAAGGGAGCTCACCCAATGATAATACATAGATTAATTTATGTTTTTATTAGTAAAATGCATGTGTTATATTAAGGGAACTGTTTAATTCATTGGGCATCTGTATTTTTTTTACTTGGTGTTACCTCTACCTACAAGAAAGTAACATTAGTCATATGATAACTTTACTCACATTTAAAACCGGCTTTCTCACTGACGTCGCCATTGAAAAAGTTATTCACACGTATTTTATGAATGTCGAATACATCAATATGGAACGGACTGCCTTGGATCTGCTGTCCACCATACATAACATCCACAGAGTGCCTGCCTGTATAATGAAACAACACGTGAATGGAAGGAAGCTTGTTGAACTAACATATGGTAATAAGTACAGAATACTCAGTTTAGTTTTTTTATTCTACCTGGTTTGTTTGGTGTCCATTCTACTTTATAATCACCGTCCGGCTGCTGGAGAAGGCGGGCTGGAATATCTTCACCAGTAGGTGCTGAAAAAACAAAGCATCGGACAATTAGTTTGCATTTCAATAAATCTAATCTGAAGATCCTGAAATAAATACAAAACTTTATAATAAAAAAAATTATAATCTGTTATCATTATATAAATTTGAGATTTGTTTCAAAGTTTACATCAACATGAAATCAGAGTACATCAACATGAAATAATTTCAGATATACAAAGTGTATTTTAACTTAATATTTACTAAATTAACCAATGTAAATATTGATTTAAAATCAATAGTAAATTTTGAAATGTAAAAAAAGCACATTGAGTTTTATTATTTATACAGGTATATAAAGATATTTGACAAATATCTGTTAAAAACAAATATATATAGCATATACATATGCCCATGCATTGAAAACATTTTTTTATAGATTTATAGTAACATATATTTTTTAAAAAAGTACATAAATTAAAAACAAAAATCTACTTATTTGACAAGTTCATACTATTAGGTGCTGAACTACTCAAAATTGTGAACTACAAAAAACAAAACCTTTAAGTTTCAAGAGCCTTTTTTGTTCTATCTGAACACCCACAAATTGTATGACGAAAAAAAAATATCAGTCTACTTCATCAATAACAAAAATGTAAGTCTATATTGAAAACAGTTTTCTGGGGAAAACAAACATGTTAAGTAAGTAAAAGACTACAATGGTGTTTAAATGAAAGTCTTGTTTGCAGTTAGCACTGATCATAAAAAGCTTTACTTTAACTTCAATACTGTGCCAAAGCTGTCTAACTGTAATGGAATTAAAATATTTGAGTTTCTATTGCATTCAGATAATCTAATTTTTTTTTAAATGTTAAGAGTGCAGTATGGGCAAAGACAGCACAAATCCCAGTGAAATGGAGATTGATTTGGCCACACTTTAAGAAAACTGACATTTGACTAGCGAATCTATAGCATGGAATTCACACAAATAGAAGACCCAAGCTCACCTGGTGTAGAAGGAAGAAGAGAATAGTCATATTATTGGGAAGACTTGGAAAGAGTCAGAGAAAAGTTAGCTAGAGACAGGAAGAAATAGAAAGAAATTGTTACTGGCCCATGGCTCCACAGGGAATTGATAAAGGTATTGAAAAAGAAGAAAAAGAGTGCAACATTGATAACTATATCAAGGTTTGGGATGTACATTTGTACATTTTATTATACACAACATTAACAGTGTACAATTTGGAGGATGCTTTTTTTAACTGATATTCCTTGAAGTACATATCATGAGAATAGCTGGAAATGTAGTTTCTTTTTTTAGGCAAAATATCTACTGTAATAATAATAAACTAAAATTATCTTCTATTCAATAGTTTTTTTCAGTTAATAGCAAAATGTATATATGTCAATACCAGGTAATATGAAATTATTGTCATGCATATAGAGTTTCAACATGCAGTAGGGAGGATAATTTATGAATATCAAGCATAAACAGTTGAATGTCCTAATTTCATCTTCACATGGTTAATTATTGGAAATTTTGTGATGAATTTAAAAAGCAAAATTTTTATCGAATCATGTTTTGTTATTTAGATATATTTATAACATGGGCACTACAATATAACTTTCATATAGCTCCAGTAATAAAGATAATAAGAATAGATGACAGAAAAAAAAAACTTTTAAGGTTGAACTTTGAGCATGCAATGTAAAATAATATTTTTTTTTATTAACAAGTTGAAAGAAGACAGATATATTATAATGTACATTGGTCTACAAAAAAAATAAATATATTTGAATATGACTGTAAAAATTTTTAATAAACCTGTTCATAAAACAATGCCCCAACCTAACTTTCTCAATTATTTTTTTAATGGAGGGAGGGTTGGGGGGGGGGGAAATTAAGATGAGATCAACCATAGTCTTTTAAAATAAATAATTGTTTTGTATGAAAATGATTAAATTAAAAATCTCTTCATTATAAACAATAGTAGCCTAAATGCTGTCTCTGTTTGTATAATTTAATTTTGTATTTACTACTATTACATGGTATATCAGCATTTCCCAAATGCTGGATAGTGAGTCATAGTGACCCGATATGGGCCACTAAAGCAAAATGACAAGACTGCAAAAAAAAGTTCACAATCTAGGTCAGATTATCATGATGTACCAGCAATAGATCTGAAATAGTATATTTTGAAGTTGAACCTTTTGTAACTTTCGCTGCAGCCCTCAACACTAGTCTAAAAAATTGTGTACAGATTCATTTCTGTTATATACTTCTCATATTCTTATAGTCCAGTATAAGGGAAATAACTGTAAATGGATCACAAAGCAGAAGTATAAATATAACTGGGTCATGTAAAAAAAAAGATTAGAAAATGCTATCGTAGACTATAATATAACTATTTCTAAAACAAAATGTAAACAGTTTCACTAAGTCAACAGCCCTACTAAAGATATAAGCAAAAGCATGCACGTAATGTATCTATTTGTTTACTTTTTAAACAAGTAAATAACCATTCCACCATTACTTTATTGAGATATAATTGCCATGCAATGAATTGAGAATATTTCTTTTTTTTTGCAGCAGAGTATAGGTGTCGCCACCACCTTCACCATCTAAACATGGCAGCCAAGATCAGGTCCACATGCTACTGAAAAAACAACCTAAGATCATCACATCCAACATTTCTTTGTCCACTTTTCTCCCGCTGGTTTGGAGCATGAAAAAATTTTTTCCTTTTGTGTTGATTGCCTCAACGCTGGAGAAGTTGATGCGAATGAATGTCGGTTTATCTTCTTCAACTTCAATAATGAGTGGTGAGCCTAAAATTGAAAAAAAATGTTCTTGAGTAAGAAGAGTTGGGATAATGTTTCTTTCAACTACAATAACTATAGCTTAATTAAAAAACTATTTTGTTCAAAATATTTTTCTCTTTGGATTTGTAGGCTAAATTGGTCGGGTTGTTAGTATAAGTTCAAAAGTTAAGTTTGGCTTCATTAAGATTTTAAAATATTGGTCATACTGACTGTTTTAGCATTTGTTTAATTTTAAAATATTTTATAAGCTAAATGCGGTGATAATTGAATTTAAGGATTTTTATTTTAAATAACAGAATTATCATATCTTTTTTAAACTTTGTTTTTACATTTTTTCCCTCTAAAATTTACTCTATGAAGTTTTACCATAAATTATAGAAGTCTATGAGTAACAAAATTCTTGACATGTATTATTTTAATGGAGAAAAAAATAATTTGTTTACACTTTTTTTATATTTTTTGCATGTAAATTAAAGTGAATAATCAATCAATCCATTGCTCTACATTTGAATATGTGAACATTATCTTTATTAACTCTATGTCCTTGTGCATACATTTATCAGTTCTAGAAATTTGAGATTTGAAAATGCCAACCTGGTATTGTGTCGCCATTAAAAGTTGCTTTAACCTCATAGCGGCCAACTGTGAGTGGTTTAAATGTGTAGTGATACTGCCCATCATTTAGTTTGCTGCACTCAGCTCTCACTGGTTGACCTTTGTGAGTTATGAGCACTTCTAGGGCACCTGCACCCGCAGCAGAACTGTCAACTTTAAAAAAAGAAATTTATTATCTTTTAGTCAATAATTCAATGTGGACTAATATCAAAATTTTAAGTCTTTCTAGTTACACCTCCGAAGTTCTAATTTAAATTATTTCACTAAAGAATAAGTTATTCTTTATGATTCATATGGCTCGCCTGTTTTTACTTATAATTAATGTATGACATAAAACTTTTTAACACAAATTCTTTCCACTGAAATTAAAAAAAGATAAAAAAATAATGGAAAGAAGTTTAAAATTACTAGAGTACATAGGGTGTTAAAATCTTACTTGTAAAGCCAATTTCTCTTTCTTTCTGATTTGACTTGTCCACATCTATGATTCTGACAGCACTTGGGTCATAGACATTGCAGGTAAACGGGCTCCCAGTGACTGGAGTGTCGCCTATCCCTACTTGGATTTTGTGTGCACCAACTTCTAGTGGTGTGAAGTTGATGCGCAGATTGTTGCCGACATTATTCAAGCGAGCTGGCACAGTGTTGCCACTTGGTGCTGGAAAAATAAAATTGGATAATGTTGCTGACCTGAACATTTTTTGTCAACTTAACTACAGCCTTAAGCCATTGGTGCGGAAAAGGTGGCCTGCTGGTTAAACCAAAGCCCACCAAACATTTTAGTGTGGCTGCCTCAGTGCTAATGTCCATTTTTTTTTTCACGGTATAATTAATGTAAATAAAGTTTCAGTCTGTGTGGCCCACATTATTGTCACAAATTCCCCTCTTTATCCGAATGATGAAAAATGCTGCACACCCTTGCATAGATAGAGTTAATGTCATTAGGCTCTGGACATTTGATGGAAAAATACTATCTACATAAAGCCTGCCATTAAATGACTTTATTTCATACATGGACAACTTGACTTGGTTTTGTCAGGAATTTCAAGGCGAGTTAATACACTCTTTATGCCACGCAATTACAAGACCCTACAATGGCATGGCTCTACAATAACATGGCCCTACAATCACATGGCCCTACAACAATGGGTTTTAGGAGGCAGTGGTCTAGCAGCAGTACAATAGTCCCCAAGGTCTCAGGTTCCAATCCAGGTTAAATGCCTGTTTGTTTTTCTTGGGGCAGCAGGAGGTTTGTCCCTGAGTCTACCCAGCTCTGATAATCATCTGACATGAGTTCGTGAAAAGTAAAGATGGTTGAGCATTGTGCTGACTACACAACCCCCTTTGTATGCCAGGGCCACAGAAACTGGTGCATACTGCTTTACTAACCCCATGGACCAACATGGTCTTTTACTTTTATAATAACAGTTAAAGAGGCTAAATAATATACGGTATATATATTTAAACAAATATAGATACATACCAATTATTTTAATGTCTACATCTCTTTCATCCAATCCTTGATGTTCCATGAGCAGTCCAACTTCCTTATAGACTTTGGCAAGTCTCATTCCTTCTCCTGTAAAACTTATGTTTGTGCTGTCAATGACTGTCACTTCAAATGGAGTACCTGAAAAAATGTATTTTCAATAAGACAAATGTTTCTACAAACACTAAAAGACAAAAAAAAAAATTTCTGAAAAGAAGCATTTTTGGTTCACAGTTCAGAAAGCTTAATAATGAATCAATAACTTGATTGTTCCTATTTGAGTTTTTAAGTTTAATTACAAAGCAATAGATAAAAAAAAATGTAACAAATTGTCACAAGACATAATAACATAGTTCTAGCTGAAACAAATGATTTCCTATGCAGCTGTGTATGTTATTTGTTTTATAAGACAGATCCAATGCATATTTGGTTTACAAAGTTCTTAGAGGTCTACCCAGCTTTGATTGGCAACTGACATAATTAAGGGGAAAAATATAAAGGCAGCTGAAAGCATTATGCAGGACACACAATCTCCTTGTATGCCAAGAACCAACACAGTCTAAAAAAGGTACTTTGCTTAACTAGTATTGGCATCTACTTAGTAAAGAAACAATGAATACTAATATTGGATAATAATTAAGCTGGTAATATTATTATATGCAAATCAACAGATTAATTGTGGCCTGTGAATCAATCTTTAGATGGAACCAATATAACTTAAGCTACTTTACTAAATTTCATTCAATAGACATGATTAAACCACACAATTTAAACAGCTTTTTTTAAAAGGGTTTTCTATAAGTAGATTTCAATTCTCCCCGCCCTAAGTGTGAACTCACCTGGAACCTGCAAGTCATTATAGAAACATGTCACCAAATGTGGGGCTATGTTTTGCGGGGTGAAGTTTACTTCGTATCTGTCCTGGGCCACCTCTCGGATCCTACAGGGCACCTCTGAGCCTCGACACTTCACTTGAAATTTAAGCTTGCCATCACCAGCCGCTGATGTGTCCACTGGACAATTTATTACATAAGTGTTCTTTAGACTTTTAGGCTTAAATTTATACAACTCATTTATATATCTTTATACATCTTTTTTTATTTAGTATCTAAAAATGTAAGTACTTTCTCAGACTATTTATTACTTTTTAAAAAAGGTAATTACCAAAATATCAGTGAAAAATACTTACAATGGAAATGCATTGGTTTGCCAAAGTAAGCTCTCCCAGGGGCATTAATTCTTATAAGTGCAGGATCAAAGACATTGCATGTGAATGGGCTGCCCTTGACTGGACTTCCAGCACAATCAACAAAAACTTTATAAAGACCTGGTAGCATTTTAAGATAGGGAGAATAAAATTATCATTTCATGGTTACATATATTTTATTAAACATAGTTAGTTATTTCTAAGTGTATTTAATACCATTCTTACATTCTAAATATTTTCTCCTAATAATTTATTAATATGTTTGCTTATTTGTTATAATGCATAAAATATACTCTTTTGTTAAGATTGATTGCAAACAGTTTAAAAAAAAAAAAGACTGATAAATAATTAATAAATTACTGATGTGAAAGTTGATTATTTGAATCGTTTATGATGTAATGATTTTATCATTTCTAATCAGAAGATTTTTGTTACTAAATTGTTTAAATAAACACATTTAAGAGAAAACAACAACAAATAACTTACCAACTTCCATGGGAGTATAATCTATTCGAAGCCCAGACTTAGCATTACCAGATACATGTACAGGAACTTCTTCTCCATAAGGAGCTAAAATAGAAAAAAATTCTTATAGCTTAATCAAAGAAAACGAAAAGCTAATTTAAGCTTTAAAAATTAATGGCTCTGAAAAATTATTACATTCAAAATACTAAGCATCGCTTTTAACACAAGTCTGCTTGCTTTAATTTTTATTTCTGTTCATATAAACATTAACGACTACAAGTAGTCTATGTAAAACTGAACCTTACAGACAACTCTGACATTGATTTTTGCCTCCCCTGCATGCTTCATGTTGACCTGGAAGCTAGTTGGCAGATTGGCTGCAGCCATTTCAACCCCTTTCCCTGCGACCTGCACACTCTCAGGGTCTATTACAGGACATTGGTGAGGACTTCCTGGACAGAACAAAAAAGAAAACAGAATGCGATTTAAAAACAATGAAAACATCTTCCTATATTCAGTAAAGCTGGTGATGAAGATACAGAAATTTAAAAGAACAAAGTAGTCAATAATGTCTTAAACTACCTGATACATATATAAAAACTTAAAATTATAAAAAAAAGTTCTCTCTTGCAAAAATGATCTTGTAGATTGTAGATTTCTTTCTTAAAAACAAAAATTTAAAATATCCCATATATATATTTAAAATATATATTTTCTTGGCTTATACATACAACTTGGCATACTGTATATGTTTTGTTTAACAAGATTACAACTATTACACATTGTTTGCATTCATGGACTGTTTATTAAGATATCACAGTCATAGATGCTGCTCCACTAACGCTTTTTGTTTTATATGTCTTTCTTACAAATTTTCAATGTAAATTTTAATTTTAAATATTATCAAAAATTCTAAAAAAATACATTGTTGCATTCAAATCCAAGATTCAAACAAGAAATTGAATTTTTTAACACATGAAACTATAATCCCTAACCACCCTTTTCATATTAGAATAAGTTTTTTTGACACTAAATGAAAAGACTATTTATAGTAAATAAGGGAGTTAAAGGTATAAAGCTTTCAAGTTTTGTAAAGAGTTAAATAAAAAGAATGGATGAATAAAGTTTTATAGCTATTGAAAAGATGGTTTTTTGAAACAAAAGTTTTTCCTCACCTCATCCTCAAAAGTAATTTAATTGTATCTTTTTTACTTTTTTACTATCATCTGTAATATTTTTTTACTCACTAAAGCACCTGTGCTCAATATTACAGGTGTGTAAACAAATATTTGAGTAGATCTTTTCCCCTTTCCCAAGACCCAAGAACGCATTTCAATTTACTTAGGCTAATCATCTGGACTAGTCATGTCAACAAACTGCTTCTCAGGGCAGCCCAGACTCTTCTTCTATACCTCTCCACAATGCTTGTTTGAACAAGTCAAATGAATAAGGGAAGGAAGAAGAAAAAAAAAAACACTAAAAGTAACAGTTTGTATTGGCCAACATGATGAAGAAGGGAAGTAATTCCTGGCAGATGGATTCATATTTGGCTGAACCCTAAAACTAGCATTTTAAAGTTGGTAATAGATTAACATATTTGAAAAGTTTATGCAATGTCAATGAAAAAGTGGAATAACAAAAGAGATTTAAAAAAAAAGCTAACATAATCCCCCCCCCCCCTTCCATCTTTTTAAAAAAAAAAAAAGTTTTTAATAGCACAAGTAAAGTTGACAATAATACAAATGATTACTGTAAGATGTACAAAAAAAATGTGCATCAAGGTTGTATAATAGTGTTTGGTTGGTAATGATAAAAAATTACTTTTCATAAGATTTTTTTTAATTTTTATTTTTATGCCACTCAGGAGGAAAGAGTATTTGTATGAGTAACTCATTTAATTTGTAACTATTTTACAAGATTTTTTAGTTGTAATTTTTCAGATAGAATTTTATGCATTATTTTACTTGGCTTTAAACTTATTTTCTTAGATGTTAAAGCTACCATCAATTTTTATGTTAATATAGATTTAACAAAAGCCTTAAAGAACCATCAAAATGCCTCAATTAACATTTAAAGCTTTCATTTTTTAAATGTATGCATAGATGATAGTTTAAAAATATATATTATGCAACAAATATAGAAACATTTGATTGGTCAATAATGAGAACAATTATGCAAAAAGTAATATGGATTTTTTCATTTATTAACGTGTACTAGCCCTTGTATTTAGTAGTCTTCCTGAGATTTTTTGTTAAAAAATAAAGAATATTTTACTAAAATATTTTATACAAGAGATCTCAATAAAAAAAGGTCTTAACTTTTCCCATCAATATTAGCAATGGAATGTAAACTAAATACAAAGAGCTTTAATATATCTGAGCTAAGGGCAGAGTAGACTAAAGAAGCTCCATAAATATAATATTACAATTAGAGGAATAAACTAGCTGTTGAGAAAATTCCCCCCATAAAAAAAAATCGATCACCTTACCTTTAACTGCCTGCCCATTAAACTGTGTATGAATGTGATGCAGGCCTGCTCGTTTGGGTGTAAAGGTCACCTTGAATAATGTATTCCCTTCATCTTGAACATAGTTTGGAATAATCTCATCATCGCACATGACAAGAATCTCTAGATTTCCATCCCCTGCTTCACTAGCATCCACTAGAGCGCAAAGTGGAACAAAATTTACATTTGTGCATTAAGTATTGAAAAAATGCTTAATTTCTTGGTAAGTCAAAAAGCAGAACATTCAAGTAGAATAAATCTCTGCGTCTATTCTATTTAATTTATAAATAATGTAACAAATGTAAAAACCTGACAGGCTTATTGATTTTAATTAAAAATAACAGGTAAAGGTAAAATTTTCCTTGCAGGCATTGAAAGCCGTCACGGCTGATGAAGCACCAGTTTTATTGGGGCAGAAGGAAATTGATTGGTCAGCACAAAAAGTCAGCCACATTTACTTTCCCCCAAATAAACGCTGGGTTCACCATCAATGCTTGGTAGGCCTATTTAAGAGGCCCTTAGGACCAGAAGAGAAAAAGAGACTTCTACTAGATCAGTACCCACACCCTTAGGATGTCAAACAATCACTTGACTACACTTACAGGTAAAAGAGACTGGTCTGCTCACTAATCCAGGATTGATATTAGAGACTCTGACTCTGGATGCATCAAATGATTTAATTGCAAAAGGACTTCCTTGTATAGGTACACCAGCATAGTCAATAAAAACTCTGTGTGAGCCTACAATTAAAATAAAAAAAAGTACTATCACTGTAAAATTTTAACACGATACTAATTGATAGTTTTTTACTTATCCTATAGTATCTTATAGTAAGTATAAATTCCTAACATTCAATAGAACATAGGTTGAGCAAGATACATTTTTTCCTATCATTTTTACCTATGGCAGTTGGATGCCAGTCAATTTTAGCAGTGCCATCTCCTTTGTCAACAAGTCTGCATGGTATTGTAGAACCATCAGGTGCTAGAGAATAGTTGACATTAAAAAGGAGTAAATAACAAAGTACTTGTACGAGGAAAAAAATCTAAATATAGATTTATTTTATATGTAATTAAATTAAAGCATGTAAAAAAAAATTAGCCTATAAAGAGGAAAATTAAAATGCTTTCAAAATATTCTTCCAATGTAATAAAATAGCAATATGTTTTAATTAAAAAAATACCATTTTACATTTGTCTTATCAAAATTTTTTAATTTTTTTTTAGATGCGCATTCATTACCAATAATCTTGACATTCATATCTTCAAAGGATCCAGTTGGTGAGACCAAATTGAAGCTTGCCGTCTTATTGCAAGATACCAAGTTCCAGCTGTCCCCTGTCAGCCTTATACCACCAACATCAACAATGTTCACATTATATGGGCTGCCTGATA
Organism: Anisus vortex; assembly: GCA_949126835.1. Classification (NCBI taxonomy): domain Eukaryota; kingdom Metazoa; phylum Mollusca; class Gastropoda; family Planorbidae; genus Anisus; species Anisus vortex. The sequence continues at coordinate 23,360,395 of OX421508.1, forward strand.
GGACAAACAAAAATACTCTAATGTGTCAATAGTTTAAAATACACAAGGCCTATTAATGAGGATTTCAACCTCGAATATGGAAACTATAAATTATAAAATACATTTATCATTTAGGGTTATTAATCATGACATAATAAAATATGTTTTAACCATACCTTTGACATGTAAGTTGTTGTAGAGGACATTGACTTTGTAAGTGCCAGCTTGGTGGCCAATGAAACTGCACTCGTATTTATTTTTGCCAATAGCCAGTGCATTGTTGGGGATATTCTGGCCGTTGTGGCTCACAGTGATTTCCATAGTTCCATCCCCTGCCTCCGCCGCATCAACTGCAACAGTAATACACATTTATTTGTTATAGTTTCTAGAGAATGTTTTTGCCTCAAAAAACGTTATTAAAAAATCATTTACTCAAATTAGTGGATGATAGTCAATCAAGTTTTAAAAGTAATAAAACTAAATAAACCCATACAAATACAGTAATACCCCAAATCTACAGCTTCAAGAATATGTTGTATTTTTGAAATCCAACACTTAAAATAAATTGAACATTTTGTACTATAATATAATATATATTGTTAGCAAATACAATTGTAGCGCAGCATTTGGTGTCTTTTAGAAAATATGCTCACGAGAGTTTAGATCTCAGCGAAGACTTTAGTAGGAAGCAGACAGTAGATATACCTTTCTTTTCAATATTAAAGTCATTTATAATGCTGTACTTTATTGTTGTTTTTTTTAGCCTTACAATGTCAAATGGGAATATACATTATTACAAATGTTTTTATAATGATCTCATACATTTTTATAATGATCTTACGCTGTTTTAAGGACATATTTAGTAATTTAACTTTTGTAGATAGATAGGTAGACAGTTGTCCATCCAAAGTTGAGTCATTTTCCTAATTTCCTGTGAGTCAAGAAAATAAGTAGCTTACCACCTCCCCTCCCCACCTTGAATGCCAGGGTTTTATTGTAATCACATCAACAAAGGTGAAGTTTGTAGTAAATGAAAAGAGATGACTTTTTAAAAATGCCTACCATTAAATTTACAAGGCACCCCAACCATGCCTTGTTTCACTTTCACCAGTTTAACCAAAGCTGGATCAAATGTTCTAACAGTGAATGGACTTCCTTTAATTGGTGAGCCAGCCAGCTCTGTTCTGATGGTGTAGAGACCTGGGATGAAATAATTGAATACAAGTGATACAATTTTAAATATTCTAATCATGAAGTTTTACTCAATTAAAATAATGTACATTTTTTTCCAATGTGGATAATTATTACCGGTATATAAAAAGTAAATTTAAATAATTGTGATTTAAACATGTCATTTGATTGTTATCTTGGCCAAATAGTTTAAATCATAAAGCATTTAATAACTTAATAGAGCTTTTAATGTAGTAAGTATAAAGTTTCCTTTATAGATCATGTTGATCCCTATAGCAATTTAGGCATTGTTTTAATCACTTACCTATGTCCATTGGAATATATTCAACATTGATTCCTTTCCCATCAGGCAGCTTGGTAATTCCAACAGGAACAATATTCCCATTTGGTCCTTTGTTTTCATTGGTTAAAAATTTTTGATTTTAAATAGGCATTAAAAAAATTGTACAATGACCACACAAAAAAAACTAATACAATATTATAAATTGGTCTTGTTTTGTATACAAATAATTAAATCATTGTTTTATACAAAACATTTTGAAGGTACAAACTATTAAAATAGTATGCCTTATATCTGAAACTTGTGAAAGAAAAATTAGGCATATATTTAAAAAAAATGAAAACATCTTTGGATGCAAAATAAATACAGGTCTCTGCTCTGAAACAATTTAATAAATAATATTTAACTTCTGTTTTTTTTTTCATGCTTAAAAAAAAACAACAAAAGAACTCTTACTTTTAAAATAAATCATAAAATAGAAAAAAAACAACTTAGGTATGCTAAAACTTCTTCAAAGCTGAGTGGTTGTTGGAATATATCTATGATACCAACAACAAACAAAGAAGCAAACAATACAAAACAAGACAAGGACAAAGTAAATTATAAATCCTGAAAATACACATCTAATTATGAGTGAGAAATATCTACCTTATGAGCAACAGACAGAGCACTCTTTAAGCAAGGCTCACCTCAACCTTCTCTAGAGCATGCCAAGAGCATTACATGATCTTACACACCAGCATCATTACAAATACTGTATATATAGGGTGTATTTTGGACTATTATACAATTCATGCAATTTTGTTTACATGCAATGACATTCATTATATTACTGTCAAAATGTTATGTACAAGTATATATGTCAGATAAATAATTTTACATACACTGATATTATAGATAAAATTTTTAAGCATAAATATCTTATATGGAAATACATAATCATTCGTGGTTACTAAGATAGAAAAAAAACAATTTATAAAATAGCACCTTTCATAATATATAATTGCTTAAAAAAAAAGATTTGTTCAAAATTTAAAATGAAAAGCTTTATGACAGATAATAAATAATGTCATTGGTACAAAAAATAATAATTATTCAATGGTATGTGCTCCCATCTAAAATGTAATTTACTACAATACCTTCACCTTTCTAGAAAAAGCAATATAGACTCTACTCTATTTTCTACATTTTCAACATACAGCTCACGAACCTTACAAAATAACCAAAATTTAATCAAATTTAGTTATCAAATAATATTTCTCATAGAAGAAAAAAAACAAGAACAATCACTTTAATAAACTGTGCTAGTTAACAAAACGAGTAACAGAGAAGTTAGCAGGTTAGTATGGGAGTTATCTATAAGATAATTCATTCAGATAATAGTAACACAAATGCAGGAAAAAAAAAAATCTCATTCAGGAATCAATGCATTTTTTAAAATACTTCACCAAAATATATTTTTTGCATTGGATAAAAATAAGTTCACATTTAACAAATTCAACGTAGAACATTGGCTAATATGAAATTTCTTGTTTAAAATCAAAATTAATTAACTTTGAAGAATAAGCACATCTTTTTTTAGACTCACGAAGAATAACTGTTTCCAGCATTTCCTTACCTTTTGTTTTACCTCATTTACATTTTTTGTCATTCAATTGATTTATTGAAATTTCAATGATGATAGTTGTTTTTATAACATAAGACTTAGACTATCAGATTAACACTTAACATGCCAAATTCGACTAAAGTCGAATTTACAAAAGTCTTTCTGTATGCCAAATTCGACTTTAGTCGAAAATCATGGTGGTCTTTAAAAAATGGTTCAAAATCTTAACCTAATAGTCCATGGTACAGAGTTTGGATCTTGTACCATTACTGGCATGACTATCTTGACCTCAATCACCAGTCTTTTCGGTATTATTATTTGTAGGGGTCACATCGCGAAGCGTCCGTTATAACTTTACATGACAGTACTAATATACGAATGAAGGATTAACTTTGACTAGAAGAAAAAACGTTATTCTCACTATTTACATGAGAGACAAACGTAAAGTTGTAATCTGCTTTGTGAATAACGTAAAAGCACGCTTTCCTTCAACGGATAAATTCTGTGACGTCACAGACTTTGATGACGCGTTGTGGCTATGATGTACAATATATAGAATGGCGTCTATGTTACATGTACTGTATTATATTGTTAATGATTGTTGATGTTGATCTTTGTACTGAAACCGTTTCTGTGTCCTGTTAGGTTCAGTCTACGGCTTGTTCTTATGTACATGTGTTTTTATGTGCCCTTATTTAATTACAACGTGTTCTTGTGTAAATGTGTTTATATGTCCCCTGTTGTATTTACAGCGTGTTCTTGTGTAAATGTGTTTATATGTCCCCTGTTGTGTTTACAGCGTGTTCTTTTGTAAATGTGTTTTATGTGCCCAGTTTTATTTACAGAGTGTTCTTGTGTGAATTTGAAATATATTTTTTCTATTATCATTACATGTATTGACTTTTACTCTAAATTAAATTGAGCTATGGATGATTCGATTGTTTCTCGTTATGATTCCGATTCGGGTGAGGAATATAATTATGACAGTTGTGATTTAGAGGATAATAATAATTTAGATTTAGAAAGTGATTCAGATGGTGAGATTGATTTTGCCTAAGAAATCAGTGCTATTTCTAGCTCCAATGTACCTGCTCGCATTGATGACAAAACGGTTGAGAGGCGTAAAGGTAGCATTGCAACAAAACAGCTTTTACTGACTGGGAAGTGTTAGGAATGATTTTGTTGACCTCAAAACGAATAGCTGTCCTCATTCAACAGTAGACAATTTGTTATTGCAGATGTTACAAATTTTAAGGCTGTTGATTTTTCCTCATACTCTAATGAAACACATTATGAACAAGTTATGAATGAATGTCAAAAAGAGAAAAATGTGAATGATGGATCCCACCGCATTTCTTGCTCTTCATGTAGCGATGGGCTTGTGCAGCAAATCATCAATAGATGGTTATTGGGCTACAGGACTTTGGCTCACATGCCATTTTACTTCAGTGATGGGGAGAAATAGATACCAAATTATAAACTCGTGTCTTCATTTCAATGGATAAGATCCGCTCTTCAAACTGCGATCGTCATTGGACAATAAGCCTCCACTATACCGACAAGTTTATGGACCAGGACATTTCTTTCAATTTATGAGTCTATGGTGACAGTCAAAGGACGTTGTTTGTTCAAACAGTGCATCTCTATGACAACTAAATGGGGCGTAAAGGCATTCATGTTCTATGATTCCAAGTTATTCTACTATAGTGGTTTATAATTTACACAGGGAAAAAGACTTTCATAGAAAGAAGGCAATAATTTGATCAGATTTCCAGATAAGAGTGAAAAGGCCACATCATCTACACAGACAATTACATCATCATATTTATGCTAGTTCAAAGGTGAAAAACTAGGCACAAAATTCTTGAAATTTCAAAGTCTTATCCAAAATAACTCAAGGGAAAAAAAGGTAAACTGGTGATCCTCCTATCTTTGCTGAATCAAATTACTTGATGTCACAACGTTTCCAGATCGCAAGCGTCTCAGTATTACATGTTTCTATCAACTGTGGGAGGCAATACAACTACAGTAAAGCGTGTTCGAGACAGAAAACTACCAGAGGGTTACAGAACAATAAAAAAAACTACCAGAATTACAATGATCACAATCGGAATAAAAACTACTTTTTTATTGTTGAATTTGATTTTTTTACTTAGTGTGGTATACTAGCTATGTTGTAGTACTGTAATAGTGCACTCATATTTGCCGATGGTTCTCAAAGAAGAACAAAATCGGACACAAGTACATATTTTTCTATAAATGTCACAAATTCAAGATGGCCGCCATTGTCACGTGACACCAATTTGCATGAAAACGTTTTTTTTTAGTATGGTATTCTGTTTTACATGTATGGTAGAGATTTCACAAATCGATATTGAACTGTTACCGATTTGTACATATTCAAAGATACTAACCAGTTTCGGTAAACTAGCTGAAAATTGAGCAAAATCGTTTCAAAATTCATGGGCAAAGCAAGGGGCAAATCGGAATAAAAACTACTTTTTTATTGTTGAATTTGATTTTTTTACTTAGTGTGGTATACTAGCTATGTTGTAGTACTGTAATAGTGCACTCATATTTGCCGATGGTTCTCAAAGAAGAAAAAAAGTGGACACAAGTACTTATTTTTATATAAATCTCACAAATTCAAGATGGCCGCCATGGTCACGTGACACTAATTTGCATGAAAACTTTATTTTTAAGTATGGTATTATGTTTTACATATATGGTAAAGATTTCATGCTTCCACATAAGTCCATTAATTTTTTTTTAATTTTTAAACACCACACTCTAATTTTGTGAAATTACCAAAAAACAAGTTGGCAGTGGAGCATTTTGCGTAAAAAACCTTTGGCATGTTAAGTGTTAAAGATGTTCATATCAATGAAGAAGTGTTTAAAAAAACAACATACATTTTAAATGAAAATTTCATATGTTAGCCTATATCTATAAATTTAGTTTATATGCATAATACTCCTTGTTCACAAAATGTATTTATTAACATAAGTATATGCATATTTGGCTATTGAATTTATCATTCCCATACCTGTGATAACCACGTCTGTTGGCAGATTGGCAATGTTAGCCTGGGACTGGATGCAAAAACTTGCTGACTGATGAACCGGGATAAGTTGATGTAAACCAACAAGACTAGCATTGATGCCCTGAGCCATGCAAGTTAACGGAGAACCTAGAGTTTAAAATCAAAATTTAAAAAGTCTCTTAGTAAATAATTTGAAACAAATTATGATACAAATATATAATAATAGAACTAAAATTCATTCAATAATGTAACATACATAATGTTAAGAATAAAATGTTCACATCTTTTTTTTCTATGCAGTTAGTTATATCATGACATTTATATATTTAACACTTTCATGACCATGGGTAATTTTATAAAAATAAATTCCATGCCTTTGTTCTTGAGAAAAACTATTCATTTAGTGGGATGAATTAAAAAGTAGGTTACAGGTGAGTATAAAAAAATAATAAGATTATATATACACATCAAAAAACAAACAAATGAATAAAGAATTTTAAGTAATGTTCTTCTTACATGGTAAGGGCTTCTCGTTAAATAAAATATCCACAACTTGTTTGCCAGGCTCTGTAGGAGTAAATGTGATCTTGTAATGTCCAGTACCTTCTGCATCAACATCATTGGGAGTGTTCCCGTTGTTGACCATTATCTGCAGCTGACCTTCACCAGCTTCACCAACATCAACTAGTACAAAATAAAACATAATAGCTTGAAGAAAAAAATAAGAAGAACCCTGATGAAGGGTGTCTAATGCACATTTTAATTATATTTTTAAAAACCCTGACAAAGAAGTCATACTTTAATCATATTTTAAAATCGAACAAATAAAGTCATACTTGAGAAATGCATTGGTTGATTGACGATTCCATCTTGCAGTGGGGTAACATAAATGGCACCAATGTTGTAGGCCTTTGCAGTGAAAGGACTACCAGATACATGATGATCACAGTATTTAACAAAGATGGTGTATTCACCTGAAAAATAGTCATCATAATAATAAAATAGGACATCCATTTTTTAGCATCCTTAGTTTTTTTTGTTTAGTTTTTTTATGTACAAAGGTTTTTTGATAGTACCTGCTTTTGTTGGCAGATATTTAATAACTGTGTCTCCAGAAGACTCAGTAAACAAATCATAGGGCACTTGATCTGTATTTGGACCTGTGAAAAGAATTATTTGAAGTAAGCTGATTAATTACTTTATTTCTTACATAATGCTATCATTAAAAATAGTTATATTGTTTATAATTAAGGAGCAAAACATACTGCCAGACAAAATCCATTCATTATATACAGAATTAGAAAAACTAAAAATATTTTCAATTTAATCAGAATAACCAAAAGGGCAAGTCATCTAGTAGTTACAACAAAAAGCATAAAAGTCTGGCTTAAAAAAATGTGTAAAGCAACAAAAGAGAAACAAAATTAAAATATAGCACTAAAAGCAATGAAAAACTGACTAATTAAGAAAAAAAATAAGTAGTGCCAAAATGTCTTTTTTTCAATATCAGTTTTTCTTAGTTATTTATATAGAGTTGAAAATGTGTTTAGTTAGATTAAAAACAAAACAAATTATTTTTATTTAAAATCATAATTGTACACAAATTTCAGCTAATTATTTCTTTCCAAACTATATACATTTACATATTTTATTATTTTAAAGTATCAAAAAAAATGTTGTAAAAATGAAGTTATCTTAAGTTATATTAAAACTACAAATGCTTGCCTAGATTAAAATTAATTTGTTTGAGAATATTTTCAATCATTTTTCTGTGAAATATTAAGAAAAAAAAATAGACTACCAAATCTGCAATATTATTTTTTCTTTAAAAAAACATAATGCATTAATTTTGAATTGAGGAAAATGTCAAAGAAACTCTTTTCACAATAGTATTATTTGTTTTGTTGAACGATTTCATAATGACCATTATCTTTTTAGCACATAACATCGGGCTGAAATTGAACAAATATATACGTCTTGTCTAATAATGTGCATAATATGTGGCAAGAATGTTAAAATAGCTTTAACAATACTTGCTATCAATTCACTTTACATTTTGTGCAATAAAATACCTTAAATATTTTTAATGATTTCATCAGAATGAGAATTTCAATTTTTCATATCCGATAACATACGTATGAAAACAAGATTTCAAGGTCCACATGTATTCTCTTTTCTTATTGGCTGATACCTTTAATTGTTATATCTAGGTCATCTTGTGACACATTCTGGCCATTGGCATGAATGTAAGCAGAAGTCTTCTTGTTGCATTGCAGTGTTTCTTTGCCTTTAAGTGTTATGGCTTTAGAATCTGCTATTAGAATGGTCCAAGGGCTGCCTAATATAAACCAAACAAATACAAATGTAAAAAGAATATTAATCTTAAGGAACAGCTAAAAATATATTATCATCAAATCATTTAATTATAGAATCGATAACACTCTAATTCAAATGTAAATGATATTTAAATATCATATAAATTAACATAAAAGATATTTCATTGATTATCCTACCAACAACATGGGTATCATTGAAACAGATTTCTACTGAATGAGGTTTTGTATTTTCAGGCAAAAAAGAGGCAGTGAAACGATGATTGCCCTTGTTTTCTACAGTGCATGGTACTCTCCCTTCATTGACACGAATTTCAATATTTCCTGCTCCAGCTAGAGATGCATCAACTGAACAAGAAGAAATATGTGAATTAGTAGAATTAAAAAATTTTTTTTATTAAATCTATTTATCACAATTATTTTAAAATTATTTTAATATCTTATCAGCGCAATGATGTAAATCAATATAAAACTCAAATATAACTAATAATGAAAAGGCAGAGCATTACTAAACCATACCTACAAATTTTAACAAAAATATACAAAAATTTTTTAAATATAGCATTGATAAACAGTTTAATAATGACATTTTAGAACTATATTGGTGGTCTAGTGTAGTGACAGTACTCTTAGAATGCCTAACCTAAGGTCATGGGTTCAAATACTGATTAAAACTAGGAAATTTTCCCCGGATGTGGTGGGTGCCCCCAAGTGTATCCAGCTCTGATGGGTACCTGACCATAGCTGGAGAAAAGTAAAAAGCGGCTGGGCACTGTGCTGGTCACACAATCCCCCTAGTGAGCCATGGTCTCATAAGCTTGTGAACCTGCTTCACTTGCTCTATAGATAAAATTGGTCCGAACTTTCCTTTTTCTAGAGCATCAATTGAAAATTTTAATGCTGTTTTTTTATTATTTTGAGATCAGTCAATTTCTGTAAGTTATGCACTTACTATTAAAGCGGACAGGGTTTTCCCGAGTAGCTGTAGAAGGCATTCCACTAACAACCAATTTTCTCATGTCAAAAGCTTTGGTGGTGAATGGTGAGCCACTGATTTCCTGCTCAGCAAACTTGACTTGAATAGTGTACTCACCTAGAAATTCAAAAATATAAAACTTTAAGTATACATAGTTTCAATATCATTTGAAATAAACTCAGAAACATCCACATAAAAAAAATGCCAGTAATTTTCATGACTTGTATTTTTATAATAGTAAAAAAGGATTTTAAATCTTAGTAGAATACTTGAACAAATGGACTTTTATTAATTTTTTTTTGTAATTGCATTATCAATAGTGATACAAATACGGCTCATAAAGTTGAAATCCTTGTAAGGGTAACATGGAGGCCAACTGAGTAAAGAAGAAAAAAGGGTCTGATTAAGACAGGAAGACATTGCTTTCCATTATAATGTTTAAGTTTAATGAAAGAAACTAATATCTCCTGTTTAATGAAAGAAACTAATATCTCCAAAGATCATTATAGGATTATGTAGAGGAAATTATGCTCTTTTTTGTGTGTGGATCTTTTGAATCTAAGTATACTGAGTGAGTATGTAAGTAGCACAAACGTGTGCTTCCCTTTTTCTATTCAACATGTGTCAGATTGGTGGAGGAAAAGATAACTGCAAGAAAACATTAACCCTAACAAAGATATATGAACACAGGACTTTCACTTTTGTCAGAAACATTTTTATTACAATTGTTTAAAAACTGATGCCTACATAAACTGTATACTGCTGCATAAAGATAAATGGTGTGATTAAAACGTTGTTTAAATTGTGTATGTTTCTTTAGAAAATAAAACACTCTAACCTACGTGTATTCAGTGTTGAAATAAACACTGATACACACACACAAATGTTGAAAACAACTATTTTCCTTTTTGTGTGAAACAAGAGAATGTGTGTCTACAATCTAGTTGTCACTTCCTACCTTTTCCTCCTGGAAACTTGGAATTGTTTTCAAATGGTGAACTAGATTCGACTTTTTTGGGTTTTGTGGGTTCTATAAAGTTGACCATGCTTGGTGACGAGCCCCTGGCATTGAAGGCTAACACATTTTGTTCTTGACTTTGTAGCTTTGAACTTTGATCCCTAGAGTGCGATTTTGAAAAGCTCTCGAAAGCTTCACTTGTCTTTGAAGTTGGAATTCTTTCATAAACTACCCTGTCGGTAGTGGGTCGTGATCTTGAGGTGTCGCCCAATGACTGCGTGCTTGTGGACGATGCGGCTTCTGTTGTTGTGGTCAGGGTGGATGCGACAGTCTGCTGCTTGTGACCGTGCTTGCTGACCAGCGTACTGCTACGCTGGGGAGAGAAAGAGCCATTGTCTGCGAAGTCCGTTCTGGAGAGAGTCCACGTCGCAGGGTCAACACTGGCATTGCTGCTGCTACTAATGATGATGTTGTTTGTTTCTTTCGTTTCTCTACTCTTCGATGGCTGGAAGGAGCTTTGGTTCTTGTAGTTATTGGACCTTATACTCCCATCTACACTGTACGTTACAAAGTAAGGGATCTCAGACACCGCCCCGGTATTTTCGTCATAAATCCGCTTCTCCGTTTTCTTGGATGACTTCGACTTGGCGTGATCATCTCTGCCCCCAGCGCTTGACGGTGGCATGGGCAGGTCGCCAGGCCCTGGAAAGTTGAAGACATATTTCCCCTCTTCTTCGCCACCAGAGTGGTCTCCCAGGAAAGAACGAAACGTTGGGTTGTTGTCACCCTCGGCAGGCTTGTTGATAGCCGAGAACGCTTTAGAGATGGATCTACTGCTGCTGCTGATGGAGGCGTAGTTTGAGAAATGTTTCTCTTCCTGGTGAGCGAACGATTCGTAGTCCGAGGTAAACATGGTGAATCTATTTGAAGAAATGCGCGCGACAATGAATTCCACTTAGATCCAGGCACACGATCGGCTAAAACGTTGTGATTGGCTCAGCTCGATAACATGTCCAATCAAACGCGTGTTTTAGTGTGCTTTTTGTTATTCCATATAAAAGAGCACATAGTAACAGTAATGTCACATAGTAATAACATTTGGTGTAAAAGTATCAAGTTCCATGTGGGAAAAAAAATTATAAACAGGTCGCTTAGATTCTGTAATGTTGTCTAGGTTTGTTAAAAATGTTAGAATGTCGGTGCAGTGTAACAGCAACAGCGCATCAAAGACGTATGAACCAAAAGGTAAAAAAAAAAACATTACGTTATTTTTTTTTAAATCTCCTAGTGTGAACAGTAAGCCTACGCATGAAGTTAGTCACTTTACATGTGGCGTTTTTTAGTCACTTGGCTGTAGCGAAAACAACATTTCCACCCACATAGAGCTCAGAAATAGCCAGAAATTAGCAAACAAAACAGGGTGCCTACAGTCTCTCTCTTTTTCTCTCACTCTCTTCCTCTCTCTCTCTCTCTCTCTTTTATTATGATTCAAATTTACCATCCCTGCCAAGTCCTACCATTCAAACTTGGTTAATATTTACTCAAGGGGAGATCACTAAGGTCTGCCAGGAGTAGAAACATTTAGGGTGACGAATATGTAGACGATTTCGGGGTTTAAGATTTTTGTTTTTGTCTTTATTGAAAGTTTTCTTGTAAAGAAAACTTGATACATCAATGGACAAAAAAATTACAATTGTCTCCATTTCATTTTCTCTCACACTCTCTCACTTTCGCTTATTCTATTTTTCACTATCTCGATCCTACTCTCTTTCTCTAACTCTCTCTCTCTCTCTCTCTCTCTCACTCTTTCATAAAGGAACGAGACGGGATATTTTTAAATAACATTATAAAGTAACAAAATTGGCTGTATGTTTTTTTTTATAACTTTATAAAAAAGGATTGGATTCTTTTTAAAAAAAAATAACTTTATAAATGAACAAGTTTAGATTTGTTTAAATAACTTTATGAAGTAACAAGATTGGATGTTCTTTCTACAAAACACAAGAGAGAATCTCACAACAGATGGCGTTCACTGCTGTGTTTACATTCCTCACAATCCAACATGAACATCTCTTTAAACCCTCACATTCAGGCACGCATTTGACTGCAACCTACCAAAAGGTAAGCATTTCTAAAGGAGTTTAATTAAACAAACAGAGATGAGAGGGGAGGAGGAAGCTGCTTGACACACATTCAACATTTGGACAGGTTTTTTAAAGTTTTTTAATGGTGGGAGAACAACACACACTACACACATCAGGACATATAGATGTTTTGGGAACAGCACATGTGTCATAGATGGTCTCATTCCTTATATAAGTTTTACACTGCACAATGACCTTTAGAGATACAATTTTATCATTTTATCTTTTTTTGTTTTGTTTACATCTCCTTAACAAAAATACAAAAACACTACTACTCAGTTGATAAATAAGGAGGCTGCCAACCTCTATTACAAAAAAAGGTACAGTACTCTACCAAAACAAGTAAAAGTTGCCAACTAATAACATAACTGTTTTAATGATAATGATATTAGGATGAAAAACACTAACAATTTAGACAAAATATTTTAAAAAAAAAGAAAATTCTTGCTTTAAAATTTTTAAAATAAAATTAGATAAAAATGTATGTGGTGACTATTAAAACAAATACTTTGACAAACAAAAAAAAAAAAACTTAAATAAAGCACCTAGACCTCATATCTTTCTATAAACTTAAATGTCACGTAAAATAGGAAGACAACACTCAGACGACATACTTGAAGTAGTAAAAGAAACTTAAGTCATTAATAGCCGAACAATTTTGATGATAAATCTTCAGTTTTCTATAGATAATAAAATTGTAACCTACCTGGCTCCTCCAATGTGTAGTCAACATGATATGTTTGTTCTCCATCTTTTCTTATTTTGTGACTGATTATTTTGCCAGACGGTGCTAAATTAAAAAAATTTCAATACTTATTTTTAGTCATAAAGTATTTTTTTATTATTATATGTAATGGCAACAAGTAAATGAATGCTGAGAGAAACCATTTGAAATAGCAAACAAATCTCCCTCGTATTTTATACCATTCAAAATCCACTGTAGATATAAATTTTTTCAAGTTTATTGAAGTTTCTGGTTATTTTTTTTACGTTCATTTACCAACTGTTTAGAAAAGATTATTGAAAAAGATTATGGTAGTAAGGGGCCTAACTCCGGTCTCAATTTAACTCTACCTCAGTAGGATAGCATTTCTATATTTTTATCTTTTTGAATATGTGCTTAGAAAATAATATTTTGGGCACGCATTTTATTTTCTTGTTGAATTGTTTTGCTCTCCTTTAGGGTAGAGTTTATATATTGGCATACATTAGCATAAAAAATTCAAATAATAATTAGCCTCTCAAAAAAAGAAAATTAATGTTTGTTTTTGTACATTGTTTTAGCGTTTTATGATAATAACACATTAAAGTTATTTTATAATAAAAATGAAAGCTAGTTGTGTTTTTTTTAAGCATAACAACTATTAATGAATTAATATCAATCAACACAAACAACAATTTTTTTTAGATATAATTATCAACAGCATGTATTAAAAGCATGCAAATTATTATTAATTCCCTCAAACTTTTTCTTTTTTAATACTGGGTATATTTGTTTTGTCTTATTTCTGGGTGAGTTAAAAAGCAATTTATAAATATTTAATGTACAAATTAAAATTATTGCCTGCTGTATAGTGCAATATAAGCTTTTTCTTGAAGCATAAACATTTGACTATAAATGCCTCTATCACTTTTAAAGCTAAATTGACAGTCAGAAAGATTTTTAAATTTTAATGATCAACACTTTTGTGGAGGTTATACATTTAGATCTATATTTTATATTTTATGAGTAAGAATAGTTAAATACCCAACTATCTTTGAATACTTCCAGAAAAAACAACAACTTATTCTTGTTATAATAATTCTTAAATTCATTTTGGAAATTCACATTCAGAAACATTTTAGTTTTATTGTTGACGGTTTACTTAGAAGTATTTGTGAAACTTTGAGCCACATGTAGCATAATACTTGAATTCCTTCTACTTTGATACAAGCCACTTTTTTTTTTCATGTACAATTTTTTCTTTGGGCAGCTAAAAACCCCATTTGATCACCCTGGTGGCCCCACGTTGGTGCCGAAATAACGCTGACATGTAGATGACAAGACTTAGTTGCAGGAAGACGTCAAAATTAAAAAATGAAAATTCCTATTTACAGATTAATGACTGTGATTTGTGAAAACATTTTTACTGGCCAGTTTATGCAACACACATAAATGTCTCTGGGATACAAAGACAGACAACAAAATTTAATATATGCTAGAAATATAAAATGGGAAATACAAATTTAAACATGGGGGAAAAAAGACTATAGAAAAGAAAATTTAAGCAAAATAATTGAAATGAAAATAAAAGTTCCCTCCCCTTAATTAGTAAATGTAAAAACAATTTGGGAATTTGTTTATGTAGTTAAGATGCAATTAATTTATTAGTGCCCAGAAAAATAAAAGTAGAAGAAAAATGATAGAAAATAAAAGAAGGAAAAAATAAAAATACCATTGTCACTCTGTTTTTATATTTAAAAAAATATTTGAGTTAAATATATACAAATTTTTGTGTAAACTGAAGGCTAATAACTAAACAAAATGATGGAAGTTTTAAAGACAACTTAAACAACACACAAGTTTTACACAGTTGACTGTTGAATGTTTATGATTTCATTAGATACTGTAATGACAAATACATTGCTTTTTCTTCGAATTCAGGCTTTTTGGTGTACTAGCAAACTTCTACACCATCCATCTGCCGCAGCTTTGTTCTGCCTTTGGCGTGGAGAACAAAAAAAAAGCCATGGATAGACCTGGGTATAAGTAGGCGGGTCATGCCGTCCAGAGCCCTACATATGCTGTAGTGACAAAGGGATAGGGTGGATGTTGGAAAAGCAAGTTGCCTTTATCTTCTTACAATGTTAACAAATGTTCTGTTACAAAAGAGGGTTTAGCTGTTTTGTCACTAACTCTATTAGCAACAGCAACTTATTTTCCAAGTTTCTATTAACTGTTTCCTTAAATATTTTGCATGGGAAAGTATAATACGTCATTTCTTCTTTCATAAATGCTTGAAACAATAGTAATCACAGGTGAAACAATATTTTAATCAAAGTAATATAGATGTATATATGTATAAAAATCTTACCTTGTAATGTAGAAAGGCAAAATTCATGCCAAAACCATGTTAAAACAACCAGAGCATGCTGAGTGATAAAACTTGTCACAAGTGATAAACAAAATTTATGTGACTCAAGTCAAAGGCTTTTTGTCACAGCTATTGCAATGTAAAGCAATCTCAAACCCTATTCACCTACTTCAGATTATCGTACATTTGTATGCAAGGGGAATAATCCTAGCTATGTTTTTGGAATTAATCAATGACTTCTTTACTTTAAAATACATATAAATGTAGTGCTTTATTTTTTCACAGTCCTTTTTATTGATTTGTGCAGATTTGGCAGTTTTGTTTAATTTTTTTTGGTTATATCTGATCAATAAGTGAAATTGAGTAGAGAAGAAAAAAAGGTTTTTAAGTATTAAATTTTGTTTATGCCTCTAAAAACTTGTAAACCTGTTTATTATAAGCTCCAAAAACAAAACAAAAAGAGAGAAAGAAAAAGCAAAGTGAAAATATTTCAAAAATCCTTTCAAAGCAAAACATGTAAAAAAAAAAGAGCCAATATAAAAAATTATAAATATATTTTGGTGAAGCTTAGTGTTAGTAAACAAAAAAATGAAAATGTTAGTTTGGATATTTGAAAGAATGAAACAGAAGGCTTACAGACCTTACATTTACATGTAAATAGTCTTTCTATTTCAGTTAAAAATCCTATACATGAGTCAAGGACATCCTTAGATAGTTTGCAATTACATTTATGGCGATAGTGCTATAAAAGTGTAGATTTCAAATACATAAATACAATGTTCACTTTTAAGCACATTGAAACAAAAAATGAAATAGATGCAGTTTATAGTTCATGCTGAAGTCTATTTTTATAACTATTTATGTGATAATATTTAATGAAAAATGGGATAGGCCCTTTGCTCTTACTATAATACATTCCAATATTTTTTTATTCAAATAATAATGTAAACAGTTTGTTTAAAAGCAAAGAAATAATATATTGTTATAAAGATAATATTATATACATAAAAGTATATTTATGTAAACCTTTATAAAGTACAATTGTGAAAATATGTTGTAAGCGATATTACTAGTATCATAAGCAGTTACACAAAATAGTAACATTTAAAGATGACAACTCACAAAAGTTTTACAAAGAATTTACATGACAGATAAGCACAGTTGACAAATCAAAACAATATATAAATATATAAATTGGCACTTGGTTATGATTCAATTGTTTATACAAAATAATTTTAACCCTAAGATGATTCAATGAGGATGCTCATCTGAAATCTTGTATCAACTCAAATAATGCAAATACAATCATTGAAATCCTAAGGAAACAAACATCAGTGGAGTGATTTGTAACAATGTCTAGCTCACTTGGTTCCCTGAAACACTCACCTGTAATGTCCACATCCACTTTGCCGCCTCCAGCTCCGTTGGTGTGTATAGTGAAAACAGCAGGGGTGTTAACTGGAACAAGACTTAAGCCTTCGCCAGTCACAGTTACCCGACTTGTGTCAATAATGTCAACAGTATGAGGTGAACCTTTTATTAAGTAAAAAAAAATATCAGAACAGATTAACATAATTTTATCTGGCATGTTTGTGATTAATGTTTAGGGTTGTTATTATTTTCAAAACTAAAACTGACCCTTAATTTCTATATCATTCATGTATGCATGGACAATGTAGGTGCCTGGTCCTTGGGGCGTAAAGTCTACAGTGTATTTGCCATGGTCGTCTTTTTTCAAGTGACAAGGCACCTTTGAGCCACCGTAGAAAACTTGACAAGTAATTTCCCCTTCACCAGCATCTCTGGCGTCAGCTGTTTAATAGAAAAGGTTGTGCGAAACTCAGACATATTAATGGAAAAAGTAATCAATAAATTATTTATTTATTACATTCTGGAATAATAAAACATTCAATTTTCAGATATCAATGTATATATGGGGCGCAGTAGCCAAGCCGCAGCGCGGCTGACTGGCGATTCCTAAGGTCCTTGGTTCTGAACTTCAGGTTCGAATCCTGGTGGAGGCTAGGATTTTTTCCCAGGATTTGAGGGTATCCCTGAGCCTACCCAGCTCTGATAAGTACCTGACCTTAGTTGGGGGTACAGTAAAGGCGGCTTTGCATAGTACTGGCCACACAATCACCTAGTATGCCGTGACCACGGAAACTGGTGAACGCTGCTTCACCAGCCCTATGGATCAATTTGGTCCGACGGGATACTTTACTTTTGTCAAATAATATTATTTTATAAAAAAATTAACATGGATTTAAATTTTGTCACAATATATTAATAATCAAGATTTCCTATTGTTGTTCTTATTATTTACCTAATCACTTCCAGACAGGAATTCTAAAGAAAAAATGACTACAATCCATGTGTGTTTAAGGTCTAGACTTACATTCAGGAAAGAAGTTTTTAATGGTATTGGTTAATCCTGAATAGTTCAGGTCAAATTCATAAATTTTAGAGAAGGAAGAGAGATAACTCATATGAATCTGTACTGGTAAATCACTTGCAAAAAAGTTCAGAAAATTATACTTAATAGTTTACAGATATTAGTATAGTGAATAATATTTTCCAACATCTGAATTTCAGAGAAACATAAATATAAATAATTATGTATTAACACATTTGTTTGAATTTTAATATACATTTTAATAGTAGAAACATTTTTGTGCTTAAAAAAAAAGTTAAATAGCAAAACATTCTCTTGTTACTGTAATATATTTTTTCAAATCAATTTTGTTATCAATAGTTACATTTGTTATACGATAGATAAGCTTGTAAACATAAAAATTTACAGCTGAAAAATCTAACAAATGAATGTTTTTTTCAATAAGCTTATTGAAAATATACCAAAAATGTCTTACATTTAAAATTAATTTGTGTTTTTTATAAGTTTGACATGAATCTGTACTTACCATGGAAAGCTAACTGATGCCCCACCTTGCCGCCACTCAAGTTGCTGATGCGGACAAGAGAGGGGTCAAAGACTTTGACAGTATAAGGGCTGCCATGAATGTGTTCTCCATCATACACCATATTTATTAGCCAGTCACCTGTACAAAAGTTATTAAAAATTTCTTGTTAAAAACAATTTTACCACAAAAGGTAAAAATGAAAAGTAGACACCATTTTATTTAGCAGGCAATGGCCTCTTTCACAAGCACTTAGGGGATTGTGTGGCCCACACAGCCAAACATAATTTTTTTTTTCAAACTGAAGTCAAATATCAATTAGAACTCAAAGTTCTTTAGACTGGAATATTGCAATTTGTATTATATCAAATTTCTATTCCATTTTTGTACTTTTGGAAAGAAAATCAAATGCAATCTAATTTATTTACAAAAACAATTTATACACAAGTACATGTTAAAGAATAGATATGTAATCAGTGCTTAAACAAAATCATAACAAAATTTAGGTGCCACAGTTGCCTGCCATAAACAGTGATCAGCAATTGTAATTCTATGTATATTTATCTATTTAGATATTATTGCAGATGCTCCTTCTATAAAGAAGATTATTGCATCCTACGCTTATCCATGGTTTGAGTCCTGAATTTTTAATGGTGTTTTAAATTATGCTAAGTTTTCAGTTTTCCTGGTTTGTTCAGTTAACCCATTCCGTGTCTGGATGCCACTCGAGAAGAAAGAGAACTTGTATGTTCTATTGACTCAACATTAGGGCAATATTATTTGGCTCAACACTGGGCAATTTTTTTAAAAAAAGGAAGTAAATTTATGAACTGACCAACTTCATTTGGTGTAAAGTTAGCCGAATGTACTCCACTCTTATACATTACAGGCAGGTTCATGACACGGCCACTTGGGGATGTGGCTTCAATACGGACATCTCCCTGACCTGCCGCTGATGTATCAACCTGTAAATATCATGAAAAAAAAGATTAAAAAAAAGAATATTATTAAATATTGTTAAATATAAAATATGAGTATAAATGTATTAATTACAGTGTGACACAGCCTGTGCAAGCTTTGTGAAATGTTTTAATGGTTCCCATTTTAAAACATTTTAACTTGAAATAATCACATTCATATTATTAAATTTAAATTAACTTTGGATTATTCACACTTTTAAGCATGCAAATATTAACCTTTGAAATCAGTAATAAATTATTTATTTAAAATCTATACAATTTGTAGTGAATAAAAAAATATGGTAGACTAGTACTTACCTTGAGTTCACTGTTGTGCCCAACAACTGCCCTGTCCAGATGGTTAAACTTGACCTTTGATCTGTCTGCATGTACTTTGAAATTGACAGGGCAGCCAGGAATATTCTCATTGTCGCAATAGACGTTCAGCTATAAGTAAAGACATGTTTTTAACTGAACAGTTGTATAATTAAAGATATGTTATATATTTAAAAGCTGAAGAGTTCAATAAGTAAAGAAATGTTATGTTTGAAAACTGAACAATTCTATAAGTAAAAACAAGTTATCATTTAAAGCTGAACAGTTCTATAAGTTAAGACATTTTCTGTTTATTATCTGAACAATTCTGTAAGTAATGACTTGCTTATGTTTAAAAACTGAACAATTATATACATAAAGTATAAAGCTTTTCTCTACATTAAGATTTGCAATAGTTGAACAAAAATGTTCATTTGTGAAAGTTAATCATTGGTGGTAATTTCACTGACCTTGTGTTGTCCTGTTTCCGTTGGGGTAAAATAACAATCACATCTGTGGCCAGTCCACTTTGTTCTGACCGGTACAATGGAGTCTGGACCAATCACTTCTGGTCTAATGGAATCAGGGGAAGTCCCACTTTCAGCATTGATAACAAAATGTTTCTGTAAATGACATACTTTTACAAGTTACAAATAATATTAAATAGTTTCAATTTTTTTAAATTTTTTTTTTAAATCATTGTCAATAACTTTTTGTTTCATTTTTCTTTGAAATATTTTGCCAAGTTGGCCAACTATATAAAATAAACAGCAACAACACAAACAACAGAGGTTTAAAATAATTTGAGGTCATACTCCATGGCAAATATAGACATTGCCATCCCTAAATTTAGATTAGTTTTTTGTAGCTACAGCTGTGAGAACAAACCTCTTGCTTAACATAGATGCTGTTGAAGTCTGCATTCATCGTGGCCTTGTTCTTGACTATCTTCACGGGCTTAAGGTTCCTGAAATGTGCAGCATACGCCATTATGCCCAGGTGTTCCACTTCTGGATCAGCCATTTCTTTAGCAGAAAAGATAGGTTCAACCCCAAGCCTCTTGGCAAAATCAATACCTTTACAACAAACAAATATGTGGGAAAAGTTATACATAAATAACATCAATACCTTTACAACAAACAAATATGGGGGAAAAGTTATACATAAAACAGACATTAGTTTTCATTTTTTCTTCTATTTGATTTTGAATAGTTAAAACAATATTTTTATATTTAGTCTTAAATATTAATTGTGAAAATTAATTTAATTTATTATTCCTGCCTCTCTCTCTTTCTATTTATCTCTCTCACACACAAATTTTCTCTCTCTATATCAATAGAAGTTTATGTTACTAAGTATTTCTTTCTAGCTATTAATTACTCATATCTCATTTATTCTCCCATACTCTTCTGTCTTTCTTTATCTATCTATTTATTTATCTAGTTAAAAAATAATAATATATTTATATGCATATCTACCTATTCATTTATATATATATATACTTTCTTTCTATCTACCTTTATATATATATATATATACAGTGCTTTTTTTTAAAAAAAATAGGTGCCGGTACTCAGTGATGGATTGCCTAACTTTTAAAGCAGTTTCCCACTTTATATTTTAATTCTTATTGCGCGCAATTTTAAAATAATTCAATATTAGCAAATTAATAATATAATAACTTAATAATAAACGTTAAAATACAAGAAAATTAATCACCGTACCGGTGTGTACCGTCACAAAAAAAGCACTGGATATATATATTATACATACATATTTATCTTTTAACATATTTATCTAACTACTTACTTACCTGTCTCATTTTAATGTAGTGTGAGAAAAGTATCTTTGAATAGCACGGCAAAAAATATAATTTTTAGCAATTTTACTTTTTTTGTGATTGAAAAAAAAGAGGCTCTAACCTGTTTGCAAATTGATGACGTTGTCATGCGTTAAATGAGGGTATCCTGGCACATCTCCGCCGACAGATTTCACCAGATTACACAGCAGATGTCCGTCATTCCAATCGGTCTAAAACAAGAGAAAAATTATTTCACTTTTAATTGCATATTTTGTCTTTAAAAATAAATAACCTTGGCATAAGTTTGTGAAAAAATCTGGCAAAATATAAGGCGAAAGAGATTCACTCACCTGAAAATTGTCTATGGTTCCTTGTTGCAAGAGAGCCCGAATCTCTCTTCTTGTGGCCAGGTATCCAGGTGAATCTACCATCATGTAGTAGGACAGGTAAGTCATTCCTGATAGTTCGTCCAGGTGAGGGGAGCTGAAATCCTCAGGCCTGACCACAATGGGGATGTTGAGCTCCCTGTTTGCAAGGTCCATGGCTTGCTTACAATTGTGTAGTCTGCAACATAAGAAGTGGGTGGGTTATAGTTATGCATAATACAATTCAATTTTGTTGGTGCGCAGACGTACCAAAGACATACATATTTAGTTTATTATACACACATTTGTTTTTTTTTCAGGAATATTGGTTAAATAATATGTAGCAGAAGATGTGTCAGGGTGGCTTCACTTAACGCCCATGGTTTGGTAGTATTAATCATTAATCTATCATTAAAATATGCAAAGGTCTATATTGAAGACCTTGCGATATTATAAAAAGATGAACAGTATTTATTTATGGTCGTAGCAAATAAGATCTTACGACTTAATTCAATATCCGTTCTTTTTTTTACTCATAGTATATGGTTATAGCCAACCCATAGAACCATGGCGTCCTCAACGTAACATCTAGAAAAAAATGGTTTGACACTTTATTAATCTTAGGTTCTATGACGTCGGTAATTAACGTCGAGAAAAATAGATAAAAATGCGATGCTATGATTCCAGTATGTCCAAACGTTCAAGAAAAGATGTGGCGTGATAGTATATTATTATTTATAAAGATATCAAATTACAATGATAAATGAGTTGTTTTTTAAATGGAATTAAGAGGGGAGGCAACGCACTTCTCGATAAAAAAAAAGTTGTGTAGATTAAAAGTAACATAGCGAAATAAGCTACAGAAGAAGATCACAGAACCATTAGTAGGCCTACACTACACACTTACAACATAAACAGACTAAACAGCACAATAATACTGAAGCGAAAAGCCAGATGTACATAGAGTAAAAGCAAAAAGAAGGGAAATAATCCCAGACAATTTTGTTCTGGCGCATCCTTATACTATAGCCATTTTTTTTATCATTTATTTTCCTAACATCTCGTTTATGTTACATATAGAGACCAATTTTAATATTTAAAATCAACAAATTCAACATTATAACATGGCGTACAAAAATTACAACAACATATATTTCGGGAAAAGATAATCTTCTGTAGCCCTATTGTCTAGAATAGGGATCGGCAACCTACAGCACGTGTGCTACACTTGGCACGACGAGCAATTTTCAATGGCACACAAAAGACACCCGAAAAGGCAAATCTAGTCTCTTCTACAAGACAATGAGTGCTAGAGAAGGATGACTTTTGGGGGGCTGTTGGCACGCTGATTTAGAAGTCCTGCTTTGCCCCACTAATCCTCTTCTTCTTCTTCTTCATAATACTGTGGAGACCCCGTTAGAACCGAGGAAAGAGTCCACAATTTAAATACACATAAAATAAAAAGCATCACAAACAACAATTATAAACAGATGACAGAGTGTCACTTTAGGTAATGTATGATGGTTGCCGACCCTGGTCTAGAATATAATATGAGGTAAGCTGCCAGTGAATGTACATTAATGTTGTCCTAATCGGTCAAACGACCTTGGAGTCTATATCGAAAAACACAACGAGATCTCAACGAAATTATTTACATTGATGGGTCACAGAAATTATATAAATAAAATGAATGAGGAAAAAAAAACAGAAATAATCAGAATTGGAACCAAGAGAAATTTGGTCAAATTCACCGGTTCAGAATCCATCACCGTGATAAACTACCAGGTGCCTTTTGTTAACAAAGTGAAGAATCTTGGTATTTTACTGGATCCCACGCTGTCTTTCGACCAACATATATCTCATCTGTGCAGAGGTCTATATCTACAGTTGCGTAGACTGGGCCATATACGTTCCAATTTGTCCACTGGTTCTGCAAAGACACTGGCAGTCGCCCTGATACTTTCGCGTATCGACTATTGTAACTCCCTGCTAGTCGGCCTGCCCGAAGACAAAATCACCAGGCTACAGAGAATACATACCAGTACTGCGCGCTTGGTCATGCGCAAATCAAGGCGAGACTCGGGAACCGCCCTTCTTCGCTCGCTCCAATGGCTCCCCGTTAAAGCAAGAATTGAGTATAAAGTGGCGCTACTTTGCCATCAGTGCATTTTTAATAACGAGTTTCCGTCCTATCTCAAAGAACTTATCACACCATATGTCCCTCAAAGAACACTTCGTTCTGCCAACTCATCGCTTCTGGAAGAGCTCCGTTTCTCTCTGACGACCGTTGGCCTTAGAGCCTTCTCAGTATCCGGTCCGAATGTGTGGAATCTACTTCCCATTCAACTCAGGCAAACAAGCTCCATTGATTCCTTCAAAAATAACTTTAAAACTCATTATTTCAATATTTATCTTAATTAACATGCTTTGAGCCTTACTGTCTTATATGTTAGGTCGGTTATTTTGTTTTGGTCGTTTGATTTGTTCCATGTTTGTAAAGTTTTGATTCATCATTTAGTTTTTTTTATCTCTTAGCCTATAGATTGTATCCGTGTTCTTGGTTGTATCTTAAATGCGCTCTGAGCTTGCATTATGCTTGTTGGCAGCGCTATACTAATGTCATTATTATTATTATATAGAAGACCAACATTTGCAGACGCAGACGAACCAAAATGAATGTTTATTTATAGGCGCTTTATCCCCTTATCCCCTTCACCCTCTCTTTTTAAACACATATAGACGTTAAAAAGATCACATGTTTAATTACTTTTAATACCGTATGTATGTCATGTGTTTGTTGTTCTGTTCTTTCCCGTTCATACAAAGCGTAACAATATGCTAATATATATTTAGAATGTCTGACACCAGGAGAATTCCGGAATAATTAACAAGTAGACGTAGGACGTAGGGCAATGTATATTTTCAAAGCGGCACAATCTTTAGATCAATAGAAAAAAACGGTCCGTGTAAGGACGGGTGCATTGAACGCAACGCGGTATGGACTGCGCAATGGGCCGCGACCGAGTAAAAATGCAGCGAATGTTTGCGCCGCAGCTGTGCGTTCAAATAATAATAGTAATAAATTCCCCCTTAGCATTCTTCCTAGTTGCTTTTAATAAAGTCCTTGGTTCAACGCGCTATTACTCAGGGCATTGTGTCATGTGTTTGCAAGGCAATAGTTTTTCGCGCCGCGACTGTCACATAGATCTACATTCACAAACTGAAGGTTATCTTAACAGACCAATAGATTTAAAAAAAAAATGGCACTCAATGGTGAACGGGCGCTAGAAACTAAACGGACACACACAAATATAAGGGCCTTAGAACTGAACGGACACTCAAGGGCCCTAAAGCTAAATGAACATTCATACTAACCAGAGACTCAAAAGTATAAGGGCCCTAAAGCTAAATGGACATTCATTCTAAGCGGATTCTCAAAGGTATAAGAGCCCGAAAACGAAACTAACCACTGTCCACGTCCCTAAATTGACAAACAAATTAAATGGACACACAAACTAAATGGACACACAAACTAAATGGACACACAAACTAAATGGACACACAATCTAAATGGACACACAATCTAAATGGACACACAAACTAAATGGACACACAAACTAAATGGACACACAAACTAAATGGACACACAAACTAAATGGACACACAAACTAAATGGACACACAAACTAAATGGACACACAAACTAAATGGACACACAAACTAAATGGACACACAAACTAAATGGACACAGAAACTAAATGGACACACAAACTAAATGGACACACAAACTAAATGGACACACAAACTAAATGGACACACAAACTAAATGGACACACAAACTAAATGGACACACAAACTAAATGGACACACAAACTAAATGGACACACAAACTAAATGGACACAGAAACTAAATGGACACACAAACTAAATGGACACAGAAACTAAATGGACACACAAACTAAATGGACACACAAACTAAATGGACACACAAACTAAATGGACACACAAACTAAATGGACACACAAACTAAATGGACACACAAACTAAATGGACATACAAACTAAATGGACACACAAACTAAATGGACACACAAACTAACTGGACACACAAACTAAATGGACACACAAACTAACTGGACACACAAACTAAATGAACACACAAACTAAATGGCCACACAAACTAAATGGACACACAAACTAACTGGACACACAAATTAACTGGACTTAGTGGAAAGACAAACATAAGGAATACATGTCAAAAATTAGTTGCAGTTGTTCCATGATTAGAAATACACCACCCTCTCTAACCCCATTTAATATATTTATTTAAAACTTTATTGAAGCTCTTAATATTCAATTCTAGAGTTCGTCTGTCCTAAAAAATGAGGACTCGTATAAGTTTGTAAATATATTTTTTGTGTTTTGTTATTAAATATATTGATCTTAGAGGTATTTGTAAACTGATCCTCCACGCATTCTTTTAAAGCTTTGAATTTAATATACATTGTAGGTATTGCAGGAATTGTTGACCAAAAGAATCGGTGTGCTTGAATGAAAGCTTCGAACACCAGAGGGTCTGATTGCTGTGAATAATAAGACAAAAGGGTTATCGACTAAATATTTGTTTCCTTTTATTGATTCCTATTTAAGCACAATTAAACCCTTTCTTTACTGTTAGTATTTATAAGTAGGCCTTCCATGATGAGGGGGGGGGGGGCAGCGCATACGTCTGGTCCTGGGTGCCACTTCGGTACTCGCGGGTCTCAAAGTTGGCGAAGTGTGTAAACCACCGATACGATCACATTAAGATTACTCCGGCAGACGAACGCGCGGGGGGACAGCTCCCGCTGCGAGTTCGTGACACATTACACTGCCGAGAGGCCAGGCGGGTCTCGATGGGGAGGAAGCAACGGACACAGTAGCCCCGTCTCACGAACCACCCGCGTGCCTGGATGCCTGTACCTATAGTATAGGATTTGTGCTACTGGGTGACATTGAATAGCGAGCCACCACGATAATGATCCTATGGGAACCGCAGTGGACAATCGCTAAGTTGCGGAAACCTTCCCTGTTACACGGCACGTTACTCCTTTGGCGTGTCGTGGGGTGGCTGGAGCCCGGACAGAACTTTGGTCTGACTCCCCAGAACTCACATATACATTACGCCCTGGACTATAGAGCCCTTAGGGCTAGTCCGGTTTTGAAGAGACGTTATAATTCGGTCCTGGGTGTAGGTAAGAATTTTTTTCCGGGCCTGTAGAATGTTTCTGAGTCTACCCAACTCTAATGGGTACCTGACCTTAGTTGGGGTAAAGTAAAGGAGGCCGTGCATAGTGCTGGCCACACAATCACCTATCATGCCGTGGCAACGGGAACAGGTGAACGCTGCTTCACCAGACCTATGGATAAATTTAAGTATATAGACAAACTAATTCAGGCTCAGAAACAGATGACGATGGCTATGTATGTAGCACATCTCTCCATGTTCATACATTTAGTATACTTATTGCGCTCTTGATATAAACGCCAGTAGCAGATATAGGGGTAAATAGATGATGCACTTAAGCACTAGTTAAAGATAAAGGTCTTTAAAGTCTTTTAGAAAGACTCTTTTGTTCACCTCGGTGTTTGAGACAAGCTGTTTCATATTATTATATAGAAAGCGCCAGAGATTCAAACAAGATCACTCCAAAGGACTTCTGTTTGTGTCTATTCACACTGGGAACTCTCAGGGGTGACTGATGAGGAGTGCAGCACCTTTGATGGCGCGTGCTTTAGCACGAGTTCTTGACAGCAGGAAGGTGCAGAGCCATCCATTTTGTGATCCCTGCGCTTCATCACAGGGAGCCAGCGGAGATCTCTTAGAACTGGAATAATATGATCAGGCTTCTTTATCCGCGACCCTATACGCGCTGCAGTGTTCTGTATCCTCTGGCTGGAGTACCTGCTGCTGGTTCGGGGATAAAACCCCACAGGCATATATTGCAGTTATCCCGCTTTGGTCGGATTAGAGATAC
Source organism: Anisus vortex (assembly GCA_949126835.1). Lineage (NCBI taxonomy): Eukaryota > Metazoa > Mollusca > Gastropoda > Planorbidae > Anisus > Anisus vortex. Next base: position 23,388,349 of record OX421508.1, read on the forward strand.
TGCTACGACATTGGCTATTCTCCTATTAGTTGATGACGCAGCTGTCCCAGGGCGCGAAAAGAACAAGCCTTAACCACAGCACGGATGTGCACTGTGCGATATATTGCCTGCCCGGGTAACAATAAATAGACAATGACATCTTCTGAATAAGAATAAATACATCACTGGGCTATATATTAATAATACATCATGCGCACATATGTCAAAGATTAAACCATGTGCTGCTATATACTATATTATATATTTATTTCAAGGTTTCACCATGTTGCATGTTTGACCCAATGTTTTTTTGTATAAGTAAATGGTTAGTATTGTCGCGTAGACAACGAAGCGAAAGGGTCATCTTTGTTCAACGAGAACATTGGGAGGAAGGGAGGGGGGTAAGGGAATGTTTGTCTCTTTTGATTGAAACCCCGAAAACTATTTGTTTTCTATTTTTAGACAAACCTGCAACCGGGGGGGGGGGGCAGTTGTTTTTTGTACATGACTAGCCTATATACAAATAATATAATTTAGCACGTCGAGTTCGTCTAAACTCTAAACTTCAACTCTTTAAAATTGGTTCAGAAATCTATAAGTAGTATTCTTTTCTATTTTTATAATCAAGTTCGCTCTAAACAAAAAATAATAGTTTCTCATCAGATGTGAACAATTTAATGTTTTAACTCTTGTAGACCTACACTAAGTTAATTTTTTTATCTGTGTTCTAATTGTCCCTGTGATCTTTTTTTTTTCTACACACATCAGGTCATTTGCAGGAAAGTGGTTTTTCTTCTTCTTCTTCACTTAATTTTACTATCACACCTTATGGATGAAGATGTGTAAAGCTATGTAGGGATGTGTGTACATTTTAAGAGTTCTATAAGGTGTTGGGGAAGTGTGGTTGTATTAGTGAAACTGAATTCACCATGCATTCATTTCAAATGCACTCTTAAGATTATTTTTATAGAAACAAAAAGGTGTGAGTGTATCCATATTGACAGACCCTGTATTGGCGGTTTGAAGAAGACTTACTTCTACAATTACACACAATAGATGTAGACCGACATTGTTTCGGTGAATGCAAAAAAAAAAGGTAGGGGCATGGGAGAAGTTAAAGGCTTAAACAAATTACAAAGACTTGAATTGAAGTATGTATAGTAGAATGGAGGGAAATGAATATAACATAGGCGTATGGAGAGAATAGATTAGAAGAATGGAGAGAATAGATTGGACGAATGGAGAGAATATATTAGAAGAATGGAGAGAATATATTAGAAGAATGGAGAGAATAGATTAGAATAATGGAGAGAATAGATCAGAAGAATGGACAGAATAGATCAGGAGGATGGAGAGACTAGATTAGAAGAATGGAGAGATTAGATTAGAAGAATGGAGAGATTAGATTAGAAGAACGGAGAGAATATATTAGAAGAATGGAGAGAATAGATTAAAATAATGGAGAGAATAGATCAGAAGAATGGACAGAATAGATCAGGAGGATGGAGAGACTAGATTAGAAGAATGGAGAGATTAGATTAGAAGAATGGAGAGATTAGATTAGAAGAATGGAGAGATTAGATTAGAAGAATGGAGAGAATAGATTAAAAGAATGGAGAGAATAGATTTAAAAAAAGGAGAGAATAGATAATATAGAACAGTAGGGAGAATTGTGCTATCGTCGGGAGGGAAAGATCGCTGGCAACAGTCGACGGTGTGTATCCGTTTTTTTCCTAAAGCTTAAACAAATAATTCGGTCTCGTGTTCAAACAGTACGTGTCTAGGCCGGGAGGGAGGAACACAGTGTGAATTGGGACCGAGGGACCATCGCTTGCTGAGTGGTGACAAGCCGATGTGCAACCATTCCCATTACTGACCAAACAGCCCACCTTTCTCAACAATTCAAAGTTGACCCCCAAAAGTGCTGCCAATCTGATTCTTTTTTTTTTAGTTTAGTGAAAGAGAAATAAAAATGTCCGAACTTTTGTAGGTAGATATAACAAGTATGCCAGATAATCTCGCAAGTAAAAGACTAACAAAATAAGAAGGAAAACAATAGCAGACATGGGTCAAACAAGTATGAAGTCTATAAGCCATATCCTGGGAAAGGCGCTGTGGCGGGTTAATGATTAATAAGAGAGCCCTATAAGCACTTAATTACCGCCCCTCCATCAACTCAACCTTTGTATATTATGTTATTTTAAAAAAAAACGAATATTTTGTTTGACGGCGTATCAAGTAGCTATAAACCCAGTGAAGTATTTCATAAACAGAACCATACGGATAATTTAGTTCCCGCCTTATGTTTCATGTTTGGTGGGGGTGGGGGTGGTCAGCTCCATCATTTGCATTTCATGGGCATAAGCAATGGTAAATTCATGATATGTATATATAAATGTGGCTCCTTTTCCTTAATGCTCTCGGCACGTCTTATTTTACGTCTAATGGTTAATCCAAATTTGGATGTGTAGGCTTATATCTAAAGTGTCTATTTTAGTGTCTATAGTGTTTTATTGAGAACTTTGATTCATAAAGTTCATGGGTTTCTGTGTACAAGAAAGACAACAGAACTGTGCTGAGATCTATCGCAGCATCTTTTCAATTGTGTTTTAACTTTAATGTGTTGCACACAGCCACGCAAGGCCAGAGTATGATCCTCACAGACCCTTAACCACTAAATAAATTGTGGTGCCTCACTCTTAATTCAAAATATAAATAATAATAAATCTTCAAATACAATTATATTTATTATGACAATAAATTAAAACTAACAATAAGTTGGATGCAAAACGTGTTGTTGTATGTGTTTTTTTTTTTGGTTGATAAAATTGTGGAACCCTTTTTTTGCGTAACTTAGTTCAGCTGCACCATTCGGAGAATGGCACTATATGAATCTCTAGTCATGGTAAATTCTTGATTTAGTAAATTTCTGTAGTGCCCCCCATTTCCCTTGATGCTCTAAGCCAGGGTTTGGCAACCTTTTGATAATAGTGTGCCGAAGTAGGATTTCTAATTCATTCAGCGTGCCAAAACTTTAAAATTCATTTTGCTCTAGCACACAATTTTAAGGGTTATCAAGCCTTAGAGGCACACTCCTTTTCTTATCCCATATGCGAGAACAAATGCATAGAAGTACTATTTCTTCCCGAGTGGTATCCGGGCATGGAATGGTTTGCCCGAACATACCAGGAAAACCAGTAACTTAACATTTAAAACACTAGTCAAAATGCAAGACGAGACTCGGACCACGGATGAGCGTAGGGCGCAATAATCTTCTTTATAGAGGGAGCGTCTGTAATCTATAAGATAAGACTGAACCTTAAAAACATTCGGAAAAAAAAATCATGACAAAGCCTAGACTAGTTTAAAACAATCGAGGTACCAGCACGCAGGCTGCTAGACTTTATTAGATCGAAGTTCTGACACTTGTGTTCCTTTTCTGTGCTCGTAAGTTTTTTAAAACTGTTATGCTAAGCACTTCATACAGACCACTTATATTTAAAATGTAGTAGGGGAGAGTGGGGGGGGGAATCTAAATGTATTGAAATATTGATTTTTTTTTTTATGACTGGTTTGGAGAAAAAAAGGGGCACCAAGGTATTTTACTATCAACCTTAGTCTAGAATCTATTGTTTGTATTTAGTAAATAGCGACCTTTGACCTGCAAGAAGTAATCGATAAGTTATGCAAGTAGGTCTACTTACTTATCATTGCGGTTCAGCTGCCTCCAGTTCGGTGCTAGACCAGGTTGGCAGTAGTCAATCAGGGCACTGTAAAGGTTTGAAAGAAAGGAACAATTAATAATCGATTTTCGAACCTGGTTTAAAAAACAAATCAAAACATTATCCTATTTCTGTATCGAATTGTGTACCGCCTGCTTAAATACTGCATATCCTAACAACAATAACAATTTATTAATAAACATAAACCCCTGATTGATGTTTTAAAATGATAAGTATGTCTATATAACTATATGTAAACAAAAAATCGTTCAAATGATTCGATTAACCCCCAAGTTATTTTTAAAAGAAATCAATAAATGTGCGGTCGATATTGTCAAGGATAAGCTGCTGGGAATTAATAATGTATCAGTGATCGAAGGCTGTCTAAAACTACTACACACTGATCACACACTCGAGTGCAGGCTGGGATAGTGTCTGTCTTAGTTTTTAAAACCTTTCGTTGTTTCTCTATTTATTAGTTGTTATTGTTCTTTCTTTTTTGATTTAGTCCTGTTATCTAACAACTTATACAAACATCTTCTTTTAAGATAAATATTCATTTGTTGTTGTTTTCTTATATATATTTAGACCTATAGGCCAATAATTTTGTTTGTTTATTGGAATTTAATTATGCTAACTTTCAATTGCAACACATATAATATATAGAAACATCTTTAGTGATAACTGTCTTTAAATATTTTTTATGTAGTTACTATATTATATTATCTTGACTTATTTGTTTACATTTTGTTATTACAGTAGATATGGCTAGAACGGGATATAGACGAAGTGATGCTATAGTCTATTTAAATCCTTTATATTTACTTCGCTTTGGTTTCTTACATGCGACAAGCTTTTTTGGAAGGCCGGTTGTCCCTTTTCCCGTCATTCTATCGAGCTGAAGTTTGGCATATTGACGCGTTTGCGGTGAAAACATATTCTATCAAATTTTCATCTACACCCCCTCCCCATCCAAGTCTTTAAAAAAATCAGTTTATAGCTGTGTGTTTATAGCTGTGTGTTTATAGCTGTGTGTTTATAGCTGTGAGTTTATAGCTGTGAGTTTTGTCCTTACACTTAATGGTGCACATTAAAACAAATCTTATTGAAGGCGCCTGACTGACATCGATGGGGAAATAACGTGGAAACCACGAGTTTTCGTGTCTACACGTTGTTTCCCCGTCGATAAGACGTGGTGTGTCCACTGGGAAAGGGGCAAAATTTTCGTAAGGATAAATCATAAAACTAATGTATATAAAGGATTTATACGAAAAACAAGGATTTAAAGGGTTGTTTAATGTATCTTCGAGTTAGATAAAGGACACACAACAACACAGACCAGTATCAATGTGGAAAGGGGTGGGGGGATAAAGTAAAAAGCTAAGTATCCCTTTCAGTCTCTGTTGGTCCATGGGGTTAGGGAAGAATAGTTCACCAGTTTCTATGGCAACGACCCCATAAGCACATATATAGGTCCAACATTACGCCAAAATTTAAACACTGGCTAGCAGCGTTCACCAGTTTCTGTGACCATGTCCCTATCAGCACACTGTGTTGGTTCCCAATATAGGTTCAACATTAACTTAAATACTGGCAGAACATTGGGCCAATATTATGTGCTTTATTGGGGGGACATGCAACGGTGATTATATGACCACCTTTTACTATACTAATGTCAAGTACAGCCTAGATTCGAACCCGAGACCTATGGAAAGCTAATCCGAGAGCGCTGCCAGGTAGATCACCATGTCCCGTGTCAGTGTGGAAGGGATTAGACTATAAGCACTATTTGAATTTCAGACTTCGTCATTTCGAGTTTGTCGGTGTATCCGGCATGTTGGAGCGCCTCTTAGTAACTAGATACAGGGAGGGATGTATTAAATAATGCTTTGGCTACATGCCTTTGGCTAACGAGTCTCCTGCATCTCTTTTTATTGCATACCGGTACCCTTTAATTCATCAATTTACCCAATAGAAATGTAGGTAGGCCTTACGATTTAAACCGTAACCCGATTAACTGGATTTATTATTTTATATATATCACTGTAGGCCTAGTTGATAAAATTATATAGGCCTATCTATATTTTCCCATAATTTGTTTTCTACATTTCTTTAGTTTATAGACTACATTGCAAGGCCCATATAAATTGTAGAATTATAGTTCTGTAATTTATGTACCACATTCATAAAACTGATACACTACATTCCAATAACTGATATACATTTCTGTAGTTCATAGACTACATTCGAATAAGATTATAGAATAAAAGCGCTGCTATTTATAGGCCTATACTAAATTCCTATATAAGTTTATGCATTACAGTTCCAATAACTTATATATCACATTTTCCTACTTTATAAACAACATTCCTTCGATTTATAGAGCTATGTTTCTGTAGTTTATACACCATTAAATTAATTTCTGTTGTTTATAGGCTAGAATAAATTACAATGAATTATAGGCCTATATCTGCAATTTATAGAGGTATATATCTTTAAATTTGTAGTAGGCCCCTAATGCATTAAATCTTGTAATTTTTAGATAACATACTTAACATTTATAGTCAACCCATGTAATGTATAGAATATCCATGTAATAATAAAATATATAGGTAGCCTAACCCGTGTAAAGTATGTAATTCAGGACTATCTCTGTAATTTATATACAGCATTAATATGTGAACATATTACTTACTGTAAAGCTATCCCGTCATTCCAATCGGAAGTGAAGTTTGTAATATGGTTCTCTGGGATCACAGCCTGTAACCATGCCAACATCAATTTCTTTGGCGGAACTTTGGTTTTTCCAATCTGATAACGAAGGATGAGATGCCAAATTAATCCGAGGATTAGCTTCAGGCTTCCGTTGACAATGTCTTCACTTCCTGCGAAACAAAAAAAAAAAAAACGTATTGTGAGATCAATTAAGAACTTATTATGTTCATATAGATTATAGATCAATGGGTGATCAATTGCTACAGTGGTAGGCTACTGTTTTAAATAATTTGAGAAATGCGATTTTGTGATTGTATATTAATATTAAATCGTTCCCATAATAATGCGAAGTTGCTTATTAGAGACAAGGGCTGTCCAATAAGGACGCCATGCACTTAGTGTGTGTTTGTTGAAGAGGGTGGTAAAATTGTGTGTCTATTTGGCAATGAGAATCAAATGGTCGGGAATGAATCAACCATAAAGCACAATAAGCACGTGTTTAAAGTTTATTTAATGTAATAACCATGGTCGCATAGGTTCATGTGTTGCAATACTGCATATTATGGTGCAGCTGAAACTGGATACACACAAAAAGCCCCTCCCCTTTCACTAAATTTTAACAAAAGTTCTTATCCGAGGATTCGCAAGTTAAAAGAGTAGAAGGAAACTTAAATTTTCAGATATAAAAAGAAGTATTCAACAAGAACATAAATGTCTCCATTTTTTTTTTTATTTCATTGCATAATAAAATATTTTATGCTGTATAATTGTTTACATTTTGAATTAGGCCTACTTAAAGACCAAGTGAAGAGCTTTTTAAAAAAATTGAGTTAACATTTGATTTTGATAGTATGCCTAAATAGTGTATTCAGCATCTGAATGTTAATAAAAATCATTTATGCAAAATATCAAAGATAAATTTTAAGCAATTAGTTAAATATTTACACTTAAATATGTGTGTTTTTCGGATGAAAAATCCAAATCTCGTAGCCATTTGAGATGTTTTTATTTCCGGCATAATAGGAAAGTGACGTAAGAGAAGGGATTTCGACTAGGAAAAATGAATATTGTCACGTGTTTTGAATCTATTGCCACATGTTTTAAATCTTTTGAATCTTTACTACCCTTTGTTGCCATATCAAATGGCTACGAGATTTGGATTTTTCCTACGCACATTTAAGTGCTAATATTGAACTAATTACTTGAAAGTTAGGTTTAATATTTTGTATAAATGATTTTATTAGCATTTGGGTACTGAATACACTATTTGCAATCAAAATAAACGTTTATCTCAATTTTGATAAAAAGCTGTTCTCTTGGTCTTTAAGCCATAGCCTACTTAAATATTATAAGCAAATACGTTTAAATGAATTATTAATGCAATTCTAAATACACAATATGTAGACTATCTACACTTGCTATACACATAAAACTACTTGATTTATTTCAAGAGGGTTGCAAAATAATTGACAGTATTATTCATTTACACAGAAAAAAAGTCTTGGTGAAACTCCTACTTATGTCTGTTATCTTATCTTATACATTACAGACGCTTCTTCTATAAAGAAGATTATTGCGTCCTATGTTCACCGTGGTCCGAGTCTAATCTGGCATTTTTATTAACGTTTTAAATGATGTTAAGTTACTGGTTTTCCTAGTTTGTTCAGGCAACCTATTCCATGCCCGAATGCCACTCGGGAAGAAAGAGTACTTATATGCATTTGTTCTCGCATAAGGGAAAGTGTTTTTGTATTTATGTCTGTTATGTCAGTTTCGTTGTTATTATTATTTTGAGGCACAACTTTTGTTAGTCATTTTATTTTATTTCATTTCATTGCGTTTCTACAATATGTCTCTATGTATGTTTTCATGAAAGGCCTATTAGAATGATGCTAAATAAGAGCTTAACTCTTTCACTATCAATTATCAAAAGCCTCAATGTGCGAATTCAATCAATCCCAACACCTAGTCTATGTGTTGGCATATTGACGATTTCGACAATAATAGTCAAATACTTTGTTTTTTGTTTACGAATATTTCAAATATTTCGGGCTCAAAAACAAAATGCAGGACGTAGTTTCGCGAGGAAAAGGTTAAGCTGAATGTTTTCATTAAAAGGGCAAAAACTTTGAAACACATTTGAATCTAGTTGTATAGTAGATAACGCTGTAATGAGTTCAGCCAGTTCACATGGTAATTAGGTAGTTTAATGACATTCGCGAGCTCTCATAACATTTCGACAGGTAAATTACATCAATTCAGACACTGACCAGATCGAGTTACCGATCTTATGTTCATACAAAAATTAACAAGAAAAGGTAATCACTAAAAAAACAGTTTAATGTTTTCGTTGCAATGACAGGTAGGTTTGTGTATTAACTGTATACACCCTATCCCCCCCCCTCCAAAAAAAAACTTTTAACGTCGCTGGTTTACTGTTAATTTTTTACTGAAATTTAATGTTTCATTCCGTTCAAATGTGTCAACAAGAAAAGAAAAAATGGGCCTACATATTATGAATCATCAGCCTTTGAAATGAAGGCCTTTAAGTGCATGACTGTACGTTTGAGGGTGAGGGGGTGTTGCGTAAGTGTGGTGGAGGGGGAGAAGGTACGAATATGCCCTTCTATAACCCTGCAAATGTCATAATGGGCAAAAGACGTGCTTTGAAAAAAAAAAAAGTCAACTGGGCATTGTATCGGCCACACAATGCTAGTTTTGTTTTTTTCGTCTCGCCCAACAAAGGTGTTGAACTTTAATCTATAATATAATACAGGGCACTTCTCAGGCCCTACCCCGGCAGCTGACTAGGGCGAATCAAACTCATCAGCTGGCCCTTCACCCCCCCCCCACCCCTCCAAGTCCATATTTATACCTTTTCCTATATAATTTGTTATTAGGTAAAAAAAAACAAAAACAAAAAAAGAACACAATTAAAATCCCCAAGTTGACTCGGCAACTTCCTGTCAGCCTGTAAAGTGGGGAGGGATGGGGAGGCGTTTTTTTTTTTACCTGGGTTCGAACCCGAGGCCTTCAACAATGCTCTCTAACGATCAGTTGCTAGACCCCCCACCCCGACCCCTAAAAAAAATGTCTCTTACAAACGCACCCATCATTTTGTTTAGTTTAAGGATCGGCATAAATGTGATCACTTGCACCCACAATGAAATATGCCCCCACTCTCCCAGGGCACACTCACGCCACGTCTTATCGACGGGGAATAAAAGTGTATACCAACTGGGCTCCCCTCCCCCTCCCCAAACACCCAAAAGATACAAATAATACTTATATATTATATACTTATAAGCTTTTTTTATACGTGTATTTAAAAAAGGTTTTATATTTTATATACTTTACTATAATAATAATAACGTAAAGTCACCGACTGGATAAACAACATTTCACAAACAGAAATGGGCGTCAAGCAATGGTTAATCTTGGGTATCAAAGATCTTTACTGATAGCCGACTGTGTACCATCTTTTTTTATATTCTTTGTTGTATTCATATACAAGGAACACACCAGCAATGAGTCCACCCAAATGCAGTGGAAATAATACATGCCATTGTAATGTTAGATTGACAGATAGAGAGAGAGATAGATTGAGATGGGATAGATAGGCCTACAGGTGAATAATGAGGACTTCGTCTAAAATTCTGAAATGAGGTAGTGTACAACGTCTCATCAAAATATTGAATTTCCCCTTCCCTTGTGTTGCTACGCCTTACCTTTGTATTGATTTACATTTCAAAATACTGCAAAATGTTTGTTTCGCCTTTTTCTTTTATAAAAAAAATATACACACAGCCATCATCAACCTATTTATTTGGGGCGTTGGCGAAATGACGCGATGGACTAAAGGGAGGCTATTTGTTTTCTCGGAATTCTCTTTCTTCTTTCATTCTGATCTTAAATCTCATGTTTATGCAAGGTACTTAAATCCGAATTTATTCACTCCACCCCAGTCAAATGTGTTTTTTTGTGTGCATAATCCCTTGAGCACACTCTGACTATAGACAGACAGACAGTCTACTTTCATTATCTATTAGTGACACCAAAGACTATAATAAGATGGACCGCTTGTTTTAATATTTCTGCTATTTGATGACTCGAATGACTTTTTTTCGGAACTCCCAATTTGTACTGTGCACTTCCGGTTTGATTTAATCGCTATGATTTTCTTAATGAAAAATTAAAATTTAAATCGATACAGCGAAAATAATTAGGCAAAAGTAGGAGTGTGGAAGTCATTTAAGACAGCGTTATTGGATGCGCACGGAAAAAGAACATAATATAAACTCTAAAAATGGAGCAAGCGGTCCATCCTATTATATGCTTTGGTCATAACTTCTTTTAGGAATACTAAAACAATACTCTCATTCTAAGCAAATTACTTATATTTAGCAATTGTTTACATGTTTAACTTGATGTGTTTCCTTCCTAGCATTACACACACACACAAATTAGCGAATCCTTTTATTACGATTCATATTATTTTTAATCAAAAGACCACGCCTCATTCCTGCCATATCATTGGATCGTATTTCATTTTTAGAAAATCAGCTTACAACTCAAACCTCATTGACATATGACTAATAGGATTTACCATTTGCAATCACCTGACAAAAAGCAAGTGTTGCTTGTTTACTTTGTCTAGTGGTGACAAATGGCAGCCGTATTACTATAGGCTTAAGAAGGTTTTATTTTTATATATCATCATTTTGACAATATGACGTAAAATATATATACAACACTGTCAAGCGATGAAAATTAATATTGAAAACTAAAATTTAAACCATTAAAAATCAATGGAATAGGTTCCGTAAGTGCAGAATATTTAATTGAAGATGTCAATTATCGAAAAGTATCTTAACTTACTATCTAAAAGTAATCATAAGGCAGGCAGTGAAATTTTTCACAAAAGCTATTGAAAAACTATAAAAGCCTCAAATCTTGTTTACTTCGTGGACGGATCACTAAGGACTAGTATCACAGTTAAATGTCAAGATTTCTGAAAACAAATTCTTTATATTTTGGGTGTAAAATAGACATGGTAAAGAACAATTTTATTCCACCATGTCTCCATCTTGGCTTCTATTTACATAGTTACGTGACCTAGACACCTAAGCCACGCCTAATGCAATTGCTCTATAGCAGGGGTCGGCAACCTAAGGCACGCGTGCCAGACTTGGCACGCATAACGATTTTCAGTGGCACACGAGAGACCTCCAGGAATTTTTTTTAATGCAAGTCAAAACAACGTATGTCAGCAAAATTAATTGGTGCTGCGTGGCGAACTACATGAGAATCACACTGGACGTCGACTGATTTAGTACAGGAATGTTTGTATGCAAAATTCTCATCATTGGACTTGCGATCTGTGATTGAATCTTTTGTTAAGATAGACTAGTCAATTTTATAAGTTATCAAGTTTCGTCTAGAAGACAATTATACGGAGTATAGTTAGAGTCTTTGATATATTTGCTTCTTGTGTTTCTTGATGAAAAAAAAAACATTTCCGGTATTGAATGAGGAGAACTGACTGTTGAAGCCGGTGTTTCTGAATGACATGTCCACACATTTCAAGGAGTTGAACTTTCATTTACAATAGGACGGGGTCGAAGAGCACTTGAAGTGTTGGGCCACTGGAATGGATTTACATTGAAACTGGAAATATCTTGCCGTATAATCAATTTCAAAACATTTAACCCCTTCCTTAATTTAAGGCAAATTAAGATGGATGAGCGTTTTCATATGTACACTAGTTATATTAAAATTAAAACAATTAACTCATTTGGCATCATTTGCATGAAATAATTTAGAAAAATTAAGTTAAGGTGAAGGGAGATAATTAACAAGTTTTCTTTGCATTAATATTTCGAATATGTTTCTTTTTTGTTTCCTTTGAAAACATGGCTTACAATTTATAACTTTAAAATTATCAAACTATAATAGAAAATTGAAAATAATATAAATATTATATGACCAAAGAATTTATAGGCCTATGTACATTTTTAAATATTACATTAACTACTCAGTTCGTATGATTACTACGTATCTCTTCCGATTAACTATAATGCTCTGCAAATTTGTACTAGATTTTAAATAATATATTAGAATGAATGAATTTAAATTTAAAGTTAGAAAACTTTTTGTCTCGTAAATTATTTTGTCTTCTATCCCCTTAACTATGTATGTACTGTTCTTCTATCCTCTTTTCTTCATTGCAAAACATATGAGATTGTACATGTAAAATCTAGAATAAACATATTTGGAAAACTATGTCAAATATTTGAATGAATGGATGTGAAAGTCTAAACCTAACTACAACAACTACATAAATTATCTAAATTTGTTTAAATACTCTATGTTGTCTTCTATCCTTTAGAAGTGTAAAAATTGCAATAAATGTCTTCTATCCTTCCTCTTAATGTACAAATATATGAATGTTATTGTACATGTAAAAAGTGTCAATAAACATTGTTGAAAACAAAAAAAAAAAAAAAAAATGAAATTTCAGTAAACAAACTGAGATCACAATATAATTTAAAAAAAAATATATTAGCGTAAATTAAATCTCATTTATCTGAGATCAAACTATAAAGTATAAAGAATTAATAGCTATTACTAGAAAAATATCTCGATAACTAAATTCAAATGTTCATACAATAACCATTGATGTGTAAGTTGAGTAGTTTAAATTGTGTATTAGCTATGAATGGATTTTTTTTATATAATAACAAACAGGTTAATTTGTTCTTTAATTTAAAACGCTTTAACGATGTTCTCTAAAACGCTCCTTTTCTTTTGGTCTTGCTACGGCACTAAATAAATTGTCTTATAAAAATAATAGAGTTGAGCAGTTTGACTTTCACGCTGTTGGCACGCTGAATGATTTAGAAATCCTAGTTTGGCACACTATAAGCAAAAGGTTGCCGACCCCTGCTCTATAGGATTTGAACATTCAATTGACCACGCCTCCTTTTATAAGTGTTAATGATATTAGGTCTACGCAGAGCTCCATAATTAGGCCTACACAGAGATCCATAGACCAATCCCTATTGAAGATACAGAAATATCGTCTATAGCAGGTGTCGGCAACCTATAGAACCCGTGCCACAATTGGCACGCAGAGTTATTCCCAAAGGCACGCAGAAAACCACCGAAATCGCAATTCAGGCTTCTTCTACAAGAAACTGAGTTCTAGAGCAGGATGACTTTTTAGGCTGTTGTGGCACACTGAATGGATTAGAAATCCTCCTTTGGCAAACGATTATTAAAAGGTTGCCAATCCCTGGTCTATAAATCAACTCCTTTCACTATAACTTCTTATTGTCAAGAGACTTGTCCTATTATTTCACAACCACCCTACGTTCTTTTGAAACGACTATTAACATAAACATCTTTTTTTAATTATTATTATTTTTTCTTTTTTTTTTAAATTTATTTTGTGTGTTTTTGTTTTTGTTATTTAGGCCTACATTTTTTTTTTAAACATGGGCAAAAAAAACTATAAAACAAAACATAAACCAAAATTTATCATTCTTAACTTTAAGGTCTACGGGACTAGTCTATGCAAAATCATACTTTTCATTTTACAACGCTTACGAACTTCTTGGCCAGCTATTACAGAGCACTCTCATTTTAAACGATGAGCAAACTGTAGCAATCTGTATCGTGGTCAGATATGCCCCAAAAAGCTTATTTCATACTTAACATAATTAAGTTTTGGCTTTTGTGTGTCCTTGTGTGGGCAAAATCTTTGGAAGGCTAACTGACCCACTACCCGCAGTCCAATCGAGCTGAAACTATGCACATAGCTTACAGTGACAACACATTCTTGCAAATTTTCCGCCCGACCCACATCCCCACTAAAAAAAAATAATTAAAAAAATTATGTTGTTAAATTTTAATAGTTTTGACAGAAAAACGAAATAGTATATAAAGGATTTATAAAACAAACTTTGTTTGTACGAATTGTTTAATTGTAAATGGGATTACTAGATTATATAAAAATATCAATTTATATATATATATAGAGAGAGAGGGACAAAGCCAAAGATAATGCTAACTTGCGAAGCCTATATGGGGGAGGGGGGGCACGGTGTTCGAGCTGGCAGCGCGTTCGACTGACGATCTGACGGTTCTGGGTTCGAATCCTGGTGCAGGCTATGATTTTTTTTTTCTCAGGACTTGAGAGTGTCCCCGAGTCTACCCGGCTCTGATGGGTACCTGACACTAGTCGGGGTAAAGATGAGGCGGCTGGGCATTGTCCTGACCACACATCCCCCTTGCATGCCGTGGCCACAGAAATTGGTGAACGCTGCTTCACCAACCCCTATGATCAGTTTGATCCGAAAGTTACTTTACTTACTTACTTACAAAGCCTATAAACTTTAGTATTTCTTAACACGAATAAAAAGTAACGACCCCCTCCCATGATGATCCTAAATGAATATTTAAAGCAGCCTATTTCTCAACAAAATGAAAGTTATTGTTTACTAATAAAACTTCCCCTGAAGCTGCATCTATTTTAAGTGTGGTGTTAGTTTCGTATATAAGCTATTTCTCAACAAAATGAAAGTTATTGTTTTCTAATAAAAACTGCCCTGAAGCTGTTTCTATTTTAAGTGTGGTGTTAGTTTCGTAAACAAGCTTTTGATTTCTCTTTAAATACCCGACACTAAACCTACAATGAACCATGTTATTGTGTATGTGTGATTCAAGTTTTTCGGTAAACTGATAGTTTTATTGGTTGTTCGTTTTTATGTTTTTTTCTCTTTCCGTGTATCTGTTTTCTTTTTATTTTCTAGCAAACCGGAAGTTTATTGTGTAGATAAATACGATATGGAAAGAGGCGTGCATTGTGGGACATGTAAGGGTGTGGTAATATAGTATCGTTACCCTCTTATCTTGAAAGACTATATTTGACATTTTGCATATATATTATTTAAAACATGTGGATGTCATGGGTAAATTGCAGGGAGGGGGGGGCGTGAAAGGGAAGGGGAGTTTATTTACTCTACTATTCAATTGGGCGGTGTATGGAGTGAGATAAGCCAAAATGCAAGAGGGATTGTGAAACAGAGGCCACAGCAAAAATGTGCCGTTCCCTGATGAATCACATAATGTTTTGAACGCATCTGTACAAGTATGTTTTTGGTCGATATGGCTTTAATTTTAATGGCTTATTACCATCTTCCCAAGGGCTGGGGAGAGGGAGGTCGCAGCTGGTACATTGCTCTGGGGCCCATGAAGTTCAAACGGGGCCCTTAAATATAATAGTACATGTAAAGTTATGCCTAGGTCCAAATATTTTACATTTAAAAAAGCCCAACGTCATCCTTGCTATGGTATATTATAGACCTCTCGGTGAACCGTATATATCCACCCATGACATCTTTGCTGAACCATCAGATCACTACAATAGTAAAAGTACATTGTTCATTTCATGGCAATTATATTCACAGGGCTAGAGAAGCAGCATGCACGGTGTTCATTTTGGCAAGGGATATTAATAAGGGACATTGTGGCCAGCATAATACCTAGCTGACTTTGCTATCTGGAACTGATATCAATTACCTTCAGAGCCGGAACAATCCCAGTGTATTTAAGCAAGAATTTGGATACGATGTAAGATATAAGATAAGACTCAGACCACAGATAAGCGTAGGGAAGGTTATGTATAGAAAAAAAAGTCTGCTAAATATAATATAAGATACTTACCAATGTTGACGAGGCGGACATTGTCGTCTGCAATAGCCCTGAGTGCCAGAGTGACATTCTCAAGGCACTGGTGTTGGTTCATGGGCTTCTTGATGACTCGGCCAATCTTTCGGTTCTGCAGAGCCTCGACAAGAGCGCACAGCTTAACTCCATCGTCAAAGTCCAGCTCAAAGTTTGTGACGCTAAGTCCAGAACCTTGGATCTGTAGATTCACCCAGTTCATGAAAGTGTTCTTCTGAATCTCTATCCAGTGGTCCCCAGCTCTCTGGGACAGGCCCCGGCCTTCCAAGGAACGAGCCTTCAGGTCAATGATATCTGTTTCTGTAGTCATGGCAGGCTTGGTTTTAGAGTCCCTGTATGTTTCTAAGAATATGTCGAAATTCTAGCCAGATAATTCTGAAAAACAAAACATATGCATTTGTAAATATTTGCACCAAGTATTAATGTATAAAAACTAGGTCGATAGAATACATCTAGTTGCTAGAACAGCCGTTTCCAGAATGCTTAGGGGTGCGAAAGCAAAAATCAAAGAGTCGTAAAAAAACGAAATTAAAATTGTGTGGAATCACATTCCCTATAAGCTATTTATTGACTAGTCTCGGCAATAAAATCTGAATGGGCCACGAAGTAAAATAAAATTATAAATGGTTAACAAAAAAAAAAGGAAAAGATTAGAAATCGTTGATCTAGAATATAGACATGGGTGACGTGCGTGGGAATGGAGGAGAAAAGCCTTATAGAGATGCCCGAAAGGAAGGAAGTGGAGACACAAACCAGAGCACAACATTTGCTGTAGACCTAAGGAAATGGGTAGATGTACATTTAAGCAAAAAAGTCTTGAAAAAAATAGTATAGGATAGGCTTCAAATTGTTTAATATCTGTTCTAGATAGACCTGAGTATTAAACACACGGTAGATGCAGTTTTGCCGGAAATGTCAGAGTTTTCATATAAAATGTCTTCACGTGTTATTGCTAACTTTTGTGTACAGTTAGTGCCCTCACATAGGGGAGGGCAGAGGGGGGCATATGCCCTGGGGCGGCACTTCCAGAGGGGCGGCAAATGTAGTCTAAATATATCAAATATAGCACTAAACAAGCAGATACAGTATGTAAGAGGGCGGCACTGAACCTTTTGCCCTAGGGCACTACATAAGCTTGTAAAGGTTCTGTGTACAGTGTAGATAGAAGTTAGCCTTTAGAATAAAATGTAACGTTTTTAAAACTTGGAGATTATAAAAAGAATTTTGTAATATATAAAGTTGGCTTAGCAGACGTTCTTGTGGGTGTAAACAGCGGTATTACTTGAATATTTTTATAAAGATCCAAAAATTGTAGGCCCTTTATTCACCTATTAATGGGAAAGGTGGCCGAGTCGACTGGCGTACCTAAGGTCCTGGGTTCAAATCCTGGTGAAGGCTGGGCTCGAGGGGTGTCCCTAAGTCTACCAAGGTCTGATGGGTACCTGACATTAGTTGGGGTAAAGTCAAAGCGGCTTGGTGTTGTTCTGGTTATACATCCCCTAGTAGGCCGTGGCCACTGAAACTGGTGAACGCTGCTTCACCGGCCCTATTATCAATTTGGTACGACGGGATACTTTACTTATAATATCCAGTTCTTTTGAACTGCATCACTATTTCTTCAGTTAAATGTAGAAAAAATCGTATAGTTGAATATTGATTCTTGAGCTTTCCTTTCCAAAAAGCATATTATCATAACAGAGATTGTGATAATGTTATCTCAATGCCACTATAAAACTGGTAACGTAAAGCATAATTCCTTCTAATAAATACAAGATAAGAGAAAGATAAGATTTCTTTATGAATCTCAAAAATAGGATAAGAGTTTTTCACGTCAAAAGTGGATAAGGAAGTTTGTGTATACAAGGAGTGTAAGTAAGATATAAGATAAGACTCAAAACACGGATAAGCATAAAAAGATTATGTATAGAAAGGCAAAACAATTTTTTTAGACTTCGCCGTGGTGTAGAACAATCTTTCAAGGCAAATACAAACTCTAAGAGATTGACAATGGACTGTTGGTAGACTTTAGTAGATAACGGAAGGCATAAACTTATGTACCTGCTTGTTGTCTTTTGATATTGGGAATCGGATTGGGTTGTCTGAAGTAGTCTATAGGGAATAAATAAATTGAACACCATACCAACACACTAGACTTTATTTAAACCTCGGTTATAAGTGAAGTATCCTTCGGACCAAACTGATTACTGGGCTGGTAAAGCAGCGTTCACCAGTGTCTGTGGCCACAGCATGCAAGGGGATGTGTGGCCAGCACAATGCCCAGCTGCATTTACTATTTACTTTACCCCACAGAGCTGGGTAGACTCAGTGGTGCTCTCAAGTCCCGGGAAGAAATCCTAGCCTGCACCAGGATTCGAACCCAGTTCCTTCGCATCGCCAGTCGAACGCGCTGCCCCTCGGCCCCAAGAACCATAAACCTCAGTTATACTTTCTTTATAATGTTTAGTTTATGAGGATAATACACATCGGGCAAGTAGAGTAAAGCGTGTCTAGCTTTATCAAAGTGGAATCGTTTAAAACACAATAGCAACTGCACCATCAGGAAGGCCTATTACTTATGAAGACTACTGCGTCCCAAGATGTCGAGACGTATACTCCTATGTGCGTATATGAGGGCCCGGGGAAGGGTGATGAGGTACGCTGCGGTCCTGTTATGCAAAGAATACGCAAAAAAAAAAAATAAGTATAAGACGCAGCAACGTGTAAGGAATAAACACTTAATATTATGGTGGATGACGGAGAGAGGGCGTGGCGATGGAGGGTGGGGGCTTTTACACCCACAATAAGGAAAAACAAACAGGTGATCTTAGGGTATGGAAAACACCGCGACTGCAGGATAAGGCTATACGACTATACGGCTGTTGTAACGAAGAAAATGCGTTTTGACTTTTGACTATTCGCTACCTACCGCTTTACTTCAGACTTGAGTCGATTCTCCGAAACCCTGGACTATTCCACCCACCCCCCCCCCCTTTTCTTTATGTGGGATTTCGCAAACTAATACAAAGCATTGGATGGTATTGTCTGAAAGTCATGAAAGTCAATGAGAAAATTGCACGAGGTATAATAATAGAAAATTCGGACTTCAATAATTCTTAAACTGCTACAAAGTAAAAAAAAAAAAAAAAAAAAAAAAAAAAAAAAAAAAAAAAAAAAAAAAAAACAATCACCCTGAATACAGTTACATTATGTTATTTTGTAGAGAGTTTAAATGTTGCCTAACTAATAGAAATCGGACATTAAATTTAGACTAGGCTTTAAGAGTTTGTTTCGAAGTTTTAAAACCTATAATATAAGTCGCAAGTTTCTATTTTTAAAAACCAATAATGATCTGTCTAAGCTTACTCCTTTATTTATTTATTTTTTTTGTATACACGTAAACACACATAAAAAAATAAAAATCAAACAAGCAAAATATTCTAGATATTAGGCTATTTAAAAAAAAAAATACTCTATAGAATTTTTTAAATATAAATATTTGTAGACCTCGACATACACCCTATGAGTGAATTGTTTAAAAAAACAATGTCATAGACCGTGTGGCCTATTATTGTCTTTCAATCTATAAGGTTTAAAAATATTTACATAATAAATTCCAACTATTGTTGTTGTTTTCACTTTCATAGAAATTTTGTAGGTGCGTGTGTGTGTGTTGCTTTTTTTTTTCTTACTGAATGAATAGAAGCAGATATTTGTGTAAAGTAAACAGTACGAAAATAACATTGCCTCGAAATGTAAAGTGTTCAGTGGGCTGAATACAGTGGGGTTATGTAGAGGTGTGTTTTGCAAGAACGACAACTTAGTGCTCAGAAAGCTGAATAGAGTGCGACAACTTGCTTGACACACCCTTTTTTTTTTAGGAAGGTTTCATTTATGACAAGCTTTATGGCTCTGTAAAGTGTTAGGCATAATTATTATTTTGTAGCATTCTTTCGCTACGTGCAATAACAGCTAGAGCTAGTTTTTGTTGTTGTTTTGTTCAACAAAATGTTAGTCATAGAAGTACACTATAATGTAATTCGTTTATGCATTTTATAACTAGATCAACATTTGAAATATATATAGGCCTACTACATATATTATAATTAAACATGTAAACTTTGAATTTGTGGAGAAAAGAAATTATGGAGTGTTACACAGCCTGGTTGTGAAAAAAAAAACCATCTATATGTTTGGCAATCTGACCCGTGAGAGGCGATACACAAATCTAATGAATCAAAATTAATGAATAGGGAAAGAGGGGATTTCCCCTACAGTAGGCTAGGCCTAAACGTTAAAAGGAAAGGAACAGTAGAAACATTGCAATAATACATTGCCTTAAATTAGACCTAGCTTGAGAAAGTTAGTGGTGAATTAAATTTTACAACAGATAAAGGGTGTTCAAAATAGACTTATATAATCTTTAATTGGGTCCGAGACAACGGGAGTGGTGGTTTGAATTAAAACATCGTCATGTTTAGGATAAACTATCACAATGTCACGGTGAAGTGTAGGTCCTATAGATTCGATATTATAGAATCTTCATTGTACATAAAGTAGGCTGCTATAGACTAGAGATGGTTCAGTTCAGCTGCCCCACCCACAATAAACACACGGGAGTTCTATCGGAAAGTGTTGGGCAACCGATGTAGGCTAAATCAGCCACTAAGTTCAGACACATTTCAGTAGGCCCTATGCCCTATAGTGTATGATAGATAAAGTTATTATGATCATACAAAATGTAGCTATAGGCCTATATGTGTGTGTGTGTTATTACTAATTACCTGTACTATATTATCTTAATATAAACACAAATCTCCTTACCTTAATCAGCGTCCTTCGTTAATCCGCAATGCCAAAGATAATAACATGAGCATTTAAGGTTTTCAACATATTTAATAATTAGTCCTCCCTTCACAGCTTCTGTTTATTGTTTCTTTCCACAAGATTATTATCTTAACTAGGTCACGAATGGAACCACAAAAATCCAAATAAACAACAAATAAATTAACACAATCCTCCAAACTACAAGTAGTTTCAACTCACGAGAATTAATAGTTATTCATAACTGTACTTGCTTAGCACAATATGGTCGCATTTGTCGGTTCACTTACATCCAATGAGTTGTGAATATGTGTCTGAAGTTGTTAGTGTTTTGTTGAACCACTAGCGGGAATAGTAGATTACATGTATAAGTTTGGGTGTGAATCCTTTAAAAATCACGAGCATAACACGGAGAGAAAGATCTAACGACACAAGCGAAGAGGGAGGGAGCGAGGGTGGGTAAATGGTGGCGGGGACAGTGCGGAGGGAGTTTGTCCTCCACGGCCAGGTGAAATAATGGAATTTATGTCCCCGCTGTGTTTAGCGTCTCGTGGCCCGCACCCCCCTCCCCCGTCGCACCCCCCTCCCCCGTCGCACCCCTTTGAGCTGAGTCTGTGTTGCAGAACCGGTTTGCTAGAGGATGAAGTGCGGTACGTCTCGACATGACAAAACATCGCTTTTTGTTTTCTGGTTGTTTTTTAAATATATATATATTTAGATGGAGTGCAAGTTATTACATTTCAAAGATAGACTGAAGTATTGTCGCTATACTATAATGTAAACTGTTTTCTGTTTAAATGTGAATCCAATGTTTACATTCGGTTAACAATTAAATAGCACAGACTGCATTAGTATTCAACTTTCGTAGCTACTGGATTATCCCTCGCTTAAAACTGTAGTCCCTTGTGCTTGCCACACAATCCCCTAGCTATGCCGTGGCAACAGAAACTGGTGAACGCTGTTGCGCCGGCCCTATGGATGAATTTGGTATGACGTGAAACTTAAAAAAAAACAACTGTAGTGTTTCAAGTCCGACCTATAGACTATAGACACATTATATTGACGTGATAACATCACAGCCAAGACAGTTCGGTTGGCCCAGGCGGCTATGTGCATGTCCACCCCGCCCACAGGTATGCCCGCATGATTAATTGAGCGATTGTCCAGGGCTACCGGCAACAATACCTGTCAAAAGTGTGTCACGTATACTAGTAGCAGTAGTCGTAGGTCTGACTGATTTGACCCAGAATAACCCGGTGGGCTGCAGGGCATAAACAAAACTAAACAAAGGTTTATTACTAGTGAATATTCCCAATCGACAAGGGTAACACCAATAGTTAACTCACTAAATCTAGAAACACTGGAGGAAATAAGGGCAAAGAGTAAAGTAGTAATAATGTGTAAGGCATACAATTATAACTTAGAAATACAAACAATAACAATCTATTACAATGATGAGATAAACAGAAAGATTTTTTAAAATACTTATCGCATTCCATATGCGTGTGGAATCCGGCATGGAATGGGTTACCTGAACAAACCAGGAAACCAATAACTTAACATCATTTAAAACACTAATCAAAATGCAAGACTAGACTCAGACCCCAGATAAGCGAAACATAGGACGCAATAATCTCTCTATAGAAGGATCGTCTGTAAAATATAAGATGAGATAATAACCACTGTAAAAAAATAGCTTAATCCCTGGTGTCAATTATTTGTGCACATTATTCAATGTTGGATATTTAGGAGTTAAACAATTTTATCACATGCCCGTGGGCGCGGCCTATCGTTAACATTATAAATATTCCCCACTCCCTCCACTAAACCTATCGCGTTAACTCCATAGCCTATATCTGGACCCCAAATATTATCATCTCGTGCGTTACTTGAACTCGTTGTAACTTTACGCTTTACGACAGCTGCTTAAATTGTCTTTAACAACATGAAACTTTATAAACGTAATTTTTTTAACAAATTAAATCTGTTGTCAAATTTTCTATTATATATATATTTCTTAAACCGAGTGTCCACGCTTATGTGTAGGTCTATATGCTCAAATTGTTTCAAAATAGTTAAATAATTTTGCTTGTTTATGAAGTTTCTCATTAGTTTTGAAAATTACACTATTCGTTAAGTCCAGTGACATGAGTGTTGTGTAAAAGTATGGCTTAGGGTTTTAATTACTGGTCATTGTCAGCTGCCAATACGGATAAAGATTGTCGCCACTGAGCGACACCACTGTCAGGGGGCACAACAATAGCAAAGGGAAGTAACAATGGAAATGTCAAAAAAAGCTGCACAATAATTTTAATGTTACAGAAAGAATAGTTCCATATTTAGGCCTACTAAAGAACAGCATTTGGAGAACAATGAGTAAATTAATAGGCTACTTCTGTGAGTTTTAGACTTGTGAAACAAATGCGTGCTCATTAGATTGACAAGAGTTTTAAAAAGTATAGATATCGAAATGATATTTAAATTATGCATGTATAAATAAGAAAACTATACATACAATTTTCAATCTAGAATGAGCTGAATTTTAAATCAGAATGATCTAGAATAATTATAGAAGTATCGAACATTAATTAAACAAATAAGCTTTCGTGGTTGATTCTATTGTTAATAACCAATTAGCATATTAATACTGTTAAAAAAAACTATTTGATTGAGCAGTAGTTATTAAAACGGATATGTATGATTTCATTAAACCATTTCGTTTGTAGATACTTAAAAAAAAAACTCCATGATCTGGGAGGCGTGGATGATTAGGCCTACTTTGATGATATAACGTAATTATATAGTTACTATAAATTATTATATTACGTAGTTATATAATTATATAGCATTTAAAATTGATATATAATTTACCATATTAAAAAAATGTGCATTAAATCTTCACTTAACTTATCATGTATATAATGCTTAATAATCTTGAACCATGAC
The DNA here is from genome assembly GCA_949126835.1 of Anisus vortex. Lineage (NCBI taxonomy): Eukaryota > Metazoa > Mollusca > Gastropoda > Planorbidae > Anisus > Anisus vortex. Next base: position 23,412,279 of record OX421508.1, read on the forward strand.
ACTATATTCTACAATACATAGATATATTTTGTTAAAATCCCCCACGCTCATATTCTACCAAGTAGGCCTACTGATATACTTGTTGAAAAATAATTATTGTCTGTATGGTAACCACATTTGATTTTCATCTGTCATAATTATTCGTCATTTAAACAAGCATCAAAACTCCCCCTCCCCCACCCCTCACCACGCCTAAACGAAGACTGCCGTGTCACCTAATTGCCCCCGTTGTCCGCCGCGCGTGGTCAGCTCGTTCCAGACCACCAGCTGACCATTCAAGTGTGGTGCACATTGGGTTGTCACCCGCCTCTGATTGCAGATTCATCCGTGTGAACTATGACACCCGCGGCTCGGGGAAACACATAGCGCACGATATTCATTGGTTAATCGTCAGGAGCCGAAGGTGGTGTTGCCGATAGACTGAACTTCTTTTCGTTGATTTTCTATTTTCTGGCTTTTCAACTAGAATTATATCTCTGTGTGTTTACTTCCAGTGGACTAACATTTGTTCAAATTCATTTCTATCTGATATCTAATTGATTTTAAAATGTGCACTAAAACAGTTTTCCTGGGTAAGTTTTGATCTTTGAAATAAACATTGTAACTCTGTTCTCAAAATTTTTTGTAAATGCTATAACATAATATATTTATTTATTTCACTTGTCTTGACTAGTTAGGTGGCCTAAGTTAATTCACTGAGCTATATATTAGAGTTTGAATTTTGAATTTTTAATAAGTGATTGAGCTCTCCATGTATATATAGCTCAGTGTGATAACTTATTTAAAAGAGAGGTCACGCTACAAATTGACTTTTTCAAAATCTTGGCAATATATTTTTGCCCTTGTTTCTGTCAGAGATAATAAAACTGTACCACAGAAATAGATCTATTTAATGTATTCAACATTGAGAATAATAAATTCACACTAGTCAGCAGGGGCGAAGCCAGAAATTTTTTCCAGGGGGGGCTGAACTTTCGTGTGACAAATATTTACCAAATACCAGGGGGGGGGGGCTAAACTTTCGTGTGACAAAGATTTACCAATTTTTTTGCAAATTTAGTGCATATTTAAAAAAATCAGTTGAAAAAAATATTTTTTTTAAATTCCAGCCCCCCCCCCCCCCTGTGGCTTCGCCCCTGCTAGTCAGGCATAACTTTAAAAAAATATTTTTTTTTCAAACCCTTTTTTAAAAGTATTGTCAGATAACTATAATATTTATTATTTCAATGATAAGTCCTATAAAAAAGGAGTACTTTTACATATTGACCAGATTAAATTCGAGCCATTTCTGTGGGCACGCGAGCATTTACCAAAAATGGAACAGCTAAGTTATGGTATTTGGTTTTAATTGCTGTGTTGGCACGTTGAAAGAAAGAAGTTGGTCTTGTATTGTACTTTGGGCACGTGGCCTCAAAAAGGTTCGCCATAATGTTCTAGACCGATAGGCCTACTCATAGATCTTAGGATTGAGAGATTGACTCTGGTATTTGATTCTAAGATTTATTCTGAATTCTGAGATTAATTCTAACATTGATTTTAAAATTCATTAATATTTTTTTTATTTAGATTGATACATGGACAAATAGATATTCATGGTTAGATCGTTCGTTTTAATAGCTAAGTAGTTAGATAGTTAAAAAGTTAAATAGATAGATAGATAGATAGATAGACAGACAGATAATAGACAGAATGGTCGCTAAAATGTCACGGAGCGAGATATAGATACATGGATAAAAAGATAGATAATAGGTTGATAGTTAGATAGATAAATAGATACGGTGGCCGCTAGATGGTCATACAGAAAGAAAGAAGATAGATAATTAGATGTATATCCTAAATGATACTTTTTTTGTATGATAAATGGTATGATAGAGTGCGTGAATGTCTATTGTGCTTGAGTACAAATTGTTATTTAATTTTGTTTTAAATATGCTGAAAGACGGAATGTATATAATCAAGTCAAATTTCCATTTATTTGGACCAATAAAGTAATCTTATCTTGTCTTATATAGATACATAGAGAGAGACATGGATAAATAGATAGATAATAGATAGATTGGTTGATATATAGTCAGGAACTTAGACAGACAGATAGATCACTAGACAGATACAAATATAAAAATAGATAAAGATAGAGGAACATATTATTTAAAGATTGTATAAGCTTATTTTCATTCTCCTCCACAGTTTGTGTCATGTTTGCAGTGACGACGTCACGGCGGATGACATACGAAAAACCGTGGATCGAAGAGCATCCTGACTCTGTGATATTCAGAACGAAGATCTGCCAGCCGGTGCCACAAGACGTGCTCCAGTCAATGCTGGGGCCTGACTACGACCCCGAGAAGATGGCGCCCTCGCTGAGCGAGGCCAGGCACCTCGTGCGTCGCCACCGAAGATCCCTCGACCAGGTGAATCCGGGCGCCACCGCCACGCCCGGCGGCGACGAAGTCGACGAACTTGCGGACTCCAACTGGTTTCTCAGAAGACTACGGCACCGTACAGTATCGGGGCATCAGCAGCCTTCCACCACCCCTTGGGAGTGTAAGATGTCCTACAGGACATTGCAGAACGCAAGAGGCATCTTCCCGCAGTTCGTGGTCGACGGGGAATGCCTGTCGAAGAGGTGCTTCTACAACCTGTACCAGTGCGAGCCAGTGCGGTACGCCGTCAAGGTCCTGCAGAAGGACACCAGCGCGTGCAGCCCGGTGCCCGCGGTTGCCAACGCGACGGTTTACCAAGAGATATGGAAGCTGCACACTATTCACGTCACCGTCGCGTGCAACTGTGTGACACCATATGTGCACAAATCTCAATTGCAGAGAAATTTGCCGAGAAAAGGAGGTTGAGACTGTTAAAAAAATTTGATGTAAGTACATTTCTAGTATTATATCTATTTCTAGTATTATATCTATTTCTAGTATTATATCTATTTCCCACATTTCTTTCTCTATCCTTTAGTCTCTCTCTCTCTTTTTTCACTTACCATTTCTCTCATCATTTCTGCCTGTCTCTTATCATTTTCATTTCTAGATAGCGCGTCTTACTCTTGTCCATGGCTTAAGTCTACTCTCGCATTTTTCGATAAGGTTTGTACTCGCGTTTTTTTCAGTAGTTCTAAGCTACTGGTTTTACTGAGTAATTGCAATAACCCATTCCATGCCCAAAATACCAAACGAGAAGAAAGAAAAATTACCATAACTTATCTCACTCTGTGTCAATTTCTTCACCCCCCCCCCCTCCCACCACACTAGGTATTTCTTTTTGGATATCCCACTTCACCCCTCCTCTCTCTCTCTCTCTCTCTCTCTCTCTCTCTCTCTCTCTCTCTCTCTCTCTCTGACTGCATTCTATCTCCTCCCCCTTTCTTCTGCATCTTACCCCTCCCCGATACTCTTTATTGCGTCTATCGTACAACCCTATTCCATGTATACTCTTTACTCTTTATTGCATCTATCATACAACCCTATTCCATGTATATATTTCCTCCCTTTTTCTCTCAATTGGTTTTATATATAAAAATGTCGAAATTGAAACTGATGGTGTTGATGGAGATTACCTATTATGTTACAATTTAAACGTCATCCATTATTGTACTCCGGTGTTGTTGTTTTTTAACGACCACTTACAATTTTCCACCTGGTAGACCGAAGGGCAGTGAGGCAAACATTATGAGGCAGAAAAAAAGCTTTGTTCTGCCTACTCTGAGTTGTCAATGTTTTCTATTGAACAGAGCCTACAGAGTTATTTTTTTTTTAAAGATAATGATTTTACGTAATAATAATAATATTCTATGTGGATGATTATTATGAAACCACACTTGGTTACCTGATCCAATCACATATTGTCTACTATCATTTATGTATCTATCTATTTCTATCTATCCATCTATTCATCTATCCAACTATTTATCTATCAACCTATCTATCCAACTATCTATCTATCTATCAATCCATCTATCAATCTATCTATCTCTCTGTGTATGTGTGTGTCACTTTATCAGTCTGTGTTCACTAAGCCCACTTGGTAATTCATCAGTCTCGCAATTGAACTAACATACGCGAAAAATTGCAGCCATTCATTCAGTTGAATTTTAAACATTCCATAACTAGTGTCATAACGTATTTATATTATATATTTCAGAGTTACTCGACTTGACTTCCAGCCTCATTCGAATGGCGTTTCATGTCTGCTCGAATACAATTGAGGTAAGTAACACACGACTGATCTTCCAATTTATTGTGTTTACGTAAAAATACATTGGGTTCACATAAAGTACAGTTCCTGATATTTAAATATTTAATAATTAGACTAATTAAACTTTATTTTCAATTTCTACAGATCTCTTCTGATTTAAGAGTTTCTACAACCAAGGCTTGTCTGATTCCAAAAAGTTTCTCCAGAGAAAAGACCCGACCACTGTTTATGGATATTTTACAATGAAAACATGGCTGCTTCGGGGCTTAGAGACAACAGTTTCTATAATGTTTGACAACTAGTCAGCTTAGTCCGTTTCTACCAATGTTTTAATTAACAATAACTACATAAAACAATCATCCGTTTGTTGAGACAAGTCTGTTAGAGGATTACTTTCCAACAATGAAGATACGGCTGTTTATTTGACTAATCGGTTTTTGGGTTACGTTCTACATCTTTTAAAGAAAAATGTAGTCTGTTGTGGGGGCTCGTCTTCTCTCCATACATTCCCACTGCAAAGTTTTAAAAAGTCAATGAAGTCTCGTCTCGATTGATGCTCTGCTCACCTACTATAATATTTGAAAGTCGTTTTCCCGATTTAGTAAATGTGAAAGGCATAATATGCTACATGCAGAGTGAGAAGATAAAAGTAGGCGCAAAATAAAACTAAAACATTCCAAGTACTGTACATGTATTTAAAAATGTATAATTAGCTATTGTATACTTCTGCATTGCAAGCCAATGTTGTTTTTTTGTCCCACATTTTGTTTTAAAGCTATTACTTTATAAATAGTATTTTCTTTTGTTTCTATATTATGTAAGGACAAATAAACTGTGTTCTGGCTCAGGATTGAGCTGCTTGCACTAAATAGGTGCTTACTGTATGCTTTATCATAACTATGTTTAATTATGCATTATTGACTCATTTTGTTTGTTCTGGGTGCTATATCATAACTCTATTTATTTGTGCACGTTGACATAAGATAAAGATAAGATAAGACATCACTGTTTTTTTCTCGATGGTGTATCATGAATACAGTAATGTGTTCATACCTTAATATCATTGTATGTTCTCTTGTTAAATCATGCATTGTTTATTTATTCTTGCATGTTGCCATCTTTTGTATATTCTTGGTGCTGTATGATGTATGATAAATATATTTATTCTTGCATGTTGCCATCTTTTGTATGTTCTTGGTGCTGCATGATGTATGATAAATATATTTATTCTTGCATGTAGCCATCTTTTGTATGTTCTTGGTGCTGTATGATGTATGATAAATATATTTATTCTTGCATGTTGCCATCTTTTGTATGTTCTTGGTGCTGTTTGATGTTTGATAAATATATTTATTCTTGCATGTAGCCATCTTTTGTATGTTCTTGGTGTTGTATGATGTATGATACATATATTTATTCTTGCATGTTGACATATTTTGTATGTTATTGCTGCTGCACGATGTAGGATAAAAATATTTAATCATCCTTGTTGACATATTTTGTATGTTCTGTGTGCAAGATATGAGAATACTTCATATTGCACAATCGGCATATATCACTCCCAACCCCACTTGGACATTTTTTATTGACGTGCTAATTAAATCCACATTAGCTGTCGTTAGTTAAACATTAAAATAGTAAATCTATATTTGTTTGTATGTAATTACTTATCAGTATAAGTATGAGTTCGCCATTGTTTCAAATATTTAATAAAAGCTTGAACATAAAACATGGGCGTTAAATGTTGGTATGGTGTCTTTATTGTCTTTTTTTGGCAATTTTGTCCAAATCACTCTGTGTTACACTTTTACCAAAACACGAATGCAGAAATGTGTTGTGAAAAAAAATAAGCTTACAAATATACTAAGTAACTGTAACAGACTAGAGATATGTAGACTAATTGTTTGTTTGTTGTTGTTAATTTATTTTGTTCAAGTAACAAGTTGTCAAGATTTTAAGTACTGAGCTAATTTTTTTTTTTTTTTTGACGGAAGTAAAATGCCGGATTCTATATATCTATAATTTAAAATCAGGTGATCCTTGTCCAAATGGAAATTTTTTAAAATTATATAAATTGTAGAGCGACAATAAAATTACTATCAATCTTCTACACAATACTTATCAAGTTACTATATATTTACTACATTATGATTTACAAAAGCCGATAGTTAATATGTAGACGTATAAATGTAAAATTAGTACGCCATCTATGACCTATATATTTCCCAAATGAATAGAAACAAACTTTAAAAAGCTCCTTTCAAATTTTGTTGGTTCATTATCCGAGTAAAGCGGGTGGCCGAGCGGCAGAGCGTTGACCGGCGATCCGAAGGTTCTGGGTTCGAATCCTGGTGAGGGCTAGGCTTTTCCGAAATAGTTCCGGAAATGATAGAGTTTTCATATAAAATTTCTTCACGTGTTATTGCTAACTTTTGTGTAGAGTGTAGATAGAAGTTAGCCTTTAGAATAAAATGTAATGTTTTTAGAACTTAGCAGACATTCTTGTGGATGTAAACAGCGGCATTACTTGAATATTTTTTATAAAGATCCAAAAATTGTAGGCCCTTTATTCTCCTATTAATGGTGGCCGAGTCGACTGGTGTACCAAAGGTCCTGGGTTTGAATCCTGGTAAAGGCTGAGCTCGAGGGGTGTCCCTGTGTCTACCCAGCTCTGATGAATACCTGACATTAGTTAGGGTAAAGTAAAGGCGTCTGGGCATTATGCAGGCCACACATCCCCTAGTATGCCGTGGCCACAGAAACTGGTGATCGCTGCTTCACCAGCCCTATACTCAGTTTTGTCCGAAGGGTACTTTACTTTACTCTAGTGAAGCAGCGTTTATTAGTTTTGTGGCTTACAAGAGGATTGTGGGGTCAGCATACTGCCTATGGGCTTATACCCCCACCCTCCAAACTAAAGTCAGAGCTGGGAAGACTTAATACAAAGTTCTGGTGTTTAACGTTTAAGCTAAGCTACTACGCAATCAAAACGTCAAACCACATAATAATTAAAAAATAAGCATCTAGTCTACACTATGAAACACAACTCGCCTTAGATGAGTTTAAAGATCTTACCTTTAACTAGATCTAGTGTGTTTGTGTGCCTTCCCCACCACAATATCTGCAACTGAACTGTGGAAATATATCACACTGAGTGTGCCCTATGCAATTGCATGGAAAGACGCGCTATGTTAATCATTAATTATGGCGATCATCATGCACAGCATTCGGGGCGATCTTTGCTGACTTTTGCGGGAATTCCCATAAGACTTGTTGAAAAACATCTGCCAAACGAACTACTCGCCCACAACATTTGCACTAAATGGTGGGCGTAACATCGTGCCCATAGTGATGGGCTGATTACCAGTTTAACCAAATGCTGTTGGCTTACTAAGCAGTGGGGGGAATCAGGTATGTAGGCCCACTTAGCCCAGGTGTTCGCTTTTAATTGACATGTTACAACCGCTTAAAGATTGGCTACCTTAGAAATAGTTATTACTTATTTAAAGATGTGCAATGTAAAACGTTAAAAAGGATATTTATTAATTATGTCTAAACAATAAAACATTATTATATAAAATTAAATATAGTATATATATTATTAAATTGATGGCACATTAAATACAAAGATGCGCTTACAAATCTCTCAAAATGATGGGCTACTCATAAGTCTAAAGTCTAAAGTTATAAATCTGACATCAAAGTCAGATCATTAATGTTAATTAACCTTCATGTCATATATATATATATATATATATATATTATATATATATACTATAGTTCCAATAATGTATATTATGTTGACAACCTAAAAATTATGCAGTTTTCTTTAATTAGACAGACTTGAAAAACAAAATGAAAGAAAGGGTGTCCCTTAACAAAATGAAACAACTGACATATATAATATAAAAATGTTGGCTACAGCTACATGCTTCAAAGCATGGTTATTCTTCTGCGTTACATATTTAACTCTTCTTAACAGTTTATACTATTTGCAGGTTTAGTCTCTTCGGTGACAGATAACAGGACTGTCTTAATGTGAGACTTGTTTAAGTGTCTCGCCAGGGCAGGTCAAGGACTTTTCATTGGATTTCGGAGTCTCAATTCCACATGGGTACTCGGGGATGTAGCTTAGCCCAATGCGGTGCTTGTACTTGTAGTCTAGCAGTTTGGTCTTTCCTGTTCTGAATCTCCAGTCTCCAAAGGGTTGTTTGCTGGTTTCTGGGGAAGTTTATTGCCAGTCGTGGTTCGCTGGTGGGTTTTGTTTCCTCTCCCATTTGTTGTTAGGCCTATATATTATGTTGTTGTTTTTTGTGTTAGTATGCCTTTGCCTCGAGATTAGTAGATTGCCTGGTCATGCTGTAAAACACCTTTTCTTAACCTGGCAAATCGATCTAAAATTTCCCAAATTTAAAAAAAAAAATATATAAAAATATATATTTAATACCTACTTGTATTTAATATTTTTAATATATATTTAATAAAGGTTTATACATAGGCGCAGCCATGGGGAGAGGGGACAAGGGGCAAACCCTAATCTTCCCTAAATCTCTTCTAGAGAGTTGTAAGTCGAATTTTTTCCTTCCACCTTCTTTACCGCACAATCACCTTTAGTCTATTTCTCCTACACTACGAAGTTACAAAGCTGCTAACTATATACATAGTATTGACAAAAAAAATAATACTAGATCAATACAACCGAAAGTAGGCCTTTGCTTCGGACATGTGAAACTGTTGTAGGTCTGCTGTATTACATATATCTAACGTAATCAGTAGCCTAGTAGATAGGCATAAGATTCATATACAATATCCATGTACCGGGTAAATATTCTATCCGTTACCTCAGAAACTGACACCCTCCCCTTTACCCGTTGCAGCAAATGATGGTATTTTGAAACAAGCAATTTTATAAGACTATATATTAAGTATATGTGTGTAGGCCTATACATTTTGAGCAATACATTAGTTTTTAAACAAGCTGCAGGCACGGCCAGCAACAGCTCTATCTGGGTGATTTTCAATATAAACCCATGTTCCTTACTTTACATGATAAGGATGTGGACTTAATAATAACATACATTTAGTCATAATATTCCAATTTAAATTGGCACATTTATTCTGGGCGAAAAGACATACATACTCCAGTTCGATTCACATTTTGTAATAAATCCAGGTATTTTTTCGCAAGAGTTCACTATATCTGTGTCTGTCTTTATTGTTTTATAAATTCTGCAATCATCTGAAAATAATTGTAGGCCTACTTTTGTTCCTGTGTCGATGCAATTGGGTAAGTCATTAATATAAATTAGAAATCGTAGTAGGGGGTCCCAGAACATTTTCATGTGGAACTCCTCAGTTTACAGTTATTGGTGATGATTAGACGGAACAACGGGAATTTCAAAATTATAAGGCTTTTATGAGGCACGGTAGCGGAGCGGCAGCCGTTCGACTGGCGATCCATTATAAGGGTTGTTTCGAATCCTGGTGGAGGCTAGGATTTTAATCCCAGGATTTGGAGGTTGTCCCTGAGTCTACCCAGCTCTGATGGGTAGATCTACCTGACCTTAGTTGGGGTAAAGTAAAGGCAGCTGTGCATGTGCTGGCCACTCATTCACCTAGTAGGCATATGCCGTGGCCACGGAAACTGGTGAACGCTGCTTTACCGGCCCTATGGATCAATTTGGTCCGACGGGATAGGTCTAGCTACGTCTTTACTTAATAAGGCTTTTAAAAAACCGTTCTAATTATCAATGATTATAATTTATGCTTTGGAATATGTGCATACAAGAGATACATTTTTGTTATTGCGCTGATATTTCTTTGAAGGTAGAAAAATGGAAAACATCACAACTACATAGATCTAATAGTGTGATATAATATAAGAAAGGAACGGTTATAGGTCTATATTCTATAGGCTATAGGGTAGGCCTAATGACATACTATAGGAAAGAGGCCACTCCCTTTTGAATATAATTAGATATAGGTTAACTAGATTAATGCATAGGCCTAGTCCATATTATATAAATTAAATAGCCTATTTCTCTGAGTAAGGAAGCGAAACATGTGATTCTTATTGGGTATATAATTTTGTTTCGAATTATACAGATAATAATAATTTTTATAATCTAAGAATTGTAGGTATATATGTACACGTGTTTTAACAATCATTGGCTGCAGAAGCTATGACGTATAAATATGTCAGCCTTCATGTAAATTTAAAATAGATTCTTGTGCTAGAGCTTTTTATAGTTTTACAGGACTTCTACTTCTGTGTTTTTCTACACAAATTTAAGACTACTGTGTCTGTGCAGTAGCATAGTGCTGTAGTGTTGTTGTTTTTTAGATAAATGGACAATATATATCTCTCTATATATAAATACACACATAACAAGCCTATATAGGCCTGGACTATTTATCTAGCCCACCTGAAACTATAATACGCATATGTCCTTACAAATAAAACCCCTCATTAAACTAACACTACACTACTACACAATGGCTATTATTGAGTTGTTTTTTTATATTCAAAGTCTGTGTAGAAAGTAGAAACTACGAATCGCTTTAAGACTGTCAGAACTGAATTACAGCTTAGCTCCCGATATTGGTTTTATTTACAAACATCTTCAACGTAACAATAATTTTATGGTTCCTGGACTATTAAAACTATTTCTTTAATTTAGACTTTTATTATGACTTTATTTAAGAGGTAACTAAATTGGTAATGACAAGTGTCTTATATCATTTATACTTGGATTCCATATAGGCATATATGATATAGGCCTATCTATATGTCAATCTGAATGAATATTATATCATTTATATCTGACCGGTAAATTTAAATTTAAAATGATTAGATTACTGATTAGTGATTGATTCTGATTAGGCCTAATTTTTAAAATCAGATTAAAATAATTAAATGGCCTAGTTCGTCTTAGCGTCTTGTCTTATCTGTATTCTGTTATCTATTCCTACTGTGACTACTGACACTAGTTCTAGCTAGTATACTGGACAAGATGCTACGTAGCTTGACGTGTAAGTCGTAACATAGCTTAGAATAGCTAGGCTGCTAGGTTATTAATTAATTTTCATAAATTTAAATTAGGAGTTATGCTAGACAAGAGTTTGAAGAGTCTGAGTACTCTGAGTCTGAAGAGTGAGACAGTTAGTATATAAATAAATGCACACCAAGTGACACTGTCACTGTGTTGTATGCAAGTTATAAGTATTTTTTAGTTTTCTCTGTTGTATTTTTTAAAATTAATCTTGTAGTTTTTACAATATTTGTTGGCTTTTGAAAATAGACCTTTCTATAAATTCTAAAATTTAAAAAATAATTTAATTTCAACCAGTTGAAAGTTTTAGTTTTAACTTGAGTGGAGACCAAAACTAAAACCTTTTTAATGTTTAGGCTTAGGGCCTACATCTTTTTATTTTTTATTTTAATGAAAATTAATGTCTTAAACAAATATTGAAAACAAATCCTTTCTTATATTATATAGTCTATAAATAGTTCCACATTTTGAATGCTCCAAAGTTCTTGAAAGTGAATCAGGTCAAATATTTGTTTAATTTACCTGAACAAACAATGCAAAATTTCAAAATTCCATTATGTAAGAAAATTTAAACAGTTAAGTAGTTAAAAAACTGATATGGCTGTTTGTTGAATGCAAATATAGCAGTCATTAAATAAAATTTTTATTGATGTACAATGTTTTCAATTGCTTTGAAAAAATCTTCTTTTTTGGGGTACCATTTCAAATTGCTATGCCTGCTGAGTTTGACACTTATGCATCGTCTGGATTGCACACAGAAGGTTGCCAACCCCTGGTAGCCTACATTGGATTATAGGCCGACTAGGTCGCTAAGTATTTTAAAAATAATAAGGACCTAACCATGCAAACATTTTTTTTCGAGTTCCAAATCTAGTATACCGTATATACTCGTGTATAAGTGGCACCCCTAGTGGACGGTTATATTTATAAATGTTGTCATCGACCTGCGTATAAGTCACACCCTGACTTTCAGGGGTTACACTGCCTTTTAACTTCTCCAAAACGCATACCTTTTAAACATAAAGTTACTAAATATTCACCCTTATTTGGAAGCTTTCAATAATCAAATAAAGGCAACGCTTCATTAATTTTAAACAACCGATCAATACAGCCATTAGTCATATGAGAAAGTAAGGTAGCCTATCTGTTTCTTTATTAAGTCCCTGTCCCTACTCAAGTTTCTATCCCTATGTTCACACTATAGTGGGCAGACACACAAAAATCTTATGAAGTGACGGCTTTCTAGACCTGTGTCTAGACTGAACGGCGCCGGTATTGAGAAGTGCTATATACATATACATACACAGGCCCTAATTACCATTAACATTGTTTGTAATGATTTCAAACCCGACTGTGTGGCCAACAATAAGCTGTTGTTTTTTTTCAACTCTTACATGCAACTAATGAAAAATGAAGCACACTTTTGTCATTTAAGCATTATTTCTATATAGATTCGGAAAAAAAATCCTGTGTCGATCGACTGCCGATCGTTGTTTCGTAAACATTGCTTAGACATGGTGCGGTTCTCTTGGAATGCTGAACACTGCCTTATTAGTAGACTATATTGTCTAAAGGCCTAACCATAGGTCCTAAATAAAACGCATCTTAAGCTACATACTACAAGCTTATACCTATCATACTGTGATTTGCGTTCAATAGGCCTTCAAAAAATGCCGCCTTAAGCTTACGCTACTTTTCGGCAATACAAAAGTTTAAAAGAAACGGGGGGAGGGGGATGGTCGGAAAAAAATATAATATTTGTCAATTTTAGCTATATAAAGATAGTATATTTACACCTATGAAAGTGTTCTTAATGTAAAATTTAGGCCTACGCATATCCTAGTAATTCTACATCACTATAGTCAACTATTTGGGTTATGTAGGAAAATTTTGGTTCAAAAGTGCGACTTAAATGCGAGTATATACCGTACTTCTTGATGAATCTAAGTATCAACCGAATAGTAGTGGCAACTCCAGAGATTGACTATTATGTGCATCATCCCCCTTCTCTAATGTCCCTTTACACACTAAATTAAAACAATGGCAGTATAGTTAGGACTTAAGCAAAACTGATGAAATTGAGATTATGTATTAAAAGTATCAATATTTTTAATTGAATTATAAAGTTTTGATTATATTTGTTCTTCTTTTAACTATTGGTGCGCATATTATTTGCTGCGAAAAATTGTGTAGAAAAATCAGACATTCGGCCCAAGCAAACTTTCTGAGCAATTTCTGGTTAGGCCTAATAAATTGGCCTTCTTATAATACCATTAAATGACAAGTTTTTTACTCCACTGGACCACATGCCTAAGATACCGGTATGTAACAGGAATTGTTTATCCAACATAGACCTCAACATACAACATTTAGACTGAGACTGGCAGTTTTAATATCACCAGTACCAAAGAATAATAGAACTTTTAGTGACTTTTTTAGTGGGGCATTTTGTAAGGTTGCCGTAGGTTGCCGACCCCTGATCTAAAAAAAATTTTTTCCAAGTTTATATGACTCAGTTTATTTTTTAATTTGCACAATATTCTTATTTTTTTTTAGAAAGAGAAATAGAAAATAAACATGGCTAATCCAAGGAACAGAGGACCTCAGTGGGGAACTGTCTTGCTTGGATCCCAGATCATGCATGTAGGATTGAATAATGTACCACCAGTTACCTTAGCTTTGATTGTTGGTCAGACATTGATTTTCATGGATGCCTTCCCTGATGTGTTTCCATCACCAATGGATGTCTGCATGAGTTCTTATTTAGGTCAGTGCACAGTCCAATAATTAAAACTCCACATTTTATTTTACAACTACTTTGTTAATAAAAGTAAAAAATAATTATTAATTAAATTTTCAAGCTAACAATTAGCTAATGACTTGTACAATTTTATTTTAGTTTATCATAAAAGGGAATGGATACGAATGATTAAAGGTGCTTTTTGTCATGGCGACGATATGCACTTGTATTTCAACATGATCAGCTTGCTCTACAAAGGGGCCTTACTGGAGAAAACATATGGCAGTCCTTACTATGCTTACATGATGACCTCTTTCACTGGGCTGACCAGTGCTACCTATGTTGGTTTAGGTTTATTACTCCACAAGCTCTCGGGGGATGAGGGCTATCTAAAAGCATGTGCAGTAGGATTTTCAGGCAAGTATGTTTTGTGTTTCCTTAGCGGTCATAATCGTCTGCAGATGCTATGTAGCATTAAATAAACATAATGCTTAAAGTGTAAGTAAATAAAAAAATTTAACTGGATGAGGGAGCATCAGTGCACTCACCTGGCTCACTAAAGGTTACCAGGCTAGAATCGTAATGAATGCTTGAATTTGTTCCCTGAGCTGGAGTGAGTCCCTGAGCTATAGGCTGGGTATCTTAACATTAGTTGGGGCAAAGTAAAGGTGCCTGGTCATTGTATGGCCATACAATTCTCTAGCATGAAATAGAAACTTTTGAATGCTGCTTCATAGCCACCACTGGGATACTTTACCTTTTTTTATTAGTAAAATTTCGGTCATTTTTTAAATGTTTGTTTTCAAATACTTAGCCTTCGCATTAGTGAGGGAATAACTAGAGAATGGTGTTGGCTCTATAAACATTAAGTCAATGTCATTAAGCAAGTTAAATTAAATTTATGTTCAGCATATAACGCTCTACACATGATATTCTACACTTAATGTCTACATGAATGTACAATCATCAGGAGTTCTGTTTGCAATGAAAGTTCTAGTCACGCTGGCCAGTCCCCCAGGTGTGCATTACATCGGCCCTATTCCCGTACCATCAAGATACATCTTCTGGGTTGAACTGGTTCTCATTCAGATGGCCGCGCCCAACGCCTCATTTGTCGGTAAGTTGAAAACAGTGTAGCAGTAGCATCTGAAGTTTTGGTTTATTCAAACTCTTAAACTTAAATCCTTTTGAGGTTTCAATTCTAATCAGTAGACAATTGCTAATTAAGTATTCAAATTGTTTCTAATAAGTTTATTTGACAAGTTTACACAGATGTAAAGTCTCTTAAAAACAAAAGAGAAACTTCTTATATTTTTTTATATTGATTGTGTCTTTTTTAATTTTTATTCTCTTTAAGTATAGGATTTAAATCACTTTAAGTTGGATCACAATTAATGAAGGCATATACACACCCACCTTTCATTACTTTCTGAAAAATGACACTCTGTCCACAAACAAGAAATGCAGCTGTTTGAAATGGTTTGCAAAATTTTAGTAAAAGTGTTTTCTGAACTTGAATGCACTAATTGAACCAATTTTTTTTTCACTTTGCAGGACATCTGGCTGGCATTTTAGTTGGTTTAGCTTATGCTGTGGGTCCTCTCAAGTACCTGATGGATTTCTTTCTACCAGCAAGTGTGTACATTTATCCAGTTGTCACTCCAATTTACTTTTGTATTATTTTTGTTCTTCCTAAAAATGTCTCTAATATTTTTAAAAGCAAATGTAGGCCTAATAATAATAATTATCTAATCTTGTCCAGTCCAAATTAGTTTTAAATAGGAGAATATATAATGTTAAAGAAAACCTGTAAGATTGATTAATTTGAAGCCAATTTTCATTTGATTAACAGGCAATTATAGGCATAGAGTTAGTGGTAGCAATGCAAGATTATCTAACAGGAGATGGTTTTCAACCAGTGGGGTATCAGGTTACCGGTTGGATGGTGGTAGGAGGAGTTTGGTTCACAGATCTTCCGGTGACAGTTTTTCTAATAATTATACTGATTCCAGGGATCCTCAATATTCCCCAGAGGACAACAGAAGGAATCCAACTTTCGAAACTAATTCCATTTTTAACCGAGAGCCTCCAAACTTACATGACAGAGTCAGAATGAGCCAACCACCGCCCCAGTATCAGCGGCGATCACCGCAAAATAGATTCGAAGACCAGTTAGGGCCAGGAAATTCAAGGAACAGCTACAGTCGTGCCAACCCAAGTCCGCCCCACGCAAGCTCATCCTTTTCCCGCAGTGAAGCCAATCCCAGGCAGTCGTTTGGCAGCGGATCGCACGCCTACGCCAATCCCAGGTCATCGTTGTATTCCACTCCCACTCGAGCTAGGCCCAGTGCACCCCATTCCAGTGAGGTTCATAGCACGTCATCACAAAGCTTCAACAATAAATTATACACAGGTAAGAAGATTTCTATTTCAATATGTCTTCTTTTTCATATTATTGTAGAGACCCCGATAAGACCAAGGAAAGATTCCACAATTTAACTGCATTTAAAATTTAAAACATCGCAAGAAAGTACTACAAACAGTTGACAGAGTTTCACTTTAGGTATATAGTCCAGCCCTTCAGTGAAGATGGTTAAGCTATTGCTGATGGTATTATCGTTCACTGTTATTAATATTCAATCCACCAATGCCTAATCTACATTAGGGCTGAATATGGTTAATTTTGCCTAGTCAAGGGGAAATAATTCTGTTTAAAATATACAATCTTAGTAAAGAATTTTTATTTATTTAAATAAATACATTTTATTAAAACCCGATATACTTATAATTCATTTGCAGAAATCTGGAGTTAAATTTAAAAATGAAAGCAGATCAAAATAGGTTTTTAAAAAGATTCCTGTTATGCAGGCAAAGTCTTGAAATCTAGCAGTCAAATATGACATCAGACATTTATAGGGCGTTTGCAATCACGTGACAAAAAGCATGTGATTTTTGTTTACTTTGTGTAGTGCTGTACAAGTACAATGGCCGCTGTATTAATAAAGTTTCATATAGGATCGAGCTTTTTTTAAATGATGTTTTGTGTTTTAAGTCTTATTAAGATTTAAGCTGTATTATGTCTGTTAAATAAAATAGGATATTTTATTATTATCATAGACATAGATCACAGACGATGTGAGCCTATTAGTGACTTGACTAGACTAGATATTCACCAACACTGTCACTTGGCATTGTAGCTGCCCTACTTAGCCATTAGTCCATTAGCCTAGCCTATGAAACATTAAAAGTGTAGGCCTATAAAGTGAAATTGAAAGTGTAAATAGGTCTAGCCGGCCCTAGCCTAATCACATTAATCAATTAATCTGCACTACTACTATTTACCTCCTTATTTTTGAGTAGGATAGCCAATATTCATATGTAAATTTAGCATGATAAAAACAACTTCACCATATGCCATATTTATTCCTCAACAGGCAATTATAGGCTTCTATTTACAAATGACGTCACTAAAAAACTTAAGCTCCGCCTTTTGCAAACGTTCTATTAGTTCACTAGCATGTTCATCTTAGTTCTCCCTTTATTTACTCCCCCTGCTATGGTATGAATATTAATAGATGCAGCGCATGCAAACATAAAACAATGAATAAAGATCTATATCTTGTCTTTTTATTTTTCACACTTTTCAAGTTTTTTTTTCTTCTTTTATTCAATGTTTAAGATTTTTATGCGCAAATTACTAGAAAAACAAATCTGAAATTGTCTTTGACAAAATTCTGCTTCATTGTGTTTATCATTGGATTTAACCCTAAAATAAAGTCTGGGCTATGGGGAGCAATTAGTAAAATAATAGCCGGCAATGGAGGTATGCCTAGCAAGAAAGTAGGTCGAGCGAGAAGGGTTAAATTGGCAAATATATTCAACAATACAAATTTAAACCTCAGTGCATTATAACTGAAAAGGCTTCACCAGAGTTATTTTGTATACCTTAGAATTTTGTGCCTTTTTGGCTCATAGTGGGTACAATTGATTTATGTTATGACTTTTAAGATTTAATGCGTTTTTTTTTAACATAAACTTTACTATTACATTAGAATTTTTGTTTTTTTTACCGGATTTGAACCCTAGAATGGCAAGCATAGTAGCTGCCACTTGCCTGTGTCCCACGCTGATGTCCATATACATGTCTTACATATAATGGAGATATCCAACATTTTTTTAACCAGCAAGGCAGATGAGGGTGAATAATTGGAGCCAGCACTATGCCTAGTGGCCTTTTAGCTAGAGTAGCCAAATTGCATTATTGTAGAGTTTTAATGCTCAGAGCTTTAAATTTAGTAATGGGTTGCATGCCACACTTTCTAAGAATTAGCGCTTGCCTTGGTGCAGCAGTATCAAAACTCTGCCATGTCTCCATAACCTGGGTAATTCCATGCCAGGCTTTGTTGATGGCCCATGGCCTTGACCTCTGTGATGATAACTATAACTCAAATGAAACTCTATTGACAGAAAACTAAATACATGGTAATCTATTTAATTCATTAATCACAGTCCAATTCATTAACCACAGTCCAATTCGATCACAACAGTCCTATTTATTAACCACAGTCCAATTCAATCACCAAATACTAATTCATTTACCACAGTTCAATATAATCACCACAGTTCAATTCATTAACCACAGCCCAATTCAACTTTGACCTCAACATTCAAATCCTTACAACTATGACATTAAGAAAAATAAATAAAATGATAGAAACTTTAAATATAATTTTGTGTGTGCACATCAAATCTGATGTTCTAATATTGACATTGAAACTCGTGTATCAAATTCTAATACCCATATAGACACAAACAACAACTTTGGAAGTAAGAAATGGTGGAGAAGGATTGTGCAGGTATTTCTGTTGACATTGTAATGAAACCACTTTTGCTGGTTCAGTTAGGTTTTTTTTTTTTGTTTTTTTTCTGCTTGTTAACACATTGGTACTGGTACTGTTTTTGAGATGCATCAGCCCACCCCCTCCCTTTACCATTTAGAAAGTGATATTAACTTTGCATGGTAAGGATTAGAGTAAGCCCTATTAAGAATGAAGATGATTGTTTTTATTTTATGTTATAAAAGATGGTTTGGCTAGATGATCAAGTTTTTCTTTAAAATGCTGTAAAGTGTATAGCTTAAAGATATGTGGTAAACTGTCCCAAGTCAATAAACATTTGGCTAAATTACATTTTCCCAATTCTAACTAAGTAGGCAGGTCTGACAAAACATTCACATACATATAGATAAAGAGAATTTATCAAATTGCTAAAATCATGTTTTAAAATAAACAAACCAACAGAAATCTACCCAAAATTCAAAATGCAAAAAGTATCCCATCAGACCCAATTGATCCATAGGGCCAGTGAAGCAGTGTTCACCAGTTTCTGTGGCCACCTCATACTAGGGTATTGTGTGGCCAGCACAATGCCCAGCTGCCTTTACTTTACCCCAACTAAAGTCAGGTACCCATCATAGCTGGGTAGACTCAGGGACACACTGGAATCCCAGGGAAAAAATCTAAGCTTTCATCAGGATTCAAACTCAGGATCTCTGAGAACTTTCCAGATGTAAAAATTATTCAACAAGAACACGAGTGTCTCCAGTTTTTTGTTTTATTTCATTGCATACGTAACATTATATTCTATGTATATGATTGTTTACATTTTGGATTACTTAAATTGTAAGCTAAAGAAAAATGTATACTGGAAATATGTAGAGACTACGACTAATCTCTACACCATACTAGCCAAGTCACCATATAGGTTCGGTGCAAACAGTTGACGTTTCCATCCACTCTATGCTCCTGCAAGACAGGGCAGTCCAAAAGCTCATGCTCAACTGTCTCTTCTGCTTCCTTGCAATTATGACACCGCGAGTTATAGTTGGGCCTAAATCTTCTAAAATAGGCACCTGTAAGGCAGTGATTTGTATGAAACTGGGCTACCGTTGCCTGATCCTTCCAGAGTTTCCACCACGGGTCAGCTCAATTCGGTATTAACCTTATCAGCCATATTCAGCCTTAACACTCCTTAAATTTCTAATTGCGGTATCTATGTACATTTAGTACATTATAAAAATGCAGCTTTACATTATTTTATCTCAATTTGTTAATAGTTTTACTCAACTTTTATATAAAATAAAATATTTTGAACTGTTTTTCTGACACTGTATTAATAATGATTATCACTTTGGAAAGCCTGTGTGTTGTTGTTATTTACCTCTGACCTATCATTCAAATTCTCATTGTGCTTAAAGTGACATATTGACATTTAAAATTGATGATGCCAACTATTCCCCAGGTTTTAATTTAAACTTAATATCTTATTATGTTAAATGGAAGAAATTGTAAATTATTTGCAAAAAAACAATAGGCCAGGAATTATCAAACATTCTGTCTCACCAAAAACCTTTTTTTTTAAATATCTGAGTCTGAAGTAGTAACAGTAATTCACATGTTCCCCCTCAAATTCATAATTTTGTAATTGGGTCATGGAAGTTTAATCTTGTAACATAATGAATTGTATGTAAAAAAAATAACAACATGCAGGTCTGTGGGTAGTATAACTTTCATTAATAAACCTCACTTGCCTATGAATCACCTCAGTCTGTGTGTTTATTTAAGTGTATCTTGTTAGTAAAAAATTAATATTGATTTTTTTTTTGTTCTCTTCCTAACAATTAAAGGTGGTTTAGATGAAGATGAACAATTAAGATTAGCACTTGAAGAAAGTTTGCAAACATTGAATCGGAATGCAGCCAACACAAACACAGGTATTTACAAGTTTTTTGTCCTGATTTTTCTAAAAATATTTGTTTGCACAGTTTAAATATTTGTATGCACATTATAAATATTTGTTTCCACATTATAAATATTTGTTTCCACATTATAAATATTTGTTTGCACATTATAAATATTTGTTTCCACATTATAAATATTTGTTTCCACATTTTAAATATTTGTTTGCACATTTTAAATATTTGTTTGCACATTATAAATATTTGTTTGCACATTATAAATATTTGTTTGCACATTATAAATATTTGTTTGCACATTATAAATATTTGTTTACACATTATAAATATTTGTTTGCACATTATAAATATTTGTTTGCACATTATAAATATTTGTTTGCACATTATAAATATTTGTTTGCACATTACAAATATTTGTTTGCACATTATAAATATTTGTTTGCACGTTATAATTATTTGTTTGCACATTATAAATATTTGTTTGTACATTATAAATATTTCTTTGCACATTATAAATATTTGTTTGGACATAATAAATATTTGTTTGCACATTTCAAATATTTGTTTGCACATTATAATATTTGTTTGCACATTATAAATATTTGTTTGCACATTTCAAATATTTGTTTGCACATTATAAATATTTGTTTGCACATTTCAAATATTTGTATTCACATTATAAATATTTGTTTGCACATTTCAAATATTTGTTTGCACATTATAAATATTTGTTTGCACATTACAAATATTTGTTTGCACTTTTCAAGTATTTGTTTGCACGTTATAAATATTAGTTTGCACATTTTAAATATTTGTTTGCACATTTTGGAATCTTAATAGTAACATATTAACATTGTCAATACTAGTACTAAACAATACTGTACATTTTTAAAATTATGATTACGGCACTGTGAGAAACAAAATAACCAAATATTAAGAAAAAAAATTTCACATGACACAAAATACCAGTATTGAGTTTAGTAATGGGGGATTTTGTTCACTTCTTGTTTAACTGTTTTTTTTTTTAGTTTTTATAGTAACAAAAAAATTACATAGGAAAAAACTAAAAATCACTGCATTTACCTATGAGTATGAACAGCTTTTAATTTTAAGGTTTATTGTAACAAATATTGTTGGGTCAAAATAATATGCTGAATAAAGTTAATATTACTAGTCTCAGTTTAATTCTTGGCAAAGCTAGTATTTTTTTTTATGCCTGCTTGATAGGCCCTGGTTGGGAAATATTAAAGACGGCATTTAGCTGACCTAAAAAAGTCTCATCCGTTATATGATACACAAACCAAATCACCTGCCAAATAGGGAAAAGTGATGGTACAGAAATAAACAACAACTAGGGTATAGTTATAAATAAACAACAACTAGGGTATAGTTATAAATAAACAACAACTAGGGTATAGTTATAAATAAACAACAACTAGGGTATAGTTATAACTTTGTTATAAATAGATTTTTTTAATTTTTTAGTTTAAGTGAATGACTGTCCTTGATTTCCATACCAGATAAATGAAATATCTAAACTTTTCATTGGATTATGTTAACAAAATAATTAATTTTTCATCTCAGGTACTTAAAGACTCTTAATACACAGACTTTATAGATGTGGAGATCTGCTCTATTAACCATCTTCATGCCTTCTGCTATGAGAAGTTGTTAGCCGTGCCTATTATGAAGTTCTTTAAAATGCTTTGTATCTTCAGTCATATCAGTTAATAGGTGTTTGGAGTGTAAATCATTCACTAATAAAGTTTCTTTCCAAGGAATGAAGTCGCTATGTTTACTTGACTTGAAAATTATGTGATGAACCATTAGAAATAAATTGCTACTGTTTTTTTTAAAAAAAAGGAAGAATAGTATTCTTATTATCAATTAAAAAAATAAAGAATAATACTAGCTCTATTTTAAACAATACTGTCGAGACCGCATCTACCAGTGAGTATTAGATGCCAAAGTTACACAGTTGGGGATATAATATACACATTTAACTCATTCCCTTAGACAAGCTACCGTTTGATCCATGCATTTTGGCTCTAAGGCAATGATACTTATAGTTTGTTTTTTAAATGAAAGAAGTAGACATTGGCAAAAACAATTTGTTTAATTTTAAATACAATACAATATATTGAAAAGTGAATACATAGATATGTAAACAGATTAGAGCAAACAGGGCTGATGGGGTTGGTTCACTTAAAATAGACCCGTTAGAAAGGAAAACAACCAAATATATGCAATTAGTTCATTTTGACGCAAGGGAATTTCAATTTGAACCATGTTTTGAGCTTTTATCACATTGGTGAAGCATTTGATAAAATGACAACATTTATTCTTTAAACATTTATATCATTGTGCCTTTTTATAATATTGTATTAAATAAACACTAACCTAAATTGATAATGTTCATCTGATTTCTAAACATTGATGATGTACAATTTCAGCCAATAAACTTTTTAATCAACTTTATCTCCATGTTCTCAAGTTGTATGTTAATGCCATATATTATAAATGTTATTGTTGTCTTCTAGTAGAAAGTCATTGAAAAAAATATTATATTTTATCAGTTATCCTTTAATTCATCTCACAAACAAGGGTTAAAAAAATGTGAACTGCCAATGCACAGAGCAACAAATGCTACCTACTCGTTATTGCCAAATAACACTAGATTTGCTTCTAAGGCCATTCATACCCATAAGATCAAACATTGTTTTGCTATCTGGGGGAAGGGGAAATAAGTCTGGAATATCAAATCTAAATTAAAACTTTTCCAGCAAGGTAATGATATTCAAATTTAGCATTGTTATTTGGTAATACAAATTTCAGATTAAGAGTGCATGTCTCATAAATGATGTTCTTTGTAGTTTGATTTTGTATATTTTTCTTTAAAAAAATATTCTTCTTCTTCTATTAGCCAGTCTGCAGAGCTGTTTGCTCTTTTGCAGTCAATGTCAGACACAATGGCATTGTTATTCTGGGTTTTCCTTTGTGGCTTTTTTCAAACCCCGCAGTTCAAGTGAGTTTTTGGTTCTGCGCCCAGCACCTGTGTGTTGTACTCCGGATCAGGCTGCATTGAGTCAGGGCTGAATTGTGCTGAGGTGGGGCTGGCCTATGGTCCAATCTCAGACAGGAGCAGAGCTCTCCAAATGGTTATGACACTCAGTTGTGTCATTTATATTTTTTTTTAGATCCGGGAATATTTTGTGGCATTGTCACATCCTGGATCCAGGCCCCTTAACGACTTTACACCCACCCATCTCCATGCTACCAACACCAAAGCCCCCCAGTAGGAGCCGTGCAAAACCTCTATCCAGGGTAGTGCAATCTGGACCTCTTTCGAACAGCACCACAAAGGAGGGTACACGTTTTGTGCCTGGATTATACTCAATGCACAATCCACTATTAGTCGCCTTTTACGACATGCAAGTTGGACTTAGCAGTGGGGTTATTCTTTCACCTGGTCATTTCCAGGACCCCAATAACCGAACGGGAGCAAAATTTCGTATAAAAATTGGAAAATTCATAATTCACCCAAATTATGTCCTACCATTACCAAATTTTGTGTGCATAATTTAAAAATGATCCTTTGCATATTAGCAAAAGGATTTTTTAATTATAGCTTTAATAATTTTTACTTTTTTTTCTTATTTAAAAGCAATGAAAAATATTTGCGCTAGTCAATTTTTTTTTTTTAAATATTAAAGATATTGGAATATATCTTTGTAAATATCTTACAATTGTGTTACTGAAATAGCCTAGATCTTGTTCGTCGATGCCGCTTTTTTTCTAAATCTTCACTCTTTGCCTTTGAGCCCCTTGCATTGTCTCGAAGGATACCTTTCTGGTATCTTTGCTGCGATGGTTTGCATCCAATAGGTAAACAGAATTTGCTGATTGCCAGAGTTGAATTCAGCAACAGCAAGAGCGCTGCGGCTATAGCCACTCTTTGCCCCAACAGATAGGCCTATATGTTTGGGACACAGCCAAACCAACGCCTGAAAGCTCTCATTTGCATTTTTTTGTGTTGTGCCTAGAAGGCAACGTGACAAAGGATTGTCATCTGTCAGCCTTTTGATGTGGGCTCAACATACTTAAATTGCCACTGTGGAATTTAAAAATGTTTTACTTTTGTCACTATGGCTGGGAACTTTTTTGCTTTTAGTTGAAAAAACACCATGATGTTGGTCCTTTAGAACAAAGGTGGTGTCTGGCATCAGCATCGGTACTAATGGAGTAGGTAGCCCAAATCTTGTCCCTTGGCTGACTCACAGTACAGTGCTGCACTGGCTTAGTACTGCATTCTTGTAATATTTCTGCAGCTGAGTGATTTTGGTCTGAAATTAAAACAAATCAATAAGAGTTTTGTATATTTCAGTCAATATTAGAGAAAGTATAACAATGCATCAGATTTCAAAAGATGCCCTTTGAAGCCCTCAAATATAACAAAATCAGAAAAAGCCAACACATCCAAACTACTGCTGACATCAGTCATATGTGAATTAAATGTAGATAATCACCTGCCTGAATCTCATAAACTTATCAACTATAAATCTTATTATAAATAACACTACAACAATATAGAACTAAAAAGACACAGGACTGTTTCTCTGGTATTGAATGCAAGAGAACAATCAGCTATGCACCCTGGTTGAGAGAAAAAGAAAATATTTGGAAGATAGATGAGATGAGACAGGTATAATTACAAGTAAAAGTCATTACCTTTGTCAAATTTCCACATTTTGCACCACCTAGTGTCACTTTATTTTTTTTTCTCTACCTCAACAACATTTCTCAGAGCTGTGCCGAGGAGTTTGGAAACATGGTTAACACATTCCTCTTTCACTACCTAAGTTGACCCATACGGTTTCAGCTTTATAAGTTACTGGAGAGTCTAGCAGTCACCATCGCTTATAATGGTCGTATAGCGCATCCCATGTGTCAGTGATCCTCCTCATAAAGCTTTGGCAGCTGCAACTTCCATCGCCCCAGTCGAACCGCTGTGATTTCTACAGTCAGCAGTTCTTCCCACCATGTTTTGTATTTGGAAAGCTCTTTTTTCTTTTAGCTTTTCTCCAAAGCTAGTACACCCCTAATGTAAAAAAAGAAAAAAAGAAAACAAAAAAAAACTTGCATTAAACAAATAATTTCAGTAGGCCAAACATATAAAAAAGATTGTATAGACTCCAGGTGTTTAGTGAAAATATGTTTAAAAATAATTATTTAAAAGATACTATTATAACCTTACAATAGCTGGATAAAACATGGAAGTCTATGACGAGCCCTGTCCGGAGCTCAATGACAGCCCTTCCATGCATGCTTGATTGTGTGACCTCTTTTGTGCCAAGATCCATCAAAACTGACAGCAATGTCTATGACAGACTATGACTTCATCTTCATTATGACACCATAAACATTGGCCCCACTTTCTGTCTGGCCTCAAGCAGTTGACTAGTGCTAAGAGCATTGGCTGTAAATATGTCGCATTTAGGCCCTACATGATCTGAAAATGTTCTTTGGCTATTATTCCTGGAAGACCTAGAATGTCATTAATTTTTTCAGCACATCCATATGATGTATGACCATATCCAAGCCCTGCATTGAGCATACCTCCAACATAGTATGTTACTGTTACATTATACTGTCTGTGAATTTCAAAGCCATATGATTCATATCATATGAATCCAATTTAGGTGATGTCATATGGTAATATTGATGTCCTTCTGACAGCCTTCACAACACAAAGACAAATGAAGGGCTCCTGTCTTTGCTCTGATCCCGTTGTAATGTCAGAGAAGGAGTTTGACATTCAGGGCAAAGAAGTTTGTCAAAAAACCTAGCTACCATATCCAGGGCAACTAGACAGGTAGGAAGAGTTGAGGACGAACTAGTATGTGGTTCAGGTTCAGCATTCCCAACGGTAGGCCTATACTGCTATACAAGACTTACAAGTATTATATTATTATTATTTTGTATTTATTAATAATTTAAAAAAAATTGTAAAGAGGAGATCATGGACTAAATTTCTGATGGTTGTTTTAAACCCTTCAAACGAAACAATTATTATTTTTTTGATGTCTTTTTTATTAACCATCCTAAATCACTAGACTACATCTATAAAAAAAATTATGTGGTCTAAATAAAAATGCGAAATTATTCAATGGTAAAAACTAACGAAATGTCCCGCCAAAAGTAAACATAAACAATAAACAGTGAAAAATGTTGGTAAATTTTTTTTAATTTGTTTATTGTCGATATTTTGAAGCTGTAATTTAGTAATGGACTAACAATGCAGTTTAACTGCAACTAAAATGGCCACACACACAAATAAATGATTACGTGAGCATGTAAAATGTTAGCACGGTTCGCCAAAGTGAAGCCGGCTGGTCCAGTGGTTAGTTCACCGGATTTTGTCAACCAAAAACCAACGGACAGGTCGCGGGTTCTATCCCTGCAAACTGCAACCGACGGATCCCTGTCGCCCTGCAGGAGTTTTGGGCCTAGTGGACGTAATAATCTTCTATCTAGAACGTCTGTAAACTTATAAGAAAAAAAAGGCCAGGAATTAGGCCTACTTCTATGTCATAGAAGTCATATATTATATATATCATATAGTCTATACTAATATAGTAATATAGTCTAGCTAGACCTATACTCCTATACCTATAGGAGTATAGGCCATAGGCTATATCATATTATATTAATATTAAATAATATATTATATTAAATATTAGGACATATATCAATTTGCTTCTACTTCTAACTACTTGAATTGATGTTGGCGTTGTAGCTTACGCCCTGCCAGGGCTGCCCCTAGGCTAGGGCCTAGTCACTAGTCAGTGACTAGTCCTACGTATATGCGGCACTGACTAAGTCTACACTACACTAGCCTAGAGACGTGGGTGTCAGTTTAGCTAACTACTAACTAGATAACTAGAGTCTAGAGTCTAGAGAGTGCAAAATGCTTGCTACCATCGGTAGGCTATACTATACTGCTACTACTACTATCTGCTACAGTTTCAAATTGAGGGATCTGAGATGGGTGAAGTTAAAGTTACTTTTAAAAGTTAAATCTAGTCCCATGCAATCGGCCTACACTTAGTCTTAGACCTATATATACCTACTGATAGTCATAGTCACCTACACATTTTTTATTTTAAAAACATTTTATGACATTTACTAGTAATATAGTATTAATTAGGCTATTTATTTATATTTATAATAACTCTTATTTACTTTATCTAATTGTAAAATTGTTTTAACTCAAGCCTACTAACTCGTTTTTTTTACTTACACAAATTTAATAAAATATTTTGGCTCTTTAATTATTAGGGCCTTTGGCTTGGCCTCTATATAGGCTACTAATACACGAATTAGAATTATTTAATTTAATATATGCCGATCCGCTGCGATCCCTGCAGCCCTGCATAGGGTTGCCAGATAATATGTACCAAAAGGAGGACACAGAGACAAAAAGGAGGACAAAGGAGGATACATGGATACCAAAAGGAGGACACATTGAGAATTTCATTTAAATCATTTAATTTTGTTTCCATAGAATGCAGCTTTAACTCGCAATCAGTATCAGTAGGCCTACAAATTTACTTGATGTTGACGTTGACAACAGTTTTATATTGGCACTGACACAAAATGGCTACACGCAGGAAAAGTCAACAGAAGGATAAGCCTAAAAAGCAAGAGAGTCTGCCCAAAAACTCAGAACAGTGGATGTTTTTAATGAAAAGTAATTTTTGCTTTTATTTCATTTGTTTCTTAAAGCCTTACTAGCTAACATTTTGTTATAATATAACCTATTATAATTATATGTGTGTAAGATTTAAAAAAATATAATTAAGGCTTATAGTTTTAGATTCAGAGCATATTATATCTGACTTTTTTTTAGTAAAGCATTAACATTAAATGTAATTTTAAAAAGCCAATGAAAAAAACGGCTACAGCCTTAAGCCACATAATTAAAGAGTTCAGAATATGTCAGACTCTAAAAAAAGGAAATATATTGTAGCCTAATTACTTATTGTTTATTATATCAGTTGTTGCTAGTGCAACACTTTGTTTGGCAACAATTTATAGAATGAGATTGTGAGGCCAGCACAATGCCCAGCCACCTTGATTTCTTGTATTGGGGTCTAGGAAAACATTGTGGAATTATTATAATAAGTGCATATATAATAGGCCCCTAAAGCCTTTAATTTATCATTATTCTTCAAATTTTAAAAGATGATTATATTTTCTATCTTGCAGATGAAATAATAACGAACAACGAAGAAGGATTAAAACCTACACTTTGCAAATTGCGACATCCTCGCTTAAGTATGCTAAATATTTAATAGTTTTTTTGTCTGCAAATTTAATTCATTGCATTTAGAAATACATTTTATAATGAAGAAAAACAAAGATAAAAAATATTTTTTTTTGCATTTTAGTTAATGAGTTAAAATTTACCAATATAATGATAAATTATGTTAAAAATATTAACATTTAAGTCCATTTTTATCAATACATTAAGTAATTCATAATTACAATCAATATCTAAATTTTAAAAAATTTGGTCTCATTAGTTTGCAGTAAAAAATAATTGTTGTTTTGGCCAATCATATATTTTGTTGTTTATTTGACTTTAAAAATAAAATGTAAGTATTAAATGCTTTTATGAAGAAAAAAAAATGCTTTGATGAAACTGGAAATCTATTGATAAAATGAACTATAACACTATTTTTGAACAGGAACTGGGACAGTGTACCTTATATCAGCCGAATGCACCAATATTTATGAGCTGATCTCATTTAAAGAGAAATTTAGATCTTGGTTTGTTGGGGATTCAGTTTTAAGTAGTAAGTTGTCTGACTTGTTTTGATCAAAGACTATAATAAGATGGACTGCTTGCTTTGATATTTCTGCTATTTGATAACTTGAAACACTTAAGTTTTGGAATTTCCGATCGCACTACGTCCTCTAGACTTCCGGTTTAGTAATCTGCTATAATTTCTCAATGAAAAATTAAGATAAAAATTGAAAGTTGTATACAGCGGAAGTCTTAAGGGAAGTTTAAGAGTCATTAAAGACTGGCTGCACACGGAAAAAACAAGTGTTAAGCTTTAAAAATATAGCAATCGGCCCATCTAATTATAGTCTTTGATGTGCACTGGAAAACTTGAGGACGTATAGAAGGCCGCGCATGCGCAAACTAACTATTCAGCTCTAAAAATATAGTAAGCGGTCCATCTTATTATAGTGTTTGGTTTGATTGATTTAAGAATAAAAGATTATTTAATTTAGTTATGCATTCTAATTTTAAAACTGTACATTTTTTATTCTGTCTACTTAAAGAATCAAATTAAAATAATAGAGAGTCTGAATTTGCATTATAACATTTAAAAATTAGCCATCTACAAAGAAAGGCTCAAAAGCATATTTTATATTATGAAGAAAGATTAGCATTTGTAAGAGTATTCTTTAAAAAAGAATATTTCTGTTTGCTATTTGAAATAAATAATACAAAATATTTTTTATACAGATGGTCAAATCTACATAACAACACCTCTTGACCCTTTGTTCTTAATTCTGCCATACCTTATTAATTCTGGAGAGGTAAAAAATTTTTTACTATAAAAAATTATTGTTTATTTTTTTTATAGTGGTATAATTAGCAAACTTGTAAGGTACTATATAACGAAAATGTAAAAAAACATTTTTAAAATAATAGTAAAGCTCAAAACAAAAAAGATTAGAACTACCTCACTTGTATAACATTATATCAGAGACAGGTGAGATAGTTAAAAGTTTTAAAGACAATTATACCTATGTATTCTGGATACACCTGATACTGCGGATGGCTCAACTTTAAACTCATTGAATGTCATAGTATTTGTATATTTTTGCATTCAAAATGAAATTGATTAAACTTGCTAGTCAATTAAATAGCCAATTCATGGTAAATCTTTACTTGCAGACAAATCGATTTATGACGATGGAACAAATTGTGCTGGATGAAGACTTTCCTGACAGTCACAAACTGCTGACATGCTGTAGTACAGAGCAGATGGAACTACTAGCAGACTGGAAAGGTGAAGTAGTTCAATTTTTTAATTTTACTTGCACTTTTGCTGCTTAGGGCGAGTAGTGGAGGCGAGGTAGATTTGACTATGTCCTGTCAACCAAAGTTTTTATATGTACTTTATACATGCTCCTTTAATGCAGAAGATCATTGCATCCTGTGTTTAACCGTAATTTTGAGTCTAGTCTTGCGTTTTGATTACGGTTTGAAAGATGTTTTGTTGTATTGTTAGCTTTTCTGGTTCCGGTATCCCATTCCATGCATAAAGCCCACTTGGAATGAACTTGCACACGTTTGTCCTTGCAAATGGAATAATATAATTCTTTTTATGAGGCTTGCAGAACTTTATGAATAAGCAGAATACAGAACTCTGTTGGCTAAAAAAAAGTTCTATGCTCAACAGTTTTTGTGTCCATGGCTTACAAGGGCATTGTATTTCCAGTACAATGCCCAACCACATGTCTTTTTCCATTATAAGTCATGTCAGGTACACATAAGAACTTGGTTGTCCCAGGAACTCTGTTCGGGCCAAAGAAAAATCCTGGCTTTAATTACTTTAATGAGGATTTAAACCTGGAATATTCAACACGTCTCTCCCCAAAAAGCCCCATACGAAGTTCATATTTAAATTTTGGTCACAGTATTGGATCAATATAGTCTGCTAACAATGAACAGGGAAGTTATACATTTTATAATGTCATCCCACAGTATTTTTAAAAATCATTTCCACACAAAAAGACGAAAACAATTGATCAATATAAACAAAAAACCATTAGATATCGCCTAAGTTTTATGGCCTCTATCACAATGAAACCAATTAGAATTAACTTTATGAAACGGTCTTAATCAATTAGTTATTGTGTTTTAGCTATTTGGTCAGTGTTAGGGTTAGGGTTACTCAGGAATAAAAGTAGTATTACAGTGATTTTTTTGTATATTTAAACAGATATTGATGATGATTTAAAAGTTCACAAGTTCAATAAAGATAAAACCTTGCTCTGGTTGAAGAAAAAGGTAAAGATGCTGTCATGTCATTTCTATTGTATAGAGACAAAACAAAAAGAAAAATGTATAAAGATGTTCTTGAATCATCTATATAAAGTGATGCCTATAAAAGAAAATCTAATAAAATTTGTTGAATTGTACATTATATTTTTGAAAATATCTTTAAAATTTGTTTTCATCACAGTAGTCTAAAATAATGAAGGTTTTAATTAATACTTTTTGAATGTGCTGTACATACCATCTTTCCTTTATTATCTTGTTTGTTCATCATATTTTCATAGTCATAGGAGTTCTTCCCTTAAAAAAGCTAAATATTTCATGTCTTGTTATACTGCACTGAGCTATATTATATAACAGTATATAATAATATATTAACTGGTGTGCACCTAGCCTCTTTTTAAAAAAAAAAAAGCCATCTTGTGTCCTTGCAAGTTAATCTTTTTTTAACTCATTCTGAATTAGATTGTTATACAGACTCCAAGCAGAACACACCACACTGCCAGACAACTAGAGCCAAATTGGTCTGCGTTACTCCACAGAGAGGCATGAACTGGTCTGGCCTAAAGGTGTCACATTGGAATAAATCCTCTCGGGCCCAAAACCATATCTCACAAAAAAACAGTCCTTTTCATCAAAGAGACAAGACTGACAGTGTTAAGAAAAAAGTTAAGCCGCCACCAACGTTATTAGGCTGCATACTTTACTGCTTGTTATCTGGGAAACTTAAAATCATTTCTCAATTGGTGTATTTTTACATCTACCTTCCTAGTGGGAAATATTTGAGTTGACTCAATTTGAAGAGCTTTTTAGTTACAGGTTTTTAACTCATCATTGACTTCAGACAACACAATTGCTTATTGTCATCATACAGGGCACTTTCACTCCAGTTTATATATATATAGCTCAGTGTTGTCTCATGTTCCAAAACATTCTATACCTCTAGATATGCAATGATAAAAATGTAAACAAAGAAGAAATTCTCCAATTATTTATTTCTTTGCTAGGTAGAAGCAGTGGCTGAAGCTCTCGAAGTAAAACAAATTCCTGTAAACAGTGGAAGCTCCCACAGCTCTATTTATATACCAAGTGGAAAAAATGAAATATCCAAAGGTATAAAAAGATAAAGCTAAGTTTCCTACTACTCAATGGAACAATTCTATATTTTCTGATTAAATAAGTTTTGAAACTTAATGCGAGTCTAGGCAATCTGTTTTGCAGGCTCATTTCAGCAATTTATCAACCTGATTGTTTTAGTCTTGGGCAATTGTTATTTGTGATGGTCTTTTTTACAAACCTATTTTTTTTAATGCTTTGTGTCCTTTGGAAAATTGGACATGTTGATGTTGGCATGAAAATATTATTTTAAAAGGAATTGCATCTGAGAATGTGTCATAAAAGAAAACCTTCCTGTGTGTGTGTGTTTGTTTATGCATGGGAATAAAGTTAGGGGCGGTAGGAGGGCTGAGAAGGTTTTAAATAATTGGCAGTTTCACATATTGGAAGATCACAAGTTAAAGTTAAAATGGGGCCCGGGTAGTTCTGGTTTAGCTTTAAACAGTTCCTGTGGTTCTAAGTTGAAGAAATAATGCTTCTAACTCATTCAGTCTGGGTTTGGCCTTAACAGAAACTGTAAACAAGTGTGTTTTTGCTGAATGCAATATCTGTTACTTTACCTGTTTGTTCAAAAAACAACTTGTTTTTTACTTTGAAAAAATCTAATATTTTTCAGATTCCTATATGATATTTGCACATAGTATTGTAAGTGAATATTTGACCCTTGACCTTGAAGCAGAGCTGAAGACATTTCTCGGGTAAGTGATTCGTAATGGATTGCTGCACAAATCTTTCTAAAATTGTTGATTTGGAATTCAACAGAATTATCTTACGGTACGTTTGGTCATTTTCATGTTGCTGCTAACTAGAACAAGGTTTGATATGAATATCACAGTCCATACTAATTTGTGTGCTAAATATTGCATTTATTTTTCTGCAGGTTGACTACTACAGCTGACACACCTTCACCTAAGGCAGTGGATAATGAGCCCCCTAATAAAGTTAGTTCATTTACCTACTTTTACAAATCAAATATAATTTTTTTCGTTACTAAATTATAATTGGAAAATCACTGTGCTACAAATTGATTCTAGTAAAATGTACCAGGTGTAGCACTGATCCAGAAAAAGATGAGCGAGTGCTTTAGGTTTGTTCTTGTACTATTTTGCACAATCAAAGGTTTAGTCCCAAGAAAACCCTCTTAATGACAAACTGCATAGAGAACTGGCATGCCTCAAAATCACTGCACAGTTCTTGACTAATATTGTTTCTTTTCTAAAGTAATTCCTTGTTAAAACTTATCTAAAAAAATGAGTGTACTTAGTAATACATGGGGAAAATATTTTTCTGGGCATGGAATAAATATTCTTAACCTTAAAAAAACCCAGGAAAACCAAAACTTTGCTTCAAACCCTAATCAACTTGCAAGACTAGACTCCAACCACAGAGAAGCTTAGGACCTTGAAATCTTCTCTAAATGAAGGATTGTTTGTAACATATCAGATATGATAAAAGTCCAGGCTTTTAGAATCATTGGTGGTAATTGGGAAGAGCTTGCCCTAGGCTTGGACTGTACCCTGGACTACAGGGGAAACAAGAAAAAAAAGACACACCTAACAATCTGACAAGAAACTAGCCATATCCAATACAAAGTGTCTGAGTGACGCCAACCTCTGTTTGTGTGATCGGCACATCTCTGGCTCGCACTGGAGTCATCTCAGACGGTTGGGCACCAACTAAGTTGCGAGAATGAAAAGTTAAGCATGAAAAATGCCAACAAGCTACAAACAAGTGGCTAATGTGATGCCTATGTGATGTTAAGTTACCAGGAAAACCAATAACTTAACATAATTTAAAACATTAATAAAAATGCAAGACTAGACTCGGACCACGGATGAGCGTAGGGCGCAATAATCTACTTCATAGAAGGAGCGTCTGTAATGTATAAGATAAGATGTCAAACTGTGTTAACCAACGTACGTTAGTTAGCTTTAGAGTGGGGCATTAATCTTGCTAATAATATTCTCAATTTCTTTCTTATGCTTTTAATAATATGTAATCAAATGTTAAGTAGAACATTATTGTAAATAAAAAAACAAAAACAAATAGCCATTATAAATAGATAGAAACAAAATATTTATTCACACAATCAGCAATTAGTTAATCCTTTGAATACTATCTACATAAGATAAATGTGAGATACCATATTTTCTTTAATTGTATATATCATTAAAATAATTAATAATTTAAATCATTAGAAACAAAAGTTAACCACGGCAGTGACGCCCATAGAAGACTACACACAAGGAAAAGATGTCAAGAAAGACAAGACAAAGGTAGTTGAATTCTCAGTTGATCTAGAAATAAATTTCTAAAATATTTTGCAGTGGATAAAGTTTTTCTAAGAAAATGTTTTCTGTTTCAATTGTCTGAATAAACTTCTTCTTACACCCTCATCTGTCTCCCAAGGTTGGCAAAGTTAGCTCAGCGCAGAAGCTTCTAAACAAGGTGGACAAGACAGGAATGAAAAGCATGCTAAGCTTTTTCTCACCAAAGTCAGCTAAGTAGAGAGTGACACATTCACAGTATTCACAGATTTGAAATTCCAGTTCTATGGGATACTACTACATTAAGATGGAATTGCATGACAAAAAAAATACTTGTGAAAAATTTCTCAGCTCAAGGACGCAGCCAATGAACTGCACAAGTAAAGAGGAACTGATTTATTTTGTTATCATTATTTTGTTCTAATGATATGTTGTTAAAAGTATAAAGGCATTTCTTACTGTTGTCATTTAATCTGTTGTTGATTTAGAGCTCTTCCAAAGTGTTCTTGTATATTATAAAAATCAAACTGCATTTTGGTACCGGGTATTTTTTAAAAATATCTCAGACATTGTACTTTTTTTTTAAACATTCAAATTGTGTGTGTATGTGTATTAAGAAAAATAAATATCTGCATTTTGTACATTACTAATTCTTTAAAATATTTAATTAACTTTCCTTAACTAAGATTATAAGTAAACCTTTTATTTTATCATTAGAATTAGTGGTTTTTATAAAACTATGAAAATTCTTGAATTATTAAAATAAATCTATATCAAAACTGCAGTTAGTCTTGAAACTGTTTTTACATTTAATTTGTGTTTTTTTATAAAAAGGTAACAAATTTCTCCACTTGAACAGAAATTTTAAGGGTCACTTTTCATGTTTTCAGTCCATTTAATTTGTTGAAGTAAATTACACAACTTCAAAAAGAAAATAATTATACAACCATAAAGTATGACTATATGCATTTGACAGACTTGTTAATTACATTTTTTTTTATAATATTAATTCCAAATACTTGATAAAGAGATTCATAAAGCCATTAAAGTATTTTAACTTAAAATATAGGAGAGTGGGTAACTGTTGTTTACAAACATTTACAAACACTAACTCTATGTGACAGTGTTCAGTCTTGTTGCACAATTTATTGTATCAATGCAGGGTGACAAGCATTGTGTCTTTGAAATTATTTGAAACATTGACTACTGTGGTTCAATCACACAATATGAGCTCATACTCAATGACTTTTGCTGCTTCTTTTACTGGAGATTGAACTGCTCCTAGATGAGTCTGGATCTGGAAAGAAATAAAAAAAGTTTTTCGATCAGCTTATATTGTTAGATTCTTTGAGTTTCTTTCTTAGCAATAGACTCATTTTCTTGTTTGAAGAGTCACACACATTTAAAAAAAAAAAAAAACAATAGCACAGCAAAACAACAATAGCACAGCTTATAAATTGTATATTTTAAATTTAAATTAAATTAACTTGTAAAAGGCCTTTTTTAAATTTATATCAAAATGAGACAAAAAGTGCTGACTTAATTAGTCAGCCCAAAAACTAAACATGAAATATTAAGTAGTTCCGGAAATAGTTTCAAATAGCCCTGGATTTGAACCCGAGACCTTTGGAAGAGCAATTGTAATGTGCCACTGCTAGACCTTATTGTCCCATTTGAGAAAGATGGAGTAAATATGTGAAGAGAAGCTGTGTTATCAAACTTAATAACAATAACCCAATTTAAAAAAAATATTTTTGACTTTCAGCCCTATTATATATGTCATGCGAAAAAGATAAAATGTCAACTTACAGTCCAAGCCAACATTAACTGGAGTGGCAGTCTTGACCGAGGAAACACTTCCCCTTGAGCTGGTCAAACTACTTCTGCTACTTAATGCAGAGCTAGATGGCTTTACAGCTGGGATGTTGGCCTGATAGTGGTAGAAAATAATAATTGAAAAATAGTAAAGAATTATTGAAACTAGTAGTCTAAAATTTTTAGTAGTGTGAGTGAAACTCAATTTGTCAAACTCATAATTGAACATATGCATCAAAGTATTGGGAAATCCCATTTGCTATTTAAAAACTGAATAAGTTATTTCAAAATAAATTATTGTAAAGACTTTCTATTGTATTTTAAGAACTGCATTTTTTAAATCCCCTGTTCTAATTCTTTAATACAATAATAATTAAATTCTTCTTTCAAACAGACTGTCAAGTAGTTTGCTCTCTTGCAGTCAATGCCAAACATATATTATAATTATATATATAGATATATCTTTTATTTCTTGTTAGCTTTGTTTGTGTTGTTGAATGTGGTTGCAGAGTAGGCAATAGTTATTGGATAGCTTTAGATTGGCTAGTTAGCGACATTCTTGACTAGGAAGTGATCTAAAGTTTCTTGTGGGTTTGTAGAATATCTGCAGTTAGTTGGATATGATGAGATTATTGTACTGCTGCCCGTTGAGTGCTACATGCCCTGTTCTCACTAGGGGCATTGTTCTTTGCAGGTTAGGAACAAAAGTTGTTGTATTGTAATTTTGATAAGCAAAATATTTTCCTCCATTGATTGAAAAAAAAAGATGTTATAATAACATATTTCTTGTTGATTAGTCAATATTTTATGTCAGATGTAGTGATCTTATTATGTTAAGATAATTAGTATTATCTTTTAGTTTTTGTATTTAGGTATTTAGAATATAATTCTATTTCCAAGTTCTTCTTATCACTCTTGTTTACATTGTAGGGCCCTGTTCTGCACTATTACTATTAGAGGAACTGTATTTATTATTTAAATCCTTTATCTTACTATCATAGTGTCATATTCATCACTAGAATAAAAAAGGCAACAAAATTTGTATAAATTACCTGGTCAAAATATAACGACACTGCATCTGACATCTCAGGATAAGAAACAGATGCCTCTCCGACTAATTTAATAATGTTCTTGTTAAATTCTCTCAATTCACGCACCTCAAAGTCTTTCTGTTTAACAACAAATGATACCAAATTAAATACAAAAATACTTTAAGCAAATCTCTATATTAACTATAGTTCTAATGTATGGATAAAAGAAATGCACATAAAGTATTCATTAAAAAACACTTTATAATTAGTAGTTGTTTTTATTTTTAAAGTGGGTCATGTTGGATGAGGTTGAAAAGAAAAGAATCAAATAGAAACATTTAAAAAATAAATAGCATAAAAATAAAAACCTCTTCTGGAATCTCCTCTTTAGACTTCTTGGCAGCTCTAAGTTCTTTTGAGTAACGAATATTCTACACACAAAAATACAACATTGCTTAAATTTTAAAACATATTTTAAAAGTATCTTTACTCAACTAAAGTTTATTTAAACCCAATTTTTATACACGAGTAAATAAAAAGTAGTTTTTTTCTTATGTTCGGATATCATCTGAAACTGACTTTATAACTTTCTCATTTAGATCCTGGACTTTCAGGCTTTAAAATGATGTATAATAATATATAAATAATATTATAGTTATAGCCAATATTTGATCTTTCATATGACAAAAAATTAATAATTCACAAACAGCAACAGTGGAAAAAAAATATGGCTCAAGAAATTATGCAAGTAGGCCTACATCAAATAGTTTTTGAGTGCCGCTTATACATGTGAACTACAAAAAATTACTACAATATGTACTTGCATTTCACCTTCCAATGTATACCTGCGGCTAATACACAGGTGCGGCTTAAAATTGATATTTTACTATATAGTACGGTACTGTTCATCCACTGAATGATGCTCATTTTATTACTATTTCACAAAATGATATTGATATAAAGATAAATCAGTAAAGCCATTTCCGAAAATTTAGATCCCAAGGGCTAAGGTCAGCGCTCACCAGCTTTGGTGGCCACGACAACACTAGAAGATGGTTTGACAAGACAATTATTGCCCACCTTCACTGGCCAAATTAATATCAGGTATTGATCCGAGATGGGTAGACTCAGAAACAACTCGATAAAATATCCTAGCATTTCTACGTGGATTCAGTTCAGGCCCCATTGGTAACATATGTTGATTTGATTATGATATTATTACCTGCTTGGCAACCCTTTCTAATTTGGCTCTTTGGTTCTCCATTTCTTTATTTATTTGAGCTATCTTGCTCTAGATGAAACAAAAATACTGTCATTAAATCATTTTCAAAACAAATAAAACAATAACATTTAAAATCATTTTTTCAATTTAATAGAATCCACAACCAGTACAATGGGATAAAAAAGAAAGTTTACTATCGCTTTTTCAGATTTTTTAAAATGTTAGTAAAGTTAAAACTTATTTCATTGAAATGAAAAAAATCTACAGGCTTTTAACAAAAGTGTTATTGTGTCTGACCAATAGAAAAGTTTTGAATAATTTTCTAAGAGGCAATATGAAGTCTAACCTTTTTTTCTTCCATCATAGCAACATAGGCATCTTCATCTCTGTTGAGGTTATCAAGCGTCATGCTCATTGTCTGTTGTAAAAGAAATGTCAGAATAATTCAATAGTGTATACAAACTGATGGGCCGACTATTTGTTGTTAAATGATAATTATGCTATAACTTCTATACAAGAAATTTAATAAAGAATTGATCATTATATAATTTCATATCTTATGCAATCTTCACTTCTCTAGTCAACTTGAATGATTAACTCAAGCCTTTTGACTTCATTAAACTTAAACAAAATAATTATCACAGTCACTGTACAATATGAATCTCTGTATGTCTATTCACAAAAAACATTAGTATTATGAACGCCACTGGATAGTTAGTACTTCCACAAAAAGTAATACAGATTTGCACACCCTTATATATGTTTTACATAGAATGTGTTAAAATGGAATTTCCCCTGATGAAAACGAAGTCACAGTCTAGATACATCAGTGTCTGGGCAAACACAAATAATCTCTAACTTAAAATCAAGAAAAAATAAATATCTTGTACAGCTACACAATAGAGTATTTATATGTGCCACATATGATTTAATTAACACGTGTGTGTATCAATTAAATTTAAACAAACAGAATATATTTGAAAAGCTTACATGCAGGTCATCCTGAAGTTCTCGAATCTGTCGTCGTTTATATTTGTACTTGTCCATCACAGCTCTGAACTGTTCCTCTAGTTGTCTTTTCTCATCCATTTCATCGCCTTGGAAGAAACAAAATGAATAACTACTTTTTAAAAATGTTAAGTAGTTGTTCTATGATTAAT
This sequence comes from Anisus vortex, assembly GCA_949126835.1. NCBI lineage: Eukaryota > Metazoa > Mollusca > Gastropoda > Planorbidae > Anisus > Anisus vortex. Next base: position 23,452,716 of record OX421508.1, read on the forward strand.
ACAATATAGAAACTAAAAAAAAATGAAGAAAGAAAAGTTTAATTGAAAAGTTTAAAATTGCCATGGATAATATCCTGCTTCTTACACCCCCCCCCCCCACCCCTCCCCCAGCAAAATGAAGGGGGATATAAATGTATAAAGGTCTGGGCAGTTTAATGGATTCAAGATTAAATACTACCATTCAACATAGTTAAATCCTAGGAATTTTTGTAAAGGAAGCCATGTGGTGATCCTTGGCGTCTCTTATCCTTTGAGAACTTTTAAATAAGATATTTCTGCTGATTTTTCACTATTTTGCTTAATTTTAGTCCTATACTGCATATGTTTTTTGTTAAAAATTATTATTTTTATTTGCATTAATATGAGAATTTTCTGACCTAAAAAAAGGAAAATAGTATGAAAATAACTACAACTAGAATACATTCAAATAATATTTTAAAAAAATAATGTATGTCTCATAAAGCATAGCCTACATCACCAATTACAGTTCTGCATTTTCTTTTTCTTATGCTTATTTAATTTTAGAGTATTTTATGTATATTGATTGCACTTTAAATGTGTTTAAGAACTTAGAAAGTGTTTGTAAAAATTTTTAGAAAGTTTATTATGTTCTAAAATATATACAAGTCCCCCTACTCTGTTTTTCACATTTTGAGTGGGGGAGGGGTGGACTCGGAATGTAAATTATGTAATATTTGATGTAAAACTTTATTATATAAATATAAAAAAAAAATAAACCGGGTTTATAAGAGAAGATATTTCTAAATACATTCCATTTAGTACTTACTAAGCTTAATGTAAAATATAATTATTTGTTTCATATTCAAATTAATGAAAAGAAAAATTAGATTTTATTGAAATTTAAATAATAACTTAATTTAGTAGTGCTAAACCGTTTATTATCTCCCTTAACCTTTAATAAGGCTTTTTTTTTTAGTATCGCCAATTCTCATAACAAATCACCCACTATTTAGTTTTAAAATTTTAATTTACTTGCTTGTTAGTGTTATCTGTTCTTATGTTTACTGAAAGATTGGTCTACTTTATGCAACAGGAGGTACTCGCAGCAGGGGTTGGATTCCACTGACTTAATTTGAAGGCATAAATGAAAATAATAATTTAAGAATTACTGGAGTCGGTTATCTTGTTAAAGCTCTTCCTGTATTGCTCATTTCTTCCATTCATTAACTTCAAAGTGTTCTCCAACGCCCTTATTTCTTTTTCTGCCTTTCGGATTTTGGCATCTAAGTTGTCTCCCTCTCTCTAAAAAAAAAATAATTTTTATAAAAACTGTTAATAATTACAATTACTTTAAATATTTGTGTATAGTATTGGAAAAAATATAGAAAACACAAATTTGTTTACACATAGGTTCAAATAATGGAGTATACATTGTAAATGACATAAACAAATATTGTTAGACAACATTACTTGTAGCTCTTCCTTCTCTTGGGCAGCTTTAATGACATAATAGGCTTGAGATTTTTCATCTTCACCATCTGGCGCTGACATTGAAACCATCAGAATTTCATACCTTTACAAACAAAAATAAAATGAGTATATATCCTTACAAAACACGCACATGTTTCTGTTCTTTTAAATGTATGTACACAAGTAATTTATATAAATTGATGTGGTTTATCTTATCTTATATATTACAGACGCTCCTTCTGTGAAGAAGATTGTTGCGCCCTATGCTCATCCATGGTCTGAGTCTAGTTCTGCATTTTTATTAGTGTTTTAAATGATGTTAAGTTACTGGTTTTCCTTGTTTGTTTAGTAAACCCATTCCATGCCCGATGCCACTCATGAAGTAAGAGTACTTATATATGCATGTGTTTAAAATTATAAAAGTCTTTTATGTGTTCTTTTTTTTGTTTGTCAAACCAGAATGATTTATTTTTAACAAAACAATATGTTGATTCACAAAGTAGGCCAACAGAGAGCCAAAGTTATTAAAAACCTTTTCTTGAGTTTGTCTATTTTTGAGATTCTCTCATGCAGCTCAGCACTAATCTGTTGTCGTTCTTCATCAGTTGCTTTGACCTGGGCTGTCAACATTTCTTTGTGGATGTTGATTTCCTCGTGCCTTTCTTTCATTGCCTGGGTGTTGAGTGAGAGAAGAAGAAAAGTTTTATAAAACTGTTGTGCGTAAACCTTAAGAAATCTGATGCAAAGATTATAAACATGAAGGTGAGCAAAGCTTCAGCTAAAATGTTAATAAAAAGCACATTATAACCTGAGCGTTGTTGACTTCTTATGGTGGAAGAGATTTAGAGAAAGTAATATTCCTTTACAAATCAAACTTGACCATATCCCATATCACCTACCGTGTCAAGCTGTAGTTTTCTCTTCTCCAGGGAAAAAACATCATCAGCTTTAGAATTCAGTATATCTCTCAGTTTCTTTATCTCAAGTTTCAGCAAGTTTTCCTCTACCATTGCATTCTGTAAATTAAGAAAAAAGACATGCATCTCTTTCAATTTTAGAATAAATACAATTTTTTTTTTAATACCCGGGTAATTCAATTTACAATGAAAAAAATTGTATTGCATATCAAACTGTACCACATTTAACTCAATTGAAAAAAAATTTGTTCAAATTCCTGAGTAAAATAATGTCTAGTAACAGTTAGATCTATGCCGTAATGGCGTTAAAATAGTGAACACTTTAACGCTAGTTGTTTTTTCCCTTGCGTATTTATAATTATTAGTTAATAGGAATTGATTCCATGGTGACTAATTGTATACTGTAAGACTTATCTAAAGTGTTTTTAGCTTAATAGCGTGGTACCTACCTGCTTATAATAGCGTGGTACCTACCTGCTTATAATAGCGTGGTACCTACCTGCTTATTTTTGGTCACTTTCTTCAACTCTCCCGCAGAATTATCATTATACAGATTAAGCTCAACAATTTTCACAGCCAAATCTTCTTTCTCAACTCTCAGAGCTTCTAGCTGCCTATTAGAGTGCCTTATGTCCTCCTAGTGAGTTAAGAAAAAAGAGTTTTTAAAATGTTTGTTCAGTTCAATCAATTAGTCAAGCATACTATGAACAAAAAATGTACAACTAAATCAACCGGTGCTAATTTTAAACAATTCTATGTGTCAGGGATGGCGATTCATTAACACATACAGAAAATTACATTGTTATTAAATTTATTTTACACAAAACACATTACTGCAGGCAAATAGTATACATATAAAATTATTCAATTAACATTTGTTAAATAGCTTACCTGAACTCGTTTTAGTTGTGCGTTGAGCATGTTAAAGGTCTGATTCTTGTTCTCTAATTCTTCTGTTAGCTGCTTATTTTTTATTTCCAGTTGATTTTTTTGCTCTGTGTTATGTTCGCCTTGCATGCGTATAACTCGTCTTTCTAAAGCTTGTAAGTTGAAATCCTATACAACACACACAAAAAATGTTTGTATACAATCTTTTTCATCATTTAAATTATTACATAAAGAGAAAACAAAGTAACACAGTAACACTATAACAGTTTTCACTATAATGTTCAAGAATCAAATAACACTTAAAATGCTTTAAATTATAACATTTTAAACAAAAATTGTACTGTGCTAGCCCACCTGACTGTAAAGAATCTCTTGCTGCTTCAGAGCATCAGTGTCAAGACGTTCAATCTTGCTATTGAGATTCTTGATGACATTTTGTGCACCCTGCATAAGTAGACAAATTAAAAAATTACATTTTCTGTAATTAGTCAGTAGACATAACTATATTTGTTTTAAATTATCATAATTAAATACAAGTATAAATTCAAATATAATATAAAATACATCCTTTTTAACATTTAATCAGGCTTGTAATACTAAAAAAAAGTATTAACATGTTTTTTTATGTGTTATGATGCAATTTTGTTCTTACATTAATTTCAGCTTCTGTCATTTTCTCTACAACTTTAGCCTCTGTTAAATCTTTTACTTTGCGATACAGCATTTCTTCCATAAATTTTAATTCAATTCGCATTTTTTCCTGTTTCTTTTCTTCTAATGTAAGCAGTTGCTCCAGTTTGTTGGCAGTCTCTTCTGAGGTAAGAGTGGCATCCACAGCTTCTTTAAGTGAGTCAATCAAAACTTTGCGAGCGGCAGTTGTCTGAGCAAGTCTGTTAAAAAAAATGTACATTAGAATTATTGTTATGCGTTTTTTTTTTAATTTTGATTTAATGATATCATTATCTTTTAATTTGTTTCCTAAAGACAAGCTTTCTATGCAAACAAATTATTGCAGCCTGCACTTGATCCCTGGTTTGAGTCTAGCCTTGCATTTTCATAAAGGTTTTAAATTCTCTTAAGTTGTTAGTGTTATTGAATGGTTAGGACAATCCTTTCCACTAGAACAAGGGTCGGCAACCTTTTGTCTGAGAGAGCCATGGACACCACATATTTTGAAAAGTAATTCTGTGAGAGCCATACATGATGTATTAAACTAAAAATTTAAGTTAATTTGTGCAAGAGTTATCTCCCTTTAATTACAATGCATGCAGGGTTGCTATTTTTCTGTCTTTTAGGTTATGGTACCACTTCTGATGCTGAGCTGCAGTAGACTTTATTGTAGAATGAAATATTGACATGCATCAAAGGAGTCTAAAGAATTATTTTTTTTATGATCGAACATTTGTCTGTGAGCCAGATGCAGTCATCAATAGAGCCACATCTGGCTCGCGAGCCATAGGTTCCCAACCCCTGCACTAAATAGTACTCCAGGTTTCAATTTCCCATAAAAAGATTACTTACTTATTAGTCTTTTCATTAGCTTCCCTTTTCAGCTGAATGACAGCAGCACGAGCAGCCTCAAGATCAAGAGTTGTTCTATCAACTGTACGTTTCAAAGTAGCTAGCTGGTGGCAGATATATATATATTTCTTATTTAGAGGCATATCAATATAAATAGTAGTAAATAATGCAACCTTAATAGTTCAATGTTTGACAGTAGCCTACATAAAAATAAGTACCTCATTTTCAACCATAGATTTTTTTACTTCAGCTTCTTGAAGTTCATTCCTGACGCGAAGACTAATTCTTTCTGCAAGAGAAATCTTTTTTTCTTGTTCTGAATTATTATCCAATTCATGTTCTAGAAATTGTTTCTTTTCACGGATGATTTCTTCCAGTTTGCGGATTTCCTGCTTAACGGTTGCAAGTTTCTGAAATTATATATTTAACAAAAGAATATTGATATTTGTCCTCTAATAAAACAGGTGGAAAATTACATGATATGTTTACAGAGAATATGTTTTAGAGTATAAGTAAAAAATTAATAGACTCTATTTAATCTTGAAAAAATAGTTTTACTAACAGCAGATAGAAAATCCATTTCCCTGTCTCTCTTTTGCATTTGTTCTATTGTGTTTTCCCATTGCGCCAAAAGATCTTCCCTTTCAGTGTGAACTTTACGAAAATCTTCAGCAATCTTATCCAACTCCATCTGAAATTATTTTTTTTAAAGTATTAAACCAGTATTTATTAATTTGTAAGACTGAATACTATAACATGATAATTTCAGATAATCATTAAATTTGTAACCATAACCTTATGCAATAAAATGTTGACTTATTAGATTTAAAAAAAAAATAAAACAATGTTATACAAATATTTATACTTAGAAATGTTAAGTAAACAATAGATCAAAATTATATAAAATAGAAGTTCATGTATATAGGAAAAAGCAGTTCAAACATAAATTTCATAATTTATTAATTTAAAGTAAATGACTTACTTGAGATGTTAAAGTGTTAGTCATCTCACTGTCCAGTTGCTGTTTTTTCTTCTGGGCTTCTCCCATGAGTTTTTCCATGCGAAGTGACAATTCCTAAGGTTATACACAGTAAATGTTTATAAAAAAAACAATAAACCTAAAAAAATTAATAAAATTTACCAAAGCTAAAATTCAAAGATTATTGTACAATTCCTGTTGACCTTTTTGAAACTAAAGTAGTATAACTTATAATTCATAACTTTTTCAATTTAAATGCAAATTAATCTGTATCGGCCTATCTCACAATATTGTATACATTTCATTAACGTTTCATTTCATTACACTAGGCTTACATTTATTTTGGTTTCATCTTGACGTGTGTATTTCTGTAGAGTCATGGCATCTTCATCTTTTCTGGCAGATTCTTCAAGCCAGGCTTCAAGAGCTTGTTGATCCCAATTCAGCTGAGATTTCAGTGCTTCTAGTTTTTGAGTTTGTTTGAAGATATTGTTCTGTTAAAAATTATTTCAACAGGATATAGTAAACAATAAAACAGAAACAAAAATTTAGATCTCAATCTATTCATCTAAACATTAGAAATACAAGTAAATAAAAAGAAACCTAATTTCTTGTTAAGTTAAAAAGACTAAAAAAAAGTAATCCTGACTGAGCAAATTGATCCATAGGGTCGGTGAACCAGCATTACGAGTGGCAGCACATTCGGTTGACATGCGGAAGACTAGGATTTCTTCCCAAGTCTAGGTGTCCTTAAGTCTACCCAGCTAGGATGGGCAACTGACATTGGTTTAGGCAAAGTAAAGGCAACTGGGCAGTGTGCTGGCAGCACAATCCAATTATAGTATGTTGTGGCCACAGAAACAGGTCTACTGGTTATTAAATTATATTTATACATTATTTGTGTTTTTAAAATTAGCCAAAAAACTATGGTTTTATACCTCATATGAATTCTTTTTTTCTTTCAATTCATCCATCATTTTTTTTAGCTTAGAAATTTCTTGCTTGAGTCGTCCTTCTTCTCTCTCAGCAATTTTAAGCAGATGCTCTTCAGTTTCTGTTTCTTTTTGTCTTGCATTGACAAGGTTCTAGTTAAAATTTAATTAATGCAGAAAAAAATTAAACATTGTGAATACAAAATTACATATATTTATTTTGTCTAAATTTCTTACATGTTATTTTTTTAAATTCTCAAAAGTTGTTTACTTACTTGAGTATGAAGAAGTTCTTGTCGTACATTTTTAAGATGTTCCAGCATTGCTCTGATTCGGTCATCATTTTCAGCCAAATCGTTCTGTGTGGCAATAACTTGTGTCTGCTTTTGTTGAACCTAAAGAGCAAAAATATTACAAATAGTTATTGCATAATTTCACTTAAATGTTTTAAATATTGTGTACAGTTTATGAAAGCTACATATAATGATTATAATCCTTTAGTTCTATATCTTAATTAACATATTATAATCTTTATTAATACTCGTACGTCATGGAGAGAGTTAGCTAAGTGGTCCTCTTTCATACTTGTTATAAATCGTAGATTATAAAGTATAGGTTAGTACTGTTAGGCTACTATAATAAGGGATTTATGTGTCTATAAAGTCTTTAGCATGAGTCAACTAAGCTAAATAAACAGAAAATAGTAATATGTTGTCTGAATATTGTCATAAAATAGATGGTTATTATAAACATAGCTGGACTTATAATAATGAGTTTGATTTTTAAAAAATTAAAACACTGTTTCATACAAATATTTATATTTAGACCTGTTGAGTGTTCAGTTAACAGTAGAATAAAATTATATAACACTATTATAAAACTCTTTAAAAAAGAAAGTTGTTGAAATAGGCCTAATAGATATAGGCTAATTATAATTATAACCACACAGGGCCTAATACAAACTTATTTTAAGACTTGATTTAACAGTTATTTGACTTATCATATCAGTAGTGTAGCCTACTTTTGAAAGGTGTTAAGTCAACTGAAACTGTTTTTTTTTTACACAGATCAACTTTTACCTAACAATTCAACATCTTGAACATCTTTTGACATTAGTCATTAGAGTAGGCTTTGAGTTAGATGTATTGCTTTTTAACTTTTTGAAGATTTACACTAAAAAAGCATATAAAATTATATAAATAAACAAATATTCATGAAGAAAGTAGTCTATATTGAAGTAGGCCTATACTATATTGGCCTATTCACGTATTCCTATTTATTGAAAGTGGACTACTCAACTACTGATACTGAGTGAAGTGAGTGATATTGAATATTGATATTGCGGTTATAGGCCTAAATATAATTAGAGTAGCCTATAATAACATATACTATATAGCATTTAATATATAGAGAAAAATGTTGGCTTAAATAGGATACATATACTAATATATCAAAAGGAAATAATGAAATGGTTACTTGATAAACTGTGCTTAAAATTTTAAATTTATAAATTAGCCTAATCTACCTCATTTTCCAAATTTTTATTGTCCGCATTAGCTACGGGCATAGACAGCCCTTCATCCCACTCTATTTCTGCAAGGACCGTATTGCTGAGATTAGACATTTCAATACTGGTGAGTTTCAATATCCAATGATTTTGAAATATTTATTTTAAAACATTTGTGTTTATACTGAAGGAATGTCGATTACTCAGACTATGGCTGCTTTCTTTTTTACAGCCATGTATTGATTGTTTGTTATCGCTCTGGAAACACCTTACCCGGATGTATATGGGCTAAGGGAGACTACTCCCAGATAATTCTAAAAATGTAAAATTAAACGGTAAAATCCGTTGCTGAACATTGTATTGCTATTTATCCTTCTTACCAAGTAGCCTCTGATCCATGGGCGCCCGCAGGGGGGGGCAAGGGGGGGCACTTGCCCCCCCCTGGAAAAGTGCCCCCCCCCCGATTTATAGATAAAAAAAAATTTTTTGACTAAAATAGACAAAAAAATTAATAATTAAAACATTTATAATTAATTGTAACAACTGTGACTCCTTCCATTGTCATATCGATCTCATTATCTTTGGGGATTAATCAGGTATACCACATTGACAATTTTGATAGTGAAGCCTTGAGTTAGTTTGATTTTCGGAAAACGCGAGAATACAAAAGTAGCCAAAATTTCATCGACTTGTTACCTTGCCGTATGCCTTACTAGTTTTGCTAACATTACCAGCAACAACATGTACGGTGGAGCGATCGTTCAGCACACTCGTCGGCATTTTACGTCTCGAGAGACGATTCATTTCCCTTGCAGGCCCTCATGTGGCTAAAAAGGCCAATCCTGGACGTACAGGCACGGTCACACTGGCTGCAGTTGAATGTAGCGGAGTGGACCACATTTTTCTCCACTGTCTTTTTCCTGGCGTGCTCCTCTCCCGCAAGCCTGAAACCTTCTTTGATTCCTGCCCTTCAAGTGGGCCTATCCTGCGCCATGATCTCCCCACTGTTTGGGTCAATTTGGAGTTGTTTCATATCTCTTTTGCAGACATCCGCAAATCTCAGTTTTGGACGTCCAGCAGGTCTCTGTCCCGAAGCTAACGTTCCATATAGAATGTCCTGTGGAAGTCGACCCTGTGGCATTCGGCGTACATGACCTAGCCAGCTGAGACGTCTGTTACTGAGAGTATTACGGATGTCTTGACACTCTGCTCTTCGTAGGACCTCTGCGATTGAAACCCTGTCCTGCCATCTTATATCTAAAATGAGTCTGAGACACCTAAGGTAAAAGGTGTTCAGTTTTCTCTCCTCCCAGGAATATGTGCTCCATGTCTCACAGCCGTACAGCAGGGTAATCAGAACGCATGTTCGATAAACTGGCGACTTAGTGGAGCGTGTGAGCAGTGAGTTCATCCAGACTCGTTTTTTTTGTTTGTTAAATCTTGCCATAGTGCCCATGGCTTTAGCTATTCTACTATTAATCTTCTTATCTAGGAGAACACTGCTTGAGATTTTGGCTTTGAGCCTGTTTAGATTGAAGAGCTTTCCAGATCTGCTTGTGTGAAGGTAGACACCCTCGTTGCAGTCTCCATAGGCATAGTACAGTAGACACGAGAAGAATATTCCAAACAAGGTGGGTGCAAGTACGCATTCTTGTTGAACACCGCTGCGGACTTCAAAGGGCTCTGATTAAACTTCACCGTGCACCTGGTTTTCTATAAAAAAAACAGGCACTGAAAGAGAGCAGTTTTGGAGGGAATCCTATTTTTGCCAGGAGTTTGAGGAGTCCACTTCTGCTGACCATATCAAATGCTTTAGTGAGATCAACGAAAGCAATGTATAATGGCTTATTCATCTCGCGGAACCTCTCTTGTAGCAGTCGAATGGAGGAGATCATGTCTATAGTGGATAAGTCGCTTCTGAAACCGCACTGAGACTCTGGATAGACTTTAGATGACAGCACCTGCAGCCTTGATAGTGCCTCTAGCAAGGATCTTACCAACTATGCTCAAAAGGGAGATTCCTGTCTTTTTGCAGTCGCTGTGGTCCCCTTTGTTCTTATATAATGTAACGAAATCTGCTAAATGGCTGTGTGACGCGTCTTGGTAAATATGGTGCGCGGCTGGCTGCTCCTATTGTTGGTTCACCGGACTGTCAACCCTGCTGACCGTTCACTTTCGCCCTAAAACATGTTAATAATAATGATATTTGATCTCAGTTTTACCCAGATGTCCTATAATCCGTTTGTATCCTTTAAAATTAATGTCCAAGTTATCGTTAAATGGTATAGAAACGTAGAAATCATGCAAACTGAGTAGTTATTGTAATGCTTAAAAATATACATATAAATTCTTTAGTCATATAAAATTTATATAATTTTCAAATACTTTTTACAGTTTGATCATTTTAAAGTTATAAATGTAAGCCATTAATTCTTTTTTATGAAAGAAAAAAATACAGAAATATTAGCTCAAATGAAACGAAATAATTATCTCCCTTTAATTAACAAATGTTTCTACGTTTGATTCAATAGTGATGCCGAACAAGTTCTGTTTTGTGATATAACAAATTTTACTGATTATTATTATTTCTTTATATACATTCAACATTGTGGTATTCATAACAAGATTTAATTATTAGAGGATTAAAATAATTTACGTTAAACACTTGTAAATAAACATTTCCTGCATTAATTCTTTTGTCTATTTAAGGAGTTTATATTTAAAACATTAATAATTACAGAAATTACATGATATAGTGCTATTAAATAAGTCTCTTATATTTCTAAATTAATAATACAAATAAATTTGTTTTAGAATTAATGATAGGCCTATATATGTTTAATTAAAATTAAGTTGGGGGGCGGTGAGCGGTAAGATTTTAAAAGGGTGCGGTGAGCCGAAAAAGGTTGAAAACCTATGGCTTAGATCTACAATGTCAGATGAACGTCTGTCAAGGTTGTGCCTGTTGTTAGTACACAGAGACAAAGTGAACAGCAACAAAAAAGAGTTTATGGACAAAATTGTAGATATGTTTGGTAGCGATAACAGACGACTCCAGTTCTTGTTTAAATAATACATTTTATTTTAAATTTACGTTGTAATATTGTTTGTTTAAAGTAAGGTTTTTGTATGGTTTACGTCTATTATATACATATATTGTGCTAATAAAAAATGTGTTGCTACAGTATGCCCTTCATTGCTACAGTGTAGGCCTACTACAATTACTTCAGTGTTCTGTCCGTTCGTTCACCATACAAATGCGCTCAGTAGATTAAAACTACATTAAAACATTACTAAAAAATATTTTGCCCCCCCCTAGAAAATTTTCTACGGGCGCCCATGCTCTGATCATTGAATGGGTTGACTGAACAAACCAAGAAAAACAACAACATAACATCATTTAATACTGCTGTCTGTGGCTGTAGTCTAGATTGGAGTCTGTCGAAGATTATGGATTAAAAAAAAACTAAGATAAAAGATGGGTTTATATAATTTTTAATTACCGGTAAGCTTAGTTGATTTTCTGCAGCAACCATTTAAATGCCAACCCAAGCCCAAATACTCAAAGATAATGAAGCAAAGGAGCGCAGAAACGGAATCCAGTGGACCTTAATGGGACCAGCTTGACGACTTGGACTTTGTCGATGGTATTGCACTCCTCTCGCACAATCAACAACAATCAACAAATGCAAGAGAAAACAAACATATGGTGGCAGCCACATCGGCACAGGTGGGACTAATAACATCAACAAAGAGAATAGCAAAACCTTGAAGATCAACCCCGCCTGTACCGAATCAATCACGCGCACTGAAAGAGGTACAATCCTATACCTACCTGGGTAGTGTCATCGACCAGCAGGGAGGAACAGTTGCGGACGTCAAGGCAAGGATCGGCAAAGCAAGAGCCGCATTCATCCAACTAAAAAATAAGCTTATATGGAACTCCAAAGAACTGCCCCTAAATGCCAAGATTAGACCACCACAGGCAAAGTCCAGACCTTCATCAACAACTGCCTCAGAAGAATACTCCAGATCTGCTAGCCTGACACCATAAACAACATCGACCTCTGGCAAAGAAGAAGATGGGGTTGGATAGAGCACACCCTGCGCAAGCCGCCAACCAACGTCACCAGACAAGCACTGAAGTGGAACCCCCCAAAGCAAGCGGAAAAGAGGCCGCCCAAGAAATACCTGGCGATGCGACATTGAGGCAGACACAGAAAAGATGGGATAGAGCTGGACCCAATTAGAGAAAATGGCTCAGGACAGAGGACTCTGGAGATCTATGGTTGGCGGCCCCTACCCCAGCTGGGGTGACTGGCAATGATCAAAAATGTTGATGAAAAACAAATTATTGAATTATTGAAAAAATGAAAGTTTAAAAGGCCAGCTATTAAGCCATATAATTGGGAACTATAATAGAAGATGGCCAAACACATTAATTTTTTTGGCAGAATTATTATTATTATTCAGTTGGAAGCTACTAAGAAAAATTCAGCTGTATACACCATAGCATACTGGAGAAGTAATGATGATGCTGAAGTTGTTGACATCAACTAGGAATCTGTCAATACAGACCTAATACTTGGCGAGCTGAAAGTTATATTTTAGAATTTAAATAGAAAAATATTTATTGGAAGGAATTATCAACACTGAAATGAAAATTGTTTTTGTTTGGGAGTTAGGCGTTAGGGTCCACCACTTAAGACCAACCCTACCTCAACAAGGTGTGGTTTTGAATAGAGATCTAGAACTATCTGTTTGATGACAGGATAAATCTATACGACTCTTGTCCAACAGGGCTCTGGCAGGTATAGAATTGAGAGAACCAAAGCAGAACTGATTGATATGGCCAAAGTAATAGACTGGACAAATTGCATTCCTTGAGTCATTTTGAACATATGTATGTCAATGTTAATATTGTAAACTGTAAAAGTATAATATAATAAAGTCATCATTTAAGCTTTAACATTATTTTGTTATTTATTTTGTTATTGGTTTTTGAAATGATATACTTGTACTTGTGAACAAGGAACAAAAGAGATGACTTAAGCTCGTTATGCCAAGCATTTTGATAAACATTATATTTTTTAATTTTGAAAACCCCTCCTCCGCCCCACAATTAGAAAAAAAGCCAAATCAGCATAAAATATGAATCCACCTGTTATTTTTAAGGTTATTTACGTAATGTGGGATGAGATGAATATTTTTTATTATATAATTGATGATATATTTGGCATATTTTCTGACTTTTTGTGAAAAGCCCAGTTCTGCAAATAAATTTCCTATATTTCTTTGTTAAGAAGTCCAGTGGATTTTCATTGCCTTAAAAATTCATATCTTAGCTTCTAATTGACCTAGGTACCGTATATAAATTTGGTATAAAAATTCAGCATTTAATGTCCCCTATTTCACGAATTAGGTTCTAGTATCTTCTGTATAGAAAGAGCATATGAAACATATAAGATAACATATGACGTTTTAAAATATTTTTTTTGAATATAATATTTTATGTTTATGTAAAATATTATAAAAATGTTATGTTTTGTGAAGTCCCCTATAAACTTTCAAGTAATTTTTTTTTGCCTTTTGGGATGCATATTTAAAATATGAACTTACAATTACTTATAACTGCTTTGCCAGATTTTTTCAATAACGTAATAAGTTTTCCCAGCTTATCTTTCTTTGCTGTTAAAAAACTTTACATTGTTTTTCTCAAATATTATTTTAACTAAAATATTATGTGTCTATTAGGTTGCAACATCGCCATTTTATTAGAAAGGTTCTGACAGTGATATTGATGTTGACGATTATGACAAAGCTCTACCAATGACTTTTTAAAATTGATGATGAGTTCAATGATTTAAAAAAATAAATTCTTTATTGCAATTCATGTTTATAATACTTTGTGTGTGTGGGTATTTTTAAAATTCATTTATCTCAAGTTGGTTAACCAATAGAAAATTTCAAATAACATTTCAAATGCTGTACATTTTTATTAGTTTATTCATTGATAAACATTTATGACCAAGCTGCTATTTGCATGTGATACATACATTGAAATTTTCATGAAAGAAGATTTGGAAAAAGGATACTTTAAGAATAAAGTTTTAAAAAAAAAGCAGCATCTTAGATTCATTATAAAAAAACAGAATCCATAATGAAGCACACCAAACATTATTACGGTAACTACAGTAAGTCAAATACATTATTATTTTGAGGACAGTTAAATTTTATTTATGTATGATGTAGTTTTCAAGTATCTATATTAAATGTAAATAAATCCCCATCAAGAAGAAATGATTGCTAAAAAAAAAAAATTATGACAATCAAAAAATAATTGATAAAAAAAAAATAATCATTTGGAAAAAAAAAATGTTAAAGGATAGTTAACATAATAATAAAATGATTTTAAAAAAAAGTAAAGCATTGTGAAATAGGTTAATTCAGTGTTTAAAATTATGTTCTATTCAACTTTAGTTATACATATAATACCAAAATATACTGTATATTTTTAAACCTTGAATTAGAACCAAATTATACATTTAGTTTAAACAAATACTGTATATATTTTTAACCTTGAATTAGAACTAAATTATACATTTAGTCAGAAAGAGAATTCACATTATTTTAATGTGTAGGCCTATACATGATAATTTATCACAGTCTTTATGAAAAGAATACAAACCAACATACAATATACAATTTCACAGCATCATTATGCTACATAGTGATTTTTAACATTAGCTTTTGCATATATAATAACAATTTGAAGGATTTTATGAGGTTACTCTTACAATACAATATAAGTTCTTAAAAAAAGAATGTTTAAAAAAATGCTTCAGAGATTGTAAATATTTGTGGAAGCAAGAAATTTTACTCTAGTTTTATCTTGCATGTCATTAATGAATACAATGTCATATCTTATTAGTGCAATTGTTAGGCTTTAGTTTTTTTTATATTTTAAACTTCAATTTGTATTCATTGGATGTAAAAAAAACTGTTTCAATGATCTCAAATAATGCATTAGTTTAAATACTATTAATATTAAGAATAAATAATCCTTTGCAACATTGCTTTAAATACCTATAAAAAGGTCAATCTAATACTGAGGTCAATCTAAAATAAAAATTTCTCTGTAATTTCTTTGTTAATAATTCTTTAATTTGTAGTCATTAGTATTCTTTTCTCAGCTTTTTAAATACTACTTAAATTAGTAACTTTTTTTTCTTCAATGTTATATTGAAAATTTTAAGAATTACTATTGAAAAAATAACAACAGCCAAGCTCTTTATGGAATGATTTCAGGCCTGTCCTTAAGATTGCCAAAAATTCTGTTGAGCAATGGCATGTAGTTGATGTTGTTGATCTGGTTCTGAGCTTTGGTTCCGCACCAATTCTCGTCTGCATTGACAGGCTGGTATTGAATCATTGGAGCCGGGCGATCACGCCAGTTGAGGCTATTGATAAAATCTTCATACAGTACCAGCTCATTGTTATTCTCAGCTGTCTTGGCCCTGAGAAGAAGACAGAAGAATCATAGGTTAAAAGCCAAAACTTTTTATTTCCATTAAATTTATTTTTTCTTTAAGCGACACAGAAGAAGCTGTCCACAAATGACAGGTCTACACAGGTCTATTTAATGTCAAAACAAGTCAGAATTTCCTTTTCCCTCCCACACCTCAATATAAACTGGTTAAATTATAATTTTTAACATTTAAAAAAGATGGTATAATTTAAACCAATGTTAAAATGTGTAATATTTACTTACACAGACAAAGCAGCTTGAAGCATGTCTTCAACTAGAGGCACATGCTGAGCAATGAATACTTTTCTTATGGTTTCACGATCCAGATATCCAGTGCTGAATAAATAAAAGGAATTTTAACTTAAGACTTCAAGACAAAAAGGTCATTGGACAAATCTTAAATAAAATTTGCTTGAGCATAACATGTTGAAGTTTGAAAAAAAGCTTACAGCAATATCAGAAACTTTCTTTGGTTTCTACTCTTCCAACTTTTAATAAAATTCTTTGTTTAGCTATTTGTATCATTGTAAGTAAGTAAACTATCATTAATATCATTCTCTTATCAGACAATGTTGATCCATAAGGCTAGGGACCAGCTTTTCACAATGAGATTGCATGGCCAGCACACAAATGTCCAGCCACATTACTTTTCCCAACTAATACTAGGCACAGGGCTAGTAGACTCAGAAAAAAAACAACCAAGCCCCAGGTAAAAATCCTGGCATTGTTAACTGAATTTGAAGCTGAGACCCATCAGAATGTCAATCAGACAAGGTGGGTCCAGATCACTATGTCCCATATAACTGTATCATACTTAGATACATTTTACTTATGATGATGTCTAGGAAATCGCTTCTGCAGAATATTCATTTTTTCTGGCACTATTTGATGAGGCAAATAATACACGCTCAAATAATTAGAAAATATTTTTTATATTGTAATTGTGTTTATCAAACTTCTTAATGCATAATCTGGACTTGATCAGTTTTGCCAAAGTCCAAAGCACTGCTATTGTTTTATGTGCATGTGATGGGACATGGGGATGTTTGGAGGAAGAGAAGATTATCTTATCCTTTTTCTTTTAACCAGGCTGCAGAAGATTTGAGTTGTTCGCTCTCTTGCAGTCAATGGGAGGCAAACAAATTGAGATTTCTTTTTTTTTAGCTGTTCTATGATTTTATAGAGTGTTTTGGTGATGGTAGGTTGAGGTGGTATTAATATATCTTCTTCTTCGCCATTATCATCTCCTAGTGGAGCATAGGACATCAACAATCTCTTTCCATGACCTCCTGTCTCTGGCAATCTTCTCCAACTCCAGTAATAATACATGTCTGAGATTAATTAGCTGGGGGCTCTCCAGTATGATGGGTTTTACTGTTGTACTGTTTTACTGTTTTACTGTGGGACATGTCTGCAATTTGGTGGGTGTGTTGGGTTTATTCTCTTTAGGAAAGAACAGTTATTCTATATGATATCTGAATACTAGTGTTGCAGCAACTACTCGTCTCCTAAATAGTTTGTCCAAATAGTTGGATTCAGTACTTGGTGTTAATCATCTACTCACTTAGGCCCTAATGATATCACAGTTAACAACCCCTTTCATTTCATTCAGCCTTCAGCATCATTCGTTTTATTTTTAAATATTTTTGTAGAAGCTTTAAAGAGTTGTATAAATTATAAACTCACCAGTTCTTATCTTCCCATCGTAATGAAGCTACCAAAGTGCTGAAATCCTCATAATTTTTCTTTCTCAGCTCTTCTTGAATTATAGATATTAATTTATCTGTATCTAAGATAATGTCCGATCTTCTGTCACTGTACTCCCTTGCTACAGTCATAATCTGGTTTGAAAATAGTGTTCAAATTAAATGTTGGCTATCTGCATTAGAGGAATTTCATAAATCATGTGATGTATTTAAAAAAAAAAAAAACTAATGGGATTTATTGTACATCTTACTTCCTGTTCAGTTAGAGTTGGCTCCACATTGAGGACCATTTCTCTAAACTTCTCATAGGGTATGTATCCAGAGCCAGTTGGATCAGTTCTGGCAAAGAATGCCTGAATGTCCTCTTTGTTGGCCCCTAATCTACATCCAATCTTCTGAAGGATAACATCTATGTTGGATTTTGTAAACTGTAAATAGAATGAGAATGTTAACAGTGGAATAGGTTGCATTGTAAGCATTCATTTCTTCCTTCAAAAAGACTCAATTTATTAAAAAGGACTTATTCAAACTAATCAAAACTATTTGAGTGATAAATAAATCAATCTCCCAATTTAATATTTGGACAATGTAACAAAATATATAATTGCATTTATCATTTAGAAAGAAAAAGAAAATGGCCCATAAGATAAAGCTTTCTGTGAAAACATCTGACATCATGAAACTTTCAAAGGTGTGTTTAAAATCGTGTCTATCAAAAAATTATGAGCATGATAATGAAGAGCAAAACTGTATGAATTGTGTGATTGGAAAATCTCAAAATGTTACACATTGAGTTTGCTTACTATGTGGCTATTGTCCTCCATAAACTTAAAGGCATATTCATCTGCATCCATTAGAACAAACTTAAAACTGTTGAAGTCCACATGTGCACCAACAAACAGATCTGTGGCAGAATAATATTGGGATGGCTCAGTGCTGTACCTCATCTGGTCTGGTTTCTTGATGCGATTTCTTTCTAGGAACCTGCCACCTGCAATACCTGTGGTAAATATGTCAAAGCAGTTTTAATTAAGTAAGCTAATTGAAAACATATAAACAGCTGAACAGAGAAATTACAATATTATTTCCTTTGTATATAATCTTAATTGCAGAGACTTCTCTGCTTTTTCTCCTTTATATATATTTTTTTTTAATAGTGAGTTTTTCAAATAGCAGTCTGCATTGAATTTAGTTAAATGCAAAATTACATAAAACAAATTGTTAGTTATTGTATTAAAAATATCTTTTAAACAACTTAACACTGTCATTAAAGTAGATTTATAAAACAAACTATAAAATAGTATCTATTTTAGATACAAGGGAAGGAGTTTGAACTCATTTATAACAGTCTTAATTATATTATGTTATATTATTTCAAACTGCCTTTGTAACTAGCTGGTATAATTATTTGATTAAATAAAGTTCTTTTCCCTTTCACTAACCTGAATTTCTCACTGGTGGTTCATACACTAAAATTGTGTCATCAGACAGGAAATATGAGATTATAAATCTTCTGTCTATGTCTATGGGCTTCTTGGTTTCCATCTTGGCCAGGAACCTCAGGACATTGCTGTCTAAACCACATCTGTCACGCTCCATGAATTTCACAAAGTCTCGCTTTGGAGGCTTTGGCAGGAGGCCTTTGGTGGAGCAGAGTGAATCCTCTTCACTTCCAAAGCCATTGTAAGGTGGAACAGTTTCTGAGCTCTGAACAAATGTTTCTCTCTTGTACATGACAGGGGTCATCTCTTCTACAAATGACACGTTTGACAAAATATTAAAATAGTCTGCTTTTTTATTTTCATTTAATTTTTTTTATTTTAATTAAGTAATTTTTTTAAAATTTGAATTAAAATTAAAAATTTGGAACTTTGTCTATATTTTTTCTTTATTATGGTTTAATAAATGAATAACTGGTTATAAAGAGAAAATAATGTCGTCTAACCTATTTACAATAATTAATTGCCCAATGCCAGCGATTTTAAAAGACTTATACCTACCAATGCTATATTTGTTCTTATAATACTCTTTTGTGAAGTTGTCACAATCACACAGTACAAACTTGCGTCCCCAGACACAGATGACTGCTCCAAGAGTTAAATCTTTATCTGTGTAGTATTCAGTGTTGACTGCACCTGTCTAATAATAGAGCACACACAGAGTTGGTTTGATACAGGTATAAAAAATATTAAACTCAGCTTATGACATGGGTGAAATTAAAATTATCTTTATAATTTGATAGGTCTGAGAAGATGATTACAAAAGGGGTGACTTTGTGCCTTATCACAATTCTGACCAACATAACACTTATTTTTCTTTTTTGACTTTCTGACATTATACAAGTGTAGTCTATATTGCAAGATACTATTCTGTAGAGAAGTTTAAATTGCTAACACATATCAATTTTTTTCTCTAGCTATTATCTTTTTAGGCAACTAATGTGGTCAATTTTAAAAGAAAATGTAGCTTACAGATTGTGCAAAGGTTTAAAAAGTTGATGAGGCAAGATTTCCTAGCTCTTACTTTTTTTTACCATTCTTTACCAGTCAATCACTGAGAAGCACTGAGTCTGTTAGGGCACTAGCAATTATTGAGCAAGTATTGAAATCATTACAAAATATAAATCCAATAAAGAATGCTGACTGTGATAGTGCCTTATTCATTACCTTTTTGCTTCCATTAATTATGGTTGATGATAAAGCTTTCATTGCAGCTTTAAATAATGTTTATCAAAAAGACAAAATGTAATTCAAAATTGAAATAGTAAGTTTTAACCATTCTCTTTTGTTTGTTGTTTAATTACTTTAAAAATATTACCTTAAGATTGTCCAAAATGTATCGGCTTCCATGGCCAGATGGGCCAAAAACATTAAGAACAGTTCTGTCTGTTACAACTCCGGGCTGTGGTAGACTGCTAGGATTTTTTGGTAGTTTCCCACGCTTCAAAAACACTGGGACAGCATCGCGACCAGAATTGGGAGGTATAACCTGGACAAAAGTTGTGTTTTGAGCAATTATTTTCAAGCTTGTATTAAAGGATGTAAAAGTTTACAGAGAAAAGCCATGTTCAACATCAAAACACACACAAACATTTAAATATGATAATATTTTTTTATGCAAATTGATAAACATTGATAAACAGAAAAAACAGGAGAAGATTTTTTTTTTGCACTATTTCATTCAATATTTATAACATTCTATTTGATTTCAAATTGCATACAGACCTCTCTAATCTCAATGGTGTCATCAGCCAAGTAGTAATGCAAAATCGTCTCCCTTGGATCCCCAAACAGATTTTCAGAGTCATCCCAATGGCAATAAAATCGAAGAACATGGCGATCGTGATCCAAAAATTGTTTCAGTGTGTCAAACTTTTCATAAGGACGCAGTGGACTCATGGCATCATCCATCTAAACAAAACATAAATCTAGATATTTGTATTCATAATTATATTAATTAACCTAAATGAAACTAAATGTGTTCTTTTTTTTTTTTTTAAGTAGGCTTAAAATTCCCTCTAAAGATTATTTTAAGTTATCTAGAGTTTATAAGTTTTGGTGATGATTGAAGACTTAAGTAATCAGCACAATGGCCTACCTATCTTTATTTCTATTCAACTGAGTCAGTATTACTATGTTCAGAGAAAAGTTGACTAAAAATTAGTACGATGGCCTGTCAGTATATTGTAAAGCGCTTTTCATCAGGTTCACCTCATGCCAAAAATGCTTATCAACAAGTATCAGTAAGTATCAGCCAAGTTAAATTTAAATTTTAAGTCTGAACAACAGATCTGATTAAATTGAAGTTTGACCAGAATCCACAACCCTGTTCATGAAGAAGCAGAAAACCTATCATGCTTGGAGACAGTGAGCTGGAAGAGGTTGCCTTTCATTCCTGGGCATAAATTTATCAATAAGAGGTGATTCTGACAAGGATATCAAAATGATTAGATCCCAATCCTTCATCAGGGTGACAGGGGATTGAAAGTTAGAGGATTTTAACCAGGATTGCTTACCGAGTTTACATGCTTTCTCATTATTTTATACAAATATCTTTATTTCAACTTACAGCTTTTCTATAATTCATATATGGATCTTCTGGTGGCCGTGCTTGTCTTTGAACATTGGTCCCCATTTTCCTTAAAAAGTTCTGAGTGAATTGATCACAATCTACAATCTTAAATACTTTTGAGTAGAGGCAAATCTCAGCACCAATATTGAAATCTTCTGCTGTGTAAAACTCGTCATCATTGGGTGGTGGTCTTGGAATTCTATGGCGTCTGATTAGCGTACCTGGACATTTAAATACAAACCTTTTAAAACAGTCTGAGCAATTTAAAATCTAACATACTAACATATTCTTACACAAACCCCTTCTTTACAAATTTCTATATATACTCTTAGGCAACACCCGAATACCTTGAGGTATGCCAGCATTCTTGAGACGTGGTTCAAGGACTTGAATGGAGTCATCCTCCAAATAAAAGTAAATTTTGCAATGCTTTACTCTGTACTGCTCTTCTCTCTTTTCATGCACTGCTTCTTGAAAGTAAGCATCAAAGGATAAGACCTTAAAAAGATTTTAGTTTAAAACAATTTATAAAAATCATTCCTCCAAAGATGACATATTTTTCTACTTTAAATATGATAAAAGAAGTTAGAACAGTTTCATTCAATACCTGTCTGTCAAAAGCTACCCATGAGGGCATGTATGTGCCATCGCCTCTGGGAAAAACAGTATTTCTAGGTTTATATTTTTGACCAAGCAAAGGTTCTCCGCCTATTCCAGGTTTATTAGCTCCTACCATTAGAAATGTTTCATTCTCTGTATCAAAGTGATGAGACTTGTGATACTTTGTTTTGCCAAGCTGTAAATTTAAAAGATAATCAGATATAAAAATATAAAAAATAATGGCTATAAATCTTAGAAGGCCATTAAAATTGTATCTATAGGGCGTTTGCAATAACGTGACAAAAAGCACGTGATTTTTGTTTACTTTGTGTAGTGGTGTACAAGTACAATGGCCGCTGTATTAATAAAGTTTCATATAGGCTCGAGCGTTTTTTAAATGATGTTTTGTGTTTTAAGTCTGATTAAGATTTAAGCTGTATTATGTCTGTTAAATAAAATAGGCCATTTTATTATTATCATAGACATAGATCATATAGACGATGTGAGCCTATTAGTGACTTGACTAGATAGCCAATTCACCAACACTATCACTTGGCATCGTAGCTGCTTTACTTAGCCATTAGCCCATCAGCCTAGCCTACGAAACATTAAAAGTGTAGGCCTATAAAGTGAAATTGAAAGTGTAAATAGGTATAGCCGGCCCTAGCCTAATCACATTAATCAATTAATCTACAGTACTACTATTTACCTCTTTATTTTTGAGTAGGATAGCCAATATTCATATGTGAATTTGGCATGATAAGAAACTTCACCATATGCCATATTTGTTCCTCAATAGTGGCTTCTATTTACAAATGATATAACTAAAATACTTAATCTCCGTCCATTGCAAACGCTCTAAAGGATTATGATAGATAGTGATGCAAAATTCACCCCTTATAGTGGTCATGACATATTATACAATAAGGACCACTTTTTAAAACTGAGAATGTGTAGGCCTACCCATCAGATAAGCTAGACAGACTGATAGACTCTCCTGGCATTGTTAAAAGTAGGCTACAGGCTTTTGTAACAAATTTAACCAGTGTGACACTGAATACAGAGGGCCTACTTTTGTCCATGGACACCATGGTTTAAATTTAGTTTTGCATTTTGATAAATGTTTTAAATGATCATATTAATCATATTATTGGCTAGAGCTAATTAAGACTATAAGTATAAGACACTATACAAATAAGTATAAGACATCTATCATCTAGTTAATTATTTGTCCTCGTTTTATTATAGTAGACTAAATGCATAAATTAAATTACAATGTACAATGTACATTAATAATTAATATAATTATGCAAACTTGCACGTAGGCTACTTTAAGTAGTCTATAACTACTACAACTACAAGTATTAGGCTATTTGAACTATTTGAAACATCAAAATCAAATTCAAATAAACATGGAAATAAAAACATAGAAAATTTACATCAACTAATGCCAAGCAATTGTCGGGTTTATTGGTTAAAGTACTTACATTCTTATTGAAAGAGTTGCCTGGTAAAAAAGGCAACGCCATGGTGAATATTTTCTAAAATTACTTTATATTATTATATTAAGCAGCTACAGTTTTTGAAGGGTCTTGAAGAGGCAGTCACAACTCAAATAAAGCAAGTAGACTAGCGTTGCTATGGTACCCAAGCAAATATATCAATGAGCATCTACTTAGTAACCAATCCACAAAACCCATATGCAAAAAAATCGATTTTATATTAATGCCGTTTTTAAAAAAAAAGATTATAAGATTATTAAATGTGTCTTCCTCGCTAGTTTAAATATATTGTTGCATATTGTAATAATTATTAAGAACTAATTTTTGTAAAAGCGGAAGCTGATACCCTGATACTGTTTTAGACACTGATCTATATATTATTTTATATATCAATCACAGACACAGTTTTAGACACTGATCTATATATTATTTTATATATCGATCGATCATGCTCAGTGTCAGCGGCATTACGGGAACCTACAGTTCTCACTTCTCGCCTAGAAAAACTGGGGGGCTTAAGACTCAAGTATGATCAACCAATGAGAAATAAAAATTTTCTTCCACTGTCAAATTACTTCTATGCTATGCAAGACCATGGACAAAACGGGCATGGAATGCCTGAATTGGCCTGAATGTGATTTTCTTTCTAAAAAAGCTAATTACTGTAAACACAGACCTTCATTTAGATAAACGTTGTAGGCCTATAAAATAATATAAAAGATGCCTTAACCATAGCGTGCACTGAGCTATATATACATGGAGTGCTCAAGCAATTATTATAGCTCAGTGAAATAAATGTCCAGGGGAGGTAAAAAATAGATACAAATTGCCCCTCTACTTTCTTATACTACCCTGCATGGGTGTCTAGTGTCTGATGTGAGGGGCCAGTAAGGGCGACTTGTTAGGTAAATGGTGGCGCTTGTCCCTCCCTTTATGTGAATATAAGATAAAGATCTATTTTTAAAAAAAAGAAGCTTCATCGGGAAGTAAAATTTAATTACGTCTAATGTTTGAAATGGAGGCATATATATTATATTGACATTAAAAGTTACAGTATTGAGAGCATACTTTGAAAGCCTTTCTTTCGTCAGAGGCTATTACTATATTTTTTAGTAAGCTTGGATAATACAACATTGATTATGATGAAAACTCTATTTTAATTTGAAGAAACAGTAGGACAGAGAGAGTTTTAATGTGTTCCACAAGTTTAAGATAATGATATCTACATTCCTGAATCTGGTACTTTCAAAGACAGTTTTTGATAAGACTTAGTTTTGTTAGGATTGAAATGCATGGTTTCAGGAATAAGAATTCTGATAGAAAGTAACAGATTACATGTATTGTGTCAGAAATATAATTTAGCAAAGTTTCCCTTTCAGACCATACAAAGGGATTGTGTGGCCAGCAAAATGACTTTACGTTGGCTAATGTCAGATACCCATCAGAGCTGGGTAGACCCAGTAACACCCGCCAGATCCAAAAAAAAAATCCTAGCCTTCACCAGGATTTAATCAGAGGGCTTTCGTACAGAAATCTGAATGTGCTAGGCTACTAGACCACTGTGCCCAACAGGGGCGAATCCACAGGGGGGGGGCTGAGGGGGGCTAAGCCCCCCCTGGAATTAAAAAAAAATATTTTTTTCAACTGATTTTTTAAAAATATGCACTAAATTTTCTAAAAATTTGGTAAATCTTTGTCACGCGAAAGTTTAGCCCCCCCTGGTATTTGGTAAATATTTGTCACACGAAAGTTCAGCCCCCCCCTGGAAAAAATTTCTGGCTTCGCCCCTGGTGCCCAATCAAAACAAATTTTAGTGGCTTACATTTTACATAAAGTCCACGACAAGTAGTCCAAGTAATACATGTGTACGATTCTACATTTGATGGAGGTCTAACCGTAGCACATTGAATGTAGCCATTCCGAAGGTCCTGGACTCAAATCCAAACTTTTATCAGACTTTAGAGAATGTCTTTGATTCTATCCAGCTCTCTTGAAAACTGTGACATTAGTTGGGGAAAGTAAAGTATGGGCGGGTGGGCACTGTGTTGGTTACGCAATCCTCTAGTATGCCATGGCCATGGAAACAGCTTAGGTGAGCACTTCACTCATTATCCTTGTGGAGCAGCATTGTCTTGAAGAGGATAGTCTACATCAAATGTATGTACAAGTATGAAATGAGTAAAGCTCAACACCCTCAGATTTTGATTTTTAAAAATAAATGTTTATTACCTCTTCAAATTATAAGCAAATAATGTATAAGTAAAACCGTTGAAAGCACACAATCTAAATCACAAAAGTTAGTATTTTATATAAAACATAGTTTACATTTAAGCACTAAAACAAAATAACAAGAAATACTAGCAACAATAAAAAAAAATTTCTATGTCAATTTTTAGAATATGTTTTTATTTTAAGATAGTCACAATAAAACAGATGTAGTGTCTGGCTAGATGAACAAGATGTACCACAAAATACAGAAAAAGTCATTAAGACTATGTTGTTATTATACAGTAACCTGTTACAAAGACATTACCAGAAATCCTGGGATTATTTTGGGTGATAATTTTGTTCAGAGCAGTAGATGATCTGGCAAGACAAATTTTCTAGTATGCAAGGCTTAATAGTGTTCAACTTTGGTTACCAACTTTGACATATATATGTTTTGGCTATTTTGGGAGGTAAATTAATGTAACACAGAAGGACTCTTCTGGTTGTAAAACTGCCAAATTACAAGCAAACTAGCATCTAAATTTGGCACATTGCTGGTTATTTTTGTCTCCTGAATTTTTATTTTGTTTGTTTTAGAAATCAGAGTTAAAATTTTATACTTTTCAAAACAATTATTATGCTTAGGCAAAGTATTCTGTGTCAGTATAGTCATATTTTTTATGCATAATCAATGCATAAATAAATTTTTTAAAGTGAGCATAAATAGTTGGATTTAAATGAAATCAACAACATTCAAATTCAGAAATATACACAACAACAGCTGCCAGTAGATCCGGTAGCAAAACAAAATATAAAAAGGTACACAATAAAAAGTAGCTGTTTGTGTGAGACCAAGAACGACTTGATAGAGTGATTGTGAATTATAGGCCATCTCAACAGAAACATTTCATAAGCCTGTGTTATGGCCAATAAAAGTAAAAATGATTTGTTCAGAGTAGGAATAAAAAAAAGAACTATTGAGATTTTCCAATATTTATTTAAAAAATTATACACTTTTCCTTCACCATTATTTTTCTCAAAATATGTTTAAAATTAGATTTGAGCTTGTTTTCTTGTCAATTTAACTACGGGTGTTCTACAATAAACATTTCAAGTGTAGTATACTCTAGATAAAAATGTAAAAAAATTAATAAATTGAAATGGACTTCAGTACACAAAAATGTTTGTGCATATGTGAAATAAAACAGCAAGATACATTACAACTCCTAGTAAATGCACAGGAATGATTAATACACAGGTTTAAATTTAAAGCTCCAAAATAATTAACACCACTCAGCTCTCCAATACTAATAATGGTTTTCCCAGGACTAGTACTCCAAAACTTTTTATACACTGTCACTATTTCAACTCTAAAAGCTTTTGATACAATGTCACTATGTCAACACTATAAACTTTTGATACAATGTCACTATGTCAACACTATAAACTTTTGATACAATGTCAATATTTCAACTTTATAAACTTTTTATACAATGTCACTATGTCAACACTATAAACTTTTGATACAATGTCACTATTTCAACTCTATAAACTTTTGATACAATGTCACTATGTCAACACTATAAACTTTTGATACAATGTCAATATTTCAACTTTATAAACTTTTAATACAATGTCACTTTTTCAACTCTATAAACTTTTTATATAAAGGTCACTATTTCAAATATATATAAACTATTTATATATTTTAATGTTTCAACTCTGAACTTTTTTTACATCTAATACTTTAATACGGTTATGGATATTTTAGCTCTAAAACGTAAAAAGAAATGTCCAATATTAAGGTCTGTATTACCAGAAGAACAATGGGACCGGGTAAAACCCTGAAGTGTATGTCCAATTTTAAGGTCTGTATTACCAGAAGAACAATGGGACCGGGTAAAACCCTGAAGTGTATCCTCTTCTGTATCTGTAGCGGCCATCGTCAACGTAGACTATCTGCTGCCCAGGTGGTGCATTAATTATGGTAGTCCCTCCGCTAGTTTGAACCACTAGACAAGGTAAGAAAAAAAGAAGAAAACATATGAAACTCAAATGATATCTTAGGGTTTTCATTAATATGGGACAAGGTGGGTAGAGCTCTCGGTTTGCGCACTAAAGTTTCAGTGCTCGAGTCCTAGTGAAGGCTAGGATTTAATTCTGTGTCTGGAGGGTGTCCTTCAGTCTACCAAGCACGGATGGGTACCTGATATTAGTTGGGTCAAGGGCAAGCAAAGTAAAGGCAGCTTAGCACTGTGCTGGCCACACAATCTCTAGTATGTCATGACTACAGAAACTTGTGAAAGCTACTTTACAGGTCTTATAGATAAAAAAAAGGTCTTACTAGGACACTTTAGTTACCCTATATACTCGCGTATAAGCCGCACTTTTTTTACCAAAAATTTTGACAAAAAGTAGGGGTGCAACTTATACACCCGACACTGTTTTTGAAAAGTTTGAAAAACATCACTTCTTTGTAATTGTTTCCTACATAACCCGTATAGTTGACTGTAGAATAACTACGATATGCGTATTGATCGGTTGTTTAAAGAAAATGAAGTGCTGCCTTTATTTGATTATTGAAACCATTTTTAAGGAAAGCTTCCAAATAAGGGTGAATATTAAGGAACGTTTATGTTTGAAAGGTATGCATTTTTTAGGAGTTAAAGTCGGTGTAACCCCTTAAAGTCAGGGTGCGACTTATACGCGGGTCAATGACAACATTTAAGAAAAATAATCTTCAACTAGGGGTGCGACTTATCCACCGGGGCAACTTATACGCGAGTATATACGGTAATATAATAATATTGATTGGCCTGAACTACGGTAGAACTGCAGGGGAGACTGCTGTCTTGCAGAAGAATGCCGGATGACCAGAATGCCAGATGACCATATTTAGAAAGTCTCTGGTTTTTTATTCCAGGTAAAAAAAAAAATTTCACCTGAATCCTTTAGTCTACACACCTCTGATAGACACATGACATTTAGTTGTGGAAAGTAAAGGGGGCCAAGGCATTGGGTTGGCCAGAAAATTTACTTGTATGCTGTGGCCACTAAAAAAAAATCACTTCCAATGAATGGCTCGACTGCTTTGTGACAAATCGAGAAACTGATTTGAATGAATACTCAACATTTGAAGTTTTAACAAAACAATCTAATAATTGTTAAGTCAGTGCATTCTAGTTTTAAAACAATTTTTTCACAATTATTGTTTGTTTTAAGTTTGTAAAGAGTCTATATTACTATATATTTTGACAAAAAAAAATACTTATAAATCAAGACAACATTAATAGGGGTCAAAAGCATGCACTAAAGAAATAATCCTGATGTCTACAACATTAGAGAATATTGAGCATCAGAAAGAACTCCTGTCAACCAAAATTTTCAAGGAGGCATAAAGTAAGCAAATATAAAACTTTACAATAATATTGAAAAAAAGAATTTAAAGAAAGAATTAGATCTTTAAAACAGAAGAAATGACATGAAAAAAAAAGAATTTGAATAATAATAAGAAAATTAAGAGAAAAAAAAGTCACTATCATTAGCTTATAATCCAAGTCCCTTCAAAGTACATATAATAAGATTTTCATACAGACACAAGGTAGACAAACATCTTTTTCATTAGATGCAAGTGAAAATACACACACACAAAATTAAAGATCAGCACAAAATGTTTAAACAACATAGAATGTTTATATATATCTTCATAAGTGTAGTGAGAACTTGATGTATCAGTGTCCAGTATTTGGATATAGTGAGAAAATTTACCTATCGTTATTTAAACTTTTACCATACAGTTGCTTCTGCTTCCTGTTTTCTCATTAATATTATTGGTTTTGTCCTTCCTGTCCATTACGAATGAAGGCTATTTGTCTTGTTCAAGTGTCATTAAATAAAAAATCCTTTACAGTCTCATTGTCCAGTGTATTCTTAAACATTACCTCACATAATATTACATCAAAAGCATGAATGCATTACCTTGAGGCGGTGGTGGGCTTATGATTTGACCACCATAACCAGAGCCGTAATATGGGCTGCCATGCATGTAATATCCCGGTGGACAGACATACGTTGTTGTGGTTGATGATGTGATAAGTGGAGGCTGGGCTGGCACCGGTAGTGTCCTTGCTTCTTCAAGTGATATCTGCCATGCTCTAAAGTTAGTTTAGAAAGATAGAATTTTAAACTATGGATAACAATCAAACTTATCATATGTGTTAAAATCATTCATTAAATTACATAATTAAATACCGGTACAATATATAGGATACAAAACATATGGTTTTCTTTTTTGACCATGTAGGTCCATGGGGCTAACGAAGAAGCCTTCCACAGTTTCCACAGCCATAGCAAAAAAAAAGATTGTGAGACCAGCACAATGCCCTGTAACCTTTTGCTTTCTTTAGGTAAATAAAGTCAGAGGTGTGTAGACTCAGGGGCACCCCCAGACCAGAAAAAAACAGTTGATATCTCCTAAACTGATATAGGCCTATCCAAATATTTCACAAATTTTTCAAGACTATGCCTACTGGGATGAGGCCAAAACAATTGAACTTTTCCCCATTCAGTCATTGAGTGATACAGTAGTTTTGCTTCTGTGGGCCATTACTGGGTCCCGACCCTGCTTTAAGGAAACACCGAGATCCTTCCTGGACTCATGTAACATTATATTACTTATACCAATTCTCGTACATAGACAGAGGTATGCTGCAGTGACTAATATTAGCAGACATCAAAAAAAATTTCAATACATAATATATAGTATCAGCATTGCTAGCACTAACATTTAATTGGATCTATTTTCCTAACCTCATGTCATCAAAGGATTCAGCGCAAAGCAGCATGGATTCTTTCTCTTTCATAACCAGCTCTATATAACAAGCTTTGCTGTGGCTGAGCCCTTCAGGTGGATCTGCTTTTCTGCACTTTAAAACAAAATAATAGATCCTTATTATGACTTTCAATTTTCTTTTTAAAAAAAACATAATAAAGTAAAGCACCAAAAAAAAAAGTACAGTATCCCACCTGCCTGACCAAAATTGAACCATAGGGCCAGTTGTTTCTGTGGTCGCGGCATACTATGGGATTGTGTAGTCAGCACAATACCCAGCAGACTTTACTTTACCCCAACTAAAGTCAGGTACCGGTATGGTACCCATCAGAGTTGGACTGACTCACCCTCCAGACCAGAGAACAAATCCTAGCCTTCACCAGGATTTGAATCTAGGACCTTTGGTATGCCAGCCAAACATGCACTGCTGATTGGCCACTGTGCTCTGCAAAGCACCAAAGTGGTTGGATGAAATAGAAAACCACCAGTTATGGCTGATGTGCAACCAAAAAAAGAATATAAAAAAATAGGTGCCTAAATTATTGAGAGAAAGTGGTGCAGATAGGTCACACCATCAGGATAGAGTCAGACAAGCCCTAGAATGAAATACTCAAGGGAAATGGCACAGAGGATGCCCAAAACAGACGTGGAGACACAGCATTATAGAAAAGCCAAGGGTGCCGACAAAAGCTAGAATGAAGTCAAGAGACTAGAAGGAGACATTGAAGGGTGGCATGCATGGACAGAGGGCCTATGTTCCTCAAGTAACCAAAAGGACAATTGATGATTAATTTAGTATCCCTACTTGTTTATTTTGGTCCATGGGGGATGATGAAGCAGGGTTCACCAGACTTCATGGCCATGGCAGACAAAAGAGGAGTGTGTTGCCAGCACAATGCCCAGTCACCATTACTGTCCCCCAACTAATATAAAATATCAATAAGAGCTGTGTAGACACAGGGACCCATATCTATACCATACCATATAGTAAAACACTAATGTAGGCTGTCTTTTAAATGTGAAAAGAAATAAATACAAGAGTTAACAATGAATTCAAGCAATTTGTGTAGCCAGGAAAATAACTTTGCTACATCTAGATTCCATGTCTTTAAGTACAGCAACCTTCTGATTACAATGGGTTAATTGTGTCCCTTTGGACACAAGCACATAACAGACAACAACTGGGTTTAAGCACAATATAAAACCTAAATGATTTCTTTTAACAAACTTTGTAATAGGTTCAACACATGAAACCATTGAAGAACAGACTTGAATAAATTGTAGCTGTTTCTGTCTTGTTTTATAAAAATATGGTCCAACTTAAACACTTATTTCTTGCGTTCAAACACATTTATTGAGAATATAAAACTGGAATCTATAATAAAAAAAAAATAGTTTAATCTTTGTGATCCAAGGATAGCCTATAAGTTGAAATACCGGTACATATAAAAACAACCAACATGTGCCAAGTCCAGCAATAAATAATAATTTAATTATTCTTCACGTTCCCCCTCTCTCCTGAATAAAGGACATTCACTAAATAAAACTTCCTACATGAGCCCATCCCTACTCATAAACTAGGAATTTGTAACAATATCATCAATTTTATTCAATATCCTACTTCTGGTCCACTCTTGATCTGTAGAACAACAGCGCGGACAACAATTCTATCTTCAGCTCGAGGAGTATCTGGATTTTCAAAGTAACGCAAATCACCTTGGCAATCCAACACAAACCAATTCTTTTTCCATCTGTGTAGGACAGAACCTTGAGAAATATATTTTTTTTATAATTAGAAATAATAAAACATAAAGCATATTAGCAATCAATAACACAACTATAATGACTACTATAAAGTCTTCTAAGTTTTAAGAGTGAATATACCCATACCGATATGAATAAGCAAAAGTATAAAGTATCCCTTTCAAACCATATATAACGTATCAGTTCGTGGGGCTTACAGCATTCACAAGTTTGGGTGGCCAAGGCATACAAGGGCATTCTGTGGCAGGGGAAATGCCCTAATGCATTTGCTACACCAAAAATTAATCTAAAAAATCATGTATTACAACTGCTTTCTGTACAGATTATTACTACAGCCATAACTTATCAAATACCATCAGTTTGAATCTAATATAGTCTTGCATTTGATTTTAAAGTTTTAAATGGTGTTAAGCCTTGGGTTTTTAGGGTTCGGTATATGACTTTGGTGTTTAGAACTTGGGACGGGTCAAAATGTGTACAACAATGAATGCTAACCTCGTTTAAATCAACACCAGTGTCAATCAACAACCACCAACTCTTTAATTATCTGCATATTGTTACAATTTTTGTGTGTGTGTATTTTGTGTAAAGTTTTAGTCAATACATTATCTAAGAAAGTTAATGACAAAACTAAGCATTTAGGTGAAAATAAAAAAAGATCGTTGAAAAGTATGCAATCTGTTGCAAAGCTCAGATAAACATAAAGACAGGACACTTTCCTTATCCCCTATGCGAGAACAAATGCATATCAGTACTCTTTCTTCCCGAGTGGCAATCGGGCATGGAATGGGTTGCCTGAACAAACCAGGAAAACCAGTAACTTAACATCATTTAAAACATCAATAGAAATGCAAGACTAGACTCAGACTACGGATGAGCGTAGGACGCAATAATCTTCTCTATAGAAGAAGCCTCTGTAATGTATAAGATAAGGTGACATGTGATCGAATCATGGACTTGGCTTCTCCATACCATATGGTGAGAACAAGGATATTGACAAAGAGGACTGGTAGGCTATTCACACAAGAAACTTTTTAAAATTAATACCATCTCCCATACCACCTCATGTATTTGATAGTTTTAAATTATTAAAGGCAGTGTTTAAATTGTTCTTTTTAGCCCAAGCAGAAATATAACTGTCAATATAAAATATTATAATTTAAATATAAGAATCTGATTTTTCCCATCAATTAATCACTAAAATTCTTGGTTGGACATATTAAGGCCTTGACTATGTTTAGCTTGGCTACTTTTATTTTTAGTGTTGTGACCTTTTCTCCATCTCCCACAACTTAATCCCAACTTCTTTCATTTATATGTTCAATCACCCCCCCCCCCCCAACCCAGGAGGTGTTTGAACAACCTGCTTTTCTGCTTTGGGGGGGGGGGGGGGAATGGTATATCCCCCCCCCCCCCAATCTAGTGCCTGGAGAACTATGATTTCCGGACCCGTAACCCTAACCCTTATAATCAATCCATTTCCACTTCACTATTTTTTATAGGTGATGTATGTTTTATATAAGCTAAGTGACCATCTCTCTCTCTCTCCTCTCAACTTTCTTTGGAGAATCCGGCAAAGGCCACTGGTGGTGAAGATATTTTTAAATCTTAGGAACAGATATATAGGCTACATTTTTCTTTTTTTTTTCAATGGTAAACTAAAGGTTTTATAATAGCCTTACAGACCATTTTTCTGTACAAAATATAGTAGCCAATGTCCAATTTTATCAATGCTCACATTAAGAGTTATTAAAAGAATAATTAAAATCAATATTTTTATATGACATTATGATAATCATTTTAATTACGGTAATTAATATTTATATATATATATATATATAGGCATGTATTAAATATAAATATATTATATAGATGAATAGGGCCTATATTATAATAGGCCTATATAAATTAAAGATTAGCTAAACTCAAGTCACTCAATTTAAGTAATAATTTTTTATAATAATATCATTTAAGTTTAATGATTTAATGTGCGTCAGCTTTGCCTTGGCTATTTATTTTGTTAGTCTTAATACGTTACGACTTATCTAATCTAGCACTTTATTTTAGTTTTAGCTTAGCTCAGGATAGGAAGCCTGTGGGTCTTCTGACTTTACACTTGACTTTACTAATTTACTTAGTATACTAGTAAGTCTAGTACTAGTTACTATTTTACTTCCATACATAGTCATAGGCCTAAATGGCCTAATCAGGCTAATCATAATAAATGATAATTATGATAATACATTTAATTTTAATAATAAATCAAATAAAGCTATTTTGGTGACATAGACTCTAAATCTAAGACTAAGAACTTTACTAAGAAGTGACTTTGATTTACAATGACTTGGACTTAGTACTTAGACCGCTTAGTTCTTTCTTAGTGACACTCGTGACTTAGACTTTATTTAAAGTCAAACTAAAATTATTAGTAAAATACACACACATAGGGCCTACTTTAAATACTTTTAATACTAGTCTAGTCTAGATCTAGTCTAGACTAGTAACTAGATTTTAATTTACTATAACTATATTACTATAACTAAGTAATAAGTACTACTAGTCTAGATCTAGTCTTATTATAGTATTTATAATTTATAGAGACTAGTCAGTAGGCCTACACAGTAGTCTAGATCTATAACTATAATAATATAATTATATTTTACGATTAATAAATATACAATAAAGGTTCACTTACTCTGGCGATATAACCAACCAGCTTTAGCAATATCAAATCCTGCAGAGGCCATAGTAATATATTTTAATCAAACAATCAAATTGATGAAAGTAGGCCTACTTCCCTTTTGGTGAGGTCTTTTTCTTATCAATATCGATATTATGATTTTTCTGGTAAACACTGTCTCACGTGACTATTAGTAAGCCAATAGAAAACAGCAAGGTTCTATTTTAGGAAGACTTGTGAAGGGGAACAACTCAATTAATACAAATCAGAGACTATGCTATAAGAATTATGTCCCTTAAAATGACGTATCTTAGAGATAATGACGTAGTGAACACACTCTCCCACACTCATTAGCCATTAACTACCATTAGCAAAAAACGAAAGCATTCAAAAATATTGCCGAAGGTAAGTTCGCTTATTTTTGTGAAACCATCATTCAATCGGCAATTAATAAATAATTAGGTATAAGTTCAGTGAGAATGTACCTCTACCAGCCGAGAAAAGGCATTAAAAATAATTCCTACTTAGTTACTAGATCTAGTCTAGTCTAGGAATTAATAAATTAATGCACGGAACACTATAAATACTATAATTATAATATAATATAGTGTATTCTAGCAGTAGGCCTACCTAAATCTAAAGTATTAATATTATTTAATAATAATTATTATTATACTTACATTAGTATCGACTAATAGTGTAGGCTACATACCACATTTGCTTATATTTTAATGTTAACGGCAATAATGGTTGTCTAATTTAATCATTTGAGACACTTGTACTATAGTCACTATATAGACAATAATAAATCTTTTAAAACTTTGCCTGTACTTTGTTGTGGAGAAGAGCAAAATATTGCAGGGCCAATGGTAGCCTAACAATAAAAATGATAAATGAATAAAAATGCTTATAAATTATAGTCAATAATTATTAATTTAAATTATAATCATAAAGGCCTAATAAATTATAATAATAATGTAATAAAATTATAATATAAACTAAATATAAAGGATATATAATATGTTTAATCTATATGAAGACTATATGAAACTAAGTCTTACTAGTCTTAGTAAAAATAGTTGTTGAAATGTTACTTACCAATGACCAAAGTTTTAGATGTTAGTTAGGTCTACACTATTTAGATGTGAATAGGGGGCTATCCACGTCTTAAATTCTCTTTACTTGTTGAATGTTTTCTTTCATTGATTGGTCACAGAATAGAATGCATACTCCAGGAGACATTTATGTATGACTACCTAGTCTGACTTCATTTACATTTAAGATTTATTGTAAACAAAAATTTATGAATTCTTTTTATGAAACTTAAGATTGCTTGATTGTTTTTTTAGCAGGGGATCCCAAGATAATCATACCTTTTCATTTATTATTTCCCCTTGTCATTTTTAGTTAGAAATTAAAGCCTGGAACTGATTAAAGAATGTAAGGCCTTGGTCCCTTACCAAGATTCTATTGTATATTGATAAATACATAATTTTTTTTTCACAATTGTAAAGGTAAGGGGTAGGCACACAGGTACAAGGAGAGCCACACTTTACTCAATGAAGATCCGCCTGTGGCTCCATTTGCTCACCCCTGGCCTTTTTAATTATGCCTATCATATTTACATATACGGTACTATTATATATATCTTAGAGGATGCTTTCAGACAACTAATTAATGTTGATTATATCTGTTCAAACTTGAATCAACAAATAGGACACTATCCCCAACCACTCTCCAACCAGTGCTGTGAAGATGAGTTAGATGTCTGAGCTAATTGAAATCCCACCTGACAGTGCAGGAAATATTTATTTAGGATTTAACCAAATCACAACTACTATTTTCAACTAAGCAGTGTAGATTACTTTGGGGTCTGAGTTTATTCACATTTAACCAACTTTCCTTCCTATATTATTAACTTTTTTGAATTTGTTTTTCTTTCATCTTTTAGTTGAACTGCCAGTGTTGCCATTACATTAAAGATGAATGCTGACAAAGTCTCAATGTCTCCGAACACTTACCGGAGACTGCTGGCAGCACACGGGAGATCTTCCTCACTTGGGGTGTTTGACTGCTCCAGTCAGATGAACACCAGCAAGATTCTAAGTAAACTGAAGGAGGCGAAAAGCAAAGAACAAGGGGTCGAACAGGACAAAGGGGACATCGAGAAAACCAGCAAGCAGAAAGCACAGAATGACCGGTTCGTCACCCAGTACCTTGATGAGACGTGTAAACCCCCCAGAGATGCCCTAGTGAACCCTCCGCTCTCCAAAGCACACAGCTTCAGGCCACAGCCCGTGGCCAGCAGTTACTCATTCTACCAGAGGCCCTTTAAGGTCAACGGCAAGGAGGCGTGGGAGTTTGCAATGCGGGACTTAGGTAGCATTGACACCTTATTAAACCGCTACGGTTATGTTCAGCCCCAGCTCAGAGGGAAACTGCAGCAGAACATTTATGGATACAAATAACTTGCGGCAGCAACAACATCGTTGGTACAAATATCATCCAGTGGATTAAACAGCCCCAAATAGGAAGACCACAATATTGAAACATCTTTGTCAAATATTAAAACTTTCTTATAGCTTAATGCATGTGGCTTAATTAGTTATTGTTCTTTTATCACAGTAGCTTAGACTGACAGATACATTGTAGACACATATATTACACACCCTCATTTTGAGTCCAAATTGCTTCCTCGCTTTGCAATGTTATAAGAATCATTCATAGGCCATTGCCTAATTTGAACATTATGTAAAGATTTCTGTTTTTGATCATTTGAGGCATTCCCTACACAAATGAGCATACATGGCCACATTCAATATACACATGACAGGACAACTAACATTAAGTACATTCAACACAGTATAGTATATGAGAAATTATTATCTTTTACTAAGTCAGGACTACATTTAACATTCCAAACACAGAATGAATCCTTGAAAAATAAATATGTCACAGAATAATTGTGACCAAATAAAGATTCAGGTACAAGCTGATAAGTGAACAGAAAAAAAAGTTTATACAAATAACTGGCCAATTTACATAAAGTCTAACTTGTCATTTAAAAAAATTATTTTAAAATAGCCAGAAGCAATCTGCCATTTTTTTCATGCTTGTCATAAAGGTATAATGGTCCCCTTGTCTACACAAAGCAAATAGTTTGTCTATTCAAAGCAAACAAACTGATTTCCATAATGTACATTATTTACACACAGCAAAATATCCTGAAGCACAAAATAGAACAACTATGCATTTGTACATAAATGTTTCAAAATTAATTAAGTCAGAAATTGCACAATTTATTGATCAATTATTTTACAATTCAAACAAACAATAAAAAAAATATCTGTGACTTCATTACACAAAATAAATTTCAAAACAATACAATTAAAAAAAAAAATATAATGGACAAAAGTAATCTGTACAAAAACTTTAATACAAAGTTCTTACAAGTTCAGCTACATTGAAATTTACCAGCAAGATATTGGTAGTATAGATACATAGGTAAGTGAAGTGAGCACAATGCTAAGTCACTTATAACTATCAGTTCAACTTGCTTCACTACTAACTACGACAATGGGTGTGAAACATTTTATATTGGATGCCTAAGTTTGCCCGGTATAATTGTACTGATTTAGTTCAATTGCTTTTATATCAACCAAGCAGGTATTATCTGGCTTTATCTTTCCCTGAAGGCTCTTTATAGCAATAGTAATAATTCTATTTGTATAGCGCTGCCAACAAATGTAAGCTCATAGCGCATTTAACATTGAGCAACAAACTACTTAGAACACAAATATAATCTCTAGGCTTACAAATATAAAGCTAACTAAAAATTATGAAACTTTACCAAATATAGGAACAAGCAAATAAATGTAGCAAACAATGAACCGACCTCATATACAAGTAAAACAGTAGGATCTAATCAAATGTTTAGCGAAGGTGAATGTTAAAAAATGTGTATTTAGTACCATTTTGTGCCACAGCAGTAAACTGAACTATGGATAGAGGCAAGCAACAAACATTATTATTAGCATATATTTCAGTAAAACTAAAAAAAAAAAAAAAATATCATTTACAGATGACAAAATTTAGGATTGAGGAAGGAATAATAATACAGGCCTGTGATACAATATTACATCATTATATTTATGTACAGGTAAAAAATAAAAAAAAGGGCAGTATATGAACACCTATGTGGTCATATTGGTTCAGTGTTACAGTTTCACTCACAATGCCTTGTTTTATTGAACTTGTTTGCATTTTCAATATATAATATTAATAGCAGAACATGAAAAATGGAATAAAATAATTTTTAGCTGAATGCCCGGTAGTTTAGTTACAAATGTAAAACTTGTGTATGTCTACAGAACAGGCAATTATAAAACCAAACATACACAACCATGGTGAGATGAAGACTGTTTTGTTTTTCTCATTGAACCAAACTAAACAGCAAGATCACAAGCTCTAGAGGAGCCCGTTCCTGCAATGGGGCTCAGTCTCTCCTGTCTAATACTGTGGGTAAGATCCGTACGGCGGGGCTTGGCCAGGAGGCGGGCCCTGCATTCCAGAGGAAAGCCTTCTCATGGACATGACATTTCTCTGCTGGGGGGCTTGCATCGGGTTCATCCCACCTTGTGACATCATCTGACAAAGAAAATTTAAACATAATTTGAATACAAAAAATATGTGTATGATTATTAAAATGTCCACCTGTTGATTTTACTCACCTAGATACTGGTGTATAGATTTTCCTCATTCAAGGATATTGTTAAAAAAAGAAGTAATAAGGATGTATCCTTTCTCCCTAGTTTTGGGCACAATGTATATTAAATAAGTTAAAGTTTTCTTTTAAACTGACCAATAACAAAGTTTTCTTTGTGGAACTTTAATTACTATCAAACATATGGCAACACCAAATGTGGGGGGCGTTGATGGTAAAATAATAGCCTGAAGACTGTGTGCTAAGTGTAGCAAACACTTGGGTAAGTAGAAGGGTTAATTGTCATACAAGGCCATTGGTGGAAAGAATTAAACTGCTGGTGCAGCATAACCTTACCGGCTGTCTGAGCTGCATGGGGTTCCCACCAATGTAAGGCTGCTGGTGCTGTCCTGTGGCCACATTCGGGGGCATGGGCACCTGGTTGTAGCTGTTCATGGCAGTGGACGAGGCTGGCGCCATTGCACCCATACCCGTGTTCATCCTAAGTTTAAAAAAAAACAACAGGAAACAAAATGTTCAAGTCTAAAAATATATAAACCCACATATATATATTCAAACCTCCTTAAAACCATTGGCTTCTGCATGAGTTTGGATCTGTTCTAGTTGTTCTCTTATTTTTTAAGAGTTATATGTTTGAAACCCTCAAATAATAGAACCAACCTCTGAGGATTAGAGCCATACTGTGGAGCTGGTTGACCAGCGTTTTGGTTGGGCATGAACCCAGGCTGCGCTGGGATGCCCCCTCCCATCATGGCTGCCCCTTGCGGCCCCCCTTGATAGTTCTGGTTGAAGCTGCCAGGCATCATTCCACTGCCACCTGACATGGGGTCCATCATTCGACCTTGTTGGGGGCCCATGGTGTTGTAATAGTTGCCTGAAAATATACAAGTATACACAGTCATTACTAAAGTAAAACCTATATAATGATGGTTATTTATATTGCACATCTCTCCATGCCGTTACATTTTAGACATACTAGCATTAACAATATGCTGGGTTTAATATGAATTTTGATAAAAATACACCATTGAAGTACTTTATATATCTTGGTATGTGTATTGATAAAATCCTGTGTTTTAAATAGTTAAATTGAATAGATAATGTAGAACATGATTATGTAATCTCAAGAACTTGGTGCAGAACATGACAAACAGATAGTTGATGTAGGACATGACAAGGACAAACAGATAGTTGATGTAGGACATGACAAGGACAAACAGATAGTTGATGTAGGACATCATGACAAGAACAAACAGATAGTTGATGTAGGACATCATGACAAGGACAAACAGATAGTTGATGTAGGACATGACGAGAAAATTCCAACATTGAGCACACTAACCTTGAGGCTGCCCCATGGGGTGAACCATGGCTCCTTGATTCTGCCCAGGCATGGCTCCCGAGTACATGTTCGTTTGGCTCGAGTCCATCATGTTCCGGTTCCTCTGCAGGATGTGATGCCTGAGAGCTGCGTTATGGTGAGGCGTCTGCTTGTTCATGCCGATGTTTGATGGCACAGGCATCTGTGTCTGTGAGAATCCAAACATAACATCAAAATTCCAGTTAAGTGTCAAAAACAGACATTTCAACGTAGTTTCTGTCATCTTTTTTTTATGGCCACAATAACTTTTGGTTGGTGAGAGTTAACACTGTTACTACAGATCTGTCGGTACCGGGGAGGAAGGGGGGAAGGTGGGGCTGAATGTTGCCATATGTTTAGTAATAATTACAGTTCCACACTTCTTCTTCTATTAGCCAGTCTGAAGAACTGTTTACTCTCTTGCAGTCAATGCCAGACAAACGTATTTACATGTCTTTTTCAGTAGTTCCATACTGCTATATAGTGTGTTGGTAATGGTCGGTTGAGGGGGGAACAAAGTGTGTCTGAGGTAGGTTAGCTCAGGACATTCAAGCAGGAAGTGGTCTACAGTTTCTCTTTTAGCAGGGGCAAAGTCTGCAGTTAGGTGGGTGAGTTGGGTTCATTCTATTCAGGTGTGAGTTGAGTGCTATATCCAGTTCTCAACTGGAATATAGTACAGTTCCACACACAAAAAAAACAACAACTGACAGATGTGATGTGCACATTGGTTGACACAATTCACTGATTTACTTTGGACATAACTGTTTAACACAGACTAAACAAATGTAATATGGGGCACAGTAGCCGAGCGGAAGCGCGTTCGACTGGCGATCCGAAGGTCCTGGGTTCAAATCCTGGTGGAGCCATGATTTTTCCCAGGACTTGTGGGTGTCCCTGAGTCTACCCAGCTCTGATGGGTGGGTACCTGACCTTAGTTGGGGTAAAGTAAAGGCGGCTGTGCATAGTGCTGGCCACACAATCACCTAGTATGCCGTGGCCACAGAAACTGGTGAACGCTGCTTCACCGGACCCATGGATCAGTTCGGTCCGACGGGCACTTTACTTTACTAAATAAAAGTAAGCCAATACAACAATTATTTTCAAATGTACCCGTGGGTGTACTTGTCGCAATAAAAATCCCACTCCTCTGTTACCCGTCTTAAACTCTTCTTTTCCCCAAACCCCAAAGTACTCCATACAAGAAACAATTAAAGAAGACTTTGTTATGGATTTATTTAGTATCAGCAATTATATCAAACAACAGAAATCAGTGATCAAAGACTTACGGGTGCTGGCATGTAGTTGTTTTGGGAGGAGATGGTATTGGATCTGTTGATCAGCATCTTGCTTAAGACCATCTTGGAGGTGCTTCTGGCGCCCATTATCGGTCTCTGGGCTGGCGGTTGGTGCGGGTACATGTGGGAATTTTGTGGTGGGATGTAGGAGCTCCACATCTGAGGTGAGTTTGTAGTGTAGATATTGTCCGGCTGGGCATAGTATGTCCTGATCGGACTGTTGATCTAGAAGACAGACAAAGATCATTTCCAATATTAACAAAAATACCATAAGAACCTTTCCTGTTTAAAAAGATGTACGTAGTTTCCAAGATTTTGTTTTCTTAAATAAAGGCATTTTTGAGGGCATATAAAAGCCAAGAGTGAGCTCACAAGCTCAGTGTTTAACCCTTTCTACTCATCTGTATATTTATGTAGCTCTATAAAAACACCTCTTTTCTTGTTAAATGAATGGAAACCCTTCTTGTTGATGAAAGAGTTGAATGAACAAGAACGCTTACTGTTGTGTGAACTGTTGTATTGGGCGGGGTAGCTTTCTGTCTTTTCTTTTTTTTACTGGAGTTGTTCTTCTTTGGATCACATGATATTTCTATAGTCTCTTTGGGTTTCTCATCCTACAAGTACAATATAATCACATGATATTTTAATAGTTTATTTGGGTTTCTCATCCTACAAGTACAATATAATATAATCACATGATATTTCTATAGTCTCTTTGGGTTTCTCATCCTACAAGTACAATATAATCACATGATATTTCAATAGTTTCTTTGGGTTTCTCATCCTACTAGTACAATATAATCACATGATATTTCAATAGTTTCTTTGGGTTTCTCATCCTACAAGTACAATATAATCACATGATATTTCAATAGTTTCTTTGGGTTTCTCATCCTACAGGTACAATATAATCACATGATATTTCAATAGTTTCTTTGGGTATCTCATCCAACAAGTACAATATAATCACATGATATTTCAAAAGTTGCTTTGAGTTTCTCATCCTACAAGTACAATATAATCACATGATATTTTAATAGTTTCTTTGAGTTTCTTGTCCTATCATTAAAAAAAATAGCATTTGAAACAAAATTGCAACCAAAACAAAAACATACAGATAAAACAGTAATAAGACATTTGAAAATCTAATAACATGAAATAACATGAAATACAATGTGTGTCGTTTTTTTCTTTGCGTAGTCATGACAACAGTAAAGACAAAAATATATTTACAAGTTTCTCAGGTATTGGTTCCAAATCTTCAGGGGGGAGTGTTGGAGGCTCCAGGTAGTAGGTGAGGGGTTTGCGTAAGCAGTGACTGTGATAAAGATCAAGTCTGTGGAACAATAAAATGGAAAGTGTCATTTTTTTTAAAAGTGTCTGAATGCGCACCAGAACTATTTGGAACAGTGTTCAGTAATGAACAGAAAAATGTGTGTCTGAATGCGCACCAGAACTATTTGGAACAGTG
Organism: Anisus vortex; assembly: GCA_949126835.1. Lineage (NCBI taxonomy): Eukaryota > Metazoa > Mollusca > Gastropoda > Planorbidae > Anisus > Anisus vortex. The sequence continues at coordinate 23,496,630 of OX421508.1, forward strand.
TTCAGTAATGAACAGAAAAATGTGTGTCTGAATGCGCACCAGAACTATTTGGAACAGTGTTCAGTAAAGAACAGAAAAATGTGTGCCTGAATGCGCACCAGAACTATTTGGAACAGTGTTCAGTAATGAACAGAAAAATGTGTGTCTGAATGCGCACCAGAACTATTTGGAACAGTGTTCAGTAATGAACAGAAAAATGTGTGTCTGAATGCGCACCAGAACTATTTGGAACAGTGTTCAGTAATGAACAGAAAAATGTGTGCATATATATTCACCTCTTCTGCTCCTCATATTTCAGTGTTTTCTTTTCCAGCCTAACGGCCCCAAAGTAAGACCAAGGAATCGGAGGGTTGTTCTTGTGCCCTTCAATTATCTCCCATGGGTTGAAGGTTACTTTCTGAGCTACTTGGATACCCTACAAATATGTCAAAGTCAAGTTATTTAACATCTTGTATATTCCTTACATCAATTACATCCACATTATATTGAAATATCCACTTTGACATTTGTATGCTAAATGACTGCTGAAATATTGTCTAAAATATTAAAAAAAAGAAGTAAATATTCTGACATTTCCCTGAACATTTTTGTATGTCATGAAATTTAAGAGTTTAAGATTTACAATTAAGCATCCAATTTAAGACTGTGCGGGTATTCAAGTGTTTACATGATATAGCAAAAGTTGTTGTTTTTATTTTTTATTAGTAAGTAAAATTGTTTTCCCCCAATTTTTAAAAAAATATAAATCACTTGTAATCGTATTATAAAATTGTGAGATAATTTTTGATCCTATAATGGTGTGATGACAACTTATGTTTTTGTTTCCAAAATTTAAACCCTTGCACAACTTATGAAAAGAAGCTGTACACCTATATTCTATAGTTCAGATACACTTTGTATGGAAAAGGGAAATAGCTGGTGATGCAGGTTTGAGCTCGACTTCTCGATGAGAATGCGAGCCAAGATTACTCTCTTAGGGATTGCAGAACAAATTTTGCTGTATCACACCACTGTGATACACTTCCGCATACGGTTGCCTGTTCCCATCCACTCTGAACTCCTGCACAGCGGGGCATTTTGTAAGCCCGTGATGGACAGTCTCTACCGCCTCTCTGCAGTTTCTACACAGCGAAACCTCTTGCGGCCTTAGCCTGCTAAAGTAAACTACTGTACCACTGGCTGGTGACACAAGAACTAACCGGCTTTTTCCCAATAGCATCAAATCCCTGCACTCTGTTCCCTTTGTTGTCCAACACAGCTCCGTAAGGCTCCACAGTGATGACCTCACACTGTTTCTTGGGAAGGGGAAACAACTGACGCAGTTGATCAATGGTTGGGGTATTTTTATCCCCAAGCTCTTTCTGCAAGGAGAAAAAAAAATTACATAGAAACTAATGGAAATTATATCGAAACCGATGGAAGTTCTTCTTCTTCTTATACATTACAGACGCTGCATCTATAAAGAAAATTACTGCGTCCTGCAGTTTGAGTCTAGTCCTGCATTTCTTTTAGTGTTTTAAATGATGTTAAGTTGCTGGTTTTTCTGGTTTGTTCAGTTATATAGAAACTAATAATGAAAATTAACATAGAAACATGTGAAAGTTACTTAGAAACATATGAAAGTTACATAGAAACCAATAAAGTAACCAATGAAAGTTAAGTTACATAGAAACCAATATAGTAACCAATGAAAGTTAAGTTACATAGAAACCAATATAGTAACCAATGAAAGTTACATAGAAACCAATATAGTAACCAATGAAAGTTACATAGAAACCAATATAGTAACCAATGAAAGTTACATAGAAACCAATATAGTAACCAATGAAAGTTACATAGAAACCAATATAGTAACCAATGAAAGTTACATAGAAACCAATATAGTAACCAATGAAAGTTACATAGAAACCAATATAGTAACCAATGAAAGTTACATAGAAACCAATATAGTAACCAATGAAAGTTACATAGAAACCAATATAGTAACCAATGAAAGTTACATAGAAACCAATATAGTAACCAATGAAAGTTACATAGAAACCAATATAGCAACAAATGAAAGTTACATAGAAACCAATATAGTAACCAATGAAAGTTACATAGAAACCAATATAGTAACCAATGAAAGTTACATAGAAACCAATATAGTAACCAATGAAAGTTACATAGAAACCAATATAGTAACCAATGAAAGTTACATAGAAACCAATATAGTAACCAATGAAAGTTACATAGAAACCAATATAGTAACCAATGAAAGTTACATAGAAACCAATATAGTAACCAATGAAAGTTACATAGAAACCAATATAGTAACCAATGAAAGTTACATAGAAACCAATATAGTAACCAATGAAAGTTACATAGAAACCAATGCAAGTAACATTTTAAATTTGTTTAAACATAAAAAATGAAATTAAAAACATTTTCTCACTTAATACTTACTCGTAATTTTTTTATAAGATTAAAGTAAGGCTTCCTATTCTCATCTCCCTTTTCTTGACCTTCAGACAACAAAGTCCCATGTATAAGTACAGTTAACATGTCCACAATAGTTAGAAACAGTTCACTGTAAGGATTCAATGTGAATATTGTTTTATAAAGATATATATATATATATATGTTATACAATATTAACTCTTTCTCTCCGGAATTATTTTCCCTATTCTGACGGAATTATCCTTTTTTTTCTCTTTGTCATTACTATTGCTATCTTAATAACTTTTTGGGTTTTAATCAGACAATATCATATTTGGTATTGAATTAAAGGAAACTAAAAGCTCCTTACAGAGAATATAAAATCATTTGTTACTCACATTTAACAAATATTTTTTTTAAACGAAAATTAAAACAAAAATTACCCACGATAGTCTTACATAACACAAATTCCAAGGCTCACACCAAAAATAAAAAAAATGCCCAAATTAATTAACTACATTGTTTTTCTAAAATATATCCCCTTTTTCACTATTAAAAAACAAATATTTCTTTAAAAATATTAATATAAAGCCCGTTTTTATCATTTATGATCACTACCCACCACATACGGCCCTACACTTGTGAAAAAAAAATCCATAAAAATGATTTAAAAAATGAAAACATGATGTAAACACAAATCCGGATGTTATTCAAAGGGAAATCATTCTAGATTTATGTAAAACTAAAAGAAAATAAATAGCGCTGAAAATAAATGAAATACACATATTTTAACAAATCGACGCTGGCATCGTGGATCCGACAAAATGGCCGTTTTAAAATCGACGCTGGTATCGTCGATCCGGAGAGAAAGAGTTAAGTTATGGTTTTATGTCGCACATTGCAAAAGCTTTAGCATTGAACTTAAAGATGTCACATCCTTGAAGGGTTGATTTGAGTAGTTTATAGTTGAAATAGTTTATATAGTTGAAGAAAGTAGTATTGCAGTTACTCATACCAATGCCTGCATTCAATTTATGTGTTCACAGTGTAAATTAAATTTTCTGTCAAGTGGCTTGTGTTGTTTGTATACCCTGGACTGGGCCTGGACCAACAACAAAAAACAAAAGTAAAGTAATCCTGTTGGACCTAATTGATAGGGCTGGTGAAGCAGAGTTCACCAGTTTCTCTAGCCACAGCGTACTAAGGGATTGTGTGGCCGGCACAATACCCAACCGTCTTTACTTTGCCCCCAAATAATGTCAGGTACCCATCAGAGCTGTGTAGACTCGGGGACGCCCTTTAAGCCCCGGGTAACAAATAGAAGCCTCCACCCAGGATTCGAACCTGGGATCTTTGGTACGCCAGCTGAACATGCCACCGCTTGGCCACCAAGCCCCAAAATGATTGAGATTAATTGTGACCCATAGGTATAAATCATTAACTGTGAAGTGTACATTTAATGTGATGAGCTGACCTGTTGACCTGGTTGTCCACTACATCATGGCTCACCAGCTGGACCAGAATAAGTGCCCAGTCGCTGGTAGTGGCGTTGTTCCTCTTGATCACATCAAACATTCCACCAACCTAGACACACACAGAAACAGCACAAGTGTGTGCATAACAAATTAGTCTAAAACAGATGTTACTATAACATTAACAAGTTGATCATTTCAAACAATTATATTAGACTGATGACAAAAAGATTTTTTTTTTACTATGGAATCAAAGTTGATCCTTGATTACTCACTTTAAATGCAAGGCAAATAGTTTCAGCCCCTTTAGATTATTTTGATATAGCTATCTTATATAATATAATAAAAAGTAAAGTAAAGTGCCCTTCGGACCAAACTTATCATAGGGCTGGTGTAGCAGCGTTCACCAGTTTCTGTGGCCACGGCATACAAGGGGATGTGTGGCCAGCACAATGCCCATCCGCCTTTACTTTACCCCAACTAGTGTCATGTACCAATCAGCGCTTGGTAGACTCAGGGGCACCCTCAATTTCTTCTTTTAAAGGGATGAGCTAGGTGGGATTCAGTCGGGTTATGAACTTTTATTTGCATTACAAGTTCTTCTTCAACTTCTGTCAACCAATCTGCAGAGCTGTTCCCCATTCTGGTTGATTGCAGCCAATGCCAGACAAATTGTTCTGTATTGTTGAACAATATGAGTAGGTTGATAGGAAGGCAATGATGCATTCCTGAGATTACTTAGTTTGGGCATTCAAGCAGGATATGATCTACTGCTTCATGTGGGTGGGTGGGTGGGCAATTAGGTGTATAATATACATTACAAATGAACATAAACACTCATTCATACAAGAAGTAAAGCCCTAAATAAGAAATTGCAAAAAAACTCACCAATGATAACCTCAGATGCAAAGCTTCCTGGATAATTTGTCGAACTTTACCTTCATCTGAGCCTTTGTTGTCCTGAAAAACAAAGGATAAAACATTTTTTTTAGCTATTGAAGGAACAAATACATTCATAAATTCATAGAATTAAGTGAGTAGTGTTGCCGTTTTCATTAAAAGTATTTTCCTTTCAAAATAAAAACAAACAAAAAAACTTGCCACATAATCTTTGGAATTGTTGATGAACATCTCCATCTGATTCAGGAGTGATCTCAGCAAGAATTCCCTCTGTTCATCTTGTCCCTTTAAACAGCTCAGAACCAATGACAAAAACGGCTGATGCCCAAGGAGAGATTTACTGAGTGATTCAGAGAGACAAAAACATAAAATCATGTGTGCATTCTGAGTCATATGATTTCCTAAACATACATTATATCAAGGTTAATCTTTCAAAACACTTAAGGGGTTAGTTTCACACTATCTTAAGCCTATAACAAAGTAAAGCTGTAAAATCTTGGTTAAAAAATACATGTGTGAATTGCTTTTTTCTACCTTCTCACATTTCTTTAGATAATAATAATAATAATATTTGTACATCGCTGCCAACAAACATAATGTAAGCTCAGAGCGCATGTAACATACAACTAAGAACCTGGATATGATCTCTAGGCTAAGAAATATAAAACTGATGATTTAAAATTTAATAAACATTCTTTTATTTATCTTTTTATGTTTACCTTTCTATATTTTTCTCTTGAGAATTAGATCTACAAAGCACCTTTTATACCTTTTTGTTTACCTTTCTATATTTTTCTCTTGAGAATTAGATCTACAAAGCACCTTTTATACCTTTTTGTTTACCTTTCTATATTTTTCTCTTGAGAATTAGATCTACAAAGCACCTTTTATACCTTTTTGTTTACCTTTCTATATTTTTCTCTTGAGAATTAGATCTACAAAGCACCTTTTATACCTTTTTGTTTACCTTTCTATATTTTTCTCTTGAGAATTAGATCTACAAAGCACCTTTTATACCTTTTTGTTTACCTTTCTATATTTTTCTCTTGAGAATTAGATCTACAAAGCACCTTTTATACCTTTTTGTTTACCTTTCTATATTTTTCTCTTGAGAATTAGATCTACAAAGCACCTTTTATACCTTTTTGTTTACCTTTCTATAATTTTCTCTTGAGAATTAGATCTACTAAGCACCCTTTTATACCTTTATGTTTACCTTTCTATATTTTTCTCTTGAGAATTACTTATCATGTTCATTTACCTTCTTATGTTTTTCTCTTTCTCCTGCTTATTTTTGGCTGAGGAGAAGATGTTGTTGCTACTTTCCAGAACCTGTGCAGCAAGCTTGAGTACTCTCCCTTGTATCATGCTGGGCAGCTTGGCAATCAGAGGGGCAACAAGCCAAATTGTGTTTTCTGAGTTAGATCTGGAATAAAGACAACACAGGCCAATGAAAGGGTTTGAGAAATGACATATTCTTGTTTCAAATTATATGGGGGGGGCGAAACATAAAAATGGGTAACAAACACGGGATTATTATTTAAAAACTCTATAATTAAACTAATTAACAGTGTAAATAATCTTTGATGAATTGGCCATTAAAAGGTATTGAAAATATAGGCTTAGGCCGTAACTAGGCCTGTCTTCACTATTTACAATAATAACAAGATGGTTTGTAGAGTTAATTTTGGACCATCAATTTTAATTTACCTTGGGCAGCCAACTCTTTTAAAATGTAAATTTGTCTTCTTTTGTTAACTACTATCACATTAAAACTTTTCAATTAAAACCTTTAAATTTCAACTAGGGCTATACTATAGACCTACTGTCTAGTCACAGTCTAGTGTCTAGGCCTATAGTTATTTAACTTTTTTGTACGTTTTTGAACATGCTTTATTAAATATGCTAATAAATCCCCCGTGATAAGTTTTGATTCTGTTATTCTATCAACTAACATTACTTGCACGCGAGTTACAACTAAATTGAACTTTTTGTTTTTAACGGCAATGTCGCCAATGACAATGAGTCACAATGTGTCTTATTTTCAATATTTTGTTAGGGTCAATTAGTCTTAAAAGAAAATTAGCAATTTTCCTGGTTAAATAAAGTTAAATCTCTTCAGTATATTCCTTGCGAAATCATTAATATCGTTTTTTCAGACACGAACAATGAGCCTTTTCCTCTTTAACGCGCTCGGATTTATTTTCATTTTTCATGTTGTCCCTTGGCCGCCAGTTTGAAAATGTAGCAATATTTCGCTCAACTTGTTATTTTGATACTAGACTAATTTCTGAGTCCTATCAGTGGAAATTATAGTGTGAGAACAGTGAGAATCAATTAAAATCATTTCTAAATTTATTTTAAATCTCTTAAAAAAAAAAGAAAAATTTAATAATTTTGTCGCATTTTTACCATTTTGCGTATTTTTAAAACTCAATGCGTATTTTTGGGACGGTCTGTAAATTTTAGTGTTTTTGCTGGACAAATACGGCAAATGCGGGATGGTAGGCATGTATGTACATATAATTCCCAGAGTAGGGTATTACTAGAGATTGTATTCAGAAAAAAAGTAGCTTTATGTTAACATGCCCAGTTTGTCAAGTATGTCGACTTGTTTAAAAAAAAACTATTTTGGTTCTAATAGTTACTTGTTTTCTGTAGTTAAAGACATTGAGGAGTTTTCCGTTGAGCTCTGGTGCTCAGTCAACTGATGGAATAGGTCGATGGTCCCCCGAGACACTAAGTCCAGCAGGCTGTTAGTTTCCTAATATAAAAAATACGGGTACAAATGCAACTTTAGAAATCTCAATGTCGATACAGCATGAAATAAAAATAATAGAAAGGACAAAATTATATGCAAGTTGGTCTACAAGATTTAAAGCTGTTCTTACTGCCACAGACTGAGCCCGTTCAAACAACAGCTGTAGTTCTAGCCAGGAAACTCTCAGTGTCCACTGATCTAATGTCTGGAAAAAAAAAAGAAAAAAAACTTCAATAAAATAACAGTTTAAATAAATTTGTTATATTGGTGTCGGCATAGAGAGAGCGAGAGAGATTATCCCATTAAACCCAAGATCTACATTTGTTTTTGGTCTGCAGGTAAAAAACCTATTTCCCATTTGCCCATTACAGACCTTACCCTAGATCAGGGGTCTCAAACACGCATGCGGACCACCGAGTGGATTTTTGTGACCGGCCAGTAAGCTTACAAAAAATTTCAGACAGCTAGTACTGATATACATCAAATTGTTATTGTTAATTTGATATATGTAACATACTTATTAAAATAAAATCTGATTTAAGCAAGTAAATACAGCTGTGTAGTTAATAAACCAAAGGTTCCAGAACTCTTGTATGTATATATTATATATAAATAATATACAAATGTACACACTATTTGTTACTATGTTAGTAATAAAAATGATAGTTCACTTTGGTATATTTTTTGTGTGTCTAAAATTGTTAATTGGCACATTATTAGTTATAAGTAGTAAAATGAGTTAAGATGTATGAAATGTTTTTTGTTAACTGTGGTCAGGTTGTTGGGAGAGGTGTGCGGCCCTTGACACATCTCTTAAGTGATAAAATGGTGCATGAAAGAAGTGTTGCAATTACTGATTTCATGACATACAACATGCAATTGTGCACCCATTAATTGTGTTTATTATTTATGTTACTTTTTCCAATGATGAGTGATTAAATTCCATCATTCCAAAGTAATTTATAGTAGAACTCGTGATTAATGTTGCTCTATATTATTAAAAGGATAATACAAAATTTCAACAGCTTATTTAGATAGCATGGTGGCAGCATCAAAGGTCCTGGGTTCGAATCCTGGTGAAGGCTAGGATTCAGTTCTGGAAAAGACACCCTGAGCCTACCCAGCTCTGATGGGAACATGACATTAGTCGTGGCAAAGTAAAAGGCGGCGGTGCATAGTGCTGGCCACACAATCCCCTAGTATGTCGTGGCCACAGAAACTGGTGAACAGCCCTATGGATCAATTGGGGCCTGAAAACTTTACTTTTTTGTGATCACTATAGGAATTCATTCTGACAATCAAATGAAGAGACAAAACATCAGCTTTTGATAATAGAGAAACTAAAGTCTTTCTCGCATTCATAGAACCATGTATTAGTCTCACAATTCCAGTGAATGGGGATGGATCTGAGTAAAAGTTAAGTACCCTATGGACCAAACTGATCATAGGGCTGGTGAAACAGAGTGTTCAGCAGTATGGCCACGGCATACAAGGAGATGTGTGGCCAGCACAATGCCCAGCTGCTTTTATTTTACCCATACTAGTGTCGGGTATCCATCAGAGCTGGGTAGGCTCAGGGGCAACCTCAAGTCCCGGGAAAAAATCCTATCCGGCACCAGGATTTGAACCCAGACCCCTCGGATCGCCAGTTGAACTCCTTGCCACTCGGCCACCATGCCCAACCTGAGAACAAGGCACACAAGGTTCAAGAGATTAACTAATTTTCTACTAACCTACTTTCCAAAGACACCCCTCAAAGTACTACTAGCCAAAGGGAGGGAACTCCTCATTAAATTTAGGACATTATTTTTATATATTTTTTTAATGACTAAATATTTCCCAAAGTTTATAACAATTACACCATAAAATAGATAAATCCCTTAGCTTTCTGGAAATGTATACTTTTATACATAAAAAATGTCAAATTATTGGTAGAATCATTCGCTGCATGTTGAGACTTGAGACCCTAAGATTTGGCTAAATATTTGCACTAGGCCTAGCGACAAAGTCATATAAAGTATCATAAAGCCCATAAATCAATAAACGACGATAGGTTAGTCACACACGTGGGCCGCTTTTGAGCCCATTAGTAGGAGGGGGGTAAGTCGCATTCAGTCGCGATAGTAGCAACTGAGTTAAGAAGGGTGTATCAATAAAGTACATCTATCTACCTGCAGGACTCTTTGAATAACATGTTTGTTTTCAGGCTCACATCCTTCTACTTGATTGGGAACACCAGTTGGATAACATATTAACTGTAACAGCTGCTGGGCCTGAAACAAACAAAAAAGAAAATCATAAATTGCTTTTCAGTTTATTTTTATCTAATGAATTGAACATAACTCTAGACTTTTAAAATCAAAAATGTTAATTAAATTACAGAACATAGGAAAAGAGTTGAGTCATCCTTAATAATAATAATAATTTACATTAATTATACTTATAAACTTTTTTTATATTAAGAAGTTGGAGATTTCTGGGACATGTTCTCTGCATGGACAGAAATATGTTACCAAGCTTAGCCCTGAGATGGACTTTAAAACTGGAAAGTGGACTGGCTGAAGACTACTGGGCATATGGAGAAGAGCCAAGAAAGAAATGGTGAAGAGCCATGGAAGAAAAGGTGAAATCAATGAACAAAACCTGATATGAATTTGATAAGAAGACATGGCAGAGAGCCACAAAGACTAAGAAAAATGAGAATATTTATATTAACCCTACATACATAACATTTCAATTTTAAAATGAAATCTTTTAACATAGCTTGTTTTTTCAATCAGCTTTACTTGGTTTAGTCATAAATGATAACAGACTATGCTTCCCAATAACACAATTTCTTTCACATAAAAAACAACTAAAGTGACTCACCTGTCTGTACGACAAAATCGGATCATTAAGTAGGTCACTGGTGAAGAGCTTCTCTGGGTTTCGTAGGAACTTCTCTCTCACCCAGTCCTGGCGGCAGATCTCAGTTAAGGCACACTTGGCAAACTCACTCAGGCTGCCGCTGCCCAGACCGTCTTTTCCAGACTGTCCACCAGAACTTGCACTGGGAATGTGAAAACCTTGACAATTCTTTTGTTCGCCCAAATGTTTTAGAGTTTGTTTACAGTTCAAATTCTCAATAACTCAATAACTGGCCTTTTCAATGGCCTTTTCAATGGCCTTTTCAATGGCCTTTTTCAATGGCCTTTTCAATGGCCTTTTCATTGGCCTTTTCAATGGCCTTTTCAATGGCCTTTTCAATGCAGATGGCTTTTACTAGTTGTTACACAGACTCTTTGTAGCACATGCCTATTTAACTGCTGTCTTTCAATTTAGTCGCTGAGGTTTTTTTTAATTAAGGGCTTTTCCTACCCAATATAAGTGGCTGCATTTCTGGCTTCTAGGATTATGATTCCGCAACGAGTTTATTTTCCTTCAGTTAGGTTGTTCTCTCTTTCTTTCCCTTTTAAGACTAGTCATTGTTCAAAGTAGAATGTGGAGAATGGATTTTAAGTACCAATGAGCTGGAAAGGGTTAAGACCGTTGGAGTCTGGGTTCAGAGATGTTGCCAGGGCCCAGTGCCCTCACAAAAGGGGGGGGGGGCATATGCCTGGGAGCGACACTTCTAGGGGCGGCAAGTATAGTCTAAATATAGCACTAAACAAAGTAGTTATTATAGTATGCAAGGGGGGCGTCGATGAAACTTTTGCCCCAGGCCGCTACATAGGCTTGTGCGGGTTCTGCCAGGGCCCTCGCTGGAGCATAATTCTCTAAGAGACTTTCTACATTTTTCTTCACTACCCTACCCCACTGAGCTAAGGCTGGTAATACTTTTTTACTATTGAACACTGAAAAAAAAAGTTGTGATACCATATTGTTATTCAGCAGAACTAAAAAGAAAAAAATATACCTCAACATTGCCTCCATGTCATCTGCCATTCCGTCATTCTCCAAGTTGCGGAGCATATAGTCTAAGAACATCCCAGTTTTATCTTTGGAATTTGCAGAGCTGCCTTTGCTGGTGGATTCATCATTTGACTCATCAGCTGGCATAATAAAAACAAAGTAAAATGTAAGATCAATGATTCATAGATTTGTTATAACAAGAACAGTTTATAGATTTGTTGTAACAACATTTCATAGATTTGTTGAAACAACAACCATTCAAAGTTTGTTGAAACAATATTTATAGATTTGTTGTAACAAAAAACGGTTCAGCACTACACACTTTAACTTAAGCATTGATCGATTCTTAAGTGTTCAACTTACCCAGTTTCAGCATGGCCTTCAGAACAGCCAACATTGGCCCGACCCCAATGAAGAGATGAGCTGCCTCTAGGAGATGCCTATCACAAGAATTGCGAATGGGCGGAGGGTTCTTCTGCGAGATGCTGCACTGCGGGGCAATCAGGTAGGAGGGCTTGAACAGCCTCAGCAGCAGATGGCAGGAAAGGCGTGCCCCAGACTCAGCTTCAGCATCTCCCTCTGTGTACAAATAAGTATAAAAAAAACATATTAGTATCAACACAGGAAATAGTAACAGAGTTGTCTCACAGTCAACACACAAGTAATCAAAATAACATGATGTCACTAATTATAGGTTTACATTAACAACTTTAAAATGTATGCATTTATGCCACTGATCTCTCTCTATATATGTGCATGGATGGGCTGTTACTCTTTAGAGGAACCAAAAATAAGTTTCATATCAAATACATGCACTTGCCGATAAAAAAATCTTTTTCACTATTTGAATTATAAATTATGATATTTTTATACAGATAATTTTGATATTTTTATATAGATTTTTAACATTTTCAATATCTTTACTCCAGTAGTTTAAAACAAATATTGGTTTTAAATAAAAAAGATTTTTTTAATGTTTTGTAAATGCCAAATTTTCCTAGTTATCTTCTCTATTTATAACAGGAAGTCTTCTCTTGAAAAAAAACAACAACTAAATATTTTAGGTCAGTGTTGTACACATGGCCCGATGTTCAAAAATGTTTGAGACTTTAGATGAAACAGAATGATCAATCCATGTATATAGATCAGTGGTTAACAAAGCATTTAGGCTTAATTAATTAACAGGTAGTGCAACAATATAAAAAATATAATTCATCCCAAAGTGGACATAAAAAAAAAAAATATTGCATGTGACCACACGATGAAGATGGCAAGCCGAAGAGGAAATAATAAAGGTTACCTTCTGTACCATGGCAGGAGATGGGATGAGCAAAGATGGAATATGTAGAGAGAAGATAAACATTGGTTGTAATAAGACAAATAGAGAGAGGCTGTAATACAGTGAATTGTACATGGGGAGGCTTAAATAATAATAAATACATTGGTATGCACTTAAAATACTAAATTGTTTTAAAAGACTTTCTGCTTCAAAATAGTTAGTCCTTTACATTGCTTTCAAATATAATAACGTTCAAACTGATGGTTCAAAATTAGATCTAATTTATATCTTTTTGTTGGCAAAGATAATGTTATTACTAAATAGTTTCTACTGAAATCTACTCTTATTTATTTTTTAAAATATTCTGAATCAATTTTATGTGACTTTTATTTATTTCTCTTTTTGCTTTTCTGTGTGCTTTAAAGTTTCTTTATTTTATACCATAAATTGATAATCTTTTGGTACAGTAGAATAAATCAACAAGCAAATTATAAAGGAAAAGTACTAATAACAAACAAACCAAAATATAAATTAAAAACACATGTCCCCAAAAGACTGTTGTAAAAGGTTGCTTTCAGTATACACTAACAAGATTTTTTTAATGGGCTCAATAACCTAAAACAAACCATTTTAATCATTGAATAAGGACTGTAAGACCAGATCCTACAATTTACACTTAAAAAATATATAGTTCTTTTTATTTGTTTACAAAACAATGTTTAACATTCTATCAGCAACTCATTTAAAGCAATTAGCTTACAGAAATGTAGAGCAAATAAAATAAAGCTTCCGTTGATATAAATATTGAACAAATGTTGACATGCAAATTTAATCTTAACAACCTTTATAAACAAGTATATAAAAAAAAGTATAAAAAGATAACAAACCCAAAATCCTTCTTAAAATGTTATTTAAAAAAAAAATGTATATATAAAAAATGGATTTATGCTGTGACCAAAAGAAAGAAACAAATTACCAGGACAGCAAACAGCCATCAGTGATGGCAGTGCCACGTGGTAGACAAAGTCTTGCAGTGAGAAACAATGTCTGGCAATCAACATGGCAGTGAACACAGCCAGGGAGTCGTGAATGGACAGGTCACTCACCTGATGGAGCAAAAAATATAAAGCACAATTACTCATGATTTTGTCTTAGAGGCATAAAACATTTCTTTCTGTAGAAAATTTTTAAAGAACATATGCTTATAAAGGTTAAGATAATTGAAAAAAGAATCCATTTTTAATAAAAAGTTAAGGCTAACATTGTGTTTATTTCCTTCCAAAACCAATTTTCACCTGTAAAGTCAGAATTTAAACCTATTCTCTGTTGTTGATCTCTCATATTAAAATAGAAAATTTCTCCCGTGTGACATCACATGCCGAGAAAGCCAAGAATGATGTTGTTCATAATGATTTTGTTAAAGTACTAGCAGTAATTTACAAAGACTAAATGAATAAGTTAACTAGTGTTTGCAAGCATTTGATGGATTGATTTCTGCATATCCAACATGATTTTCCTAAGAAATATTTCACTCTACAAGCAACAATAAATGGAGGGCCACTTGAGGTAAAAGAATCCCTTCCAGCAAAACCAGGAGTTGCTTTCAGAACCACTTTTTACGCAAAGAGACTAATAGTTCAGTTTTGTTTGATAATCTCTAAAATCAAGTTTATGCATTATGTATCTCTCCACAGAAAGAAAAATAATCAACATACAATTAAACAATTCAATATATAAAAAATATATCCAAAATGTGTTCGCTTAAAAATACTGTGATATTTGCATTTCATTTTTCACTAGCAATTGTTTGTTTCTTTTAAACTTCTTTAAAAATTCATTTAATCCTTTAAGTCTAAAAAAATTAAATTGACTTTAGTATCAGTTTTGATTGTTACGGTGCACTGCACTGTGCAACTTACTGCAAGTGTTCAATAGCTTTATTTTCTATACACAATCTCTTGTTGTGAGCCTAAAGATTGTTTGAAAAAATTACACAAACCACTTACGTCAATGGTAGTGAGCACATCAATAAAGCCAAGATCTTGCTGAGAGGAACAGCACAGAGCTTTCAGGACACCCAGCCATTCAGGACTCAGAGAGTTGCAGTGGGCTGTCAGCTCAGCACACAGTACAGCCAGATCATTAATAGTTCTCAGGCTGAGGGGAAATAACAAAAAAAGTAAAGTAAAGTAAAGTACCCTTCGGACCATAGAGCTGGTGAAGCAGCGTTCACCAGTTTCTGTGGCCTCGGCATACTAGGGGATGTGTGGCCAGCACAATGCCCAGCCGCCTTTACTTTACCCCAACTAGTGTCAATAACCTAGCAGAGCTGGGTAGACTCAGGGACACCTCAAGTCCTGGGAAAAAAATCCTAGCTGCACCAGGATTCGAACCCAGAACCTTCAGATCGCCAGTTGAACGCGCTGCTGCTCGGCCACCATGTCCCATGGAAATAACAAAAGCAGCAAATAATTTTCTCTAAGTAATTCTATGCACTGGTGCTGGTTTCCATTAAACATTTTAAAAACTATGTTTATTTAAAAAAACACAAAGCAAAGAGTAATAACTACATATTGAGGAATAATACTCACAGATCATTTTAACAACAAAACATAAATAGCAACAAAAATAAAATTGAAGCATTTGTAGGATTTATATAGAAATTCATTTTGATTTTTGGTTCAAGAAGTTCAAACGTTTTTTTTTGTTAAACATTTTCATTTAACTCACTTCTCGGCAGGTGTAGAGACCACGTGCAGGAGGACGTTACACACAAAACTGTAGCGGGTGGTCGCACAGTCAGCCAAGCTCTTGTGCAGCTTGTGGGGCTCATCCGGTAACCTAGGGGTGTTGATAAAAACACTACATTAAAAAAAAGTCAAGAGTAGCAACGAGCTTCATCATACTGGACGAACGGGCAGAGCTGCAGTTTGAAAGTCTTCACAACAATAACTGTGTGGGGACTTTGTGACAAGTCAAACTTTCTGTTTTCCTTTTTGTATTCAAATGTTAAAAAAATATTCTTGGATCACACAAGAAAACTGAAGAAGATATAGCAATATTTTTTTCAGCTGTAGCTGTAAAAGTGCAAGCAGCTCAATGTACAATATTTCAAAGCCTTTTCAAATTGCAGCTCACCAATATTAAGTAAAAGAATTCAAAGCTCATTAGAATTTAAGTTATAAATTTTTTTTCTATGTATTAATAATACTTAAAAATTTCTAGTCTGACTTAGAAATACAACATTGTAAAAAAATACTCAGGGAGAAGAGCTATTTACCTATTATCGCAAGGATTAGTTTATGTGTTCTTTCCTCCTCAAGGAATGGGTTAACCCTTAAAGTACCGACCTACTTATTTGCGATGTATACCTTCAGTCCCAGCCATTATTTTACTAATTATTCCCTCCATCCCATACATTATTTCAGAATGGCTGAGACATCAATAGGGTTCCAAAATTATTTTTTAACTTTTTTTTGTTGGTAAAAATTGATGATAAGAGAGTAAATTGCTAGAAACAAAATAACTTACCTATTAGAATAATCTAATTCATAAAGTAATTGTATTCATTCGTAATAATAATCCATAAGAAAAAGTATCATAAACAAGTACCGCCATTATAACGGAAGGTAATTCCATAGCGTCCATTAGGACCGCACTTTCATTTTCACAAAAAAAAAACTCAATAATTGGTCAATTTTCATTATTTAAAAAGCGAAATAAAATTCAACTATTCAGCTATCGAATAAATATTCTGCCCGAGACTATGGTGAAAGGTCAAATCTTTTATTTTGATCTTTAAATAGACACCCTTCCTTCAGGGAAATATACGTGTCTGGGACTGAGGAAATTTCTTATTTGGAGGGAAATATAAGTGTATTTCTGGATGAAAAAATACGCGACAGGGGCTGAGAGGGTTAAATGAACTAGTCATGAATACCAACAACTTGACATCAGTACCAACTCACTAAACTTAAACCATGGGTATGATGTAACAATATTCAAGAATTGTGGTGAAAAAATTCTTTCAAAACGATTACCTTGCCGATTTGATGATGTCAGTCATTTCATTCTGATCCCATTTGGCATTGGTGGAAGATGGAGTGATTTGAGCAAACAGAGTGGCTTTCATTTTGGTATAAGCAGGATTGAATATCTCAGAGTGTCTCAGCTGGTGAAATTATGAATACAATAAATACATTTTGTACAGGTCAAATTAGGAATAAAAAAAACATTGTCCCAAAAGAAAAAACAAAATTGGGATACAGATAAGTTTAAATTTTATATTTAAAAAATTAAATTTGGTATTGGTATTTAGCTTTATGATTCAGATAAACATTGTCTACATTTTTAATTTGAACGAAACTTAAGTGCTTGAGTTTTTGTTTTATGGATGTGAATTGTTGGCAAAATATAACAACTGTTTTTTTGTCCTAATGGACGGTGGTCACTTATACTACTTCAGAGCCCACAAACTCAGTACCTGTAAAGGAGAGCAGGTGGAGTAGATGTCGTAAAGGTATGTCAACACACACCTCTCAGCAGTGGAACAATAGATTGGGTTGCAGACATTCACCACCTTTAGTATATCTGTTAGCCTGGGGGGTGGGTCAGGAAACAGTTGGGAACATGGAGACATCAACATATCAAGTAAATAACTATTTGATTCAACAATTATTATTTCTTATTTCTATATTAGTATTATTTGTAAAAAAAATGTTTAGAAATAAAAGAAAGTTATCCATTCTGCAATACCCAATGAAAAGCTCTGAGCTCAGGCCTTGCGGGCTGAGGAGGTAGGAGTGGTAGCGTCGCAGGACGGCCACAATGTTGAGGCATACATCTGTCGTGTAGGTCATCATGAGGAAGGATTCTTTCTGGTGGAGCTCTTTCTCAACCTCAACCAGATCTTTCAGAATCTAAAGAGCAAAGATCATGTGGGGAATGAATTTAATGCACTCACACATTAGTCAAGTTTTTGTTATCTACACTTAGGGGAAACTTTTTTATACAATTTATTGTACATTAACAAATGTACTATGCCCCACTCTAAGACACTGTTTGATGGAGATGGCAAACAAAATTACATGAAAATAAATAAAGGTAATAACCTATGTATTGACCCCACTGGTTGTCACATCGATGTCATCAAAGTTAAAGAAATTCTACTAATGTGTTATGACCTCTAAATCTGATACAACATAGATTTCTAAGGTCTTTTCTTACCCTGATGATAAACTCCAGCAAGCCATTGATATTCAGCGCCGCCTGCATGAGGTCAAACAGGAACGAGATGTTGTCCCCCAGGGGGAGGTAGCTGGAGTTGCCGGCAGTGAAGCTCTTGATCTGGTCCAGGACTGCGGAGGTGCACTGGGCCGTGACCTGGTGCTGGTCAAAGTAGGACAGCTTGGAAAACTTCTGCTGCAGGTTGTCAAAGTTCGGTGACGTGACAGTTGTGCTCAGCGTGGAAGGCGTGGCATTAGTTTCAGCCTCTTTCGCCTCTTTTTCTTTCTTTTTCTTGACCTTAAAGTTAAGGATACATTTCATAAATAAACAAATAACTTAATGAAAAAAAAAATTAAATGTAACTAAAATGGAAGGGATGTTAATTTATTTAGCCAATTTGAGTTTTTCCACAGCCCAAGATTCTGGGATAGGAGATTTCTAAAAAACTTGATGAGACCTTACAGGCTAAAAAAAAAAAAATGAGTTATAAAAAAGACATTTTCTTTCCCTTATTATAGCATTTTGAAATAATGTTACAGGCTGGACATTGTGGTGGCTAGATTATCTTTTCGCTTCATTTGGCAACATCAACTAGATTTACTGTATCATTCATCAGGAGATTGTTAGCAGTATTTTAATCCTGAAGTAGAGTAACACTCTCAATGCCTGTCCATAGTGCTTGTAGAGCAGGAAGGTTTTACAAGGGAGACATAAGGTGGACAGCATAATGCCCTAACCCACATTTACTTTCTCCCACTAATACCAGGTGAGCATCAGTGCTGCGTAAGCCCAGGTACAGGCTACTACAGACACAGGTTAACAGCCATGTATTTTAACCTGGCTTCAAACCCTACAGCCGGCTAGAGCTCACAGTCCTGAAAACGAGTTTTAAAATTCCCTGATACAACTGGAGGGGGGGGGGGAGGGGGAGGAGATAGGAAACTCACCTTTCCAAGGTCGCCACTGGTGACATCAATGCAGTTCCTCTTGCTGAAGAGCTTGACTATCTCCTTGGAGATCTTCTTGAACATGTGCCTGGCCTCGTCCCTGGCCTTGCCCACGCCGTAGAGGACAATCATCCTCTGGTTGATCTCATGGCTGGAGCAGTCATCCTGGGGGATGGGGAAGTGGGTGGCGTACACCATGTGCCTGGAGGGACCCCTCGGGGGTGGCGGAGGGGCGGGTGCCGCGCTGAAGTCCCCAACGCTACCCAAGGGTTGCTCTTTCTCCGACTTGATAGACTTCACGGAGGCTGCATAACCCAACATAAAAGAAAATGCATTAGATATGTTTACGGCCATAAGAAAAAGATTTCTTCAAGTCTACAGCTGTAAGAAAAATATTACTTTATCTAATTATCTGAATGCTATTGACCACATATGGAAGTAGCTGAGAATATAATGTTATCAGTTAATCAGTAGTATCTCCCCATGGTTTTAAAAAAACATTTTCAATTTACAGCTGAAAAAAACAACAACAGGAATTTCCAATTCACCAGAAAACCTTAACTAGTACTTTGATAACTTAGAGCATATCTTATGGCAAACAGGTTTGAATTTGTAAAGAAAGAATCAGTCCTAAGACAAGACCAACACACAAACATGTTTTTAAAATGTACAGTTACTATCTGCACAGAATGAATTATGAAAAGAAATGTGTTGGATCAAAATTTTAATTTTATCTAGTAGGTGCCATTATCTTTTTTTTTTAAACTTAATTTAATTACTGTATATACTCGCATACAAGTCACACTTTTTTTTACCAAAAAATTTCTACAAAAAGTAGGAATGCAACTTGTACAAAACATCTGTCATCTCTGTCATAAAGTTTTCCTACATTACAACTTATACACAGGTCAATGACAACATATAAGAAAAATAATCCTAAACTAAGGCTGCGATTTATACGCAAGTATATACGGTAATTAAGAAATCAAATAAGAAAGAAAATAACCAGGAAGAAACGCTGCATAAATATTGGTACACATTTGCACTGCATTATAATTGTACAATTGAAAAATAAGGAAAATGTTTCATTTTGGTAACTCTTATTATTTCAATAATTTAACAAGTTCTGATTGTAATTTTACATTTGTTTAATTGTAATTAATTAATAGAAAAACGTCTGGAATCTACACATGAACATTTTAAACAGACATAACTTATAGATAAACATTTTAAAAAGAGAGTTTAAAAAGATCGCATGCAGAAAAATTTACATGATAAAATATATTTTTTTAATCTATAGAAACAAATTATCCATTTACATATCATGCATTTCTGATAGATCCAAACGTAAATACAATTGAGGGTTTACAACTAAGTGTACACAGACTTCACTGACACCAAGCTAAATATAGATTTACAGAGACACAACATTCACACACACTTCAAAATCATTCACTACTCTTTATTGCAAGGGAGATAGAAATGAAAGCAGTAAACATTACCCACCAAGTGATTGTTTCACTTGCACATGCAAAAATTCATTTAAAAATATAACTATATCTCACAATTGAAAAAAAAATGTTAATTCCAAATCAATTATGTGTAGTTTTTAAGTTCTACCAAGAACCAATCAACCAAATATTGCCTTTCCAAAACAATATTGTTAGACCAGTTGACAACGCCATTCAATAATAATTGGGGCACACTATCCATTAATTGTGCTGTATTCCTTTAACATCTTCAGATGTCAAACATAAACCTATATTATAAGTCATCTGACTAGTCCATGCAAGTGTGGAAAATGTTTGAAAGCTAAATGAAACTTTGAATTTTAATAAGAGCCATCTCTTGCTTTAAACGAAAAAAATGAAATTATTGAGCAGTATAAAACTATAATCAAGACAGTTAACAACCCCACACCAACAGAATGGAGGGGAAAAGAAGGCAGAAAAGACTTGGGAATGCCACTGAAATGTAAATATAGACAAAAAAGTATGAGAATCTCACCATTGAGGGAACCTAGATTCAGATCTATGGCTGGAACAGACGGAGGCAACAGCTAATCATGTACACAGCATTCAGAACTAATGTGGGGAATAAATCTTACTACCCTGGGCATTAATCTTACTACCTGATTCATTAATATTGCTACCTCTTTAATTAATCTTACTACCTGATTAATTAATATTGCTACCTCTTTAATTAATCTTACTACCTGATTAATTAATATTGCTACCTCTTTAATTAATCTTACTACCTGATTAATTAATATTGCTACCTCTTTAATTAATCTTACTACCTGATTAATTAATATTGCTACCTCTTTAATTAATCTTGCTACCTCTTTAATTAATCTTGCCACCTGTTTAATTATTCTTGCTACCTAATTCATTAATCTTGCTACCTCTTTAATTAATCTTGCTACCTCTTTAATTAATCTTGCCACCTCTTTAATTAATATTGCTACCGCTTTAATTAATCTTGCCACCTCTTTAATTAATCTTGCTACCTCTTTAATTAATCTTGCTACCTCTTTAATTAATCTTGCTACCTGATTAATTAATATTGCTACCTCTTTAATTATTCTTGCTACCTAATTCATTAATCTTGCTACCTCTTTAATTAATCTTGCTACCTCTTTAATTAATCTTGCTACCTCTTTAATTAATCTTGCTACTTCTTTAATTAATCTTGCTACCTCTTTAATTAATCTTGCTACCTCTTTAATTAATCTTGCTACCTCTTTAATTAATCTTGCTACCTCTTTAATTAATCTTGCTACCTGATTAATTAATCTTGCTACTTCTTTAATTAATCTTACTACCTGATTAATTAATATTGCTACCTAATTCATTAATCTTGCTACCTCTTTAATTAATCTTGCCACCTCTTTAATTAATATTGCTACCGCTTTAATTAATCTTGCCACCTCTTTAATTAATATTGCTACTGCTTTAATTAATCTTGCCACCTCTTTAATTAATCTTGCTACCTCTTTAATTAATCTTGCTACCTCTTTAATTAATCTTGCTACCTCTTTAATTAATCTTGCTACCTGATTAATTAATCTTGCTACCTCTTTAATTAATCTTGCTACCTCTTTAATTAATCTTGCTACCTCAATAATTATTATGACTGCCTTGGTAATTTTATCTACACCTCTGTAATTAATCTTGCTACCTCTGTAAATTTAGCTAGTTACCTCTGTAACTAGCTACCTGGGTAATTTTATCTTGCTACCTCGATGATTGATCATGCTATCTCTGTAATTTATTGCTCCCTAGTTAATTAATCTCGCTGCCTCAGTAATTAATCTTGCTGCTTTAAATAATCCCAAAGCATGAATGATAAAGTGAAATGGGAGAAACTCAGACACTGTGCATTTCAAATTGAGTTTTGGAGTATAAATAGTCTAGTCACTCACAGAGACCAAGTTAAAAAAAAAGTCAATTTCAAAACATTTAATCTACTGGCAGGTGTTCACAAAGTTAAGGATTTCTAATGAAACTTAACCGTTCGGTTTGTTGTTCAAACCGCATTCTACTAATGCTCTATAAACAGAGAGCCTAACAGTTCATGGAGAATGCTGTCAGTGAGACTTACCTGGTGGCTCTGGGCTTGGCTTACATTCCTCCTTCATGCTGCCAAACAAACTGCCAAAGTTCTCTTCCATTGTGTGGATGTCCATGTCCACCTTGATTTCATCCTGATGGAGATGGAAATATTTTTAAAATAATGTGCTTGTCAGTGATAACAAGGGCCTAAAGTGAGACTATACAAAAGCAAAACTTCAGTTTCTTTAGCAAAAGATGGTGGAATGATGGCAAGAAAATCACTGAACAAAAGGTACCATTTGTTTTCATTTGCATATATATGAGCAAGGTATTCAGCCCTTTTAGAAAAAAATTTAAATCAATCAAGACACAAGCCTCAGGAATATTTCCCTTTCTTCAATAAATGTCTTCACTAAAATATGTCTTAAAGATTTATTTTTCAAAACTATGTGATTCTAATATAGATTTTTAATAGAACTGTCTGAGCCCATTAAAGATTTTCTCAGAACTTGGTAATTCAATTTTTGTTTTTTACCGAGCCATGCAACTGTATTATTTTTCTGTCCCTGTAACATGCCAATACATGATAGATTTCTAGCGGAACAATATCATGGATTATATAATAGATTTCTTTAGTGAACTGCAAACTTTCAAGATGATAGAACAAAAATACATCCTTCTTGACAATATCATATCTGTATGTAATAAATTCATTTTCTTCAATTAAAAGGAGGCAGTCAAATGTAGAAAAACAGACAAAGAAATATCATTGCCCTTACATCTCCTAGTGTGACTTCATGTTTGATGCTCTCTGGCGGGCTCTTAGTGCTGAAGAGGTCATCCTGGTCAGCCAAGGGGGCTGTGTAGGCAGGGGCCAGACCCAGGTCCCCCCTGGATATCAACATGTGCATGTAGGCGTCGTGGGAGAACACGTCGTGGACGATCAGCTCGTTGAACAAGGAAATGAGGTTCTTGAAGGCCTGCTTGGCCTCGTCCGTAGGGTGTTCCTCTGTAATGGGCAAAAATTACTTAAGGTATTGACGCTGAATGAAAATATTTGTTTTAGTGCCACTTCTATGTAAAAAAAAAAAAGTGACTTTTAAACATTAGATCACATCTGCGAAAAGAAATTCTTCACCACCAACCTAAAACAGGGGCTCGGGTGTCTAAAAAGTTCATCAACAAGGATTGAAAAACTGGCGTCGTGTTCAAAGTCTCAGCATGAACTCCATCTTTGTCTTCAGTGGTTTCAACTTCTCCGAATTTCTAAGAAAAATTATTTTTTTTAAAAAGACATTTCCCACTAATGCATATAATTAAAATAATTAAAAGTT
Source organism: Anisus vortex (assembly GCA_949126835.1). Lineage (NCBI taxonomy): Eukaryota > Metazoa > Mollusca > Gastropoda > Planorbidae > Anisus > Anisus vortex. Next base: position 23,520,412 of record OX421508.1, read on the forward strand.
GACACTGCTAGTGTCTCACCAAACTGTTATGATATATTACGACCAAATCCCAACATCACACATCCTTTGAGCTAACGTTTTGCAAAAGAACATTTAACGTATAAAGGCCTAAAATGCCCCCAGAGAAGCCACAAAGTTATAGGGAGATGTGGTCATCCTCAGCAATGAGGGAAAAACAATTATAGAGCAAGGGCACTCTTTTTAATCCCTTCATTACGTCTGCGGAGAAAATGCATCCAACTAACTCATTTTTCAATACAGCCAGCAATCTGGATAATATTACATCATTGATGGGTGATGTCCCATCCAGTACATTTCTTGGTCTGGCTGCATACTAATAGTGAGCTAAACAAATTTTCCTTGTATAAAATAGGATATAAATTCAAGCCTTATGTGTTGAAAAATGAAATTAATTTGTCTTAGAGGCATAAAGAATGATCCCTTTTTAAAGTAAACGAAGTCATTTCAAGAACCATGGTAACTTTCACTATGTGAAGCAAGATGGCATGATGTGTCAAAACCAATGACAATCAATGAAAACAGAGTTTAAAATATTATGTACACTGGTTATGTGCATTTATCCCCCCCAACCCCAAAAAAAATTTGCTAGGCCAGAAGTACCTCACTGCGTATTTCATTCTGACGCCTTTCAAGCAAGAGGGCCACAACTATACACCTGTGGTCCCCAACTCTTTGAACACTGACAGCCCAGTCCACTAGGAGATTGATGATCGGCTCATCACCAATCGGGGCCTGTAGGAAATTTTTTTTTAAAGCACATAAGTATTCCATTAGATAAGACAAAAGACAATTTTTATTAAAAACATACTAAATTACTTGTCTTTCCCTGGTCTATTAAAAATATAATTTTCCAGGATTTAAATGAATCAAAAGCCATTTAAATTGTTTTTATAAAGGATTAATTTGCTACAAAAAGATTCACCTCTCCGGTTTCTTTACTATGAGTTATACTGAAGATTTTTGTGTATAGGGAATCCATATTGTATGTACTGTCAACAATATCAAAGTTGTGCTGGTCTAGGACATCCAGCACTTTCAATACTTTACTCATTATGTAGCCTGTTATTGAAAAAAAACAAAAACAACAACAACAACGCCCATTAGCATTAAACATATCAAAGAAAGGACATGAAACCCCCCCCCCCCCCCCCAAGCACAATTCAGCCACTTACCAACAGCAGACTGCTGACATTTATCAGATGACCAGTGCACTTCTGCTGCATGACTTCTGGCAATGATCTGCTGCTCGGCATTTTTCACTTGTTGGCGTACCTGGAAAATGGAAATCTCAATGGCTGAATTCGTGGTCCATAAAACACAATCAAATATGTATACAGCCTATTGCATACATTTCACTTTGATCAAATATGTGTACAACAGACACAGCAGCTTATCAAAAAAAAATATTTGTATCCATATTTATCACATAACATTTATTCTTCTACTAACCAGGCTGCAGCTTATAAAAAAAAATGTGTATCATATTTATCATAAAACTGTTATTCTTCTACTAACAAGGCTGCAGAGCTGTTGGCTCTCTTGCAGTCAATGCCAGGCAAAAAAAATTATATTCAGCTGTTCTGTGTTGTTATAGAGTGTTTTGGTAAGGGTAGGTTGAGGGGGCAATAATGAATGCCTGAGGTTTGGGGCTTTCCAGTAGGATGTGATCTACTGTTTCATGTTGGCATGGGCAATGTCTGCAATATGGTGGGTGTGTTGGGTTTATTCTGTTAAGTTGTGAGTTGAGTGCTGTTCTTAACTGGAATATGATTATCACATAAATAAACAAATGAAAAATTCTTAAACAGAAAAACTAAGCCTTTAACAATCTGCACTAGGCCTATATATTTGTAAACTATTTTGCTCCTACAATATACCTTGCATATTTGTTTTCTATTTTATACTCGGGTATTGAAAAAAAAATTGTTTGTACTTTAAATAAATAAAAATAGTTGATATTCCTTATATTAAATAAGTTTTGCCTTGCTTGTACCAGTATATTTTGGAGTTTAAATAAATAATACAACGTTGGTTTTCCTAAAGCCATCAGGGTGAGTTTTAAAAATTAAAAAAGTCTAGCTTAAACTTACATAGGTGTTGCTTTGCCCTGGCGGCATGGGCAGACTACTGGTGGCACAAGGGTACAAATCAAGAGGGGAGCCAACTAGAAAGGAGTTGCTCTTATTGTCCCCCAGGGAGTTCCACACCATGGCAGTGGGGCACTTGATGGTGATGATCTGTGCCAGGGCACACAGCTGCAGCGCAATGAACCTGTGACTCTGGCATTCTTTGAACTCTGCCATGGCATTGATGAGCGGGTTGCACATCTGCATGGTTGCGTTGATGGCTTGGGCTGGTGTGAGGGGCGTCCTGAAAGATATTTATACAGGCTTCTTATAAAAAAATCAGATTAAAACTCACTAACTTCAAAAATCAATTTACACTGGTATATGTGAAATATCTCTGGCTATGTTTCTAGGTTCAAAAATATATATTTATTAATTTTTTGTATGTTTATTAAGTACCCATAAAACTCTTAGACATAGAATAATTTTAGAAAAAAAAGAAAATAACGTTCTTAAGTAAACTGAACTCTTAACTTTACATACATTTAAAATAAATATTTTTCATGCTTCTTTAACCGTTTTAGGGGGCACGGTAGCCGACCGGCAGCGCGTTCGACTGGCGAGCCGAAGGTCACGGGTTGGATTCCTGGTGCAGGCTAGGATTTTTTCCCGGGTCTGAAGGGTCTACCCAGCTCTGACGGGTACCTTCACAAACCTCCCTAAATACGCATCAGTTTTTCTAAACTTTCCATACTTGAAAAATCTTGTAAAATTTCTCTAACTTTCCCAACCCGTATGAATCCTGTTCTAACAAATATGACATTTAACTTGGGTTGAGATGAGACAAGGTGGGTTGGGCAGCAGTATATTCATCTGATTGCCATTCAGGCTGTCTCTGGCTAAATTCTCATTAAAAAAATACCAGAATTATTACTCAGATCAGGAGAGTGTCCCTGAGAATAACGTAAATGCAAAGTATTTCAGCCTGACCAATTTGATCCATATGGTCTGTGAAATAGCGTTCACCAGTTTCCATTGCCACTGCATACAACAGGACCATGTGGCCAGCACAATGCCCAGCTGCCTTTACTTTTCCTTAATCAACCCATATTCTGCTGAGGTCGTTATTTTTATATATTTTTTTTTATTATTTAGTTCTTGGGCCACAAAGGAATGAAGGGCGTTTGATATTTCATTAAACTGAAAACTTTTTTAGATATTGTCATCATAAGTGGGACAGTAGCAACAAGTTGCCCTATGTGAATCTATACTGGGTCAGTTTGTTTTTCATGTTGTCCAGTTAAATATTATTGGTCAGTAGCTGACTTTTCAACAATATGCCAAACAAATTTTTTTTTACAAAATGGATTTTAACTACTATCCTAGTTTTGCTTGACTGGTTCTTAAATTGGGGTCAATCCATGTATTGTAAAACTCTTCCAATGGCATTGGTGTTAAATATACACCAGCTTGGCCACAATCAAGCGTGGAGTGGTTCTGATGTATTTTGTTTTTATATGTTGCTTACTATGCTTACCCATTAGCACTCAGCTGCGGCTCTGTTCTCCCAAGCATATGGTCCATTTCAGCAACCAGGTGGGAGATTTTTTTACCGCAATAGTGTGCCAGCCTCCTGGCAAGAATCACAGACTTGCAAATGTCAGAGGAATACTGTAGACATGTAAAGTTTTCATTAACCAAATGATACAAGTTATTAAAGAATATCATTATATGCTAAGTTAAGAAGAATATTTAAAAAACTTACAATATTCATTTGGACCAAAATAAGTTTCAATACAACATCATCCGTTTGCTTCATTTTGTCCGGGAGTTCTATTAACCAATTTATAAAGTCGTGACGATCCAGTAACCCTTCCTGCAGAATTGAGTAAGCATAAAGTTTTACAATTCGTTGATACTTTAATTTTAGAAATATTGAAGGCACATCTATAATATGCTCATTTAAGTATACACTGTAAAATATTAAGCTATAAGTAAATATTTGTTCACAAATATAAATATTTGCAATGACATTAAATCACTAAATCCATCAATTTTTTTTCATAACCTTACAACCCAAGCGTTCCTTAACTTTTCCCTATTGCTGCCCCCTTTATGAAGTAAGATTTTCCATGGTTCCCTTCCATTTTAGCACACTAAATAGCAAAAAAAAAAAATTATTAAAAAATACTAATTATGAAAGCCCACTAAAGTCACTGCAGCTTGACAAGGGTTCAGCAGCGTACACATTTGAGAACCTTTGTTAATACTGTATTAAGACTGCACACCAAAAATAATTTATAAAATGACCATATACTTCATATAAATGATTAGCGAATCGGGAACAGTAATTCCAGTTTTTCATTGCCAGGTCCAGATCTACTTGTGAAGTTGCAGGTGGAACCAAAAAGGCTGTAGTTGTAGCCCCGCTAGCACCATGGTAAAAATCTTGAATCTTTTGTAGTTGGTCTTTCAAATATTTACATAAAGCTTGCGTCCAATCTTTAAAAAAAAATGAATACAAAAAAGGTGAATTTCTTTTCATCTGTATTTTTTAATGTGGCATATTTCAAATGTATTTTTTTCCTCTTTAATTAAGTACTTCAAATTACCTAAACTTAATTATTTAAATCTGTAAAATATTATGAATTTAAAAAAATCGTTAAAATAAAAAAATCAAGTTTCTATACTGTATCTTAGATTAGGCAGTAGATGTGAAGCTGTTATAAACTATTATTTATTCTATCTTATGGCTAGAGTCAGCTGTTTAAATGTTCTATTTAAAAAAAGTCACTATTTACCAATGATCTATGAAAGACATTTCCGTACTTACCCGTATTTACCAACTTACCCATGAATTGATCCACAGTTAATTTTCTACGATTCCTGGAATCCTGGGTGCCCATATTATGAGCAGCAGTCATTTTGATAAACCACGAGGCCCTAACGTTGGGAACAGCATACTCGCAGAGTGTGGAGAAGATTTCTTCCTTTTTGTTGAATGTTGGAACCTATTAGGATTAGACAACATTAAATCTAAAGTCTAAAGGTTTTAAAAAAAGAAGAAAAATCTATACAAGACTCTGACACTTAACTTGAACTTAATATTAACCCTAGTTATTTGTTACATCTGAACATATTTTGTCTTAAAAATAGTGGGTTTTTTTTTTTACAGGAGAGTTATTTATGTTACAAGAAGTATATTTTCTAAAGAGACAAGTAAGCACAATATAAGTCTGAAAATGAATTAATCGTATGTTAATCATAACAGACATGAACAATATAGGTGGCTATTTGGAAGTTCTGCATTTAGGATAACACATACAGACTTAACTTAACTATCAATGCATTCAATCATTAATGACCTACCTTGCGGCTCAGAGAGGCCAATGGCTTGCTTCCTGCCAGATCTTTAAACCAAGCTTCAGTGGAGATTTTACTACAGGCCGCCTTGAAAAAAAAAAGATATATTCAGGCATGAAACAATTACTTGTATAAACGTTTCCACTATCACTAACCAGCATTGTTTTGCCAATTTCAACAAGTTTTCATCAAGAATACACTTTTATACCAAAGCCCGACTGCAAGAGAGCAAACAGCTCTGCAGAATGGTTTATATAGAAGAGAAGAATAACAAAGGAAACAAATTGTTGTTTTACATTAAAGGAGTTATGTGCTATCTGTATAATAGCTTAGATAGTCTAAAGATAGCCTAGAGAACCTAATTATAATCCTTAAGCAGTTTAGTGGCAAATCGATTATATCTCAAAAGTGTATAAGCCTAAATAAATTTTTTATAAAACTATTGAAATTATGTATAATTAACTAAAATTTTTATTCCCAGGCCACCAAGCTATTCTTACTTACTCAAGTAACCCAATTTCAATAACGCATATCAATGTTGCTCCCAAATACTTTTTTCCCTAAATGCAAGAGAAAGTGCTGTATAACAAATAAATAATAACATGCATGAACATTATAAAAAGATGACTTACTGGCCAAAAGTTTTCTTTCACTGGCAGTTGGAACTTTTTATTTTTACTATCTTGTAAAGTATTCAGCTCATTCTTTTTCTTCAGCACGCTGTTGTAAAATGTACTGCACTGTGTAACAAGAAAAAAAAAAACTTAAAAGCAATTCCAATCACTTAAAAAAATATTATTAATTATTCTAAATATAATGTGTACATATTGTAAAGCTGTTGTTTATCGTTCCATGTTAAAGACGACCACATCCTAGTCTTTGCTTGTGGCTTCTCAAGTGGCTAATGGAGCTATTTGAACTATTAAAAAAAGGTTTTTTTGTAGATGCTACTTTGTAGACCTGCAGGGGCTCTTTAGCGCAATTTGTCATGTCTATGCCCCCATTGAATGGGCATTTTAAGGCAGCTAGATGCTAGTACGTTTCATACATTCTGGGCAGCAATCAGGGAGCTGTCAGGATGTATAACATTTCTTTTGAGCACAAGTCTTGGTTTTTTACTATTCCACTTTGCCAAACAGTCTTTGATTGACCCTAACCAATGGAAACCAAACCTTATACAATTAAATTCGAGCCTTTTCTAATTGCAAAAGAAAAAATTTGAAATTATAAAAAAATATGCAAGAAAAAAAATGTGTAAGTCTGTGAAATCAGTAATTAGGTAGGCATATAGGAAAACATAAATTGAAAGAATAGAACATTATTTTTACAGTGTTTTCAGGATTAACTTTTATTTTGTTTTTTATTGTCCATTAATATCATTATAAGAGTCAAAATGTTTAACATTTATTTCTTTTATTTACCAACTTACCTTTTCTAAAGTAATCTCTATGTCTTTGGCAGTGGCACACTAGAAATAGATACAAAAGATGTTCAAAATATACTTCTCATATTAATACTTTTAGAAATTCAAGAATAAATAAGTAAAAAAATAATAATTCCAGGGGCCTAAAATGGCCTGGCACAAATGCGAAAAAACCTCTGGCACGGAATGAGTTAAAGTAAAAAAAAACAACATTATAATATTTATACAGGCCTAACTTAACATGGACATCTTTTAAAACAAAATAAAAATGCAAGACTAGGCTTGGATCACGAATGAATGTAGGACGCAATAATCTTCTTTATAGAAGAAGCGTCTGAAATAATAATAATGATGACATTTGTTAGCATGTCCAAAGCCCCCTGTCAAAAGATTGGAATTCCACTGTTAGACTGCAGTGGTTGACTTTAACAGGCCGTTGCATTTAATGTAATGGATATTTGTTATGTCTGAGAGAATGAAACTTTAAAACATATGTATGGACAAAAAGTTTATGTTGTTTTTGTGTCAAAAATGTGAGTCTTTTGCGAACAATAATGGATAAACCCGACCAAAACACCTTCCGACTGGCGTGACACAAAGTGGCAATGTAATATGTAGGGCTTAGCGTTATACCTGCTCTCTTCAAATGTGAATACCAAAGTTATTTTTCATTGGATGATAACCAAATTTTGGGAACAATCAGAGGACACCTTACTGAGCAGTTTAGTATGTGTATATTTCCCATAAGTTTGACCAAAGCAGATAAAAATGTTTTTAAGTTTGTGTCATATTTACTGTTTAAATTCTAAGTTATTGAGAGCCAACATTTCCTAACTATACATATAGCGTTAGAGAATCTGTATTCTTTCAGCTTTTTAGTGATATAATTTTTATGTTAGGATGTTGTACATCTCGCTTTGGTATTAAGCCACGAAGTTGGGTACCCTAATTGAAATGACGCCCGGTCTTTGCATAGCCTTGTTATTTATATATGCGAATCATAATTTCATGAGGAAATGTCTGTCCATTAATAAGTGCAGGGCATTCTCATGAGAAAGATGCAAAAATTATGAAAATCATACAGAAAATAAGAAAGTTATGGCAATTTTTAATATTGGCTAAACGGCTTGCAATTTATTTTGTATAAAATAAGCAAATTTTATGCAAATTAGGCAAATTTTTTTTTAACGCACCATTTGATTCGGCATGTTTGTTTCTTTCAGGATACCAAATTTTATCAGTTTTTAATAACAAATGATGATGATAAGTAACAAAAACTTGCTTATTTTTTTTCAATTGAACTTTAATGAACGGTGCCATAAAAAATTCTTGTTGTTCTGAGCCAGAAATGTTCTAAAAATTGTCAAAATTGACGGTCTTTAATTACACATAACTCGCTTATTATTTGTCCGATTTTTCAAAAAAAGTGTTCTGTGATCAGCTTTCTGAGATCTATACAGAAAACACAATACCTAATTCAAGTAGAATTTAATAAACAAAAAAGCATGTGGACATGCTACATTTGTATAGCGCTACCATCAAACATAATGCAAGCTCAGAGCGCATTTAACATAACAATAATATATAGGCCAAGAGATACAAAACTAAATGATGATTCAAAACTTTAAAGTTACAAACATAGAGCAAATCAAACAATTAAAACAAAACAATAACCGACCTAACATATAGGTAAGACAGTAATAGCCTAATACTTATATATAAGATAAGATTTATAAAAATATATTGAATAATGCTATCAATAGTCAATAGGCCTGATGCCCAATTTTTTTGCCTTACCTCATCTGTTACAATTGTTTGTAAATTAAAACCATGTTTCACATTGTGCTGAGTTAGCTCATCCTGTTAAAATATGGAAATATATTAAAATTAAATTTGTTTTATTTATTACAAATCATGCAACAAGATTGTAATTGTATATATGTACTGGTATGTAATGTTTGAGCAAGACATAAATCATTTTTAATAATAAATAATGGGAAACTATTGAATTCTTCTGAAACTGAATAACAGTGAATAGTAAAAAAAATATAGAACCAAAAGAAAAAAGTATGAGGCTTTTAAGCATCAAGAATTGCAGAGTTTAACAATGGTTGATAGCATCTACAAAATAAAAAGGAAGCAGAATTAAATTTAAAACCTCTTTTTGTTTTGGATCTTGAGGATAAACGTCTGGTGGGCCCAAACGTGGTTTTTTAATCGGTGTATGTTCTTGACTAGGAAAGGCAGTCGCCATTTTTTTTTTATTGTTTAAAAAAGTTTGCGAGTTGAGTTGTCACTTTATGTATTTTCTGCCAACTTTAAAGCTTCAAATTCCACTTAGCTCTATTTACTTTATATAGCTCAGTGTCAAATGCCAAAATGTTTTGGTATTTTGCACATTTAAGCATTTAATGTCAATATGAAACAAACAGTACTTTATATTTATCAATTTTTTTTAATATATCTAAGAACTGTATAAATATGAATTCACAAAAATGCCTGTCCCTTTTTTTAACCAATTATATTTTTTTTTAAGGGAATACTTTAAAAAAAAACTTTGAATTTTCAAACTAAACTAAATTTTTTCTAAAAAAAAAACCATCTCTTATTTGATATGTTACTTGTGATGTGCTCTTTTAGCCTAATTTTAAATAATAATTAGGCAGATTCAAATAGATTTTTTTTAAACTTTAGTCTAGAATCTAGATGATAGAATTACACATAAATTTAATTTGAAGCTTTTTAAAAAAAATTAAAATATATATTCAAAATTAATTTATCTTCATATGTTAGCCTACTGCATGACGTCCCGTACATGGAATGGGTTGCCTGGACAAACTAGGAGAACCAACAACTCAACACAATTTAAAACATTCATCAGCATTTATGACTAATAAGCATAGATAGTAGCGACTCAAACTACTTATTAGCGTTGGACTTACGTCTGTGACCATAGGCTTTAAGCTTATATATACCTGAGTCGGTATAATATATACGTCGAGATCTTTAAACAGAAAAAGCAACGATATGGAATCTGCAAGAGTACTTTAATATAGAGCAGATGTAGGGCTATAGGCTCTTATGTCAAAAGCGTAGCGATGTGTTCTGGATTCGAGTGAACCAGTGTGTGTGTGGGGGGGGGGGCACACCAAGGTTCTGTCCGGGCGCCAGCAAATACACAAGGCACGCCGTCAAGATGTGCCGTACGTGTAACTTAAAATTAGGGTGCGATTTCAGCAGCCACATAATATGTACTATCTTTCCCCCACTGCGGAGTTCCCATCGGATCATTATCGTATGGTAGCTTGCCCGTATTTATACCTACCTGCAATGTCACCCGGTAGCGCAAATCCCATACAATGGGTATGGACATCTAGGCACCAGGGCGGGGTTGAGGCGGGAACGCTGCGCACATTTCTCCCCCCCCCCCCCCCCCACCGGGTCTCGAATGCAAGCGAAGGCGAAATCTCTCAGACGCGCAACAGGGGCGATGTCCCCCCATGCGTTGGCCAACATTCCCCGGTGTGCTCTTGATGTAAATTTTAGCGTAGCCTACTGGTGCGGTTTCCACACTTAGCCAGCGATTAGGCCCATGGGTACATAATTGGATACTCTTTTTAAGGGTGTGCAACAGGCGACCCGCAGGACAACAATATAGCCCCCCGAATCGTTTAGTGTCAATCCCGTCTTTGCCCTAGCCACGGTTACTAAGAAGTTGCCAAATAGACTCTAGGCCTATCTATTATGTAGGCCTTTTTAAGATAAGATTGCTTTATTGATCCAAACAAAATGAAAATTTGACTTCATTAGGCCTACAGATGTTCTTTCTTTCAGCATTATTTTACACAATATTTTTGTAGGCCTACTCAAGCACAGAAAGATAGGCCTTAGACTTATAAAAACAGACAAGCACGCACACTATCATACCATAACTCATAAATATAAGAACATGTATCATTAGGTGTCAGCTATTGTATTTCTGTCTGACTGACGATTCTGTTGAAAGATTCTCATACTGACAGTCGAACAAAAGAGTTCATAAATCTCCTTGTTCTTGCCCTTAACGAAAGAAGCCGACCACGCCTCGACTAGATAATATGATGTAGCTCTCGTGTAGGCTAATGTGTGCGTGTATGTATTGGGCCTGATGGTCTATATAAGTTTCCATTGCTTATAGGCAGCTTACATGGACCTATAAGCACGACTGGCGGGGCATCAAGCAGTTAGGTCGGATTGGTCGTTCCACTTCAAGGGTTGGTCTGTTGAATTCAGCCACAAGGAAAAGTGTAGCCTAAGGGAACGTCCATTAATTACGTCTATTACGTTTTTTACCTCCCCCTTTTCAACAATTGTCACCTGGCCTAGGGTAATATCCGTATTCTTAATTGTATGTTAAACGCGCTCTGAGCTTACATTATGTTTGTTGGCAGCGCTATACAAATATTATTATTATTATTAATACTTTCAGCCCCTCCACCCATACAATTATGACAATAATAATTAGCAAAATTGTATAGCATATATACGCTTACTTTTAGGCCTATGTTTGAAACAGAATCGGGAATGAAATGTCTTCTAAGATATTTGGGACACTGTCATCAGTTTATAATTGTTGTTGTGATGTTTTTTTTAATTTTATGTGTAGTTAAATTGGGGACTCTTTCCTCGGTCCTAATATATAAAGAAGAACTTTAATACATTTCTAAACTTGTAACCACTTGTTTTCGAATGGGAGGATTATAACAATATTTAGGGGCCTATTCTTTCCTTGCTTACTATTTATTAATTTCATAGATATATTAAATGAATCTTTTTTTACGTGTTACTATTGATACTTTAATGCAATGTTAGTTTTCAATACTGTAGGGCGTCTGCAAACGTGACCTAAAGGCTATAGATGTAGAGGTCGGAAACTGGGAGAACCTTGCTCAGCACAGAAATAGTTGGAGAGGCACCTTACACACCGGTATAAATGCGGCAGAGGGCAAACTTCGCCTTATGGCGGAGGCTAAACGAGCAGCGAAGAAAAGTAGGCTGCCCCTAACAATCTCCAACGGTCCATCTTTCAAGTGCCAGAGATGCGACAGAGCCTGTCTCTCAAGGATAGGTCTCCACAGACACAGTCAATTTTGCAGGGCTGGCCAAATCACAGGAGCGCAAATCTAATCGTCTTTCAAGACTATGGAGCCAATGATGATGATGATGAGGGCGAAATTATTATGCACCAATTTTTTTATTTTTTTTACCGTACGTTGACTTTTTCCTCTTGCATACTTTATTACAATTGCCTATCCCTCCCACCTCTCCGGCCTTGCACTATTTGCCACCCCCACCAGTCACTGATACTGATACATTTTTTTTTATCTCATACACGTTTTTTCCCAGAAAATTATAGAAATTATAACTTAAAAATTACGAAATAGATCAAGATGAAAATGTGTCATTGTACAGCTTATGCCTACTCAAATAATGTTCATGTGTAAGATAAATATCCTCATTATTATTATAGGCCAAACTGTCATTTTAACACAGGTGAGGTGCATGACAACAGCATACATTTCATTACTTTCTTTTTACAAGTAAGAGAATAAATTAAGAACGACATGCAGTTAAATAGAATTATTTTTATTTTTGTTCCAATACAACTGCGTAAAATTTTACGTTATTTATATTACATATTTACATAGAATAGAAATGTGTGGAATGAGGTGACTACAAAACAATGAATTATATCTTTTATTATTACTTTGCTTGATAAATTCTAATTAGAGTTTTGAGATGGAGCATTCACACATAAATGTGACAAACAATTGCACAGAAATTTTTTTTATAACATCAAAGCATGAAGAAGGATAAATAAATATATATACAATAAGTATTTGAATTACATATTATATGTAGCTCAAATTTAAATGATCAAGTGATGAATTTTTTTGTTTTACTAAGAGACATTAAATTTTAAATGGACAGGAAAGAATGCGACTCTTAGTAATTCTTACTGACTAGCCAAAGACAAATCTGACTAGGAAAAAATCCATTGAAAAGAAAAAAAACCATGAAAAAGTCAATATCTTTCCAAATCTCGCCCTCAAGAAAAACATAAGATGATGTAGGCTAAGATGAAAAAAAAAATGTCATTGATTGCTGTAGTCATGAAATGATGAACCTAGTTGGTTAATCTGCTGTATGTCTTCGGTTCAAATCTAAGCAAAAAAAACGCGACCTGGGTCTGGAGCATACCCAATTCTAATGTTAGTTTGGGGGAAAGTATTACTCTAGCCATACAATCCCTGTAGTGAACATTACTTCACTGCTTTGCTAGCCCTACATGACTAACTAGGTCTGAAAAGGATATTTGACTTTACATAAGTATGAAATGAAACTTTCTGAAGTTCTAAAAATAATAAATAGCTTTGTTATCTGTATAACCACATTGCTAAACATATAATGCAAATTATAATGACATTTTTTTTCTTTTTCAGTGTCAACTGTATCTATTTTTTAAATGCAGCCTAAGCATCAGCTAATTGAACAATAAAATAAAAAGAGAATGGCATTACATAATCATATGTTTTATCACAATCATTTGGGGTACAACATTATCAATACATTTTTATCAGTTTATCAAAGATTAAGGATAACATAATGTATCATTAATGTTTACAATTAATTGTCAGTTTAGAATAAACAGATAAGAAAGATTCAATGCACTTTGCATCTAATAATGTTACATTTATCATTATATTTATTTTATTATTTATTTAATTTGTGCTTTTAAGACCTTATAAATGACATAAGTGAAAAATGAAACATCAACAGAAGGTCAAATTTTTATATACATGAATTATAACCCACATATCTGAAATGCTAGTTCTATTTATTTTTGCACAGTATATTTAAACCTTATAGTACAAAAATTGCAAGTGAAATATCTTTTCTTTTTTAACATTAACTTTTCAAAAACAATTTATCACCCATTATCGTTTTAACAAAATTTGTATACAGTTTTTTTTTGTCAGATTGAAAACGTTCAAGAATCATCCGTCTGAATGGTCGTCCCGTCTGTGTCGTCTGGAATAACTTCACTATGAACAAGAGTGCGTTTGTCTTGCCTCTTTCTCCTCTTCTCTTGAGCCTGGCGTTTCACAGCATCGAAGGTTCTAGTGCGCACTCTACACAGGAAGTAGGCCAGAAGCATAGTGATGGGCAGGACAGTCAGAACAGGCAATACCACGAATATACACAGCCAAAACACCAGGCGTACCTGGCACTCGGTGTAAATGTCGGACCCATCAACCAACTCCTCCAGCTTTAGGACGATATCTCCGTCTGTCTGCCAACCCAGATCAAACTGACAGGAGACGTTGTGGCTCACGTTGCACTTCAAGTGCGCGTCGCGGACGTCGTAGTGGGTGCGTGACAAGCTGCCGTTGAAATCCAAGTTTCTATTGTCGTATCGGAAAGCGAGGATCAAATAGTAGAAATCATTGGAAGGAACAGTATAGTTGAGTCTGGCTTTTGATTCACTCTTACTCTTATGATGATTTTGACAGAGTGGAAGTGTCACGCTAATACACGAATGACAACGATGATTCCTCTTATAATTCCTGTAATCTTCAGATCCTGTGCATTAAAAATAATGAATATATAATATTCAAAATAGTTCATTTAAGAATTTATTTAAATTAGCAAACACAGGCCAATCTTTTCTTAAAATAATCTCTTTGATTTACTATCTGTTCATCTGTCTTAGTCCCTCATTAAAAACTCAGTTTTCCCAAACCATATGACCTTTTCTGTTGTCTCCATTTTTAAATGGAATAAGTCAGGGAATCGACGTTACATTAATCTATTTTTATGCCTTAATGTTTAGCTGCTCTAAGGGATCAATAATCCCGGCGCTCAATTCATCGGCAGTTTTAGTCTAGGGAAAAGTTTTACTCAAAATTTTAGAGTATCCCATTTTATGATGTCCATTTGCCACTCTATCATCCCTAAAAAATATTTTATGAACCGTGCACTCAATAAAAGTAAAATATCCAGTCTGACCAAATTGATCCATAGGGCCGGTGAAGCAGCATTCACCAGTTTCTGTGGCCACGGCATACTAGGTGATTGAGTGGCCAGCAATATGCACAGCCCCCTTTACTTTACCACAACTAAGGTCAGGTACCCATCAGAGCTGGGTAAACTCAGGAACACCCTACAGACCCAGAAAAAATCCTAGCCTGCACCAGGATTAGAACCCAGGACGTTTGGTACGCCAGCTGAACGCGCTGCCGCACGGCCACCGTGCCCCCCATGCACTCAATGATTGTGCATATACTAAAGATGTGGGAATGCATACAACTTGAGCTGATTCTCTTCAACTTTCATATCTATTTATGTACATCTATTAGTATCGAAACATACATCATCTCCACACTGCACCATGTATAAGTAATCACGCCAGTAACACCACAATAATCAGCGTGACAAATTAATCAATGTATTGTGTTTTTTTCCCCCATGCAAAGCAGAGGTGGAATATTGTTTGTTTCAATGGTGGAATTTACAACTGCACCCAGTGTAATATATTAATTGCCTGCCCAGTATTAATTAGATAAATAAAATACAGATAATTTTATACCCTCCTATATTTACATATTTTCTCTCCAATGTAATAAATAGGTTTTCTAAGCACCTATATAATAAGATAATCATTTAATGCATGCACATAAGTGTTTTATGCAGAAAGAATATGACAACTTGTCATTTTGAGAACTATAAGTTTATATGGTCAAGTTGTGTTCATAAATGTCCTATGCCACCACTTATATAATTGAGATATTGTGCATTGAAAATGACTTTTACTGTTTAAAAATTTGTGTACAAATTATCCCACCTTTGACAAGCACCATTTCACTGCGACCATCATGCAGTTCGTCATACTTTCTGCAGGCAGAAATGTTCAACTCTGAGCCTTTCAGCAGAAACAGTTTCCTAAACACATCTGGCCTGGTGAATTTTAAGGTATCCTTGTATGAAGTGTTCACACTTGCATGGCCCTGTAGCAGATACAACACCCCCTTTGTAGATGTTGATACCTGTAATCATAAGAGCACTTATGCTAGAAGCCAATCAAAACTGCACAAATGGCACTAAAAAAATAATAATATGTAGTTGGTACGGTACTTGAAATAGATTATAAATTTAAAAAATATTAATATTTTCACTGTAACTGTAACTTTAAACGTTTTTTTTTTAATCAGAGAAATATGGTAGAAGCATTTGTTTTTCAATAAGCCAATGCCACCAGATATATATTCATAAAGAAAATATATAAGTATATAACTAAGTGACAGTATGGTGGCAAATTACAGAAGTTAAAACAATATGGGGTAAAGTACAGTACATGAAACAGTATGGGACAAAGTAAAGAAGTTAAAGCAATATTCAATATGGAAGTTATCTTAGATCCGTTTTTAACAGAAGTTAATATAGCATTGGGCAAAGTACACAAGTTAAAACAGTTTAGTGGCAAATGAATGAAATTCAAATTAGGGATGTCCTTATATTTTTTTTTTTCAAAACCAATTAGGGTTTCTAGAAATCAAATTTTAAATTAACTTTAAACCAGATTACAATTTTTTCCTTCAGAACTAGTGATGGGACGATACCAACATTTTTAACGATTCCCATACGATTTCGATTCTACCCAATTATCCCAATTTCCGATACGAGTCTGATTCCTGGCCATTATATAAATTACATATATTATATGTATTAAACTTTTGCCGCCACTCGCAATGATTAATTTGGGCTCTGAAATAAAATGAATAAAAATTAATAAATAAAACTGGTGATGACCAGATAGAGTTACAAAAACTAAACAAATACAATCATATTGCATTTTAATAGCAATAGATCTAATAGCACCCGAACAGAGAGACCAAAATTGCTTACAGATAATTGGTAATAGAGACGCACCTCATCAGGTCCTTGGAACTCACATTTTTATATGCCATAGCTTCTTTCTATAAGCGATTTAAGTTACTAATACTCTATTCGAGCGCTATTAGAATAAGGTGGTTCTTTACACTTGTGCGTAGAATACGGCAATAATCATAGCAATCAGTTTAATTCTGAATTTTAAAACTGCAAATGATCGTTCTTCTGACTTCTAAAATGTTTTTTCACAGTTGCTACTACTATCCCAAAAGTTAGGGTACATTCATTTGGAAGATAATCCTATTCTGTTACTGAATAGAGTTGGAATTAGCCTGAATTGAATAGATTGGAAAATGGCCAGGAAAAAGTGAAGAAATATCAGGGTGTTAGGAACATTAAGCAAACCCCCACACAATGCACTCCTGAGTTTCAGCTATTTATCTTAAGCCCTGTATATTTAAGAATCAATTTGGTATTGGAATCGGGTCTGAATTATTTAGTTCCGATACGATTCCCGATACTTTGGAAAAATCCCAATATTCCGATATGATTCCGATTAATCGTCCCATCACTATTCAGAACCAATACAATCATGGGCCATCACATGCAAATGATTTACCTTGCAACAAAAGCAATCATTGTCTTAAAATATCCAAAACTGGTGAACTAATTTATAAACCGATAACATCCCTAGTTCAAGCAATATGACAGTTAAGAACTGCTGTTCATAAAATTATGCTGGGAATTTATTTCTTAAAACACTCCAATTTGTTTAGCAGTCCTTTGTTTAATATGTTCTTATAACTAAAGAGAATCCTTATTCTTAAACCATATTTTTTACAATTGATATTGTTTGTACTTTTGTTGCAAGGTATTTAACGGACTACAGAGATTTCATACAAACCTTGTAGCTTTGACAAAAAGTGGAAGAGAAATCATCTGATACATCATTTACTGCTACTTCTTGGACATACTCAAGTGTGTTTAGGCTGAATCGATGTCTGTAAAGATTCCATCCAGACACACCGAAAACTACAAACACCAAAAGGGTGACGGCCAGTGACAGGCCTAGGCATAGACAAGACCTTCGTCCTTCCGTCTCCACTTGCCTGTGTGATGGTGGGACCAGATTTGGTCTAAATGCTTTGGTCATTCTTCTACTGACCAGATAATTCCTTGTTTTTTAACACGATGCAGAACTGATGGTTTATTTTATTTAAATCTTACTGTGGAACAAAAAAAAAAATAATTTCTGAACACTCTTACAATTACTATCATATTGGGATACAATTACAAATAGGTGTATGCAAGCATCATTTTACTATTATTCACTGTTAATTAACCTTCAAAGGTGCCATTAAAGATGGCATATATTTACATTCATTTTAGTATTAAGATAAATATATTTTTATACCTATGGATATTGTCATTATATTTTTGCTCAATATAAAATATAATAGTATTAATATAGTGGAATCTGGTTATAAGTGAGATTAGGAATAAGTCAAAATTGGTATAAGCTATGTTTGGATGAAAAGACATCTGCTTGGAATATGTTTTGTTCGGAATACAACTTGTGTGTATCAAAAAGGATATCAATACAGGGTCACCCTTGTTTACTATTCGCAAAGCAAAGCCATGACTAAGTCAGTAGCCAGCACTATATTTCTTTTAATACAACCAAATTTTTAGTAAATCTTGAAGCATGATCTGAGTTAATTAGAAAAGTAAAGCGATGAAGAAAATGGTTAGTGAGATTGTTCTAAGTTATAAAAAAAAGCATGCATATGTGGGACAGGGCTGCTTCCTGCAGAGAATGAAGGTATCATATTAGAAGTTTCATTTTTTGAAGACTCTATATCAAAGGTGGGTAAATGCAGCTCCGAGTGGCCCAGTCCTGAACTTACAAAACAATTACAAGAACCAACACCTAGGGTTATATCCCAAGTTGTTCAATGCATGGTGGCAACTGGCATACTGATGGGTGAGTTGTGGCTTCGCTGTAGTGGGGCGATCAAATGTGAGGATCAGTATTATGACCCATTAATTAAGACCACATATAAAATCATGTTTGTCCAGTACAAAATGGATATATACCAATTTGGACATACAGTCGAACCCACTTATCTCGACCTCGGTTAACTCGCCAACCCTATTATGTCGACGTTTTTTAAATGGAACCGCCAAATTATCTCTTTGTCTTAGCATTTTCTCATCGGTTATGTCGATTATTTATGTTGCCGAACCCTAATATCTCGAGCACAAAAGAGGGCCGAATTTGCCACTTTATGTTGGTTATCTCGATCACCATGACCAATCGCCAGCTTTTGAAAATGTTAGTTATCGGAGGCAAGGGTATATAAAAATGACCGGGTGACGAAAACAAAAGCTAGGGAAACCCTGACTAAAAATAAATATAGAATCACGCATGTGCGGATTCTTTAGTATTTTCCTGTTGCTCTTTTTTTAAATGTTTCGCCTTTTAAGTTAATATTTTGCCGCCATAATGGTTTTCGTTTATCTCGATCATCTGTTATCTTGACGCTTTTTGGCAAACCCCTAAAACAGTCTACAAACAAACTGTTTACAAAACAGTCTAATACCAATGCCACATGATTATAAATATAATAATATAGGTAGGCTATGACTATGGGCATGGTGGCTGGGTAGCATACCAAAGGTTCTGGGTTTAAATCCTGAAGGCTAGGGTTTGTTACCAGGATTGGTGGGTGTCCCTGAGTCTACCCAGGTCTGATGGGTACCTGACAATAGTCAATGGTTGGGGTAAAGTAAAGGCAGCTGAGCATAGTTCTGGCAACACAATCTACTAATAAGCCATGGCCACAGAAACTTGTGAACAGTGCTTCACCTACCTTATCACTATAATCAATTTAGTCCAATGGGTACTTTATCTGACTATGTTTGTGATTAGAGGTGGGTTTTCATAACAAAAAAAAAACGGTATGACAGGGAATGTGGCTCTCATTGACTTTATGCGTGCTGACTCGCGCTCTAGTACTCTAGGCCTATACTCTATACCATACATAATACTCCAATACTTATATACAGACTTATACTGGGCCTATACACAGTGACTGTGGGCATTGTATAACAGTATAATATGGATAAACTGATTTCACTAAGCCTAATAATGTAATAATAAATAATGTTTTGGCTACCTTTACAAGACTTGTCTAACATTACTGAAATTACTCGTAAAAAGTGCTATATAATGATTAGGGTACTTACTATAACTTATGAAGTTATGAGTAGCTCAGTATCAGTAGTTAGGCCTTATGACATGATCATGAATCATGAACAACAACTCAACACAATGAAACTGGTTTATAATTTGGGTAGTGTGTAAGGCCTAGGCTACATTGTAACTGTCACGGTAAGTTATATTATTTTTTTTAAGGTTTAAGTTTACGAGTTTATGCTATGTAACACACGGAAAACACAAGTCAAAAAGTCATGGTTAAATTCTAAACAATTATAACAATAAACAATAACAATAGTAACACACTCAGGCTGACTGTCACAGTGACACAGGAGCCAGATATCCTGAGATATCTAATCCTGTTGTTGTTGACTCTACTTATTAAAGTTATTCACTTATCAATCTCTGTCAATGATATTAACTTATCATCATCATTTATATTCTCTCTATAAAACATTAAACTAAAATACGATAGACGTAATTACAAACAATCATTCAGGTCAAGGATGTAGGCCTTTAACTTTATCTGCTAACTGTGTTGTGAGTTAGGAAAATCGCAAATGAAAACAGGTTATAAATCTAACAAAATAGTGCGCAGAATAAAATCCGAAATTTTAGAATTACCATGTTGCCAAACAATAAAAATTGAAAAACTTTGAAAATAAAATAACATGTCAACTGTACATATTATTACACACTGACACTGATCTACAGCAGATAGCCTATAGGCCTATGCCACAGTAAATTGATTAAAACGTGTGACATTCACAACACTGGTGGGGGCCCAGAATGGAAATATAATATTTATAATCTGCGCAGGGTCGTATTAACCAACAGGCACTGTAACTGTAAGCCTACGACCTAATAAAACCCTTTTAAAAGCCTAAGAAAAAAAAATTAAACCAATGATTTAATAGAGTGCTTTAAATTAAAATTGCTAATTACACATTAATAAAGTTTAATGCTAACAATGTAGCCTAAGAGGAACACTTATACTGTGTTCCTACGGTAGGCCCCCTAATTTGACTTTTCGGCTCTCTATCTTATCGTATCTTATACATTACAGACGCTTATAGATTATATTGCGTCCTACGCTCATCCGTGGTCCGAGTCTAGTCTTGCATTTTTATTAATGTTTTAAATGATGTTAAGTTACTGGTTTTCCTGGTTTGTTCAGGTAACCCATTCCATGCCCTTTAGCAAAGTAACATAGACTATATTATTATGAAGTCCAAAAATAAAAAAATCTCCAATCCCGGATCAATTCATATTTAATTCAAAGTATTGCCAGAGAAAATATATTATATGTAGGCCTACCCTGTCGTTTATTATCAATGACGAATTTTTATAAATTTTAGCTTGGTAGGGGCCTATGCTAATGTTTAATTACCTTCAAAGCTGGCTCTAAAAGATTTATTCGTAAAGAAATATTCACATTGGAAAAAAGTATTAGCAGCCTGCTACATATTCAATATTCGACTCTTTTTGTGTCGAATTATAGTCACTTAAATTGAGCCTGTTGTATTTTGTCACCAATATCACCATGGCAAACATTTGTGAAAGCAAAAGAAACTTCATCAGTAAACGCCTAGCTAGCTTTCATATCTGATAGCTGCTGGCCTTTGTTATCTCAATTATTGCCTTTGTATATATAAATATAGAAACTGTTTTATCATTTGACAAATTAGATAGGCAAAAAGTTAGGCAAAGCCTTAAATTTAATGTAATGTTGATCGAGTAGGTATAGACTATATAGGCTTAATGTGATTTTCAGGGAAATGTTATTTTTAAAAATTTAAATGACACCTTTATTTTATCCCGATTTTATAAATATATTTCGCCTATCTTTGTGTTTTTTAAACCGGATTTTAACATCTATTTATCATTAAGATCTTTATCAATATCCTATCTGGTTAATTATAATAATATAGGCCTCAGTGGCGTAGCTAGGGTCATCTGCGCCCGGGGACATGACACAAAGTCTGCATCCCTTCTCGACAAAGTCTGGGGGCTCACTGAGCCCCAAAGAAAATTTTGAAATTTTACGGTTTATATGGTTCATTTTTGAAGCATCTGGTATTTTAATGAAATAGAAAACAGACTAATAGGCCTACTATAGACTATAGACAATCTATACGATTGTAAACAATTTATTTGAAAAAAGAATAAAATATACTATACTAATTATACATGATTGGAATAGACATATAGTCTACAACAAATTGATCCTCCTTGATTTGACTGTCGCAAACTCGTCAATCACGTTGTCAAAATTAATATTCTCAAGTTATATATGGCTCTCTCACTCAGATTACAACCAAATTTAGGGCATGCGCCAAATCTCTGTATGAGCGTTGCTTTTAGTGTCGTCTCTGTCTGATCTATTAATAGAATCGCCTTTATCTCTTACTACTCCCCTAGTCTCACTCCCAGCAACTCACAGTAATGCACCGCGCGCTCGTGTGACTATCTGACTTAATGACCGTATAAAACAGTTTTAAATATTTTTACTTCAAAAACAATAATAAATTATTTGGAATAAAAAATGAATGATACAAAATAAAAATAAAGTTTTCAAAAATAAAAATAAAAAAATGATTGTAATTCAATAATAAATCCTTCAAAACAATAATAAATTATTTGAAAGAAAAAAAAATGAATGTGCCAAATATAAAATAAAAAATTATTTATCAAAAACAGATTCTTCCAAATAAAAAAAAATTATTTAAAACAAAAAACAAAATGCTTGCAAATCAAAAATTATTTTACGCAAACTTTTATTAAGTTATCTGTAAATAAGCGAAACATATTCTATAGTTGCGACCAGGGGCGAAGCCAGAATTTTTTTTTCAGGGGGTGCTGAACTTTCGCGTGAAAAATATTTACCAAATACCAGGGGGGGGGGGGGCTAAACTTTCGCGTGATAAATATTTACCAAATTTTTTGCGAATTTAGTGCATATTTTAAAAAAATCAGTTGAAAAAAATATTTTTCTTTAAATTCCAGGGGGGGCTTAGCTTTTCTCAGCCCCCCCCCCCCCCCTGTGGCTACGCCCCTGGTTGCGACAATAGGCCTACTGAAGTATAAGCTTAATTTGATGTTACCTTAAGCTGCAATGCCCAATTAGAAGTGGGGGTCCCCTGTCTTTGATTCACTAACATCGAATATAGCGTCTCAGAAAAGGATGGGAGATGGCCTTAACAATTGCGCGGCCCTATGCGAAAAGGATTGCGCGGGGCCTAGTCTGGATAGGGATAAGGATAATAAGTGAAAATTAAGATTTTGTAATAGAAAATAAATTCTATCTTTGCATTTTATTAATTATTTACTAATTACAAAATCACGATCAAATTAGCTTTACGAGCTTTGCTTGTAGCGAAGTCATACAGTATATGAGTATAATTATCATCAGAATTCTGTTTTCTACATAGATCACGCTGCTCAATAGCAAGACTTGCCATGTTGTTCACACTATTTTCGTGAATAGTTGACCTCAAGTAATTCTTGATTAGTTTGAGGCGCGAGAAGCTTCTTTCACCATATTCCACAGTTACGGGTATTGTTAAAAATATTCTGAGTGCAATAAAGTAGTTTGGGAAAGCAGTGTATCTTTCATTAGTTGACAGATACGTCAAAATTCTTCCGGGGTTTTGGCGGTATTTGGTAGAACATGCCTTAAATATTTCATTTCATCAGCTCATTCTCGCCCACATATATCTGTCGACTGGTCTGTTGATGACGCCAATGCTTGCTCGGGGCTCTCTGTAAGCTTTCGTATGTCATAACGCTAAAGGCTCTTAAAGCTGACAAGAAACCCAAATAGATTGTGGTTTGATTTCAGCTGTTCAAATCTCGGCTGCAAGGACTGAATTGCAGTGTCCAACATTCTGTTGAAGCAATTTATCCTGTAGTCATCTTCAGCATTTCCAGGTGTGAAGTTTCTACAGATTTATCATACTACCTTTTCCTTTGACAATTGGCTAGAAAGATTGCAACAACTTCCGTGTTTTCAGCCAATTCCTTGGCTGTAACAAGAATCTGAACAAACCCATCAACTCTCAGTTTCCTTAGCCAAGTCATCAAGTTGTTGTACGAATCCATTATAGTGCTCAAATCTACTTTTTCACCTTGCAGTTCTGTACTCACAAAATTGACTTGGAAGAGCACGTCGTACCATAACACAAGTGCCATTTGTACTGCTTCAATGTTTCATACAGTGTTTCTGCTTCGCTTTTAATTATCTCATCACTAGCCTCTTTAGCTAATTCATCGAGTGCGTGTGCGTCACAAATTTCAGGCAATTGATAACGAAGTGCTTTGACACTATCTATTATACATTTTCACCTTGTTTCGCACAGAGGTTTTACAGTTAGATTGGAAACACCCTTTCTGAATAATGACCATCTCTTTGTAGATGTTGAAAAGATGGTGTACATGCGTTGTGAAGTAATCAAGAAAGGTTAACGCATCAGGGCATGTTTTGACCATGTCTGCTACAGCCAGATTGTATTTATGACACGCACATGGAGTAAAAGATGCTCTGCTGTTAATATTTAAAAGCCGTTTTTGAACTCCAGAATGGATGCCTTTCATGTTGGTACCATTATCATAACCTTGTCCACGAATATTTTGAACATTTAATTCACGCTTTTCCAGTTCATTCACTAGTACATCGCATAAGTTTTGTCCAGTAGTACTTTCCACAGGAAGAAACTTGATAAAACGTTCATGCTTAATGCTCAATGGGGGCGCCAAAATCATGCTTGCCAACCGGTTTGTAATGAAGATATTTGTGGAGCTCCAAAATTCAATCTTGCAAACGTATTTGGGATACATTAGTTTACATCATAAGAAAATAAAATAATTAGTTTTATTACTCATTTTGGCACCCCCTAACGTGGCGCCCGGGAACATATGTCCCCTCTTGCCCCCTCCCCCATAGCTACGCCACTGATAGGCCTACATATGCCTCTATCAAAATGTGTGAAGAAGGCATGGCCTACAGGCCTAATATTAGCTGATAGGCCCTATATTCTACACCCATCTGACTAATAATTAGCTAGTCTAGTATTGTTGGCGATTTAAATGTTAATCAGTCAGGATCATAACACTTTAAAAATAAACTAAGTGCATCATTAGAGCAGACCTGTTTTTTTTTCAAAAGAGTGATTCGCTAGCCCCAGTGCCAGTGCCTTAACAAGCTTATGTGGCGCCCCAGTGCAAAAGTTTCAGCGCCGCCCTCTTGCATACTGTAACTGCTTGTTTAGTGCTATATTTGCTATATTTAGACTACATTTGTCGCAACTCTGGAAGTGCCGCCCCCGGGCATATGCCCCCCCCCCCTTTGTGAAGGCACTGACCCCTGCTTTCCACATCATAAAATGGTCGGCATTTTACGTCTCATGAGACGATCCATTTCCCTTGCAGGACCTTATGTGGCTAAAGAGGTCAATCCTAGACGCACAGGCACGGTCACACTGGCTGCAGATGGAGGTAGTGGAGGGGACCACATTGTTTTCCACCCTCTTGTTCCTGGCACGCTCCTTTCCCGCAAGCCTGGAACTTTCTTTGATTCCTGCCCTCCAGGTGGGCCTATTCTGCGCCATGATCTCGAAACTGTTTGGGTCAATTTGGAGGTGCCTCATATCTCTTTTGCAGACATCCGCAAATCTCAGTTTTGGACGTCCAGCAGGCCTCTGTCCCGAAGCTAATGCTCCATAAGGATGTCCTGTGGAAGTCGACCCTGTGGCATTCGGCGAACATGACCTAGCCAGCTGAGACGTCTGTTACTGAGAGTAATACGGATGTCTTGACACCCTGCTCTTCGTAGGACCTCTGCATTTAAAACCCTGACAATATGGGCCCGCATGGAGTTGGCACAATAAATGACAACGGCCAAAGACTGCTGGAATTTTGCAGTGTTCATGGGCTTTGTGTAGCGAATACATACTTCTCTGACAGAGACTCTCACATCATAAAATAAGCTACTTTATATAGTTTTTCTTTAATGGTCTCTAGATTATGTTTCCGAGAAACTACATGCTGATAAATATATTTTAATCTTTGTTTTGGAAATGTTTGTGAAGATA
The DNA here is from genome assembly GCA_949126835.1 of Anisus vortex. Classification (NCBI taxonomy): domain Eukaryota; kingdom Metazoa; phylum Mollusca; class Gastropoda; family Planorbidae; genus Anisus; species Anisus vortex. Next base: position 23,546,524 of record OX421508.1, read on the forward strand.
TAATTTATAGGAACCTAAGCCTCTTGAAATGAGTAAGCTTATATCTACCTATTAGGCCTACGTATACGTTATCATGCTGTGATAGAGTTTCTTCCTTCCCAGCATTCCAAAGTTGTAATGAATCCATAGCAATCTAGGTAGAAACTTGAACGTCTTCCTTGTTGCTTTCTTTTATTATAAACGAAACAACAACAAAAGTCATCTCCTAGTAGAAACAAATCTGGAGATATGCCAACAATCTATTTAGGGTCCAACAGCACTCGACCCCTCCTAAAGATCTTTGTCATGAATGTAAAAAAAAAACAACTCGTGTTGACCTGATCCATTATAAAGACCATGGGTCGGCAACATACGCGTGCCAGACATGGCACCCAGAGCAATTATCAATGACACCCTGAAAACCATATAAAATGCAATTCAAGTCTCTTCTACAAGAAAAGGGCAGAATAATGTTCAAATGCTTGGCTGCTGGCACCTGAAGAATTAGAAATAACCTACCTGTACTACTTTGGCACACTGAAATCAAAAGGTTGCCGACCCCTGATCTAGACTGTCGAGGTTTGTCCATGGTTCCTTAAACGATTACCATGCAATCCTGTTACGCCCATGTCAGACATAATTGGTTGTTTTCTATTTTATTAAACTATTGGATATTCAGTATTTGTCATGGGCATCTTTTTTTTAAGGTTGTGTTCTGGTCTTATCTTATATATTACAAACGCTCCTTCTATAAAGAAAATTATTGCGTCCAACGCTCACCTGTGGTCCGAGTCTAGTCTTGCATCTTTATGAATGTTTTAAATGATGTTATTTAAGTTACTGGTTTTCATGGTTTGTTCAGTCAACCCATTCCATGCCCGAATGCCACTCGGGTCTTGACAATTTCTAATTTTCTTCTATGTCTCCAATCCCTATAGGTCCTCGGAGAACTGATTGAGCCCTAGAATTAAAAATCACTTACTTGTTACTTTTTGGTGAGCATGTCATTATAGGACCTATCTCCAGACTGGTCTTAATTGAATAAAAGTATAAGCTTATGTGCCTGTTTAATTCGGCACTCCAAATCTCCATATTATTATGCTGACCTGATTCATTGGCTACACTGTTGGTCTGATCAAAGACTATAATAAGATGGACTGCTTGTTTTGATATTTCTGGTTTTTGATAACTTCAAATACTCTGTTTCGGATTGTCCGATCGCACCCTGTCCTCTAGACTTCCGGTTCATTAATTCTCTCTGATTTTCTCAATGGAAAATTAACTCTTACAGTCCCGGGCGCGTATATAGCGAGACTGAAGATAGCATAGATAGAAAGTAGGTCGGTACAGGAAGGGTTAAGATTAAAATCGAAAGTTGTATACATCGGAAGTCTTTAGGCACGTTTAGGAGTCATTTAGGACAGCGTAGGCCTGCGCGCGGAAAGAAAAAAAACTTAGGCCAGAACTCTAAAAATAGAGCAATCGGTCCATCATCTTATTACAGTCTTTGGTCTGATCCATGCTTATGTTACTTAGTTATTATATCGGTCATCGTGTTTGTCATTCGATTTTGTTCATTAGTTCGATTTTCTGTTGTCTAATTTCACATTCCCTCTTTTACCTGACTCACCCAAAGCGTGAAAAATTTTCTTGCTTGCTATTTAAAATTAAAACTTTTAATCTATGCAATAACATTGCTATGTAATATGTAAATTATTTTTGGTTAAGAACGTTTAAAAAAAAAATAATAGGCTATTTCAAACAATGCCTTCGACTGGCGTTCCGAGGTTCTGGGTACGAATGATATTCGAAACCTGAAGGCTATAGATTTGTTCCTGGGACTGGAGGGTGTCCCTGAGTCTACGCAGCTCTGATGGGTACCCTGGTATGCCGTGGCCACAGAAACTGGCTTCATCGGCCCTATGATCAATTTCGTCCGACGAGTACTTTATTTCAAACAGTATAGATTTAGGTATAGACTTATAACTTATCTCATACCTGAACCTATTTGTATAAACATTAATGAACTTTGACAAGAATATTGTTGCGTTGAAACTCTATAAATTCTAATGTCACAACAAAGAATGTGAAAAATAAAAAAACATAAAAAACATCCACAGACCTTTAAAGTCAAATATATTTGAAAATGTTTTGCTCAATTTTAATACATTGTAATACATATAAGGCTTTTCAGTTCACTTTGTTTGAATTATATATTCATACACATTTAAAACACTATTAATTATTACATATAAATGACAACGTATAGAGATAAGAGGGAGCGAGAGAGAAAGGGAGAGTAAGTGAGAGAGAGGGAGAGATATCTCGTTTGCAAGACAAAGAATGTGATAACAATGTATTCAACCTTTTTAAACAAATACACTAACGTAAACAACACTCTCAGCTTTCTTTGTTAAAATAATAAAAGTATGACAAGAAAAGTGAAAGAGAGGAAGGTTGGAGGAAGAGACGGGGAGAGTGGGAGGTAGAAAGGTGGGGGAAGGAAAGAAAGAGATAGGAAGGGAAAGAGTCGAGAGAGAGATGACAAATAATCTCATTCGCCTCAAAAAATCAATGAAACAAAAACCGTTGAAAAGATTCACTGAATGAAACAACCAATTAGGAATCTCGGATCTCATCTTCGAGACTAGATTATCAGTGTGGATGAGATCTTCCCATCTATCCATGAGGGCTCTAAGAAGATCTGGATGGTTGGCGGGAAGTTATCGGATTTCGCTCGGAGCATTTGTAGCCATATAAGGCCTGTGCACAAATATTGTTTTGTTCAAAGGCAGAGTCACGAAAGTCATTGGCCCCATTTTTCACTGAATTTACTAAAAAAAATAAAGGGGAGGTATTTCCATTCTGCAAAGGTTATATTACACATTATACATGTAGGCTACACCTAAGTTGTCTACAAAGTAATTGACACGGTTCTATTCTAATCGTTTTTATTTTATCGTTCTGGAAAAAAAGAATTAATGAGCTTGTATTTGTTATATTTGCTAACCAGTCTGTTCTCATATAAGAAAAAATGTCTTTATAAACTTTCTAAATATTAGTCTGAACGTCTGTTATTATAATGATAACAAAGTGTTCGCTGTGTAAGTTTGTCTAATGAATTATTTTACAAAATTATTACGTTATAATCTATAACATTTATTAATAATATATTGCAATCTTGATATCTATTTTTTAATCATAGATAATTCCTGAATTATATTAAATGTATAAAAAATAGAATTAGCATTCTGTATTGTAATATATACATATCAATGCAGGTGTTAGTATCAAGATGTTTAAGAACATTGCATTTCATTAAAAAGATATTAAAGTCACATGGATGTATTGGGAATAATTTGCTGTAAACTATCCCATAATTTCACAGTGTCTCTGCCAAGTATGGCTTTGATGCGCATCGATCTCTCCTGAAAATGGATCACAATGTACTGCTCGTCGTTTGAAGTTTCCAAGGCGACGCTCGTCACACTGCACAAAGACACAGAGTCGACGTCGTGGCTCGCCCTGACGCAGTCCAGAGAAGTCAGGCTCAGCACAAAGAGACACTCGGCCCAGTCCTCACTCGACGCCTCTCCCTTTGCCAGCCCCAAGCCAGAGCAGCGAACGTCTTTCGTGTTGATTTTTTCCCACAGCGCAGCCGCGATCAAAGTCTTCGTCAAGATCTCCACCCACTTGAGCACGTCTTCCTTGTCGGAAGAAAAGGTGAAAGTGCGGTTCTCCTTGATCTTAGTGCTTATCTCGAACTGGTGGCTGCTCACGTTCTTGAGCCTCACCATCAGAATATCGTTTCTTTGTATTAACCCTTTACATTTTGACCCCTTTTCGTTGGCGTAATACATCAGAGCACCGTGACTCAAAACGCACCATCGTTTTTCAAAATTGCGACCTCTGGGACCAGGTTTATACAAGAAGCCCGTAAGTTTAATTTCTTCCAGTCTCTCGTTATAACTGTTGTCCATTTGCTGCCTGTCTCCACCGTTCTGGAAAAGGAACTCGGCGACCATGACTCTTCCGTTTTCTTTAGCAGCTTCGTAAGCGGCAGATATATCCTCTGGTGCATTTTCTCTACCAAACAGACGTTTCATAACTAGAATGACGTCATTTGAATTCGAAAGCGAAACAAGGTCGACAGCTGGCGGTTTGTCCGGGGTCTCGGTCTCGCAGTACTTTTTTGAAATGTATTTGTCCGTTAAAAATGCTTTTCTATCTTCTACCGAGGATGTGGGCGTTAACTTGATACCAGCAGGAAGCTTGCATTCCCAGAATGCATTGGCATTGGAATTGCCGATGTGAATCATCAGATCGATGAGGGACGGCGTCCAAATGTTGACGTCCATTCGCAGTGACCTGACCTTGGACTGTTTAAGATTAAACGCACGATGCACCCCCGCGCAGTTGTCGCAAAGGACAACCCCGAGATTGACGGATGCCCAGTGCGCTCTTTCGGAGCTGCAGTCGGCGCAGCGTAGGTTGCTCTCGTTTTCGCGTACCTGCTCCAGCACGGCGTCATCGCCGAGTACTCTGTTGATGGCTTCGTCCAAGGCGGACTTCCACTGCTGCATGTCATCCTGATCCTGAAAGGTGAGGTCAAAGTACGTCTGGCTATTCGTCGAAAGCCTCAACTTGAATCTCCTCTCGTCAGCGGGTTTCAAAGACGCTAACTTGAGCTCGATCTCATGTATGGGAGAACCTACTTCAAAATCTTCAAACGTTTTGTAGTAGGTGAATTTCAGGTCCATCACAGTTGAGTAATATTTTTTAGAATTGATGCGAACAAATCCTTCTTTGTCTGGTTTGCGGATATCATTCTGAAACCAGCCATATTTCTGACATTGGGTAATGGCGGCGCCTAGTGTGAGAGCCCATTGAATGCAGTTATCGCGGGTGTCAGAGGCGAATAAGAAAACTCTGTTTTTAATGTTCGTGTGAAGTGTGAATTTGAAGCTGTCTCGATCGGTTGGCTTGATATCAACTTCAACTTTCATCATACACTTCAACGGAATGATTCGTATCGACTGAGACGAGCCCGAGTCCTTGTAATAGCGCAGACTTGTGCCGTTGAAGACGACCCAACGTCTATTCCATCCCCTGTTGGAATTGTGACCCCCTTGTTTAAGCATATAGCCGCTCCTTTGGAGAAGATTAGCTGAGCCGAACTGGCCATCGAAGCCTGTCATGCGTTTTACAAAACCGTTTCTTCTTTGCAAGGATCTTTTCTTACTTTCGCTGTCATTGCTATCATCTTGTAGCGTATTGTCTGCCACACGATCGCAATGCGGGCTTGGCTCCTGGTCCAGTGACAGCCTGGTATCATCAACAGCAGTATTGAAAGACTGGCATACAGAGCCGAAAGTTGTATTTTCAAAAGGATCACAGGTGTCTGAAAAGTCCGACTCAAAGGTGAAAAAATTGTCTGGAAATTTCACGACGCCAGACTCAGACATTCTCTGAATAGTGGTGTTCATTGATTCCTCCGGCCAGGGCGAGTAGGAAGCCATTTCATTTTCCGTAGAGAATTTCTCGCTCGACAAAGTTTCATTTCCAGGGTCTATAATATTTAGCAAATCCACATATAATGGCATACTTTTCAGTGGGTCAATTTCTAGATCAAAATCACTGGGGCCGTCGCATAAATCAAGGGGCCCACACGTGCCGCCTTTTGGTTGACTTTCTGGGTTGTGAACATCATCCAGGTCACCTTCAGACTTGTTCATTGCATTGGTTTCAACGATGTTACAATCAGATTCTGACTCTACGTCAGTTTTCAGTTTAGCGTCTTTTCGTTTGCAGCCGTTATTTCTTGGTTTGGCAACAGGCTTGATAACCTGAGTGTTATTGGTGCTGGCTATTTGCGAATCGCTCTCCGTGTTGTTTTTAACAAAAATCGGATTTACGAACGTTGTGTGTTTCTTATTCGTGGCATTCAATTGCTCCTCAGTCACGGTTAGCTGCTCGAGTGCACCCGTGCCATTAAGGGATGTGATGCCTGTTTTTATATCACCATTCGACGATATCATAGACTGACGGGCTAAATTTTGCATTTTCTTGATACGTGGAGGCGGCCGAGGACTATCGTTTAGCTTCTCGGAACTGGGTTTATCTGATGCCAGGTCCATTTTACAATTAGTTGTACCATTCGGGATGATACGGTCATGGAGTTCTGGATTTGATACAACGCTGCTCATTTTTGTTTTATACAAGGCGCCGAAAAGTGGTGTGAAACCCTGAATGAAGTTCAATAAGTTTTTGTTTGTTTGTTCAAGATTGAGTAAATAAGGTCTTGTAAGGTTTAAAGTCGCGTGTACATTTTCATCAAAACCGTAAAAAGTAAAATAATAGCATCCCTGTGAGGGTCCCTTTCTTGTTCCGCAATTCCATTCCCGTAGTTTGTCTTGTCAGTTTGATAGTTCTGGAGAATAGAAAAAAAAAGTATAAGCTTACTCATTTTGTGTCAGCTTTTAAAATATATTCTTTCACGCTTTCGAGTAATGTCAGCAATAATCCATTTGTTATGAAATGTGTCCCCAAAAACTATGCATGCAAGAGTGGGTAGATATTTGATACCACATGAAAAACTGATCTACTGTATTCGCAATGATAGGAGGTGCAATATAAAAGTCCACACGTTTAACGACCATACATTTTCATTATGGGATTAAAAAAAACTCTAAAGGCGTCTTTTTTTTGCGTATATTGTACTTGATGGGACGGTTGGTTTGACGATTCTTTTGTCACCAATACATGGGAAATTGATGTATTAAACATTATTCGTTCGGAACGTCTGACATCGCGACAACGAAACTTGTTTTACCCTCAAATTTGTTTACACTTCCTCGTGTGTTTCTATAATAGTCTAATAAAATCGAAATAACACCAACATCATCTTATTATGCAGATTGTTGTGGGCCAAAAAAAAAAAACAACAACAAAGAAATTCGCCTCCACTGAGGTTTTCTTATTAAAAAAAAGTATGATCATTGAGTTTATGTTTTCCTTCCATTGTTACATGTATTCCCATATTATACATCCTGATGTATAATAGTTCTGTAAAACAAATAGAGGGCTTTGTGTACAAGACTCTATCGGTATTACAAATAGAAGGCGTTGTGTACTAGAATGTATCGATAGAGGGCTTGCATGTATTAGACTTTATCAATAGGCTAATACGAAGAGAGTACTTTGTGTACTAGACTATCGGTATGCCTAATACAAATATATGACTTTTTGTACTAGACTATCGGTATGCCTAATACAAATATAGGACTTAGTGTACTAGACTATCGGTATGCCTAATACAAAGAGAGGACTTTGTGTACTAGACTATCGGTATGCCTAATACAAATATAGGACTTAGTGCACTAGACTATCGGTATGCCTAATACAAGAGAGGACTTTGTGTACTAGACTATCAGTGATAAAAATAGAAGGCTTTGTGTACTAGACTCTATCAGTAGGCCTAATACAAAATAGGGTTTTGAGTACTAGACTCTATTGGTAATACAAATAGAGGGCTTATATGTAGGCTAAGCTACTAGACTTTATCAGTAATACAAATAGAGCACTTTGTGTAATAGACTCTATCAGTTCTTAGATGGTTAACTCGTGGAGATATAAATACATCATTATTTATATCCGGGTTTGATAAACAATGAGCAGGAGTTTGGGGAGTGATTTTGGTTTACGAGGAAAGGGAATGGTAAATTATTTCTTAAAAAAAATACCAGGAATCATCAACATATAGCCCGCCTGCAAAGCATGACACGAGGAAAATTTTAAGTGGCGCACCACCTACCGAAAGTGTGGAGACTTGTCTTCAAAAAAGGTTTCTTGGCATACTGAGAGACACATAGATCTAGATCTAAGCTAATTATTTTAAATAAACGACTAAGCTTACAACGGATCAAATTTATAAATTAAAATTGTATTGACTTTTATCCATTTAAATAGGTAGGCCTATATCTATTGTAGCAGCCCTCGGGGTCCACATCTGGCCCTATTCGGAGCAGTTTTAGAGCCGTCATATTAATGAAAGAAGAAAAAAAAAGCAGTAATGAGTGCGAAAACAGGACTGTTCATTGTTTTCTCCGTTTGATCTTTAAGCAGTCCTAAATGGTATACGTAATCACATTGTCTAACATAGACAGACACTACGAGGGCTCACTGGCTGAGGAAATGACTCATGCTCTGTCTCGGTGTTAGTCAATAGTAAACACCATCACTGTCATATCGTCACAAAACGTCGGAAATTTAAATATAATCATGTAAGAATATGTTTAGTTAATCAATGTATCAATAGCAGAATCATCAAATCTGGGTTTTTAAATGTTTAGATATAGATCTAGGCCTAAGTTTTTTTTGTTACTATTTAGCATCTAGTCTAGTCTATTTAGCCTAGTTATTTAATTAGCTATTCAATTCAGAAACAAGAAGAAGAATAACACACTCATACAAAACATTATAAAGCCAATAGTACGGTATCAATGTTTATGTTGGTATATGACTTGTTTTTGTTTGACCAATCGAATGACGTGTAAATGAAATGTGAGACGTTTGTCTAAGGCTCGAGTGCAGAGGATTGCTATTCCCAAGTTTTCGTGATCGAATTCCCCTTTTCTTCGGAGGCATATAGGGGTGGTTTCTAATGAACAACGAACAAAGAACATTGAAACATATCTTATTTATCACATAGGTTATGGGGGGGGGGGAGGGTGCAAGGTATTATGTGCAGGAGAGGGGGGGCAAAAAATTTGAAGTAAGAGGAGGAGCGGCACATAGTATAAAGTATACGTGTATGGGGTGGATGGGAAAAGTATAAAGCGGCAGAGGGGCAGTTAGCTCAAGCACGGGGGGAAATATTGCACGGTAGGCCTAACTGTTTAGTAAGCTGATTCTGAACTGGTGCAACCAATTAAAAAGTATTCTTTTATCTAGACAGTTAGATCTATATGGATCTCCAAATAGTAATGTTGAGACCGAATCTCCAGAAGGGACAAAAATCTTATCACAAATTTTTCTTTTTTAATTTCTGCTAAAAAAAATATGTTAAAATAACAAAATTTTTCGTTACCAGTAGGCCTATTTTGTTTTTTTAATTGTGCAGCACGTAGACTAACGATGTTAAAGTAACTTAACCAGTAACCAAACATCATTTGAAACTTTAATTCAAATGCAAGACTAGACTCAAACCACGGGTTTGCCTAAGCATAGGACGCATTAATCTCCTTTATAGAAGGAGCATCTGTAACATTTAAGATAAGATAGTCGTCAAAAGTAATTTGAAATAACCGTCAAAATAGTTCATTGTTTTTTTTATGTCCCCCTTCTTATCCCCACTCCCCCACCCAAGACCTAAGAATAACTATTATTTACAAAGTGAAATCGAGATTTTAAAGAGATTTCACAAAATTCAAACTAGAATCTACCACAAAAATAAAAAAATTTCAACTTACGCGCCAGCAAAATGAATTTCAGATCACACTAAACGATCTTTATTGTTTGAAATAACATATCCTTAGCCTATTTCACTTCTGTACAAGTTAGAAAGTCTCCTTTCTTCACCCTAGGCACACAGTCCAGAGTAAAATAGAGTTATATCTATGATAGAGGCATAAACTTGATATTTAGTACACGTGTCAACAAGCCATCGGTCAGTCCAACATGATTTCCCTTCCCCATTCATTACGTGATTCAGATAAGCTCCCCTGAAAGGCTATTGTCCTCGCGGTCAAGGTTGCAAGTTTCGAAAACAGTGATTGCATTGGACGAAGGAGTCTTTTTTGACGGTGCACCACATGGCAAACCACCTTACGGTTGTCTATACCAATGTTGCTCATTATAATAGATACATTTATGACACATCGTACCAAAAGGTTACCGGTACACAGAAAACATAATTTGTAGTTAGGAAAATGCCACATATACTACTTTCATACCGTACTACTCAACTAACACAGAGCGATTGTCACGGGGGCAACAATAGACTTAAGTAGAGAGGGCTATACAAGCGGGAAGTAAAAAATAAACAAAAGCGAAACGGCAAAACAAAACTTTGGCATGTGACTTTGAAACATACGAAAGTACTTTGAGAGACTGCGGCGGGGGTGTACGTGTGTGTGTGTGTGGCGGGGGGGGGGTCTGTTTCGGTATCATATCATTCTTTAAGTCGTAATTATTATTAGTAAGAAGATCGCAACTAGCCACACCCCTAGATGTAGATCTATATATTATTTTTATGATAGACCTACATTGTATGTAGACCTACATACATATATTGATAGAGCCTATACGCAACATATAAATATTATATAAAAAAAGAGTAAAGTATAAATTGATTCATAGGGCCGGTGAAGCAGCGTTCACTAGTTTCTGTGGCCACGACATGCTAGGAGATTGTGTGGCCAGCACAATGCCCAGCCACCTTTACTTTACCCGAACTAAAGTCAGATCCCATCAGAGCTGGGTAGACTCAGGGACACCCTCCAGACACCAGAGAACAAACCCTAGCCGTCACCAGGATCAGAGCCTGTACAAGCTTATGTAGCGCCACAGGGCAAAAGTTTCAGCGCCGCCCCCCTTGCATAATGTAACTGCCTGTTTAGTGCTACAATATTTAGACTACATTTGCCGCCCTCCCCATGTGAGGTCAGTGACCAGGATTCGAACCCAGGACATTCGTTAGGCCAGCCAATCACGCTACCGCTCGGGCAAATTTGCCTCCTTATAAATATTATATAGGCCTATATATTGTCTTTGCTTCTGTTTGTGCATTTCTTAAGGGATTATCAGGAATTGTTCGTAATAGATAGCCCACGTGATAGACGGATATGTTTCTTGTGATGGTATAGGACTGCAACTTGCAGTATCATTTCCACGGGCCTGGTGGATTCTTAATTTCTATGTCTACCAAACCATGAAAAAAAATACACATTAAGGCATACGTTTACTTACTATTTTTAGCCTACTGAAATTAATTGTGTGGCCCCTTTAAAAAAAAAGAGGTCGCGATATGGGGTAAGCTTGTACATTTATTTATGAAATAATCTTTGATTTTTGCTAAAAATTAAAAGCAAAGAATCTATTTGTGAAAGTTCCAGTCTTTAATGGTTAATAATTTTCTACTTTCTATTTTCTACTATAATGTGGGCAGGGCCGTATTTAGGATTGTGGGGGCCCCCAAGTAGACTCGAACCTGCCAGTTTCAGTTACCAATCAAATGTGATTTCCCATTCACAGCATTTGTTCATTGTGCGATTCTACAACAGCACTATTCTAATTGCCGAAAGAATTCACAATTTTTTAAATTTTGGAATGTGTGGGGGCACCTTTTGTGTGGGGGCCCCTGTTCCATAGGAACATGTGGAACATGCCTAAATTCGCCACTGAATGCGGAGGTATTTAAAACCTAACGTAGGTGGCTCACTCGCCTGTGAAATCGTTCACGTACGCGCATCACAGGATGTTCCTTACGCATTAGCCCACCGGTGTACTTTTAATGGGAGCGCATCGGTGGTTTCCACAATGCATCAAATTTGATACTCATGGGTACAGAAGTGATAGGACAGTGCCAGACAAGACCGGACCCAAGTACAGAGTGTTAATAGCTTAATGGAGACAATATACTTACTTATGTGATTTGCAACGCCATAAAACAACATTATTTTGAAAAAATGTTTTTGAACATGCTTGCGTTTACTATTTGTCTGGCCAACCTCTGTGAGAGCCTTACTTTCTTAAACATAATTCTTGAGAATACTTATAGCCTACATTTTGTTTCATGCATATTAAAAAAAAAGAAAATGAGAATTTAAAACTGTATTAGTATTAGTTTTTGTAATTGTTTATTGTTTAAATTGGCCTGCTATTGTCACCCGCCCGTGCAAGACCCCCTACCCACCATGTCCTATTTGGACCCCCTCCTCTCACTTAAAAAATTATTCTCTCGATCCTTACTACCCCCATTCCAACCTCTCGCTACCGTGCACTGTTGCCTTCCCTTTTCCCTTGCCACTGCTTATGATTATAAACGATGGACGAAGATTGCATGGACGAAAACAATGCACGTCATTCACATATCTTGAGAATCGTATTAATTACATTTCAACTATCTTACAACAAGAGTCTGTAAGGCTACTTGGGTACAGTCTCGTAAAATGATTTCATCCACGAGGATCCGAAAAAGGGAACAACTTCCGCCCTTTTCCTTGAGAATTATCTTTTTTTTTTCTTTATGTCTGCATCTCCCCCTCACCCCCCACATATACACTTTGCTATAGGCCTATCACATATGTATATATATTATATATTTTGCTTATAGACTTTATCAAATACTTAAACACATCCTTAGTGATTCTCATGGTTTCAGTTATCTTTCCTTCTTTCCTCTTAGAATGTCAAGTGAGTTCTGAGATGGCCTAGTGTAGAAGTCGGCAACCAATGTAACGCGTGCCATACTTAGCACGCAGAAAGATTTTCAGTGGCACGCGAGGGACCTCCAAGAATATTGTTTAATGCAAGTGAAAACAACGTATGTCAGCATAATTAATGGTTGCTGCATAGCGAACTACTTGTGAATCACACTGGACGTCGACTGTTTTTGTTCAGGAATGTTTGTAGGCAAAGCTCTCACCATTGGACTTACGTTCTGTGATTGAATCTATTGTTAAGATAGTCAATTTTATAGTTTCTCAAGTCTCTTCTGGAAGAAAGTGATACGGAGTATAGGTAAAGTCTTGGATAGATTCGTTTCTTGCCTGGAAGCAATTATTATTTTTATTTATTTATTGGTCATTTATATCGCGCCTCCCTCCATGCTAATGCAAGCATGCTCAGCGCGCTCACAAAAACGAAACGATAATAACACTCTAAAATAGTTTTAAACAAGGTTTCGGCCGATGGAGGCACGAAACGACAATAACATTTTAAAATAGTTTTAAACAAGTATTTTGCTGATGGATGTGTACTTCATCAACTTAGTTGAAAAGAAAATAGTCTTCAAATTCTTCTTGAATGCTTTTTTTGACAACGAGTAAGGTGTATCTTGATGATAAAAAAAAGATAAATAAGGAGAACTGACGATTGAAGCCGAAGTTTGTGAATGACATGGCGACACGTTGCAGTGGGTTAAACTTAGATTTACAAAACTGGGTCGAAAAGCACTTGAAGTGTTGGACCACTGGAATGGCTTTGCCTTGAAACTGGGCATATCAAGCCTTGAAATAAATTTCAAAACATTTAACTCGTTTCCTAATTTAAGGCAAAATAAGATAGGTGAGCGTTTTTAGAAGTAGCCTACACTAGTTATACCCGGTAGTATTAAAACAATTAACACGTTTGGCATCACTAGCATCGAATTTAATTGAAGGGAGATAATTAACCCGTTTACTTACATCAATATTTCTCATATGTTTCTTTTTTTTTTCTTTCTAAAAGAATAAATTATGGCTTACATTAATTTATATCTCTAAAATGATCAAACTACAAAAGTTAGTTGAAACTTATTTAAATATTATACGACTTAAGAATGTATATGTTCATTTATAAACATTATATTAAATACTCAGTTTGCATGATTACTTCGTATCTCTTCGTGTCATGACTGTTGGTGTGTAAATTCAAATATTATTATAGCGTAAATCTCAGTTAAGCTGAGATAATAGTAATAATAAAAATACTTGTATAGCGCATATACCTTTGGGAACAGTTCTATGCACTGTTAACAGTTACAGACAACGAATAAAAGACGAAAATGTATACACGTACAGGTGAATACGGTGAATTAGTGCGTCTTCAGCCGGCTCCTGAAGGTGTCGAAGCCTGGGCTCTGGCGAAGTTATAGTGGGAGGGGATTCCAGGCGGACGGCCCCACGTATGAGAATGCACGTTGGCCAGCGGACACTAGCTTCGCACGAAGGATCTGAAGAGTTAGTGCATCAAAAGCCGAGCGGAGTGGACGGCATTGTGTGTAGAGCTCGAGACAGGAGCGAAGGTAATCCGGGGCAGAGTCATTCAGGCACATGTAACAGAGAAAAGCCAGCTTGTAGGAGATCCGGTGGTAGCCAGTGCAGAGATCGGAGCAGAGGAGTGATATGAGTCGACTTCTTCCTCTTAAGGACCAGTCGGACAGCACAGTTCTGGACACGTTGGAGGCCCTGAAGGGAGGAGGCCGAGAGGCCAGTCTTGAGCGAATTGCAATTATCCAAGCGGGAAAAGAGTAGAGAAATGACAAGCTTAACACAAGCTTCCTTGGTGAGATAGCGATGGATGTCGGCAATACGACGCAGATGGAAGAAGCAGATTTTGGTGAGGAAGAAGTTGTGGGGCTGCATGGACAGCGTGGAGTCCAGATAGAGGCCAAGGCTCTTGACAGTCGGGGAGAAAGGTACTGTTGCGTAGGCTAGCTGAAGATCAGACGTAGGGAGGAACACGACCCTATGTCTCATACAGCTTCAGTCTTCTCACTGTTCAACTTTAACTGGTTTTCCATCATATAGTTCTTGATGTCCAGGAAACGGAGATGGAAGCAAGGAGCCCGTCGAAGTCTTCGGGCTCAGCACTGTTATAGAGCTGAGTGTCATCGCGAACGAATGATATTTCAGGTTGTGGCGTTCGATGACAAAGTAGAGGGGTTGGGTGTAAAGGGTGAAAATAACTGGGCCGAGGACAGAATCATGTGGCACACCATAGCAGACATATACAGGCTGGGAGGATAAGGACTCAGTCATGACGGTCTGGGAGCGATTCTGAAGATAGCTCATGAACCAGGAGAGGGCGAAGTCGTGAATGCCAAACGTAGAGCTGAGGCGATCAAACTTTAAAGAATTTATAGGCTAGTTTATAGCTAATACTAGAATAATATCTTGACAACTAAATTCGAATGTTGATAACTATTAATGTATGAGTAATGAAATTGTGTATTAGCTATAAATGGATTTTTAAAAAAAGATGATAATAACAAACAGGTTAATTGGTTATTAAACATAAAACGCTATAAAAATTATCTCTATTACGCAACTTTACTTTTTTGGTCTTGGTCTTGCTACGGCACTAAATAAGTTGTCTTAAGAAAATACTATAGTTGAGCAGTTTAACTTTCACGCTGTTGACACGAATTGCACGATGAATTATTTAAAAAGCCTAGTTTGGCACACTATAAGCAAAAGGTTGCCGAACCCTGGCCTAGTGCAGTGAAAGGCAACCCTTTGTCAATAGTGTGCCAAAGTGGGATTTCTAATACATTCAGCGTGCCAGCAGCCAGAAAAGTTAACCCAAACTACCAATCAATTCCTTGTAGGAAAGACTTTATTTAGTATTTTTGTGTCTTCCGCGTGTCATGGAAAATCATTCTGCGTGCCAAGTTTGGCACGCGTTCCGTAGGCTTCCGACCACTGGCCTAGTACTCTTGAATTAGAGGCCGACTGAAACCAAAAGAGGAAAGAATTACATTTGCATACTTTCGGCGCCGATACCGAAACCGAATTTCGGCTCGTCTTTTTTGTTTTGAATAGGCCGTGAATAAGTCAAGAGTAGTGTTTCCTGTGTCGTAGTAAGAAAAAGAAAACCAACCTGGCAGATTCAAATGAGGTTATTAGGCCACTAGCGATAGACCTATATCAGTATATTAGACGTGTACACCCACCACTCTTCCCAAATCCATGGGCAGATATTTAGTAACAACTTGAATCACATTTTCTTATTTATTTATTACTATAATTAATTTATGTATAAATTCTTTATTGTAATAAGCTTATATATATATTTTTGTAAGAAGTTGATAGATCTATCTATATGCACTGACCCTAATAAAATGATGTCAGACCATTTCCCCCCCCCCTTTCGTTTTTTTTTGTTGTTTTTTTTTGTATACAAACTAACAACATTTTATTTTGTAGTGCTGGCTGGCTGGCTTTTATGTTTAAATTATAATAGAGATTTAAATGTCCACAAAACTTTAAAAAAAACTATGTATTTTAAACTTATTAATAGATTTGAATTCACGAACAAATCGAAACTTTATATTCTAGCTTTTACTATCTTCCCATGTGGAAACCAAATCTCCCCCAATAGTTATAATGGGCAGAGGAGCTGATTCGTTAACTTCTTGTAGAACAGATTACACCCGACAATTCAAACTATATTTATCTTCATCATTATGCTCTTAACACCAATAATTTGAAATATATATATATATATATATATATATATATATATATATATATATATATATATATATATATATATATACAGGTCTACAGCAATACAACAGCAACTTTGAAATGGTGGCACAAGTCAATAATGGAATTTAAAAAAAAGGTGTCACAAATCATTTATATTTTTTGTACGTTTCTGTTAATCTTATTTTGAAATTAAAACTAATCTGCTGGCTTGAGGTTATTAAGATTATCCCTTTTGATTTTATTTTGTTAAAATTGGAATAGAGAGTTTTAACGGATTGTGGAAGGCGATCCAGTATAATCTATGGTAAAACTGGTTGACTGTTGACGGACGAGCGAGTGTGTGTCATACAAAGTCACTGTCTTACAAATGTACGAATAATTTCCATTTTTCAAAGATATATAATAAAAAGTATTATTGTTGCCGTCAAATTATCTTGCGCCCCCTCCCAAATGTTGTTGACACAATAAATGGACGCCCCCTATCTGATTTGGGCTATATATAAGCTCGAATACTTTAGAATATAAATATTAGTGGGTCACTATAGTTGAAGTATTAAAAATAACCGGGTAACACACACAAACACAAGGATTGAGATCCGCTGATCTAGTTAAAAGAAAGTGTAAACTAAGCAGAAGGTAACAGCTAATAACAAATGAACAACTTAATGATCTATATAAGAGGATGATGGTAGATGTCATTTCCTCTTATTCGTAATACTTCTCATAGGCCTATACTACTCGCGATATTGACACAAGTTACAAACATTCTCCTTAGGCATAGGCGTAACCACGTGAGGAAGGGGGGGGGCTGGCCCAAACTCTACAAGAACTTACCCCTGCAAAAAAAAAAACAGCAACAAACAACAACAACACATTAAACAACAATAAAGACAATGGTTTTAAAGATTTGTTTCCTTTTTTTTCTCCATTAGGTAAGTCTAGAGACAGTTATATATAGATTGAGTAAACTGATGTCACCTACTCATTTTGCTGGATTAAAACTGTGTTTTAAAAATGAGCATTGAAATATTTAATTAGATTTAATGGCAATCTAATTTTTAATATTAATTTTTAGGCAATTGATAATTGGATCGCAATATTACATAAAAAAAAAAACTTAAACATGAAATTGTGCACGAGTTCTGTATTGGCCTGCTTTCTCCCCCCCCCCTTTATCCCCCCAAAATCCCCCTCCCCCACATTGAACCTATTGCACTTTCCGCCCCTCTATATCGCAGGCCTGGCTACGCCAATGCTTCTTATACATAAGCATCCAGGGTGACAAGGTTAAGCATTTTAAAGAGTTTCATGGATTTAAAGTATGAGTAATCCCATATCTCATTATAATGGGAGTTCTAGTTTATGACTTTAAAAAAAGATTTTGCTTCAACTATAGGCCTACCGATCAGTGCACAGTGAAACGTTATACAGTACCCTCACATTGGGGAGGGCAGAGGAGGGCATATGCCCGGGGGCGGCACTTCCAGAGGGGGGCGGCAAATGTAGTCTTAATATAGCCAATATAGCACTAAACAAGCAGTTACAGTATGCAAGGGGGCGGCGCTGAAAATTTTGCCCTGGGGCGCCACATAAGCTTGTAAAGGCACAGACGTTATATTATACTCTTTACCACAGGCGGCCTGTGGGACATCAACACAGCCCCCCCCCCCCACCCTTCTCGAATCGTTTAGTGTCAACCCCCCCCCCCCACCCACACACACACATACACACCCAAGGCGATCATTCACAACACGTTCTATTAATAATGTATTTTAAAATGTGCACACGCATTGTTGCATCAAATTCCTTTAGCGGCTCAATGATACTTTTTTTTAAATATACCGATAGATCAGTGGCTCTATGACGAAGATGTCGTGTTTCGGGGTGCTTTTCCAGAGTGAACTTTTGAACTGTCATATATTATTTGTATTGCGCGGGTAGCGGTATTGTACAAGCCTCCCAAAAAGCCTAAGATAGACCGCCCCCCTCCCCCCCCCCCCCCCCCCGTTGCGAAGACACGCACTGAAAACGACAAATTGAATTATACATCACCTGTCATTTGACAACCGAACAAGGGAAGGAAGCATACGCCGGTATCAACCCTCGCCTGGATAAAAGGAGATAAAATTATATCCGAGAGATTGTTAATATTTGAACTCTGACCTCGCATTCCAACATTTCTCCTAAGTAGGCGGTAGGAGACATGTCGACACGCTGTCAACAGACTACAGTTTTAAACAAAGCGTTTATCTCATCATATATTATAACATAATATCATGCTATTGTGCTATTTATATCCACTTTAATGTCCAATCGAATTCATCAGCCTCACTGACAAATAGAGATATCAACATTAAATGGCACGCTGCAGCTTTTCATTTTTTTATTTGCGTTTTATTCTCTTTTCAAACAATAGATAGATTATTATACATTATTAGACTATTATTATTATTATATTATTATTATAGATTATTATCGTATAACGTTTACACTGCCAGTAATTTAGTTCAAAGTATAAATATATAATTATCTAATTATAATACTTTACAGCTAGATATTTTTTTTTAAAGTGAAGATTTAAAACTATTTTTAGCTTTGCACAGTGAATGCATACCAAAATTAGGTGTGATGTTTTGAGGCTGCATCCTATTTTAGCGCATCGATCCTCTATACTCTATGTTATGTAGACGGCTTTAGTTTTAGCCACGGGTGTTAAGTTTTGCTTTTAATTTTATACCATATTAATATTAATAATGCAACGCCAGTCATGGCTGTACAATTCCCACTGCATTGAACAGCTGTTGCTTCAAAAACACAAAAAAAAAAAAATGACAAGGGTAAAAAGGGGCAGACAAAAATGGCTACGGTGAAATATTTTTTTAACATCTATATAATCAGTGTAATTATTTTAAAATGACACAATATAGGTTTTTGATAACTGCTAACTTATAATATAATTGAATAGTCGATTTGACATGAATAGTGTAAAATGCTATAAAAGGAGAACATTTAATTGTAAAAATAGGCCTACATGTTTGAAACAAGATAAAGCCACAAGAGGCGAATTAACATGTCAATGAAAATAATAATACGATGTTGTGACAGCTTAAGGTTTACATTTAAATTCTCGAATTAATTGATACAAACACTTCGCGAAACGTGCTAAAAATGAGAGTTGCAATTGATTGTTTACTGTTTCGTAAAGATTATGCACAAATGAAAGATTACCCTGTATTGCCCTTCTTGTCACTTACTTAGTTTCACATTAAGTTGCAATTTTAATCTGCGGCTGCGCATTACAACCAACAAGCCATTATTATATCATTATAAATAATTCAAACGAATAGCAGACGACTAGGACAACATATTTTACCCTCCCAACAGTGCTCTCAACACATCTCAAAGTAATACAAGATAAACACATTATTATTGCACTGTAACAGCATACGGAATTTCAAAACGCTAAACTGCGGCTTAAACAAACAAGTCCTACATTTATAAGAATCTTTCCCATTTTTTTTCGTGCCTATTTTCCTACTGTTTACACCCCCACCTTTTTATCCATACAACATCCGCTTCACCTCTTTCTCCATTGTCATTTCAAATTTCAATTCAACTCCCACCCAAGGCTACTCCGATTACTTCCTACTGTCTCAAATCATTTTGTAATTCTTGGTATGGCCCACTTGGGAAAAACCGAACTAGAATTTTCATTTAACTTTTCTTTGTTGTTGTTCTTTTTTTTTAACTTGGCGTACAACTTTAGATTGAATGTTAGATCTAGATAATATATGCTCAAAGCAATGTGAAAATTTAGTAAAAGTTATTTTTAAAACACTTTTTGTTTCGATAGCATAATACGGTAAAAGAATCGACTATAGGCCCGGGTCTATGTGGGCGTTACTTGTTTGGGGTAGAGTGTCAGTAAGTAGATCTATGCACTGCACCGGTCACTAATCGTGTACCCTACTTGGGTATCACATGGGACACTACCAACCAACAGGATTTGAATGTTCGAAAATTGGGCTTGTCTTTGCTGTCCGGATAATCCAACAGCTGATAGCCTATCACCCGGATTAAAGATGGGTCAACATCAGCAGACCCCTGTCTGTAGCCTATACAAACAACGAACAACAAGATGGTCAAACGGGTTATCACAATTCAGCCAAATTATTTTACCAGCATTAGGAAACAAAATGTAACGATCATCTAAAGCAGGGGTTAAATAGTTGGGCACTGAGCACAACCGGAAGATGTGTCTTCCCACAGATGTCCAAACCAGATGAAAATGGCCCAATAAATGCCTTACAGTGATAAGATCAAGTGACCATCTTTCGCCTGCGCACAGGACACAAACATCTAAACTCGCAGCTAAACCACATCAAACCAGAAAAAGCGGCGGCATACCCCCTCTGTAAACACCAAAATGAAACAGTTGCCCATCGCCTTTTTGACTGTCCGGCACTACAGAGCATAAGATATTCATATTTAATATTCAATAATTTAAAATCTTGGTCAAATGTTGGGCAAATATAGTGTGCTGATGGGACATAAGACTTGCCAAGAATTAGCACCCTGCAGTGGATTTAATGGATTTCATGGGCCGGCTGGTCCTGCGGTTAGTTCACCGGACTGCGAACAAAACGGCACGGGTTCTATCCCTGCCACCGACCAATCCCTACCGCCCTGCGGGAGTTTTGGCCTTGTGGACGTACGTAATTATCTTCTATCTAGAAGGAAAGTCTGTAAACTTATAAGTCAACTTAAAAAGGCTGCCCATGATCGAGTGCGCTGGAGAACTGTTGTGGAGGCCCTATGTTCCAAGAGAAACCAAATAATAAGGCCTTCCCAAAGCGATATTATTTTTCAAATTGCTTGGAGGAGCCCCACATTTAGGCCTGGGTCTTGAGTAAGAGCCCTCGATCACAGCCCACCGACGTTTACCAATATTATTTTTTTCGTCAGCGATTAGACTGTGGAACACACTGGACTAAGCCAGTAGTAGGCCTATCACTGCCCCCCCCCCCCTCTGTGCCCGCTTTCAAATAATCACTGAAGGGTTGGACTAGATAGGCCCCTACTTCCCATGAAACTTTGTCGTCTAATTATAACTCTTGTTTGTATGTCTAACGGGGCTGCAGAGTACAAAGAAGAAGAAGACTACAGTGGATCAAATCAAAGATAAAACGCTTGTATAGACTCCAAAACATCCCAAGAAAAGTTAGAAAAATATAGGACCTTTAGGTTAGGGCTTTGTCTTTAGTAAGTCTTTACTAAATATTCACAGGACCTATATATTTTTCTAACTCTTCTCTTGGGAAGTTAGATGGGAATCCTACCCCCAAAAGACCTAGGCTATAATTAATGAGCGAAAAGACTACACTTACTTGTAAAATGCCTCATTTGCGGTAGGATCAGTATCACAAGTGAAATATTGGTGACTGCTAAACTATATTAAGAGTCTAGGCCTACAGCGAAACTACACATACACATTGCTAACAATAATCATTGTTAAAAAGAAGAGAAAAAAAAGAGTCTACTTAGGTTACGCGTTGAATAGATCTAGACTAGTCTAATCTGTTTTTTTTAAATTCCCTTTTGTGTCTGTTAAGAGAAATGTATTCTGCCTATAAATACTACAATATGCTCGGTGTCTAGTGTGACCTATTTTCGTTCGATGTATCACTAAGGTACGCAACTCAAACCTCATGAACTCGTAAGGGATTGTAGTTCTTTATACATATTAAATTATTTCTTTTTTTCGACTTAAAAAAAAACAACCTTGGAATTATTTACGCGATAAAAATAGACACTGGAAACTACCAGCCCGACATGTTCTTGGAATGTTTTTTTTTCTTTTTAAATAAATGTTTGAATTAAAGGGCATCGGGGGAAATTTTTCATTATAAAAATTCCAAATGGTGTGATAGGGGAGCCAATCCAACATATTTAGTAGGGATAAATACAACAAAGTAAGGGAAGAGATTACTTTTTATCGAATTTCCAAACTAGGCATTGGAAACCTTCGGCTCACCTGTCCAGACATGGCACGCTGAGCAATTATCAATGGCACGCGGAAGAAACCCCAAATATCCAATTCAAGTTTTTTTTCTAAAAGAAAGTGAATGCTAGATCGGGATGACTTTAAGGCTGTTGGCACGCTGAATGAATTAGAAATCTTTTTTTTTTGGCACACTATTATCAATTGGTTGCCGACTACTGGTCTAAGCCATGGGTTCTCAACCTTTTTAGGCTCAGCGCTCGCTTTAAACAAAACTTTTCGCTCACCTCCTCCACCCTTTTTTTAGCGCCTTTTAGGGGGCTTTATCAGAAGTAGCCTAGGCCTACATATATTGAAGCACTCAAAGTAGTCAAAGCAGAATTTTCTATTCAAATTCATGGACACATGCTTTCATTACACATTAAGCTTGGCTGGATTTATCCTTTTACACTCTTTTTTAGACTTGGATCTTTTTTTAGTGGAGGGCCATTGGCGATTTTAAAAGGTAGCAAGTTTAATTTTACCCCCCCCCCCCCTATTAAAAAAGGACATCAAAATGTGCCAAGTTGCGAAAAAAATATCTGCTTAGGAAAGTCGTCTGCTGCTATTCTCAACTGGTAGGCATTCGCTCTACTTTCAGCTTTCGGTTCAACTTACACTTGTGACCACATTTTATCACACATGAAAACTGTTTTAAACATACAAAGAGGTCACTTAGACTTAATCACTCAGAAGTGACTAAATATGTAACTGACATTTAACAATTAGCGAAGAGTATCCAAGTCCAAGACAAGGGGGTTATTAATTGATACGGAGAAATTACATTTTAAGGGTTTTTAAGCTCACCTTCTCCAATTTGTATCATACATTTAGTTAATTCTAATATAAAAATGACTTGTTTTATTATTTTAATAAATATAAGAGGATTTTTTACTAGCATTAATTTATGTAATTGTTGTAATTGTTCATGTTTAAAAATAAATCCCTTAAATCAACAAACAATTAATGCAGGAACAATTTATTTGTTGAACGTAAATTAATTTCATACCTCTAATTACGTCTTGAAATGAATGCAATAATGGTGGATTTATATAAAGAAAATAATTAATCAGTAATATAAGTTATATTACAAAGCATCACTATAGACTATAGAATTAATTTGGAAACAGTTTTTTTTACTAAAAGGAGATAATTAACCAGTTTTCTTTGTGTTACTATGTCTTATGTTTATTTTCTTTTATAAAAGAATAAATGGCTTAAAATTTATAACTTTAAAATGATCATACTATAAAGATAGTTGAAAGTTATAATAATCTTATTAGAAAATTTAAAACAAATTAATGTGTACATTTTTAAACATCACAATAACTACACAGTTTGTATGATCAATATGTAACTATCCTGCTTAACCGTAGTATCGATCTCCCTTTTTGTATTAAAATTTATTTCACTCAAAGATAAAATATAGATTTAAAATCTAATTACATGTAATTTCAAACAGTTACTACAATAATAAATTGACAACTGAATGCAAGTTGTAGACATTACCCATTAAAATTTAGTAATGAATTTTTGTATTTAATATAAATGCAAATGAATAAGATGATAATCACAAATACGTATATTTTTTTAAAAATACGATTTTCTCTATAAAGCTTCTTTTGCTTTGGGCCTTGGTCTTGCCATGGCGGTCAAAAAGTTGTCTTATAACAATAAATACAATAGATAGTAGAGCAGGTTAATGTTAAGGCTGTTTGCACGCTGAATTATTTTGAAATCTTAGTTTGGCACACAAAATGTTACCGACCCCTGCTCTAAATAACCTGATTTCATAAATACCTCTCAGCACAACGCTATTGCTCAAATTATTTTTCCAGTTGTACATATAAGGTTCTGGTGTACCTACTTTGTTAGGTAACTAATAAATTGTTTTCTTTTCAGTGCACGTAGATATCAAAGATTGTTTTTTTTTAATCATTTGTTGAAAACATATTTTATCAAATTAAAGCCAAACCAGTCTGACACTGGGATAATTTACAAACGCACCAAACTTTGGTTGCTGCCAAACCGATTCAATTTATAGGCCTACTGACCCGAGCCCCAACTTCTTCTGCTAAATGTCTGTGTGATTGGTATATTTGTTTATTAGTATAATATGTGACAGTAGCTATTTGGCAGCCCTAGATACTACGTCAAATTACACTCATAATCTAATCCCTCCTTTTCTAGGAAACTGTCTAAATATAATAATAGGTTAATTACATTGGAATATAATCTAAATCAGTGGCGTAGCTTAGGATTTGGGGGCCTGGGAGGGGGATGGGGCTTGGCCTCTTTAGGAGCCCCTGCATTTTGACATTCGACATTATGACATGAGATAATGTACTTAATAAATATATAAGTCTAAATTCAAATTGGTACAGTATATCAGTAAAATTAACAAAAAATAATCATTAAGACTCTTTTAATGAATAATAGGCCTATCGTTGTTTATTGGCAAGATAATGCACAAATGACAAATCTCAAGTCGTATCGCCTCACGTCGTGCTTTCTGTTCAGCACAGGCATCTATACCATCATCTAGAATTCTAGATCAATGCTGTCTAGTATTTTTTACTCAACTGACACTAAAGCCATGCTGCTAAGCAGTGGCGTATTTAGGCATGTTCCACGTGTTCCATTGGAACAGGGGCCCCCACAGAAAAAGGGCCCCCCACACATCCCAGAAAAGATTTTTTTAGTGACATCACCATTCTTTCGCTGAAAATGTAACATAAACTTCATTTATTCCTCTACAATTTTAAGCGCTCCCGTCCAACCAAGCTAAGCGCAACATAAAATGTATGATTTTCCAGAATGTAACATAAATTAACGGCACCTTTCTGAGGTATGTGGAAGGCAGGGGCGAGGCCATGAGGGGCCCCCACAAAAATGTGGGAACAGGGCCCCCACAATCCTAAATACGGCCCTGCTGCTAAGTCTTTCTTGCGTCATTGTTCCCCTGAGATAGTTTTTGATTAACTTCATTTTTGAGAATGATCCCTCACAAGATGAAAAGGAAGTGGCTTGAGTTAGCAGTATTCGGATCGAGGTTGCAAGGTTTGAGCACACATTATTACCATATGAAGCCAGCGTCCTCAATATGTCAATTAATGATTGTGGTACTGGTTTGTTGATGAAAAGTGCTCGTGCATCAATGACATCATTGAACAAGCGATTTGTCCGTATTTCATCATACAAACAGGAAAAAGTAACACATTTTCATCAGCGTGTCATCATACAAAGACTCCAACGGGTGTCTTGGTTCAAGAAGAAACCCAAAGGTGTCCACGTGGTTTTCCAGCCTTTGGAATCTGTCCTTCATCTCCATATGAAGTCTGTCCAGCACTTCTGTCGCAACACGTTTAAATTGCATTTCTATTTACAGTCATACATTAGAACTCAACTCCCCATCAAGCCTTTTCTTTCTTCTGGTTGTTTTGCTTACAGGAAATCCATAGCATTCACTACCTTCTTTTGCTCTTTCGATGGATTGGGTGATCAGTTTCGTCCGTTTCTCATCATTTTGCAGAAAGCATGAAAGGGTTTTAATCTCTTCAGCAACTTACCGTATGTGCAGTCAGACTTCTGAACTATATTGATTGGGCGTAGGAGATTTGACCAGAATTCCAGATACGCAAAAAATTCCTAATTTTTCACTACATGAAGAAGATTCGGTGCACTACTTCTAGTGTCCATTCTTTCAGTTGTTGATTCAGAAAGTATCTCCAACAGCTTGATGATTTTGTCAAGATGCAAGGAAACTGACGACGTAGCTTCTTCTTTTGATGACCACCTTGTACTACTCTCCTTTTTTAGCCTCCCGGCTCCAGCTTCTTTTAATTTGGCCCATCGCTGGGGTGAATTGGAAACAAAGTTTGGTCTCTATGTATTAGATCAAGCTTTGAACGCATATTCCCTCCCTTTTTGTTTAACAACATATATTTGGCCCGTTTTTTAAATAATTATTAATTACTTGTAAAACGCCCCAATAGTTTAACTCTAAAGCATCGGAAATAGCTTTAGTAGACATGCCTTGCCTGATCTTGTTTAATTTTTTTTTTTCTATTTTTTAATGAAATAAACCTGTATTAAAATTTATTTTGTGTATGTTTTTAAAATAAAATAAGGGGTACAATTTTTCATTGGAAAATTAATTGCAAGGATGGGAAAGTTTATTGCAAGGATGGGAAAATTGATTGCAAGAGTGGGAAATTGATGTGTATCTGTACTAGCTGTCTGAATTACACGAATACTACATTCATTTTGAGCTTACTGGTGGGCCATACAAATCTCCTTGGTGGGCCTCTGATAGGGATTTTTTTGTTGTGTTTCTTGACTTTAACTTCCCCATTTCGTAAAAAAAGTTGGGAAATAAAACAGGAAGCAATTTTTCAGGATTTAAAAACATTGTTAGGCTAATGTGCTGACTCCGAACTCGTCTTGTTATTAATAGCAGCCCCCCTCCCCCATCACTTTTCGTCTGTGTTCCCCCCTGCATTCAAAGCTTTTATTGATTTATTTTGCACTCTTGGTTAATGTTAAAATTGGTTGAGCCACATGTTATTTTTTAAATTTACAACTAAAATACACAGAAGAGGCATATTTCTCTAGAATAAAGTTGCTAAATAATATACACGTACTTCTTTTTCTTTTTCAAATATAAAATGGCATATAGCCTCTATGTTTTCTGATTGTTCTATATTGTATGTTTCCTTATCTTATATGGACGCTCATTCTACACCTAAGCTTGTTGCGTCCTATGCTTATCCGTGATTTGAATTTCGTCTTGCGTTTTACTTAGTGTTTTAAATGATGTTGCGTCATTGGTTTTCTTTTTTTTTTTTCAGGCCACCCATTCCATGCCAGGATGCCACCCGGGAAGAAAAAGAACTTCTATGCGTTTGTTCTTGCATATGGGATAAGAAAAAGTGTTTTAATTCTTATCTCTACTGAGCGATGTAGTAGATTGGTGTTATGCTGTACGTATTTTTTAGTTAGAATGTATTGTTTTATAAGTTATTACTACTTTGCTCTTTGCCCTTTTTTTCCTTCAGTGTTTCTAGTTTTAATAAATTTAACCAATGGTGTTACACTTGTCAGGCTGTGCCCAAGAAACAGACTCAGAACTGTCAAGCATTCCAGAGCAGAATAGAAACTAAAGCCAAACTTTCATCATTAACATATTTGACACATCCTTTACACAACAAGAACTAAATTAAGCTTTAATAAGAACTAAAAACTACCAATTCCAAAGTTTTACATGGATTATATCCCTTAGCTTAGGACGTTTTACTAAAATACATCAAAACTACCTGGATGACAGGATCATTGCCAAAAGAATGGAAAACAGAAAAAATTATACGCATACTCAAGAAAGAAACCACCTGGTGATCCATAAAGTTACAGAGCAATATCCCTGACATCACCAATAGACAAATTAGCTTACAAAATGGTCAATTCTCGATTATACTGGTGGCTAGAACACACAACATCATGGCACAACACACAAGCAGGATTTAGGAAAGCCAGCGTAGGACAGAAGATCACCTCTGCAGATTCATGCAAGATATAGTAGAAGGCTTACAAAATAATAGACATACAACAGCTGACTTTATCGACATCCAACAAGCATATGACAGAGTATTCCCTAAGGTTGACGCATAAAAATGTTTCTGGTCATCGAATTTTAAGCATGCGTCTCAGACATCTGTTTACAAATGTCTGGAGTCTGTTTGTATTTGCCTTGGTAACTCTCCAGGTCTCAGTCGAGCCATTGGCTATAGCAGGACTGTCCTTACATTTGTATTAAATATTTTGCCTTTGCTCTTTAAGGACAGCGCGCTTGAGCTCCACATGGAGCGCAGGTCATTAAAAGCAAGCCTGGCCTTGTTGATCCTGCTCGTCATGTCTTCATCTATTTCTCGGTATCTACTATACACACTTCCCAAGTAGGCTAAACAAATTTGTCAGTGTCTAATATTTCCTCTTCTGTGTTGACCTGTCCTGCTAATCATTTATCCTTAAGACTTCTGTTTTCATTTTGTTTATTTTGAGACCTACCTTTCTGGCCTCTTCGGATGAGCTGAGATTATTCGAAAAAAAAACAAAAACGACAACCGTCGCTGTTTCAAATTCGTTTTCTGTTTGGGGTGATTTTTGCACGACTCTTTTACAAGACTACAAGACCTGTGCCTCGCGATCGGTCTGTACTACTGACTGCTATGTAAGTATATCTAGAAACTGGGACCCAATCTCACTGGGCCTCTAACATTTGCTGCTTAGGCTTTGCTTACCTACTGCCATAGCATAGAGACGTTCGGCCTGTTACACAGGACATCCAATGTGAGGCTATATGGGCACAACCGGCCTCTCCCACTACCTTGTCATTCTGGCTACGCTAACGCTATAAATTATGGGATTTTCAAAGCTGCATATCAAACTGAAGCAGATCAGAAACACATATTTTATACATCATATACGGGCCTAAGCCTAATATGTTCTCCTACCCTTTTGGAACGTTGAGTGAGGACGGCTGGTCCTGTGCTAATTCACTCAATTGTCAACAAAACGGCCTGGGTTCTAGCCCAATCAGTAATAATAACATTTCATATTCATAGTTTAAAATATATTTTATGCAGAAGTTTCGTTTGCAGTTTATATAAAATATTACAAGAAATATTAAAATAAAATAATTAAATTCTAATGGGCGAAATGAATTATATTGACCTATAAACATGGTTATATATAGGTCAGTGAAATTAGCCATATTTTTATATATATATATACATCAGTGAACAGAACTTGACAGATTTAGTATAAACAACGTTTACTAATTTTGTCAAAATTTGGTGAAATTTTATATTGGAACAATGGATTCCGAGGAAGACATTGAACGTAAGTTTATTTCTATTAAAATCACAATTCGAAAGTATTTCTACAAATACTTGGAAGCTGAAGAAAGAAATATTGTATGTGATTGTGATCAACCAGTTTTCGACAATTTTATTTACTATTTAGATTAGACAGGCCTACTTACCTACTAAACTAAATGACCATGTTAGTCTAATAAATATTTTCAAAATAGGCAGTAGGCCAAATGCCGGTCCTGGACTTGGACCCTTTTACTTTGTCTTTGTCAGCACACATTTTTTAATGAAATGAGTTTGACAGGTTTTACAAAACGGTGGGCCCCGGCGGTGGGGGTTTACCGTTTACTAGTGAAAGTAGTTTAGGGTTAGTCATTAGTCATTTCATTAGCATTACTAATCACCATTACCGCTACGTAACGGTTACCGCATTAGACTTCATTAGTCATTAGTGACTCATTAGTCCATTAGAGTAGTGTCCATTTGTAAAAATAAATTGTTTAGGCTTTTTAGGCCTATATTTCCTATAATTTAGGAATTTAGGCAATGTTGATAACTATTAACTATTATATATAGATTATAGTTAGACTCTATACTCTATACTGTCTATGGTCTATAGTTCTATAGTACTATAATAATAGATATAATTTTAATTGCATAGATGAACGTTGAATTTTTTATCAAATTGCTTACTATAGGACTATAGTCATTCATAGTTATAACTAACTTATAACACATAGGGCCAAAAAAAAGTAGTTTTTTTTTACTTGTGCATTGTACTGGCTACACATTCACCTATTATGCCGTGGCCACAGAAACTGGTTAACGCTGCTTCACCGGCCCTATGATCAATTTGGTCCGAAGGGTACTTTACTTTTTTTTTACCGTTACTACAATTAGGGCCTACACATTTTTTTGGTTGAAATTTAACCTACACTTATTTTGATTTACTAGAGAATCCATCATCCCCTCCTATGAGCCCCGTAGGGAGT
Source organism: Anisus vortex (assembly GCA_949126835.1). Classification (NCBI taxonomy): domain Eukaryota; kingdom Metazoa; phylum Mollusca; class Gastropoda; family Planorbidae; genus Anisus; species Anisus vortex. Next base: position 23,576,597 of record OX421508.1, read on the forward strand.
GGTGGCCACAGTCAGCCAGCGTCACCTGCAAGGTCTCGCTCAAGAAGCAGGTCTGGCTCGAGGGCACCTTCTAGATCTAGAAGTAGATCAGGATCAAGATCCAGAAGCAGATCGGGCTCCAGAGCACATTCAAAATCGAGAAGCAGGTCAGGCTCAAGGGCAGCCTCACGTTCAAGAAGCAGATCTGGGTCACCTGGTAAGCATAGCACTGTTTATTATTTTAAAGCTACAGTTCAACTTCATGATGCTGATTTCACCGTTTTATAATACATAAAGTTAGTATAATAATATAAATATATATATATATATATATATATACAGGGGTGCCACTTTTCTGGATTATCCCCGAAATCCGGAGTCGCGAGGCTAAATATTTTTTGGCTCCGGATTCACGAGATTCAATTTACTTTGGTTCCGGTTAACCAACAAAAAATAAATTTACGGGTCCGAAATCGTGGTACGAAACCCGGTTCGGTGAGAATCTGATCCGCTAAAAAAAGACTTAATAGACCCATACCTAGATAGGCCTACAGTATTAGCCTATAAGCTTAATTTAGTGAAATGTCACGCTATGTGGTTGGATTTTTTTTTTATTCATTAAAAAAAAATTTTTGATCGGAAAATAGGGTAGCCTAGATTTTTATCGTCATATCGGTAATTGGTAATTCCGACTCGGCGACTGTTTCACACCTCCGTGTAGGCTATGCTCTTAGTATATTAGGCTAGGCCTAACTATAAGCTTGTAATATGAAAGGTTACTGTCATTTCAATGGAAAGATTAAAACTGCTTTTTTTTCCTCCATTAAAAATGCGGTTTTTATTAGCCCGCTAAAATGAAGGCGATGAAATATGAATTAATTAATCTATTGGAGCAATGTCACAGTTAGGCCTACTGTTTAATATAGCCTATACGTTGCAGTCATATTTATTAGGCCTAATGAATGGAGTAAAACAGTCGGTGTAGTGTTTAGAACTAGTCCTAGCAGTCACTTATGCTGTTGCATATTTATATTTTTTTCTAACAATATCGGACATAACAAGAAAATCATAAAATAATGTTTTAAATTAATTTCGAAACGAAGTTTTAAATTGTTAGTGACGCGCATTTGCAAATTTCCTCATTTTCATAACAAAATAAAAATACGTCTTATCACTGAACTATATACCGTAAAAAAATGTGTATTAATCCTTCAGTTTTTATTTTTACCCTCTTTTCAGTTATTAGGCATTTGAAGTTACAGACTAGATAGAATAGTTTACTAGTTAACATGTTATTCTAAATAAACTTTAATAAACTAATGTATCATATGCCTAAGAGTTAGTCACTATGATTAGGATACAATATTTTAATTACATTTATTGGTAACTGACCTAGAAAATACAGAACAAAGTAAATGGGGAATAAAGAAACACAAAATTATATTTTTAAAGTAGGCTAGCCTAACTTGAAAAAAACAAAAGGGTTATGAGTTATGATAAGATCAATAGGAATGATGTTATTAAATAGTTAAAATAACACATCTTTGTATGTTTAACTATGATTTTAGATTTGTTTTTTAAAAAAAGATTTTTCAAGAAATTTATCAATAACCAAAGTAAGCTTAGGCCTAACAATAACACAATCACATAAAACATTTTAAAGACATAATTTTCCTATCATAATATGCAGAAACATATTGTAAAAAAAACAATGCTTATTGGTGTAGCCTATATTATATTAAATTAGATCTATATATATATACCGGTATATAAAATATGGTAAAAATAATATAAATTTTAGGAGTTGCGATAAATTTCAGGGTTTGTAAAATTTTGGAAAGTAGGTTTCAGGGTTCAAGAAATTTTAAGAAAAGGATTTCAGGGTTCACTGTATGTATGTATATATATATATATATATACGCCTTTTGTATCTGAAATGCTTTTACATTAATAAGTTCCCAAAGACTTTATATTCAACATTAGAATAAAATACTGACATTATTTGTCTTTTTTTGCACATGTTTTTTATTACTATTCTGAAGATTGAAAGTGTGTTTGTTCTTGTTCTTCTCTCTACAGCACATTCAGTTGCATCAGTTCAGAAAAATTCTGACAATGAAAGCGGTGATGATGATGTGTAAGTAAGACTTGCACTTGAAGACTATACTTGTTACCTTTAGGATTATTCTTAAATAGCGGTTAGGGTTCATTAAATTGATTTTCATTACTTTATATTTACTTTTTATATCTATCTCAACTGTGGGTTACAGAACAAAAAGAGTACAGTCAGACGATGAGGAAGAAAGAGGTAAAAAAATTTTTTTTTCTTTTTTAACTGGGAATATCTACCCTCATGGGCTAACCCCCCCCCCCTCCCCTGGAAATTTTGAAAAATATATGTTTCAAACTTTTTTTTTAAAAATATGTACTACAATTGCAAAAAAATTTGTTACGATTTAGTGGGGGGGGGGGGGGGCTAAGTGAGGCCTAGAATGTTTTAAAAATATTTTTTTCAACAATTTGTTTTTTAAATATGTACTAAATTTAAAAAAAAAAATTGGTAAGTGTTTGTCACGCAAAAGTTTGTTCCCCTCCCCCTGAGAGAAATTCTGGCTTTGCCCCTGTCCATTCTAGCCCCATTGAATATTGTACATCAAGTATTTGAACCTAGGTGTTAAGTTTGAAATAGAGAAATTATTTTTAAATTTCATTTTTAAATTTTAAAAAATTCGGTATCTCAAAATGAATTAAACAATTCAGACAGTGGGTAGTTTTTTTACTATTTGTAAGGTAATTTACACTATTTACAAATCCTAGTTTACTATTCAGAAAAGTATTTTAAATATTAGTAATTTGTGTTACTTTGACAGAAAACCCTTCATCACCACCTGTAAGTCCAGTTGGAAGTCCTCTGGGCTCACCTGCAAGGTCACATTCCAGAAGCCGGTCGGGCTCCAGGCAGGCATCCAGGTCAAGAAGTCGATCTGGCTCCAGACCCCAGTCGAGATCCAGGAGCAGATCAGGCTCCAGGCCTAAGTCAGGATCTAGAAGTAGGTCAGGGTCCAGGGCAAAGTCAAAATCTAGGAGCAGGTCTGGGTCGAGGGCAGGCTCAAGGTCAAGAAGTAGATCCGGGTCTAGGTCACGAGGTATGTGAAACACTTTAAGGTTTAGTTTACCATCTGTATTTAAATACATGATTGTTTTTTTGCAAGAAGTTGTTTTTTGTTAAGCTTAAGCCACACTAGAAACTAAATCACTGATTCGCTGCAATTCAATTTAAAAATCACGATGATTCTCTCTGTTTCAAATGTGTCATAACACGAAACGTGATTTACCAGAATCAGTTTCAGCAGTGGTTTGCGATGATTCACAGATTTAGAAAGTGTTTTAAAATTTGGAATCATGATTCAACCTGTGTCAGCTAATGGGAAGCGCAAACTAGATCATGTGTTCAGTAGCCTAGTTAAAAAACAAAACAAACATGGCAGCGATTAAATTGGTATCTTCCCTTAACAGTTCGCTTAAAAGAGCATGGTATGCTCCATAGATTGTTTTTCTTTCGATCCAAGGTTTACCCCACCATTTTCGTTTTCTTTGTGCTTTAAGTAGAACAGACGCAGCGGCACAGACCAAGATTACTTCGTCGTCACTGCTAGAATCCATGATTGTTGAAAATAAAATTGCGCTTCAAGACGTGATTTTCTGTGAATTGTGATCCGCGTTGGCATGGCTAATTGCGAAACAGCGTGTATATGATTCGCTCTGAAACAAGATTCTAGTGATTCGCTCTGAAACAAGATTCTAGTGATTCGCCGAATCATGATTCCAGTAAAAATGTGATTCCTTGAGTATAGTGTGGCTTCACCTTTAGTTTTAATCTATATATATTTAAAAGCTATTCCTAGGCCTGTACTGTAAGCTTAATTTTCTTTAGGTTGTTTCATTGGTTTTTTCTTCTTCTTCTTCATTGTTTTACTCTAATGAAAAGAAACTGTATCCACAGCCAGCTCAGCTGGATCAGCTCAGAGAGTTTCTGACCAGGAAGATGGTGACAATGATGAAGTGTAAGCTAAATATGTCTTCTGGCCTAGAGTTTAGCCTAACATACGCTAGTTATGTATTACTTTTAAGTTAAACCACATGCTGTGTTACTTTAATGTAAATATAAGTTAAATGTGTTCTGACCTAGAGCTTAGCCTAACATAGCTATACATTTATAACTATTTGCTATGTTTCTTCTATATATACTCTAAGACAGGGGTCAGGATTCTATGGCTCCTGAGCCAGATGTGGCTCTATTGATGGCTACATCTGGCTCGCAGACAAATGTTCGATTATATGAAAAAATTCTTTAGACTCCTTTGACATAGATCTACATATTAATTACATATCAATATTTCATTCTACAATAAAGTCTACTGCAGCTCAGCACCAGAAGTGGTAAAGGAGATAAACTCCACTGACCTAAAAGACAGAAAAATAGCAACCCTGCATTCATTGTAATTAAAGGGACATTTACTTAAATTTATACTTTTAAACATAATGTATGGCTTTCACAGAATTACTTTTCAAAATCTGTGGTGTCCATGGCTCTTTCAGACAAAAAGGTTCCCGACCCCTGCTCTAAAAGGAATTTCATTTGATATTTTATTGTAATACAAATTGATATACAAACAATTCTTTAAAATTCTTATTAGGAGGATAGTGATTTATTTTTTTTGTTTTTGTTTTCCAGGCCCAAAAAGAAACGGAAAATTCTTTCCGATGATGAGGAAGGTGGAGGTAATAAAAGAGACATAATTTTGTTCATCTTAATCCTTCCCGTACCGACCTACTTCTATCTATGCTGCCTTCAGTTCCGCTATATACGCGCCCGGGACTGTAAGGGTTAACCCTTGGCCTCTGATTAAAACAACAACTCTTCATTTCACAAATTTTAGTTGATTTACTTGAACCATCTAAATTTTGGTTCTCAATACATTCAATCTATTGGTGTCATATTTTGTTGTTTTTATGAATATGAACTAATTGGACCTTTTTCCAACTGTACCTGAATTTCGCCTAGTGAAAACAAAAAGATTTTAAAAATTATTATTGATTTGATTTCATTTTTTTTTTCTCCCTTCCGTCTCTTACTTCCTTCAAACTATCATAATTTTGCCATGTGGCCTGTTCTCACAAAATGATATGTAAGCACTTGTGCAGGTTTTAAGATATAAGCATTTATTTTAGGCTTAGCTTGAAAATAAATTTTATTTTATTATTAAAACAGCTTTATGATTCATTACCTTATCATAATGGGCCGTATTGCTGCTGAGAGTTAACACCCTTGCCCCTTTTACAAGTCAATCTTTTATGACTGACTTGTAATTTACAAGTGCGTCATAAAAGATTGACTTGTAAAAGGGGCAAGGGTGTTAACTCTCATCAGCAATATGGCCCATTACCATGTTATTTCTTTTCAAACGAGGAGATATTTTATTTTTAAAAGGTAATGCTTTCTTGTTGTTAGCATTTTATGAAAATGATCAGTATGGTTCATATTATTGATGAGCAATCAAATCTTTAATAACACATAAAAGACAACTAAATGCCCTTGCCATCGCTCATTAAATAGCCTAATAGTGTTATATATACATATATATATATATATATATATATAAATGTATATATTATACTTTTGATATTGTGATTTACTGTTGTTAATGTTTTCTTCAAAGAAAATCCTCCATCCCCTCCTGTTAGTCCTGTTGGCAGTACCAGACGGAGTCCTTCGGGTTCTCCTGCAAGATTAGCCTCTAGATCTAGAAGCAGATCAGGATCTAAACCAAGGTCCAGGAGTAGATCTAATTCCAGGGCAAAGTCAGCATCTAGAAGCAGATCCGGTTCCAGAGCAAAGTCGGGCTCTAGAAGCAGATCCGGTTCCAGAGCAAAGTCAGGCTCTAGAAGCAGATCCGGTTCCAGAGCAAAGTCAGGCTCTAGAAGCAGATCCGGTTCCAGAGCAAAGTCAGCATCTAGAAGCAGATCCGGTTCCAGAGCAAAGTCAGGCTCTAGAAGCAGATCCGGTTCCAGAGCAAAGTCAGAATCTAGAAGCAGATCCGGTTCCAGAGCAAGATCGGGATCTAGAAGCAGATCTGGTTCCAGGGCAAGATCGGGATCTAGAAGCAGATCCGGTTCCAGAGCAGGCTCAAGAAGTAGGTCAAGATCTAGATCAAGAGGTTAGTCTTATTATCATTGTTTCCCGTTTACTTATTTGACCATCACTTTGGACGCAGTGTATGTTATTATACAGTAGGTCCTTGTTTTGTGTGGTTCCTGTTTGTTTCCAAAGAATGTCGCTTAAATAAAAAAAAATCAATGACTGCATGAAAAAATATAGTTTGCGTTCTCTTGATTTCTAAAAGCATACAAGTATAGGTATATATGAGCCTTAACAAAATTTCATTCAGATAATAAAAATGAATAAAAAGATATATTTATTTTTTACAAATAACAATCAGTTCATGAAAATGTAATTTTACAAGACTTAAAGTTTAAAAAAGGTGAAGCAAAAAAGAAATTTACTCTACTTAAAAGATTATACACAAAAAAAACATGTGATAAGCAAACTGCTCAACTCTGTTTATTTGGTACGTTCAAAAAAAATTTTTTGAGACGACAGGCTAAAAGTTAAAAGCTTATTTCTTCTTCTGCGTTCCGTCGAAATGATAACTTTAAAAGGCATAAAAACATTGGCACAAGACAATATCCTATTATAGTTTTCGCTCCTAATTTTTTGTTATCAATGTTAGGCTCCATCTTGTTTTATAATACTTTTCTTTTTGTTTTTTAGTTGCAATTAACTTACCCGGTAATTGTACAAATATCTTTACAGGCAGCTCAGCTGGATCGGTACAGAGAGTTTCTGACAAAGAAAATGACAGTGATGATGAAGTGTAAGCTTTCTGCTTTTGTAGTTCTTTGATATTTCACTATTAAGTATAGCTTGTAGCTTATTGAAACATTTCAGTTTACAGCACAATGTGTAGTTGATTGCAATATTTTGGCATTAAGTTTTTACAGCACAGTACAATTTTAGCTCATTGAAATCTCTCTAAATGGAGAAAACTTGTAGTTCTTTGAAATATTTCAAATAAGTTTAATAGCAAAGTACAATTTTAGATCATTTATTTTAATTATTTTTATAGAAATTGGATATTTCATTGAATACATTTGAATATAAAACTTAGATGTGTTTTTTGTTTTCAGTCCTAGGAAGAGATCAAGGAAAATTCTCTCTGATGATGAAGATGGGAAAGGTATTGTATGATGTTTAATTAAAGGCTATACATTTTTTTTCTTATCTCCCTTACTTAGATATTAGTCATGTATAGAACAATGGAAGCAACTAGTGTATTACAGTTTATTAAACATTGGAGATTAGTTTTTACTCTCAAGTTCCTATGTGCAATTTCTAAATAATTATTTTTGTCGTATGTTATATTTCTCTAGGTAAAGGCAGTGGAGATGAAGGTGAAAAAGAGTACGTTTTTTTTTTGTTATACATCTAATGTTAAATTAGGGCCTAACCATTGTCTGCAGACAATGGCCTCGGCAGATTATCCCTTGCTTCGGAAAATAATATACACACACTTAGTTATAAATCCGAAACAAGTTTTGCCAAAATACCAACTTCTGCTACACTGCTATTGTTGTAAGGGTCTTCGCAACAGCACACTAGATTCTGGGTGGCCTTATTTAGGTTGCAGATTTTTATTTCATCCTCACAGGATCGTCTCCAGGTGGTCTTAGGGCGACCAACCCGTCTCTTTCCTGGGGATTCCATTGTAAAGCCCTGATGATGTCCTGTGTTTTTTTTTTGTAGGGTGTGCCCTATCCACCTCCTGGCAATCTGCTGTTCAAGAGGGTCCTGGTTTGTTTGCCTCCACCAGTCAGTGTTCTTGACCTTTTCTGTCCACCAAATCTTTAGTATGTTGCGGAGGCAGCCGTTGACAAAGGTTTGGAGCTTGTTGTTCAGAGTGATGGGGACTCTCCAGGTCTCTGAGCCATAGAGAAGCTTTGTCCCCCACTTAGGGCCCATGCCTCACTTTCATTTTTGTAGTTGTTTTCTTCAAATAAATAAAATCCATTTGACTGCATTGGTTTCTTGTTTCGAATTTGTTTCTTTTGTTATGTATAATTGACGGGTTAGATTTTGGCAATACTAGAGTTAAAAGAGGGAATAGATATGACCAAATAAAAAACAAACAAACAAGACCTTGATTATTATTTCTGATGTTGTTATAAATTTATTTTATGCAGTCTGATTTTTTTTATTCATTCATACATTAAATGAATTGAGTCTTATTTGATCATGTATCCACTGGCTACCTGTAACTGTAAGGTTATGATAGCTAGTTTGTTCAAAATAAATCCCTTTCTTGTTAACATGCCAAATATTTTATGGTTCATTAAAATTTTTTTTTTACAAATATTTGCCTGTGTTTGTGTGTATACAACAGGAAAGATGAGCTGATTGCAGATATCTTTGGCTCAAGTGATGAAGATGAAGAGTTTGAAGGATTTGATGCCAGTGAAGTGCCAAGGAAAGAGAAGAAAAAGAAGGCTGGTACGTTTGTTTTTCTAGCACTGAAATAGTGAATCACTGAATGCATTACATGGATAATGACAGTATATGCATGAAAGTATTGAAGATAATTATTGGTTCTTAGCATTAAGGACAAACAGGGAGAGTGAAATAATGAACTACACACAGAGTGCTAAGAATATGATTTCTAAACGTCTTTTTTTCCTCTCTTCTGTTTTGTTTTATTTTAGCTGTAAAATCTGACGACGAAGAGGACCAAGGTCCATCAGGCATGCCTGACGAAGGGAGTAATGAAGCCGCGGGAGAAGGTCAAGGCTCAGATGATGAAAATATGGACGAGGCACGAAAAAGTGGAGAAGATGGGTAAGTTTTCTATTTCATGGAACACTGCTGAAAATGTTGCAGGCTGGACTTTGTGAAAACTTGTCCATTATTGTTGCTAGCATGGGGCCCCTGCATAATAGCTTCTTTTTTTTATAGTTCAGATGAAACAAAGCTATTCAATTTTTATGTATGAATGGTATTTCCATAGGAGTGTTTGGGTTACAACACCATCAGGGATAGATTGGTTCAGTGTGCACAAACTTAAGAATGTCATATTGTATACACATATTGTATACACATATTGTATACACATAGATTAATGACAGTGGAAGGTATATATTAGTAAATGTTCAGAGTTAGTTTCTAAACTACAAACAGATCCTGTGTGTTTGTTTGATTGCAGAATGTACGTGTCGGACTTCGACCTGATGATGCAGAAGAAGAAAGAAGAGATGGCGAGGCAGCGTAGAAAGAGAAAAGATGTGGATCTCATAAATGACAATGATGACCTGATTGCTGATCTGATAGTTAAGATGAAAGAAGCTGCCAATGTGAGTCTTATCTTCATTTACTAGTGGTAATACTCTGGAAATTCATACAATTTAGCTCGTGAAATGTTTTAAATATAGATTTGAATAATAATTATAAAGTAATATGTGTATTTGTTAACGCTGCACTATTAGCAAATTATTAACCCTTTAACTACCACTTGTTTTTAATACATAATACTTGCTGACTTTGCATCTTGTAAACTTTTCTTTAATTGTTATGATGTGGATGGGACATCTTTGGTAGTTAAGTGTACGGAACCCATGATGTCGATAAGGCATTCATGGTAACTAAAGGGTTAAGTGTGTCTCCATGCACTGCTTTGTTTCAATCTTAATGTCTCAGTTGACATTTATTCACTGTTTATCTCCATTGTTATATTATCTTATATATTAATAACCCGACCTAAAACTTTTTTGTGTGAATGGATCGATGGATGAAAAAATGCAAGAATCATTAGCTCAAGGGTTTCTCCAATACAAACAATTTTGTAAAACTATCATGTCCTTGGAGAGCTGTGTATAATCTTGTGGCTAGGATTTCATCCGGGATCTTTTATAGAAGGTTTTGCATGTGGGTGGTACCATATGTATAGATTACATTTTCCTATAATGTTTTGTTATAAATGTGATAATGAGACATTTTATCAAAGTACACAAGAATTTATTCAACTTTGGTTTATACTTTAAAAAAATGAAAGGTATTCCTTAGTTGTGTGCAAAATGCAGTAAATTTCATGTAGCAGAGCAACTAAAAGTTAGCATTTTTTGTTTAACATGATAGATTTATAAAATTTAAAAAAAAAAGGTTCTTGGTTAATATGTCTGCTTGACCTGTTTGTTTGATTGCTTATTCAGCTTGATAGAGAACTGAATCAAAAGAAGGAAGTAGCAACAAAGAAAATCAAAATGTTGCCGTATGTAGTCAACCAGCTGAAAAAGTCAGATCTGCATGGTATTTTCTTGGAATCTGGCATACTAAGTGCCATGACAGTGAGTTATAAATGTTTATTAAAAAAAACAAAAAAACAATGTACACACATTTGGAACTGATAAGATTAATTGTCTTTTCTTTCTTAAAAATTGTAATGTTCTTATGGTTGTAAAAATGTGGTTTTGGAAATATAGGTATCTCTGTTTATGTAGCAAATGTTTATGCTTGTCTTTAGGAGTGGCTGGCACCGTTACCTGACAAAAGTTTACCTCACCTTCAAATCAGAGAAAACTTTCTTCACATTTTGCAACAGGTAAAACTGACATTTAATTAGGATCAATTGCAGGATAAAAATTAGTAAAATAAAAAAAAATTGTTTCCTTTAACTTGAACTTGTGTCTTTACAACTGACATTTAATTAGGATCAATGTACAATAAAAATTGGTATAATTTAAAAAATATTGTTTCCTTTAACTTTAACTCGTGTCTCATTTTAATTTAAAAAGAAAAGCTATTTGAAATTCTTTTTACATTATAACAGTTTCAGTCATGTGAATAATTATGTTCCTGTCTTGCTCTAGTTCCCAGCCATCCATGGTGATATGCTCAAGTCAAGTGGCATCGGAAAAGCCATCATGTACCTTTACAAGCACCCAAAAGAAATTAAAGAAAATAAAGTTATTTCTGGCAAATTAATCAGTGAGTGTTTTTATCTCTGCCCTTTCTGTTTTTTTTTTATTCTACGGGCTGTCATTGTAAATTTGTCTCCGTAGATGAAAAGTAAAAAAACATTTTCTTGGATTGATTTTTAACATTTTCATATTTTCTTTATAAATTGAAACATTTTTTTTTGCTTTTTAGCATGTTTTTAATGAAACTATACACACTATGTCTTCAGTTTTGTTTTGTACATTTATTTCTTAAACAGTCCAGGCTTGCAGCTAAACATGTTTAATGATACGCTTTACTTCTGCTGTCTATTTTGTACATAGCCTGGCTGTATTAAATGCTAATTTTGTGTGTGTTCCTGAATAATTCCAGATGAGTGGTCGCGGCCAATCTTCAACCTGACCTCCAACTACAAGAATTTATCCAAAGAAGAGAGAGAGCAAAGAGATTATGAGCAGCTGCCAAAGAAACGAAGAACCAGGTCAGTGGCAGCTGGCCCATGCTGCGATTGTATTTAGTGTTTGTAAAGGGATTCAATGTTTTCAGCTGTTTTGAAAATATTCATTTAGTATAATTGTATTAATTTTTATTCTATAGCTTGGAAGGGGCACAGACTCCCAAACGAGACATTGATAAAGCTCTAGTAGGAGAAAAAAAGTAAGCACCTAAAATACTTTAGTGGTCATAAAACCAGTGCTTTTTTTCTAATGTAACACACCGGAACAGCGTTCTGGCACCTTTTTTTCCATAGACTACTAATTTCAGTGTTATTTCTTTATGACACGACTGACATTAATAGGAGTTCCGGTACCTATTTTTTAAAGAAAAAAAGCACTGAATAAAACTATTTGGACTACGAATCATTTATAGTAAATAATTTGCATGTTATTCTGTGTTGTGTTTTTTATATATATAATTTTATTTTTATCTATATTTTATAACAAAAAAGGTTGTTTTCAGTTTCTTTAACATGTTATTTTATTAGCGCCTGTTAATTTGAGGAAAATTACTTTTCACTTTTTTTCTTCTTCTAAAGAGCACTAAGACCAGGTGACCCTGGATGGGTGTACCGTGCCAGAGTACCGATGCCCTCCAATAAAGACTATGTGGTCAGACCAAAAGCCAGCACAGAATATCAGCCCCCGCAGAAGGTTCAGCTATCATTTTATTCCTTTGATCTGTTTCACTATTGTTAAGAAAAAGTTATCTTTATCACAATGTGGGAAGGGTACAGCATGATATCATTGTCACACCATGCTTGGAAATTCACGGTTTCTATTAATTTAACAAGTACTCAAGGGTCCCCAACACCCATTGAAGTTGTTTCACAGTGGTTCGTCAGGACCAATAGAAACTAACCATTTTTAAAACCCTGTGGTGTTGAGACCACGTTGTGGCAGGCCTATCCTAAGAGTCATATAGACCAGTCGTATATATTTTAACTTACATTGTGTTCGGCTTTATTTTACAGTTCCTTTTCCTTATGTTCTGTTTACAAGAGTTTCATAATTATTTTAACCAGTTGAAAGTTAGGTTGTTAATTAAATACGTTCCAGCTGTGTTTAAATCAATCAGTGGATATACCACCTAGACCAGTGATATTTCAGTTCTAAAAATAATTTCAATTCTTATTTTTATTCTATTCGCTGTAATTAATTTCTATTCTTATTCTTATTCAAGTTCTGAAATAATTTCAAATTCTTATTTTTATTCTATTCGCTGTAATTAATTTCTATTCTTATTCTTATTCAAGTTCTGAAATAATTTCAAATTCTTATTTTTATTCTATTCGCTGTAATTAATTTCTATTCTTATTCTTATTCAAGTTCTAAAATAATTTCAATTCTTATTCTTATTCAAATTATGAAATATTTTCAATGGTTATTTTCATAATCGAGGGTCGAACAGTCGAACTTCACGAATTTGAATATTCATAACAACTTTATTTCAATAAAACACTTTATAGCTATCTTATAGATAGCTCCTGCTATCCAGTATCAACTATCAAGTTCTACATTTTTAAAATCTACATTATCTACTTAAGAAATTAAAAATGAGTCAGCTGTTCATCAGACACAATGTTCCAACAGTTTGAGTTTTGAGTTATCAGTGATAAAATAAGAACAAGCTTATCACATTTGAGCAATGTTCTTGTTTAATTTAAAAAAGACCCTCATTTCAAGGGATTTTTGCATTCTATTTCGCCTCCCATTGGTTAACATTCCACCCAGAGAAAAGATTCGTTCTACGTATGCCTGCGAAGCAGGTGCCGTTAACAAATCCTCAGCGATTTTTGACAGTTTGCTGTAAGTTGCTTTTCTGTTGTGCCAGATTACCAGAGAATCCGTTGTACAAGTATTCCTGTCTGTAGTGTCTGTTATATACCGATTCAACTGACATTGTACAGTGTCCTGACTTGGTGATGAAGTTGTGGCATTTTCAACACGCTAAGTACTAACACTTAAAAAACTAACCAGGAAGAAGGAACTTTGGATCAAGTGTTTTAATCATGTGTCTGAATGACGGCTTGTCAACCACTGTAACCGGACAGCAGGTGTCTATCAACATGTCCATCACACTGGACAAACGCTGTTGATACTCCTGCGACTCTGTTGACCAGGATACGATTTTAAATTGAATGTAATCAGCCAATGTCTGAGTCGCATTTTTGCAGACCGTCGTTTTCTTTGGTTTTTTACTTTAATGATCTCGCCTCGGTTGCTTTAACATACTGCTCATACTCCTGCTTATGTAATCTGCGGAGATGCGACAGCATATTTGTACTGTTTTTACCCGACAACAAAGCACCACACTCGCTATTAGTCTTCACAATAACAACTTTACATTTCGCTTTCCCTTCCTGTTCCATATATGTAAAGTAATCCCACACCAGACTCTCCTTCTTTCGTCCAGCTAATATCCTTGATAATGAACTCATTGTCTTCAGAAACAAACTTTACTCGTCCAAAATAAATCACAAATATAAATCGAAAAAATTAACCGGCGATCATGAAGAAATGCGATGCTTTAGCGCTATACTACAATACAAAATACGGATTTTGACGGAAATGACTGGACGAATGCGTCAACACTAAAACACGGAATTCAGCGCAAATGGCGGAACATATTCCACGCGATATTCGTTCAATAATAATTTTCGTTATTATTACTATTCTATTCATGAAAATTAATTTTTATTTCTATTCTATTACCGTTATCAAAATAATTTTTGTTCTTATTATCGTTATCGTTAACGAATTTCATATAATTTTCGTTCTTATTCTTATTCTCGTTAACATAAATATCACTGACCTAGACTATATCGAAACTTATGTGCTCCGTCACATAACACTATCAAGCAGTCCTATTTAATTTTTAATCGCTAAAATTTTGTGTCTGTTGTTGACTTTTCTCTGACTTCCCTTTTTCGAATTGCAGAGCTCTTCTAAGAAAGACATCACACGCTACGAGAAGCACAAGCGGGCTTTTATGGAGAAGAAGAAGTTTTCCAAGACTATGAAGGCGGTGTCCATTAGTATTGAAGGCAGGAACATGTCGTTATGAGATTCAAAGAAATTTGTGTACATATGTAAAATAATTTATGTCTGTCTTTTCTGACCTTCTTGCTTGTTGGTTATAATTGTTTGTTTTGGGAAGACGGTTGATGGCCTCTTTGTTTATTAAGGCTAGATTATAAACACCTCACACTATATTTTCCAAATAAATGTACTGAAAAATCTACTACGATCTGGTCAGTAAGAATGTGTTTGATTGAGGTTATTGTGTGATGAATTCATGAATTTCTAGAGGCTCATTCCTTGGCCCCTGAGCTTCCTATTCAAAGGAACACATATGGTTGTTTTATTGTTAAAATTTTGGTTAGAATTTATTAGATTAAAGTTCCTGTTTATTCTCTTATGCAGCCCAATTTACTCAATATAGGTGACTAGCTTTTGGCAATATAGCTTCTAGTGATGTAATTGGTCGCAGATGTGCGTTTTTGCCCCCCCCCCCCCAACCTCACCTTACAAACACTATATATTGATACAGAAGAGCTTAAAAAACATGTACCGTAAATATGTTGTTGTTGCACTGACTGCAAGAGAGCAAACAGGCTCTGCAACCTGCTAAACAGGAGAGGAAGAATACTATTGGCGTAGACAGAGTAATATATTTATTAAAACATTTTTAGAAAATGTGGTCCGTCCACTTAGCATCAATGCACATCATACTGCACAGAACACTGGACACTGATGAAACAAAACCAGTTTTAGTCAGAAAGCACATTGTATAATATTACTTGCTACCGACAGAAAAAAAATGTAGCTACACCACTGGTAAATTTAACAAGAGCTTTTTTTCAACATGGTTCTTTATAGAGTAGCAAATGCAAGCAATTGAGCTTGAATTTTTCTTTCTGTTGTTGACAAAGTATGTATGCAATGTCTTGAAAAGTATCACTTGACAGTGAATTTTCTTTTGCAACTAGTAGACTTGAAGATTTTATTAAGTGACTAGATACAAACTAAACAGCTGTTGTATTTAAAAAGTATTAAAGAATTTGTGTATGTTTTTGGTAAGATATGTAAATTCTTTGATCTTGAACTGCATTTATTATTTTGATTTCATTTGATCACAGAGGATTGATTACTTTTGACTTTTTTGCTTGTGTAAATTTAAACTTGCTATTGTCAGGGTCAATGGTCAGATCAGTTAGTTTTGTCAGAGATAGTAACGGAGCCCTTTCAAACCACGTCAAGTCCATATGGCCACTGCTTACAAAGAATCAACTGACCAGCACATGCCCAGTCACAATTACAACAAATGTCTGGTACTTTGACTTAACAGAGCTGAGTAGATTCTGGGACATGACCCAGTCCCCATGAAAACAAATACCTGATGCTTAACCTGGATTTGTACTCAAGACCTACAGCAGGGGTAGGCAACCTTTTGAAAATAGTGTGACAAAGTAGGATTTCTAATTCAATCCGCGTGCCAACAGCCTTAAAGTCATCGTCTTCTAGCACTAAATTTCTTGTAGAAGAGACTAAATTTCCCATTTGGTAGGTCTTCCGCGCACCGTTGGAAATTGCTCTGCATGCCAAGTCTGGCACACGTGCCATAGGTTGCCAACCCCTGACTTACAGGATGGCAATCCAAACACACTGCTTCTAGACTAGTGTGTACCAATAGTCCAAACGTATATATCAATGGTTAAATTCACCTGGGTTGTCCCTCCTAGATCTGGGCAAAAGGGTTAGCTTAGATTCTCAATACATGCTACTTTGCTACCACTCTATTTTTGAGCCTTTTGAAATAATTGTACGGTAGTGGAAGGAATGGCATGAAAATATTTTAGCAGCTGCTAAATTCTGTGTCTCCATCTGCTAGTTACAGATGATCTATTTTGAATATAAAAAGTTTACATTTTCTTATGATGAAACTTTCATTATTAATTGTTAAAAAAATGTATATTGGTATGATGCTATAGTTTGTTTCATTCTTGTTAATAACTTAAACATCAATATCAAAGCTTTTTATTATTATTTATGTATATGAATCTTAAAAAATCATTTGCCGGTAATTAAAGTTTTTTGTCTGCTTTGTAATGTTAAACACTAGACACATGAACATTCATATGAGGAAATTACAGAATGCAAAATTGTTTAATTTGTTTGAAGTTGAGGATTTTTAGTGAGTCAAAAATGATATTCTCATTCAGTGATATAATTCATTACAATCATTCATTAACTACAAAATTAAAACATTTTCAAATCAAAACATGTTTGAAATTTGTTGACTTGCTTTTATCAATAAAATTCACATGAAAAAGATGAAAAAAATTGTTCAAAGATTCTGTAAATAGTTGTGTTTTTTTGTGTTTGTCAATAAATTTTCATGGATTAATTTGTTTTCTTTTGTTTTTCAATGAAATTTTTGAGTTTTTTCTTTTTTTTTTTTTTAAATTAACAATTTATTTATGCAGGCTGGTGCATTTTTTTAATCACACAATATGATAATGTGTTTTTTGACCAAAGAAAGGTCACTGATAACATCTTGGTACTAGTATTGACTTTAAAAAAAATACTGACATAACTTCTGAATTTAATAGACATCGGCATGATGAATAAAAATATAACACTATGCAGTTATAAAGATAATCATTAAACAAACAATAGTTTAAAAAGTCAATGCCAAAAGATTAAACATAATTTAGACTTGATGATAGATAGCATAAAGAAAATGGAATTGATCTAGAATTATTATCTACGTCATAGGTATTAAATATATATTTGTATACATTTGTCACTTTGCTTTAGGCTCCTAGTACTCCTAGGTCCTTTGACTGACTGATAGTGATAGTTTATTGCATTTTTTGAAACAGAAAATGTTTATACTTTTATTACTGTCTTTTATAATATCTCGAAAGTAGAACAGCTAAATTTTTATTTTAAGTAGATAAAAGTAAAGAAAAGTATGTCCCATAAATCGTAAAAAAAAAAGATAAAGAGTAGGTAGGGGCATTCCCTACTTAGGCCTATAGCTTGTATACAATACGTTCTTCTGGCATTTTCGGCGTTGTTTTTTCCCGGTACGAAAATATTTGTTTATCATAAATGACATAAAACTGAACGGGGCGCAAAAAACCGGGACAGGGCTGATCAGGAAAGAAAAGTTCTCATAAAAATTTTCGCACTTCTATGAGTTACACCAGATCTAACAAAAAAACTATTTCATCTATTTTTAAGACGACCCCTCCCCCTCCCAAATGTCCACAAGCAGGCGTATTTTATGGATGACCCATGAAAACTATCTACATGGTCGACGGAGTTTCCGGAAAAAAGTTTCGGCTTAACTACCAATAGACATATAATAGTGGAACTCTTCTTTTCTAAAGTAACACTAAAATTATTTGTTATTAAAAAAATAAGTCTTTAAAATGTCGGTACAGGAGGGAATGGTGAAGAATGAGCAAAATGGACAGCAACCTTTTTGTCTGACTACAATGCGTAATCGCGTTAAAAGTTACATAGAAAAGGTGAATATATAGTTTATGAGGCAATACATTTTTGGATTTAAAAAGTCTAAAAAATCATTTTACCCTTACTAGTATTACTAGTCTAGATCTAGATCTAGACTAGACTAGTATCTAGTATCTAGTATTACTAGAGTCGAGACTAGAGTGTCTAGAGTCTAGACTAGACTCTATACTCTATAGCCTATACTATATAGTCTATAGTGATACTATAGTCACTATAGACACTATAGTCACTATAGACTATAGAGTCCACTAGAGTCTAGAAGTCTAGAGTCTAGCTAGGCCAGTAGGGGCAGGGCCAAGTTAGGCCTACTAATTTAAGTTTAAGTAATTTTAATACTTTAAAAACTTACTATAACTTTATAACTTAGTGATTTAGTGACTTAGTACTAACTACTACTAGATCTAGTAGTTAGACTAGTTAGCACTAGCCTGCTCTGGAGTAGTGAGTAGACAGTAGTACAGTAGTAGTAGTAGCCTATTTGTACTAATACTACTAATAGCAGTGGCAGTAGCAGTGAAAACACTAGTCTAGTAACCCTACTAGAGTACTAGAGTACTAGTCACTACAACATAAAGCTTTTTTTACACCAAGATACCTGACAAGAAATTATAATGTCAAGAGATTTAAATAATAATAATTATAATTTAATATCATCATCATGAAACTACTTTCATAAGTTACACGTTCGCTCACAAACACTAGTAACCCCTAGTAGGCCTAACGTTACAAGTTCTATGTTACTATTTTACTATGTCAAAAGTCTATGTTTGAAGTGGCTATTCGGACCCGATAGACTTAGTAATAGATAGTTAATATCGGTTAGTTTATATATATAATAGGTTAGAAATGGCTTTGTAATATTTTTGTAATAGTTAGTATCAGTTAGGTTAGGCCTATATAAGATAGGGATAGATTTGATGTTTTTGGGGGCTATTTTTACAAAATATGGTAAGAATAAAAATATATTTTGTGTTTTCCCCCTCTTTTAATTTTTTTTTATGGGTTCTAAGGAATTCTGACTGAAGCTGGGTCCTAATAGCTATTTACAGCTAAATAGAAAGGGACCAGGGTCGGAATAGCCACAGCCTTCTATGTTACCGCCAGGACAATTTGCTATGGATTGATGACCAAAACTCAAACTACAAAACAGATTGTGTCATGGGGGGTAGGGAAGGCAGGATGTATGTAAATTTGATCTTATGTGAATTTTATCTTATGTGACCAACTCTGGCTGAAACAGAAGGGGAAAGGGCAAGACGTATGTTTGTCGGTGTCGAAAGACTCGTTAGGTCCGAGTTATTAAATTATTTGTTTTAGTTAACCATAGCAGCTGACAAGGGACCAGGTGTGTGACGGATGAAAAAGGGGGGAATACTCAAACGATTTATGACCCATCCGTCAATGTACATGATTTTTGAGAACTACGGTGCAGCATGTGAGTAGGGGGACAGTGACCAAATGTAATACAGTGACCCGACTGTAACAGCCGTTTAAAATCCCAGATAGATTTGACACAGCTAGCCTATACAATTTCTTATTTCCTTTATATACAAGAGTACATTGTTATCTATATTACACAGATAAATAATATATATAAGATGCAGTCTTTTGTCATAGTTTGGGCAGATTGTTTATTCTATACCATAAAGTATAGAGAACACATATTATGTTTAAAACTGAACATGATGTCCAACACATGGCTTGGTACTCAAAAATAATAGCAATTGACTGTAAAATTATTGAGAAATTGGGCTGTTACTAGAAAGGTTATGTAGTTGTTGGTTTTCTTTGAGAGTTTACTAGGAAACTTGTCTGTTGTCATTTGAGAAGTAAGAGTCTTTGTCCTTACCTAGAGAATAAAAATTGTTAAAATCTCGATCTTTATAATCATAATCGGAGTATTTTATAAGATTATTTTGCTGTGTTTTAAAGATATCAATGGTTTAAAAATGCTTTCTTACTACTTTTATATATGTTACAGACCCTCCTTATATACAAAAGATTTTACGTTTTGCACTTATCTTTTTTTAAAAACTAGTCTTGCATTTTATTTTAAAGGAAGTTAAGTCGTTGCTTATTAACTGCCATTCCTGAAATGTTTCTAACCTTAGAGAATTTTAATAATTGCGTGTCATTTTGTTGAATGGTGTGAATACTCACTCTTTTGTGAATTAGTTCTAGTTATTTAAAGCTTATTATTTTTAATTGATGAGTTAATTTTTCAAGATTTGTTGTAAACAAATTGTTGTAAAAAGATGATTTATGCTTCAAGTTAAGTGAGAGATGTGAGTAGTGTGAGATGAGATTAAAACATAATAAGCGACTTGATCTACTTCAGCTTGTCTTATACATTCTTTGTTTATTAAACTTGTTTGTTTTCATCTTTTCACAGCATCATTATGACTCAGCTAACTTTTGGGCAGATAAACTTGTCGCACTTTCAGATGGTAATTATTGAATACTTTTCATTGGTTATAGGGCAGGGTTGCAGAGCAGCAGCGCGTTCGGCTGGAGTACCGAAGGTCCTGGATTTGAATCCTGGTGAAGGCTAGGATTTTTTACCCGGGACTCGAGGGTGTTCCTGACATTAGTTGGGGAAAAATAAAGGTGGCTGTGCATAGTGCTGGCCACACAATCACCTAGTATACAGTGGTCACAGACACTGGTGAAAGCTGCTTCACCGGCCCTATGATCAATTTGTTCCGAAGGGTACTTTACTTTTCATTGGTTATATTTTAATTGAAGAATGAGAAAGTAAGTAGAGTCTCATTTTCATGTAGAAGCTGCTAAAAAATACATTGTACATAAAGAAAAAATAATATTTCAGCTGTGGAAGATGTGTTTTGGTATGCTCAGACAATGTATTATACGGGTCAGTTCCACAGAGCTATTCATTTGCTCACCAGTAAAAAACTTGATAAGGTAAGCATAGCACTTCTCTTTTTTTTTAAATCAATTTTTACCTTATGACGATTAAACCAGAATTATTTTTTAACATATAAAAAATTGTATAGCTTTCCCAAGAGTTTGATAAAATAGTAAAGAAATATTATATTGTTAGCGGTTGATTTATAATCTTAACATTGCTGATTTTGTTATATTAATGTTAATTTTATCTAGTTCACTATTTGTATTTTTGTTTCTCCTTTTTAATTTAGACTTACAGCACATGCCGTTATTTAACAGCAAAATGTCACGTAAGTGCTTGGCTGCATTTTATGTGCCTAGGGAAACATTGTGATTATGTATTTCCTTATTCGAGAGCTGAAAAAAATACCTCAAAAGCTGTTTTTTAAAAATTCCTATTATATTAATAATGTAGTGGTTTAAAAATATTTGTAAAAAATAAGGGTTTGATGAAATATAAATATTAGAGGCAGACCATAACCAAAAATTTGGCCCAAAACTAAGCCATACCAAAAGTTATAAATTGATTTCCGGCCAAAAGTTTAACTACACCTTCATCCGAAACCGAAAGATAAACCAAAATTTCCAAACAAAAGATTTAAAAAAACTGCTTGGTAATCCCACACTCCATTTTTTTTACATTCTTTGGGCTGATTAAACAATCCGTTTATTATTAACTTCAATTTTCTACTTCACAAAGATTAATTCACAACAGTTAAACTAAATGAAATTATCTAACTTTTTGGCTTTGGCCTAAACCGAAACTACACCAAAAGAGGCCATGTGTCTACTATCTGGGCCAAAACCGAATTTCGGTCGACATCTAATAAATATACTTTGTTAATGTTATTTATATTTTTACACATTTAATTGATAATTAGCGTAGATACTCGCGTATAAGTCGCACCGGTGTATAAGTCGCACCCCTAGTTAACATTTATTTTCTTATACGTTGTCATTGACCTGCGCATAAGTCGCACCCCGACTTCCCAGGTTACACTGCATTTTAATATCTAAAAGATGCATACCTTTTAAACATAAAAGTTACTAAATATTCACCCTAATTTGGAAACTTTCCTTAAAAAATGGTTTTAATCGTGCATAAGGCAAACATAATCAAATAAAGGCATATCCTAATAATTCTACATAACTCCAATCAACTATAGGGGTTATGTAGGAAACTTTATAACACAGTAATGATGTTTTTTGAACTTTTCTAAAACGGTGTCAGGTGTATAAGTCGCACCCCTACTTTTTGTCAAAATTTTCTGTAAAAAAAGTGCGACTTATACGCGAGTATATACGGTACTTTAGCCTATTAAAGCACAATAATATAGCTTGATATCCTAATTCTTTATTTAGCTCTCCTAAGCTTTTGAGATGATAATTTCTTTTCATTTTTAGTTCATTATAAAAAAGTATATATAAATAAGAGTCAAAGATCTGACTTTTACAGTGTTCGTTTGAATTTTTTTTTACTTCTGCAGTATGAATGTAAAGAGTACCAAGAAGCTCTGGATGTATTGGACATGCAGGACATGTCCTTCTCACGCTCACAGTCAATCCTAAACACAAGCTTAAATGAATCGGTTCAACAGACAGAGAACCATTTTTCTATACCCAACGTAAGAGTTAATTTCTTATCTCTTATGATATGGTGCTGCCCTCCAACTTTTTTTAAAACCGGGGTCCAGTAAAACTGTTCCATCAGGCACTATTTAAGGTTTGGGACTCTTGAGTGAAATATTATTTGAACTCATTCCTATCTGCGGATATTGTATTTTGCTTATTAGTGGTTCAGGTTTTTATCTTCATTCATTAAAGCTTTTGGGAAAGAGCTCTCAAATATGTAAGAGCCTGCTTCAAATGCTTTTCTTTTTACTTTTGAAACTTGTATAGAATTGCTCTTTAGAAGCTGCCATTTATTACCAAAAAATTTATAGTGATGTTTCAGGTCTTTATTTCACTTAAGACAGAACCTGAAAAACAAAAGCAAAAAGTTGACAAGGCCATTAACTATTGGGAAATAGCCTTGTACGGGATTCAAGCACAATAATGTACTTATAACTTAAATCAGATACATACTTATGTACAATTATCTATTTTGTAATTTATAATGCCATAATTAAGAAAACATAAGAGCTTCTGACAGCACTGTGTGCCACAATGCTCTTAGCTATGCAGTTTTTCACAGAGGCCAAAAGAAGAGGTTTAAAGACACCATGAAGGCCTCCCTAGAAAACTCTGGAAATCGACCTTAACAACTGGGAAAGCCTGGCCGAGAACCGATTCTCTTGGCGCAACGTGACCTTCATCGGAGCAGAAGCCCACGAGGAGAAAAAGCCAAGGGTCGCAATGGAATGGCGACACCTCGGAAGACCCACGAGCCACGCATCCTTGCTCCAAATGTGATCAACATTTTCAGACAATCAATTATGACTGTCAGAAGATGGTCTTCATCGAAACTGATGGACAAGCATCATCATCAGCTATGCAGTTGAATATTTTAAGAAGAACTGCTTCTACCAGCTCTATGACATTGTGCACAATGTATAAATTATAGTAGATTTTGAATCTCATAATATACTTGTTGTTTTAACTGTCCTGCATACAAATAAGTCACCCTGCTAATAATTATTTCTGCCTTAATGATCAAAACACTTAATTTTTTGCTTGTTTGCTGCTTATTCATATTTATGCGATGATACAATTTCAGTGTGAGAATTCTATTTGTTTACTACGAGGAAAAATCTATGAGGCCATGGATAATCGAATACTGGCTGCCGACTGCTACAGGGAAGCTCTCCGGTTGGATGTCTATTGTTTTGAAGCATTTGATTTGCTGGTCAATCATCACATGCTTACTGCACAGGAAGGTATATTTAAATTGACAGCGGTAAATTGTGTCCACCTTACAGTACCTATTCTCTAAGTGTCATTATTATAGCAAGTAATACACACACAATATAATTCAAAGCCCTGACTATGAAAATGAGTTAATGTCAATTGTTCTAAGCTAAAAAAAGCAATCAGGTATTACTTATGGCTGCACAGACCCCCTCCCCCCCCAAAAAAAAAAAAAAAGAAAAGAAAAGTAAAAACATCTTGATATAGAAATATGATAGTATTGTAAAAGAAAGATAGGAATAGATATTCTTAGCCCATTTTAAAAGGACAATTGCCAGAAGAAGGAAATATTATTCATTGACTCTAGTATAATTTTGAAAAATGTGATGCAATGCCTCTTTAAATTCACACAGTTGTGAAATTTGGTCATTTAAAAATTGTGTTCCTGTTATAGTTTTAATGTCTTTTCAATTATCTTAAACATATGACAATCATATAAACCTAGAAGAATGGCCTCTCTCTCTCTGAAAAAAAAAAAGGAAAAAATAAACATACATAAATAAAAAAGAATGTTTAAAAAATTGAAATTTTGTTAACTTTAAGTTTTCAATAAAAAACAATATTTTTATTGTATATATATTTCGTTGTAAGCATGTGTCAGTTAATTGTTTATAATGAACCATTTTGACTTTCTTTCAACAGAACATGATCTGCTTCAGTCACTGCCATTTTCAGATCAATGTCCTCAGGGTGAAGCAGAGGTAGTGAAAAGTCTTTATGAGAGCAGGCTTAAAAAGGTGAGATCTCTTTTATTAGTTGGCATGTTACGGAATGAAACTGAAGCTTTTAATAAATAGTCCATGTTTTAATTAAGTAAAATAAATGAAGAAATGTTTTTTTATATGTTCTTAAAATTTTTTTTTTTTTAACTGATGTTGACATTCACTGGGAGAATTATAAAACACAACTTAACAACTCAGTAATCTTATTACCCCATCATTTTCAATAGATTATTATGTTTTATAACACACAATCAATATAATCCTTCAAATAGAAACATATCATCTTATGAGACTTGAATCTAAGTCCACATTATCAATATACACTCTGAACATACAATCCTTATAAGTTATACAATGCTGTTCACTGCAGTAAACTTGCATATCTCTACTTAACTTGTATGGCTTACTCACTGAATTCCCTTGCAATGTTAGCCCCAAGTTCTTTCCTGAACCAAAGTTGCTATCACAACCAGTTTCTTATAGTATAGCTTGTTTTTGTTTGTTTATAAGTCAAAGAGCATTTTATTAAAATTATTTATTAAATTTGTTTCTTTTTGCCGCGTTGAAATCTCGTTTCCTACAATTTTTTTGTCTCTAGTATGACTGTCCAGGCAAAACAGCTTTACTGCCAGCTTTGGTTCCACTTTCCAACAGTCTGGATATTATAGTGAGCACTGCAGAGAGGCACCTGTACAACTGTGATTTCAGGGCTGCATACAAAATAACTTCCAAGTATTTACCTTATTTGTTTTATCCCTAGGCATTATAATAAGAAATGATATAGAAATATTAATTAAAAATATTAGTTTTAAAGCAAATTGTAATCTTTGAAATCACTGAACATTTTTTAAAAATATTTTATGTCAAAAATATGATGATTAAATTTATGAATAATATTCATATTTTAAAAAACATATATATTGTATATAGTCATGTATACATTTTATAAATGTCCAGTGAATTATGTTTGTAATATATCGGTTGTGTTAAAATATTTGCCTGAGTTGTTTGAATATTCTTTTTTTCAGAGTATTAAGCAAGGATCCATATAACAGTCAGTGCTTACCTATACATATTGCTGTTTTAGTCGAGTTGAAAAATTCTAATGGTAAGCTTGGTGGTTCAATGTTGAATTAATGAATAGCATAAACCTCTATAGATCTGTACATAAATCTTGGCTTACAATTTGGCTCTATTATGGCTTTTTTTTTTTCAGCTTTATTTTATCTGGCACACAAACTTGTGGATTATTACCCGGACAAATCTGTAAGTAACATTTGTACTTCATTCAGAAATATAAAAATCACCCTAGTTACAAACAGCCACTGGGTGGATCAGCTAAGATTAAAAAAACCACATTCTCCTAGCACATGAAGATCTCTGGCATGCTTCACTGTATATTTTCTGACCAGTCCACGCCCAATTCATTTTATTATTCAGCCACAACTAAACCCTTTCTGAACCCCTTAGTCCTCAGCTATATTATATTCCCCTTCACAGCTATATTATATTCCCCTTCACAGCTATATTATATTCCCCTTCACAGCTATATTATATTCCCCTTCACAGCTATATTATATTCCCCTTCACAGCTATATTATATTCCCCTTCACAGCTATATTATATTCCCCTTCACAGCTATATTATATTCCCCTTCACAGCTATATTATATTCCCCTTCACAGCTATATTATATTCCCCTTCACAGCTATATTATATTGCCCTTCACAGCTATATTATATTGCCCTTCACAGCTATATTATATTGCCCTTCACAGCTATATTATATTCCCCTTCACAGCTATATTATATTCCCCTTCACAGCTAAATTATATTCCCCTTCACAGCTATATTATATTCCCCTTCACAGCTATATTATACTCCCCTTCACAGCTATATTATATTCCCCTTCACAGCTATATTATATTCCCCTTCACAGCTATATTATATTCCCTATTCACAGCTATATTATATTGCCCTTCACAGCTATATTATATTGCCCTTCACAGCTATATTATATTCCCCTTCACAGCTATATTATATTCCCCTTCACAGCTATATTATATTCCCCTTCACAGCTATTTTATATTCCCCTTCACCTGGGCTCCTGAGGGGAAGCAACACAAAGCTTATACACATGTAAAATACAAGACATTTATTAAATAATGGCATTAACTACTTTTATTAATTATAAATGTAACAATCAGTTTATCAATAGCATGCCTTCTTAGTCCTTCTAGTGTATAGATCTTCAGTTCAGACACAAGTAATGTATGCACTGCCCCTTGCCACACCCTTCATCTGTTGAAGTACCAACACAGGCCTAGACGATGTTTCTTTATTATCTGAAGCATATGTTTTGTCATTTGAATTAAATTCAGGGTGTTGCTTTTCATAGTAATTTTTTTTTAAAATTGAATTTATCATCCACTGATTTTTTTTAGATCTGGGGTGGGCAACATTTTTTCATCATTGGACCAAAAAAGGAATTCAATGCAACAATATGGGTCACCACATTTTGAGAATGTATTGACATTATGACTACAACCATTTTGAATGATGGTTGTTAGAAGCTCTGTGAGGGGCCACACTAAAAGGTTCAGCGGGCAGTGCTGTGGCATACGGGCTGCCTATTTCACACCCCTTGATGTGGATCACAATTTAAATTTATCATTTGCACTAACTGTAAATAAAAAAACAAAGTCTATTAAGTAAAATATATCCAAAATACTAAACCACACAATAAATCCAACTGGTGCATATCTGATCCATTCCCTGGCTTGAGTTGGATCTAGCATTTTATAGTTTAAACTACTCTTGTTAACTAATTACATTTTGTAATTAAATGAAAATACATTTTTTTCCGAATTAATCAGTTCCAGGCTGTGTCGCAATAGTGAATTTCCACTGAGTAGAATTCTTAATTTATTAATGAAATATTTCATGAGCTTAGATAACCTGTTCAAGACCCTCTGAATTAGGCTTTAACGTGAAATAAAACAACTTTAGAGATCATTGCACTCTCGTTTTTCTCAATATATTACACCAATTTAGAGGGGAAAAAAAGAGATACGAAGTTACAAAAATCATATTATTATTATGCATTTAATTACGTACACACTAATCTGCAGCAAAACTCAAAGCATGGCGAAGGCAGCTGAAAACTATAATATATAAACAGTAATCATTGGTGTAAAGGGGCTAATCAAGGAGATACTGTAGGGACATTATTTTATATAATGCATGGTTGTCTCTATGTCGCTGGTTTAAAGATTTCAAGTTTTATCAATTTTATAGGGGTATTTCTTTTGCATTTTTTCTACAGATTTCTTGGTTTGCAGTTGGCTGCTATTACATGCTAACAGAAAATTTCATCCCAGCGCGTTGGTTTCTGGGGTTAGTACACATTTAAAATATGAAAAGATATTTATGCTTATCATGCTATTTGTTTATATATTTAATTTAGGCCTAAATGTAAATTAGCACAAAACAAAAAGAAAAGGAGAATGAACAGAGAGATGGGTCTTGAGGGTAAAAAGAAGAGGATGTGAGACTTTGAATATTTTTATATGAGTGGTTTAGTGGTGACTACACACCCATTTCTTATATAAATCCTTTCATTTATATATAGATGTACATGTATATGTACAAGGTGCCTGGTGGCCGAGCGGCAGCGAGTATGAGTGGCGATCGGGGCGATCCGAAGGTTCTGGGTTCAAATCCTGGTGCAGGCTAGGATTTTTTTTCCAGGGACTTGAGGGTGTCTACCTGGCTCTGATGGGTACCTGACACTAGTTGGGGTAAAGTAAAGGCGGCTGGGCATTGTGCTGGCCACACATCCCCTAGTATGCCGTGACCACAGAAACTGGTTAACGCTGCTTCACTGGCCCTATGATCAGTTTGGTCCAAAGGGTACTTTACTTATTACATATATATATATATATATATATATATATATCATGTAAGATGTCATTTATATGTCATAGACTTCAGATAGTTTGTATTTTTGCACTTTAGAATTACCTCCTTTTGTAACCTTAAATCTCAACTAATTGCAGCTGTTATTAGAACATTTTATACAGAAGTTATAAACCTCAAGTCAGTAGGCTATACTATAAATTTTAGCCAATTATTTGCTTTAAATTCAATGTTCTTGTTTTGTGATTGTCTTCCAGTAAAGCCACAACAATAGAGAGGGCCCACGGCCCATCTTGGCTGGCTTTCGGCCACACATTTGGCGTCAACAAAGACCATGACCAGGCCATGGCGGCATATTTTACAGCATCTCAGATAATGAAAGGGTGATTGTTTTGTCTTTTATCAAAACCTAGAACCTTGCTTAGATTTCTATGGAACAGTGAAGAGAAGTTGGCATCATTAGATGTTGATACTAAGTAGTGCTCTATCAATTTATATCATTTACTATTTAATATTTCCACGAGTTTCTTTGCCAATGACAAAGATTAACATATTGACTGTAAAAAAAAGTTTTAGAGAATTCTATCCGCGATATAATATAAGCTGCCCAATTTGTTGATTTTGAACAAATAGACGTATGCTAAATTATGCACATATTAATCAAAATACAAACGATTAACGTCATTGTTTTCATTATCATCATATTGTACGACAAATTATAAATGGTGTCCTTGAAAAGGCTTGCTTAATCTATCTCATGCTAACAGTTTGGTCTGAAATGTATGTAATAAAAAAACGAACTCTACCAGTAGCATACGACTTACTTAAATAGAGCTTTGTAGTTAAAAGTATAGGAAATTGTGGTCTAACAGATTGCCAGGCCAACAGTCTCGAGTCCAAATCCTGGCTAAAAGCATATCTGGGCCCTAAGGAGCGTCCCTGAGTCTACCCGGCTTTGACATTAGTTGTGGAATGGTAACGATGGCTGTGCCTTGCGCTGGCCACACACAGATAAAGGGTGGGTGAACACAGCTTCACTAGCCCTATTGACCAACATTGTCTAAAAGAGACATTGAACTAGGAATTAAAAGTACTGTTGAAAGTAGAAGGCAAATGAAGAAACCGCCAATGGAAACATTGAAATATTTGACTTAAGAGATGTATGTGTGTCAATTGCTTGGGGAAACAAAATGATAGTAAACAGAAGCCTGTAAGTAAACCAGACAAAAAAAAGCTGGCCTGTAAACTGTAAGGATGAAGTGGGTTATGGATTGTGAGATAAGTTTAAGATTATGGTTAATGAATTTGTTGAGTTATTTTTTGTATAGTAGCAAAGCGAATATTCTTATCTGCCTTTTTATTTACATTCAAAATATTAACATAATTATTTTGTGGGAAAAAGAAACCTTGTACCGTTTTGTGATAACAAGTTTATTCACACATAATGTGATGAAATTTTACATTTGAATCACAAATTTGTAAGCACATTTTGAGATCTAAAAAATTTACTAGAATATATTGTAGGGCAGAGTTCAGCAACCAATAGTGTGCCAAAGTGGGATTTATAATTCTTTCAGTGTGCCAACAGCCTTAAACTTAAACTCCCTCTGGCACTCAATTTCACATAGAAGAGACTTGCCTTTCTGGGGAGGGAGGGGTATTCTGCGCGCCATTGAAAATCGCTCTATGTGCCAGGTCTGGCGAGCATGCCATAGGTTGGTGACCCCTGATGTAGGGCATGGCATATCATATGTTTGCATTACAAATTATCTCTTTCAGACCTTGTTGGTCATTTGCCATTTTCGGTGGCCTGACAAGGGAATCGTGTGGCCAACATAATGCTCAGCCACCCTTTACTTCTTCCCACAACAAATGTCAGGTACCCATCACAGCTGAGTAGATTCAGGAACACCTCTTCTAATCCCAGGGAGAAAAACTGAAAACTGTCATTAAACCTGTATTTGAAAATCTTAAACAGGCCGCCACAATTTGTGATTAACATAGTCTTATACATACTTTTGTCTTTAATTCAAACTAATTACTGATAATATTTCTCATCATTTATGGGACACGGTAGCCGAGCGGCAGCGCATTCGATTGGCAATCTGAAGGTCCTTGGGTTTGAAACCTGGTGGAGGCTAGGATTTTTTTTCCAGGACTTGAGGGTGCCCCTGAGTCTACCCAGCTCTGATGGGTACCTGACACTAGTTGGGGTAAAGTAAAGCGGCTGGGCATTGTGCTGTCCACACATCCCTCGTGTGCTGTTGCCACAGAAACTGGTGAACGCTGCTTCACCAGCTCTGTGATCAGTTTGGTCCGAAGGGTACTTTACTTTACTATTTCTCATCTGACATATTTTTGTCATACATATATTTTTGTGGATGCTTTAGGTGTCATATTCCCATGCTGTACATCGGCCTAGAGTATGGTCTGACCAACAACCCGAAACTTGCTGAAAGATTCTTCAAACAAGCTCACGGCATAGCACCGCAGGATCCTTTTGTTTTACATGAGATGGGCGTGTTGGAGTTTGGGAATCTCAAGTGAGTAGACAGTTGCTGTTAACCCTCTAAACTTGCGGTACCCCTATTTTAGTATGTGTGATAATAATGTATACACCTTTAAGGGTTGGGGAGCCAGTAGAAACCTTTTTTTTTTGTACACACATCATGATCATTTTTGGTATATAAATAGTACAAACAGTAAGTATACGTGAACAATTTTTTCTCTCATGGTTGCGATTGAAATGGCGGCCATTTTGGATTTTTAGTTAACGATTTACCACGCACAATAAAATGTATCGCCTTGATTATTTATCAAGACAATGTATTGCAACTTGGTGGAAATATTTATAAGCTATATTTTTATAAAATTAGCAGATGAATTTTGGTTAAATTGATAAATAAAATTTATATGAATTTTTTAGTAGGACATAGGAAAAAATATAATTTAATTGCTAAAAATTTTATTTAAAATTTAATTTAAGGAAAACTATAACTGGTATTGAAAATTCATCTGGTAACTATGATTATTTACATGTAATAAATGTATGCAAAATATTTCACAAAGATTGGTTCATAAATAAGGAACTTAATGCAAAAAGAAGAAAAAAAAGTAGTGTTTGAGAAAAACCGGAAAAACTGACAATTCTAGGAAAAAAAATATTTGTGGAGTAAAATAGAAAAATTCTATTTTCTCATCTATTTCTTAATGGCTTGTTGTAAGATTTTTTCCCCACAAAGACAAGATCTTAACCTTTAATTTAATTTCATGTATATTAATTTATAATTAAACTCATTTTTAATATTACTGTAGTGTAAAAATGTTTAAAAAAAAAAAATTCTGATGTATACTCATTACAAATGCAATTTTTACATTTAAATAATGTTACTAAAAATAGTTAAAGTATACAACTTAGGCAAAAGCTTAAAAATTTTCTGGCATTTAGATCAATTTCACTGCCGTCCCTACCTTTAAAGTCAACAAATACTGATATCAGGACACACAGCACTACCCATGGAATTAAACAGTAATGATGGAGACCATAATATCATATAGTTTTACAATGGAAAGGAAATTAACAGTTTTGCCTACTCATGCATATTGTTCTAATAGCATCAGAAGATGAATTGGATTAAATATAAAGTTTATTTTCGAAGCAACAATAGTAAACTGTTTTCAGTGAGCATTTGTGTGCAAGTGACGAATTATGGGCTTCAATAATGAAGAAACAATGTCTTATTCTTTGGTTGAAGCATTGGCGTGGAAGATCTTGTTTGTCCCTGAGTCTTTCCGGCTCTGATGGGTACCTGACGTTTGTTTGGGCAAAGAAAAGGCAGCAGGACATTGTGAGGCTACACAATTTCCTAGTATGCCATGGCCATGGAGACTGCTGAACACCGCTTTGCCGGCCTTATGGATCAATTTGACCTGCTTGGGATCACTTTTCCTTACTTATTGTTTAATGTTTATTTTACTCAGAAGCCCAAGCAAAGGGCACTCGAAGAACCAGGCAGTTCTAAGGGCTCAATGGGTTAAAAAAACAATTCTTATTTTCTGTCATCAACAATTTTTTATAAGAATTGTGTCAGCAAAGTTTATTATGATTTGATGTATTGTTTACAGATATGAAGAAGCTGAGAGGTATTTCCTGGAGGCCCTCGACAGGATACGCAGCGTGTCTGGTGAGATGCTCCCGGAGAGATGGGAGCCACTGCTGAACAATCTGGGTCACGTCAGCCGCAAGTTGGGAAAGTACGAGGAGGCTCTCTGTTACCACAGTCAGGCAGACGCCCTGTGTCCGCAGACTGCGTCCACCTACTCTGCCATTGGTTGGTTTACATTTCCTTTCATTGACCCTTTGTTGCTTTTTTTTCTCTTTAAATGCTCAAGCTCTGAAGAGTTCTTTATTTTATTCTGTGCATTTCTTTCCTAAATTTGTATAGGTTATGTTCATGCACTGATGGGAAATCACTCCGAGGCTGTCAATTATTTTCACAAGGTAAATCTTACACAATCTCATTGCTGTGAAGCAAAAATGTATTGAAATTAGAAGTAGTGTTTATACTGTTATGTCCACAATCCCCTTGTGGCCAGAGCTGTGTAGATCTTGTTGATGATTCTCGTTAGTCCTAGGGTAGACTTTAGTTATTATTATTTATGTTTCAGTATTACACGAACTCTTCTTATAGTCCTGGGCACAAACTCAGGATTTGCGTTCTAACAGTTCCTTTCCTTGACGTTAGAGTAGTAGATAAATATTATAGTATTGTAAACAACACAATAGAATAGTAACTTGACGAGGAAGCTTCAGTGTAAATGTTGTTGATAGTTTAATTCAGGTGATATGTTCAATATATACAATATATGTATTATGTACAGTTAGAATAAAATAGTGCAAACACAAGCGTCCTCAAAGGAACATATCTAGAAACTCTCTCTCTTTCAGACAAAACAAATCATTAAATACTATCCAAGTGGTGCAAAGGACAGACCCATTACTAGGAGGGGTGAAAATCATGGTATCATTACAAAACTCATAACAAAAATGATAGGAACTTCCCCATTCATAAATAATAAGTCGTTCCCAGACACTCCGAGAATTTGGTGTCAACACTGAATACCAAGTTTACCAAGAATCTCTCGTCTTCTTACTAAAAGTCAGGCGATCGGAAAGCCTAAGCCCCGCCCACAGAATCGTGTGTAGTGAGAAAAAAGAGAGGGAGGGAAAGAATAAACATTGCGTGTTCCAATTCTTGGAAAAACAATATACATGACAATACAGTCTGGGAAAATTTACAAAAACCGACCCAATTATTTTTATCAAAGTGGGAAAACAGACTAAAGTTTGGAAATTTGAGTATAATTCATGGACCAATGAAAATAATTAAAAGCTATTATGTAAAAAGGTATGAGAGGGAGGTGTTGCTTCCTTAAAATCGACAATTTGGTGCAGTTAACTTGTATCAGGATTTTAAAATAAATAAATCCACAAACAAAATGTTTATTTTGAACAATCAATATACAGCATTAGTTAACATTTGGACAATGTACACATACCATCATGCCAGGCACATTACACATTGGCTTGTATATTTGTCTCAAGTTTGGGAAAGGTGTTGTAAAAGTTTGGGAATTAGGAAATTATTTTTTAGAGTAGAAACCATGTAAATTGAGAAAAATAAAAACATTATCACAAAAAAATAAGAATTTAGTAAACATTAAAAAATAAAGCCAGTTACCTCCCATATGTAATTTTAACTTGATAGTTTTCTTTGCTGTTTGGTCATTGACTAATAATATCTTAAGTCTTAGCATTTTGTAGTCTCATTGTTTAATTATGTTCTCCTGACTTAAAAAAATATTTTTAGAATGTATTGAAAGTTTAAAATGTATTTTCATGTTATTTAGAATGCTTCTTTCTTATTATTCAACTACCAGGCTTTGGGATTAAGAAAAGATGATACATTTTCTACAACAATGTTGACCAACTCTGTAGATTCCCTAATGTCAGAGGTCAAAGTTTGTAATGGTAAGTGGATAATTGTACTGAATACTACTTGTATAATATATTTTATTACATCAGTTATTGTTCTTTTTTTAAATGTAGTAATGTTGATTTTTAAAAAAAAGTTTTGTTGAACAATTTCTTCATTCCTGTATTATATTTTATTCTCATTGGCGTAAATTCCAGGGCTTGACGGTGAGCCACAGTTTCATGTCTCGAGTAACAGCCCGCAGATTGGGGTCAAACTGACAGATCTCTTCGACACCTCGCAGAAAGATAAAAGCGTCGACGGCAGCAAGACTGACCTGGACACCACGGACAACGATCCTTTCGCAGAGAGTAGCCTGTCCATAGAGGAAGTGGACATGGAAGAGTGCTCCACGTCGTGACAGCCGCACATTTGAATCAGCCAATAGATCGAGACAATCTGTTACCTGGTTTAAGTATACTGACTGTTATCTGCAAGGTTTTCAGACAGTGTAACACATACAACAATTATGATTGATCTGCTGCAAAGACCAATTTTTTAAAAAACATTTTACTGTGAACTTCAAAGCTGTATAGGAATATTAATGCTTTATATGCTAATTAAAAAAAGGGTTTAATCGCCAAGTATATTTGAGTGAAAAACTTTCAAAACCCTTGTCTTCTATTATAATGTATACTTTTCAGCACTTGCGTTTTATCATATTTGTAAGTATAGTTATGCCACATGGTCTGAGGGGAGGCTGGTAATCTTAACCTGAATGTTGTTTTAAATCTTCAAAAAAAGGGTCTCTTTTGACTAACCTTGGGCATCATTTTTTATACAGCAGAACTTTATTCTAGAACTATAATGCTATGAAACTTCAAAAAGAAACCAAATAATTCAAGCTAGTAAGCAGAACAAGAAAATACAGAGCTGTCTTGTATCCTATGGTGGTATGTGGGGAACAATAAAATGTACTTGAAGTAGAAGGGGAGGTTAATGGTTTCAGGGTCAATTTTAAATGAGAGGTAAACTATTGACGATCACTCAAATACAGGTCAACCAAGTATAGGATCTGGTGAATTTGGGATCACTACTAACTGTATGTTCTTATTTAACTTACCAAGCCATGGATAAAGTATTTTAACTTAACAAACCATGGATAAAGTTTTTTAACTTAACAAACCATGGACAAAGTTTTTTAACTTACCAAACCATGGACAAAGTTTTTTAACTTACCAAACTATAACTAAAGTGTAGAATAAAGAGTAGGAGAAGGAGCAAATATATGAGATAACACCCAAGATATTTTACTTAATACTAAATGGAATTTGTTTTTCTTGTACCGGTTGATGTTTAAAATGCATAACGTATGGCCGGTTATATGCATTGCAATATTGAAGTGCAATTTGTTGCTTTAAAGTTGTTATTACTACTCATATCTAGCCTTTTGTTGTCTTTGAATTTTACTTCAGCTTGTAAGAAAAATATGAAAGATTTTCCTCTCTCAATTGTAAATTATGAAATAGAAATGTATGAAGTAAAATGAAATATTGCACTCATAAATCTGAAAAAAGTTTGTTTTGTTGTGTTTCATGGGTTATCACGATGTTTACTAAAAAAAACTTACCAGGTATCATATATTACTCATAATAGACTTAGTGCTTTGAATATGTTCTCCTGTGTTGGGCTAAGATTAGACCATTGACACAATAAACACCTTCCACCATTCATTATACAACACACAAGTCTAGAGCAGTGATCTGAGGAATCTTAGCACAAAATTGGTAATAGTTGAATATCCTCCATATGAATATGATGTGCCCGGCACTCATCTAACACTGTGTCATGGACTAAAGTGTCCCACAGAGGCTATTACTTGTGCATGTATATACACAGCATGTGCAACATTTTGAGAATGTGTGCCTTTGATAGTAAAGTATCCCGACAAAATTGATCCATAGAATCGCATTCACCAGTTTTTGTGGCCACAGCATACTATGGCATTGGTGTCTAGCACAACGCCCAGCCGCCCTTACATTATACCATTTAAAGTCAGGGGTAGACTCAGGGACCCAAGAACAAATCCTAGCCTTCACCAGGATTTGAACCTAGGACCTTGGGTTATCCACCTCCCCCCCCCCCCCCCCCGGCCTTTGATAGTAAATGATATAAATATATCCCTAAAGCTGACCAAAAGATGATGGCTAGTGGCTGGACCATGCCTAAGATGTATGCCAAAAGGGATCATAGAGAGAAAGCAAATAGTTACATTTCCTCCAAGAAGGATAGCATTTTTTGTATTTGGCCTATAATAAATGCTTTTAAAACTTGACAGACTTGCAGTCAAGATTTTAAATTTCACCCTAGATTATCCATTACATTATATCAAACAATATATCAGAAATATATTAAGACTGACAAGAAATGCAGAATTATTCAATGTTGCTAGTGATCCATATTTACATTTTCTATAAAGATTTTTTGATATATCACTTTATCTTCCATTGCATGTTTCCTCCACCTGGAGCATAGGCCACATACAAAAGCTCGCTGTCTCTGTGCATCCCAGTCCTGGGCAAGTTTCTTAAGTTGTCTCCCAGTTTTGTCCCATCATACCAGTGTCTGCTTCAAGTTCCTCTATCTCCAGGTCATTTTTGGTCGGCCCCTTATCCTCTTGCCTAAACGGGTCCCAGATGTGGGCCTATCTTGTGATGCTAATTGAGGGCTTTTTGATATAACATAGCAAAAAAAAATTGCAGAAACTAAGCACCATACTTGTATTATAATGTAAATTTTAGAGATGAATTAAAATTTAATATGCATTTTCAGGTACAACATTTAAAATTTAATAGTTAATTAGAAAATTAACAACAAGAAAAAATTGAGCATAGTAATTTATTTAAAAAAAATGAAATATATTTAAAAAAAAAAAAACCCCAGAAAAAGTCAAATAGAAATAAAATATCACAAACATTTGTTCTTATTATTAAATGTGAATGCAGTCAATGTTTTAATTAAAATAGAATTACATAGAATCTTCTGTAGTGATCATTGGAACCTAATAAAATTTCTTCAGGAAAAATGTAATAGTTACACATAAAGTTTTGTTTAAATTATGAAAGTTTTGTTTAAATTATGAAAACACAATTTGCTTCATATTATATCACTCACTTCTTAATACTTTTTTTCAATTTTAATGAAATGATTTCATAATTATAAACATGATCATTATCAATTATTATAAACATACTTAAATGTAAAATTTGGAACAAATATTTCAAAATTGTGCCACACACAATTACATTTAACATATTTTTAAGGTTTATGGCACTTTCAAAATATTTCTGACCTTTAAGAGCAGAGATGAGCTTCCTTTTTATTTTGGCTTATTTACAACAACAAAATTCTCTAATGATGCCAACTTTAATTCACTTTTTTAAAAGTTATCTTCAGGTGTTGACACATTTCAGTTTTGTTGGTCTCCATTTCAATAACTTGCTCCAACTCGAGGCCATTTCTCTTTAAAGTTCTTCTCACCTGAAAATACATTATTTTTGGTACATAAGAAACACTTAAAATTTTTGATAAATGTGAAAAAAAATGCCATAAAAAGTAAAATAAACATGTCTAATTCTAATGTGTATGTCACTAAAGAAAAATAAAAGCTTGGTGGAAACTGTTAAGGTTTGTGAAGAAAGCAACCAAGAAAATCACTCAAGTCAAGGCAACTATTCTGACCAACCCTAAGGGGCACGGTAGCCGAGTGGCTGCGAGCTCAACTGGCGATCTGAAGGTTCCCAGTTTGAATCCTGGTGCAGGCTAGGATTTTTCTTGGGACTTGAGGGTGCCCCTGAGTCTACCCAGCTGGAGGGTGTCCCTGAGTCTACCCAGCTCTGGAGGATGTCCCTGAGTCTACCCAGCTGGAGGGTGCCCCTGAGTCTACCCAGCTGGAGGGTGCACCTGAGTCTACCCAGCTGGAGGGTGCCCCTGAGTCTACCCAGCTGGAGGGTGTCCCTGAGTCTATCCAGCTGGAGGGTGTCCCTGAGTCTACCCAGCTGGATGGTACCATTGAGTCTACCCAGCTGGAGGATGCCCCTGAGTCTACCCAGCTGGAGGGTGCCCCTGAGTGTACCCAGTTGGAGGGTGCCCCTGAGTCTACCCATCTGGAGGGTGCCCCTGAGTCTACCCAGCTCTGATGGTTACCTGACACTAGTTGTGGTAAAGTAAAGGCGGCTGAGCATTGTGTTGACCACACATCCCCTAGTATGCCGTGGCCATAGAAAATGGTGAACGCTGCTTCACCAGCCCTATGATCAATTAGGTTCGAAGGGTACTTTACTTTACTTTTAATGTGAAAAGATGCCATAAAAAGTAAAAGAAACATGTCTAATTCTATTAATTCTAATGTGTATGTCACTAGAGAAAAATAAAAAGCTTTGGGGAAACTGTTAAGGTTTGTGAAGAAAGCAACCAAGAAAATCACTCAAGTCAAGGTAACTATACTGACCAACCCTGGACTTGTGGGTCAGCATTACTGAATCGGAAAGAAAATTAAGTGGTCTACTTGCACAAGGTGGTAAGTCAAAAGAAACTGATCTTTGACTTGAAATTGACTTTTTTAAATGTTGGATTTAGCATCTCTTGAAAGGCGTGTCACATTTTCTATCAAATATATTAAAGTACTTAGAACCTTTTGGGGGTTGAGCTAAAGATCAGTTGAGCTAAAGATCAGTTGAGCTAAAGATCATCGTATAAATAAAATCATAATCCAGGAGACAG
This sequence comes from Anisus vortex, assembly GCA_949126835.1. NCBI lineage: Eukaryota > Metazoa > Mollusca > Gastropoda > Planorbidae > Anisus > Anisus vortex. Next base: position 23,615,890 of record OX421508.1, read on the forward strand.
TGGGGATTAATTTGTTTCTTCTTCTTCTTCTATTTCTATTAGCCAGTCTGCAGAGCTGTTTGCTCTCTTGCAGTCAATGCCAGACAAACATATTTACATGTGATTCATTTGTTTTGAAAACAGTGTCTTAACACATTTTGATAGTAGGCTACTCAAATGTCCTTAAATACTTCACTTTATATTGATGGTCAAGAGGTTTGATTCCTGGGACAGTCAACAAGACAATCTGGGTTCAAATCCTCCCACTGTCCATTTCCTGCTGTCCTGCAGGAGTTTTGGGCAACGGATGTAATAATCTTCTTCCTAAAATATACATCTGTAACTAAGATTTGAGTCAATGAAGTAGTTACTCACAGACTTGACCTCTGGCGGCTTGTTGAATGATGTTCTCCCTAAGCTTGTTGTCTGCACTGTCAACGCCTGACCTTGAACTTCTCCTTCTTGAATCTCCACCACGCCTGATTGGTCATAGAACAGAATAAAACATTTTTAAAAAAAAAGGACTATTAAAAATACAACAAAACTATTTTTTTTTACACCACAAATATTAGCAAAAAAAAGGCAATAATTAAACATATGGCTAATTAGAACACAAAACAACATAGCATTAACTACACTACACTACAGCTATTAAAGACATAAAATAAATTACATCACAATACATAAAGCAATGAAACTACAAATAACATCTTCTTGACAAAATTTACTCAATACTTTTGCTTTATCATATGATTATTGCTGCTTATAACATCTACTATGAGTAAATTAAAGTCAAGCTGTTGTGTCCTCTTATGCAGACATTACCTAAATTATGTGCAGCCATAAAAGCAATGTGGTTGGACTCTGGTTTGATTCTAATGAAGCCAGTCTCTCTGTGGAGCTGCATCTTATTTTCTGGTTTCCAGGAATAAAATCTATGGAAGGTTTAAAGTGAAAGTAACCTGTACAGCAGGGTGGAATCAATTCAGCAGCAGTCATGGTGGGAAGTTGGGATAGCACTGAGCATGCCAGACATGTTAGACATGTTATATATGTGACCACCATTACCATTAATTCTCAACACAAATTGATCATTTGAACAGATAAAGCTAAGGAACAAGTTATAATACTAAAAAGACATTCAAACCAAAAGATATTAGTGCAATGTTTGTTATTTGAAGACTTATTATACTGTTGATTTGGCTATTGACTAAAGAGAATAAGACATACTTGTACTCTATAATTGGCTTCATTCCAATGGGGAAAAACTCTGCTTCCTCTCCATATGTGAACTCTGTGATGTTTGGGTACTCTCCCTTGCCATCCTCAGACTGCCACTTTCCAAACAGCCAGGACAGAGGCTTCAACATCTCATGGAACTGAAACTCTAGACATTTGGGAAACAAACAACATTTTCTTTTACTTCCAATGTTTCTACTTGGTGTTTCTTGTGGCTTTACCACACCACTCCCCCATTGGTTCGAGGGATTTTTTTAATTGTTTGCTCGGCAAATGTGGGTGGCATTCCGGAATAAGGATTACATTGGGCCAGAATTTCTGAGAAAATGAGCGGGGCTGGCCTATGGCTCATTCTCTATCATCTACATAAGCACAAGCCGCACGGCATTCTTAGTTTACAAATTTTTCAAGTGTAATATCTTCAGTTGTATTTTTTTTTTTAATTAATCTAAAATACCACGTCAAACTTTAATCATTTAGGGATATCTAGTTTTAAAAAAAAATGTCATGTTTGGCACAAATTCATATTATATATACACAAATTATATCTGTAAAATAGCAATAACAGATAATAAATGTTCCAGATATACAATGAAAGGAATATAAAATGCTGTTTTACAACTTGGCATTTAATCTTACATGCTGCTTCCTTAGACAGAACATTTTTTTTTTTAGTTCAAACACTTTGTTGTTGTTTCTTTTAAGCTCTTATTTCCCAATTGAAAAGAAAATCTGAAATCTTGAACATAGACTTACCAGACATTTTAACTTCCACACTGACTTCTTGCTTAAAAGATTTCAACAATTTGTTTCCTAAAAAGAAAAAAAGAAATTGTTATTTTCTTTAGAACTGAAAAAAACAAATAAACAAAACGTGCATTTTAAGCAAGGTAAAATCTAACAATATTAGCTTGTGTTGTAAAATCAAACAATATTAGCTTGTGTTTCACTCACAGTCTTTAAGAATTCAACCAACCAAAACAAATAAAATTCACTATTCAAATATTTTAATTCCATTTGTTTTACAATAAGAAAATAATAGGCATTGGTGGAAATAAAATAAATAAACTATAAGGCATATAACACTCGGGTTTGATGAAGACTTTTTAAACAAATGTAAGTCTTTTTAATTTTAAATGTTATTTTCTGATTAATGTCCACTTCATCAACAAAAGCAGATTTTAATTTTGTGGGATTTTCAATTTCATGTTTCTCTAGCAGAGTTACAGCAGCAGCAGCAGCAAAAGTCAACACATGCAGGGAAATAAAAAACATGGACAGGTATGCAGATGAATTCTAGAAGTTGGAGAATAAATAAAGGAACAACATCAACAGACTCACCAGGAGACTTCAGCCTTTCATTAAAGAACAGGTTGACAGTAGCTTGCTGGAGATACTTCTTCATTACATTGTCTTTATCTGCTTGAACGGCTGACTTTTTCTTTTTCCTCACACCTTCGCTGCCTTGTTCCTTCCACCTGTGCCTTTTCATTTTAGAGGCCTGTGGATCTTGGGCATATTCGTGGTTTGGGGGCAAGTTGGGCGCTTTGAGTGGTGAGGTGTTTGAAGGCTCTGGTTTGATTCTAATGAAGCCAGTCTCTCTGTGGAGCTGCATCTTGTTTGTGTGAATTGTGCATGGCGGAGTGGCCTGGGCTTCATTCGAGAGAAGAATTTCAGGCTGGGGCTGGCTGAATGTGAGTGTTGCTACTGTCTGATAGTTTTCCCCAGACAGGTTTGTTCTGCTTATGTCTTCAATGGTGTCCCACTGATGAAAAGGATTGGAAGCTACCATTTCGTGGGTGTCCACGCTGTGCAAGATATTTCCAGGAATTACCTGGTTATCTGCCCGGAAAGGCTGCGATGCAAGGCCATAGTCTGACCCTGGCTGATAATTTGGAATATTTACAGAGTACATATCACTTGATTGCGGGTAGCACTGACATTCAATGAAACAATTCTGACCTCCTGAAGATTCATTCAAAGTCTGTGGATTTATGAGTTCATGCTGGTCACTTATGGCCAGTTGTGGACTGGCTATGTGTGCTAGTGGTAAAGGAAGCTCAGTCAGAGGCTGATCTTGCTGCTGAAGGTCGCAGGACACCTGCACTTCAGTCTCACCAAGTCCCACATTGCAGTTACTCACAGGTGTGTCTTCTTTCCCCATGAAAACCTTCCTCGCAGTTCTAGATTTTGATTTCGGATTGACCAGACGAGTTTTAATATTGTGTATGTCCTTCATTAGAATGACCTTCCCTGTGATCTGCATAAGTTTGTCTCTGAGAAGTTTTTTGTCAGGCTCCATGGAAAGTAAATTAGCGATTTCTTCTTGGGAGCTGATATCCAGCTTTCTTTGTTTTGGATGAAGCCTAAACTCTGCCTGTTGAAGAAAAGATAATCTGTTATAGGGTTGGGTGTATACAATTATATTTAACACATTGGATAAAAAAAAACAAGAATCTAATACTACTAATGATGACATAAATGAGAATTCAGTTAATACTTAATGTAATAAATTAAACTAATTAATGCTCATTAAAACAATTAAATATTTATATGTGAGCCACATAAGTCGAGATGTTCTAGTGGTAGTGTGCCTTCCTCTTTTGTTCCAGTGACATCCCAGCCTAAATTACTATGTAGTGGCAATCAGGTGCAGAGCCAGACATTCTTTCCTGTGGGGGATGATCTGTCACGTGACAAATATTTACCAAATTTTGTGTGAATTTAGCACATAATTAAGAAAAAACTGTAGAAAAAAAAATATTTGTGTAAATTCCAGGGCTTGGCTCCCCTCAGCCCCGCCTCCCCATGTGCCTTCCCTCCTTGTGGCAATGTTATATTCTGCTTGCTGTAATGGGACTTTGTTAGTGCGTTCAATACTACTATCTGTTCTGTTAGAATGTGGGCACATTAAAAGGTGACTTTAACTTTACTTGCTACTTTTTTTTTTCTCAAGTGAATTTCCAATAGACCTTTATTTTTATACATCAATATCCATTATTTAGAAACTTTTCTTTATGTTATTGCTGTTAATGAATTCAATTTTTTGTAAGATATCCGTGAGCATCAGGAAAATACCTCAGATATTTCATGATTGTGAATAGAGCACATCTCTCTCACAAACAATCTTTGTCCATCTACCGTTGCCCGCAGTTTTAAAGAAAATGGACAGGCCTGCTTACTAGTTCTGGGAAAACAAGAATTAAAAAAATAGTCTTTAATGTCAAGAAAAAGCTTCCACATGGGGTTTGGCTAAGCAGAAATTAGATAATAAATTAGCGTATAAATAATAAAGTTATCTCATATTATCTGCAAAAAAACAACAACTTGTGTTTAATGTTATTATGCTTGAAATTTTCCTCCAAGTTTATTAACATAACAAAGTTGAATACATACAACCTAAACTAGAAGGCCACTTACTTGTGATTACGTTTTCCAGTTGAGTGAGAGACATATTTTTTCCCGCCGTATGTGCAGCAATACGAGATATCACTGTATTTGATAGCAGCGTTGTAGCATTTACGCTGGTTTCTCTTTGCCGCGGACTCCACTTTTCTAGTGTCTCGAATAATAAGGTTAACATAGTTCACTGCCTCGTAGGCTCTAATGGCGTTGGTCAGGTCTTCATAGGTATTGAACTCTGCCCCAATCTCTACCGCCATTTCAAAATGGCTTTTTACTCTACTATTCTTGTTTTAGAGAGTTAATGGTGAATAATAACTAAACATTATCGCCTTATGAAACAGATAAACCTGATGGAACATAAAATAATGATTTCTATAAATTGGAAAAAAAAAAAAAAAAAAAAGAACACCTTTATAACTAAAATATAGATTGGCAAAACAAAATAAAAGGGGTGAAATAGCACGAAATGTATAAAAAAATATAATTATTCTTACCGTATTTCATATGAAATAACACAACACATTTAATCGACTGCTGGTGGCGGCCATGACACTTGACTTACGTCACACTACCTGTCCTAGTCATGGGGACTACATTTTTAACAAAGCTTACTTCCAGGAATCAATTTAGTACATAGGTTCTCAACCTTTTTCAGCTCACCGCCCTCTTTTACATTTTTTTCAGCTCACCGCCCCCCCCCCAATATATATCGCCCCCGTTGAGAACCTATGATTTAGTTTATGGCTGTATATAATTCTAAAGAAGTGGTCCTCGTAATTTAACATATGAAACATTGCTCTAAATTTGTTTAAACATGTCTCCAAATTTACCACAACTTCACCGGCAGTCAGAACACACGTTAATGGAATCAACTACACTAGCTGCAGACACAGATCCTTCAGCCTCCATTGTTAGAGAAAAAGTGACCGGTACAGAGCGTGTCTTACCTTAACCGTTGTTATATCACGGGCGGACCGTGTATCGCAAAATTTTTTTGTTGAAATTTCAACATTAATTAATAAATCACAGAAATGGAACCCATATATTACTTTAAAGATCTTTTTATCCTGAATACGAAAATTGAGGTTTTATTGAACGGCTCCATTTTTATAATGTAAAAAAAAAAATTCAAATGTTGAAAATTTAGATTTTTTTATTAAAAAATATTACCGCCCTATAAAATTGTGTGTTGTAAATTTAACATGAGTTACCTCCTTTGAAAATTGTGTTACGTCCCTTTGGTTTGTTTATTTAAAAAAAAATTTTTTTCACACTGCATGTACTGCACGCTTCTTGACCAGCTTTTTTATCCAGTATCGGTTAGTTTCTAAGCTTTCTAAGTATTTGTTAATGATTAGTATCGGTTAGGTTAATAGGATAGGGAGAGCTTTGTAGTTTTTTTATTTGGCTGTAGATAGCCAAACTGGTCATATCTTGGGACAGGAAGTAGTCTGGAATAGCACATGGTGAAGAGACAATAAGGTGTTCTCAACAAGTAGGAAGAAAGAACAATAGGATTTTGTGTCTTTTGTGTTATTTTTCATATGAAATACGGTAAGAATAATTTTATTTTTGTATTCATTTCCTGCTATTTCGCCCCTTTCCCCTTTTAGGTATCGGTTCTAAGAAATTCCGACTGAAAATTTTGGTATTAGGAGCTATTGATGAGTGTCTTAGGAATCGTTGCAGACTTGATTCATGTCTCGTGTTTCGTGGCTGTAGGACGTCACAAGCCTTTGGTAAACACAATTAAAATGAATTTTTTTTTAGATGCAAAAATTTTTTATTTTTATTTTTAATAGTCTGTTGCTCTTTCTAAGACGCCTATATCAATAGCTCCACATGAAAAAATTTTCAGTTGGAATTTTTTAGAACCATACTTTTCGTGAGGCAGCTAAACCAAAGTATTATTAAAAAAAATAGAACCAATTACACAAAGTATAGCAGTATAGCCGAATTCATAATTGAATAATATAAAACATGCAAATGATGCACGCCTTTTAAATCGTTTGATCATGTTAAATCATGTAGAATGTAGGCTAGTCATTTTTCACAATAAAAATCATAATGAAATTTTACAAACCATTTGTTTTGTTTTATATAAAAAAAAGTTCTAATGACTAATAGGCCTACTAATACTAATGGCTAATGCTAATGGCATAGTAATGGTAACGATCTATTTTACACTATGAATAGTATGAAATGAAAATGTATAAAATGAATGTATCAATTAAAAACTTGTTTTAAATATTATATTTTTATATGTCTAAGCTTGTGGCTTGTGTAAGTAAAGTACCCGTCGTATTGTGTATTTATCATTTATGTATTAGTTGCGTAACTTAGACGTAAGTTAAAAGTTAATAATTTAATAGTAGTAAAGTAAGTAGTCTAGATCTAGTAGTTAGACTTAGAGTTAGTACTAGAAGTATTAGTAGTCATCTTTTCTGTGGATCTGAAATTCAGGCTGAATGCTCAGTAATGCTGAGGTTGCGGACTGAGACTGAACTAAGGCTAAGGAGGAAGAGATAGAAGTGAAGGGGCTTTTTTTTTTCTAAGTAGTCCTAATACGATGCTAAAATTGTTAAATTATCACCCTATAATCTATATAGATAACTTAACGATTTACCGTGAGTGAAACCTGTTTATCTTTTTTTCGTTCGATAACGAAACGAACTTGTTACTTATTTTTGTTGGCTAAAGTAGGCACCTTAGTTGATTTCGAAAAAATAAAAAAGAATATCTTAAATCTTTTGCCAAACGGCGGAGAACAAACTTTTAAAATACTTACAATAATTAATTATGAGAAATCTTTATACACATAAACATTTATAATATATTGATGTAAATGGCACAAGAGAGAGCGATGGCTTTAACTAATATGTTAATGCCTCTAAATTTTTCGATATATTATTTTTATATTCTACATTTCTTTTGCTTAACCCCCCTTGCCTTAAGGTAAGGTTAAGGATTAACGCATTCATGCAGCTGTAGCCCATATCTTCCGTTTACCTACATGTTATATAAAAGAAAAAAAATAAATAATATTTCATCGCAATTGTAGTTTTAACTACAACCACTAGAATGCGTGAACAGTTTGTGAAATACTTTTGAATTTATTCAAATGTATGTCTTTACGCCCTGATTGCCTCCCTTGACGTGTCCCATTTGGAATTACACCACATATCAGTTTCAGCATTACTCTTCCTAGCAGAAATTATAGACTAGGCCAGGGCTAGGCAACCTTTTGCATACAGTGTGCCAAACTAGGATTTCTAAATCATTCAGCGTGCCAACAGCTAAAAGTCAACCTGCTCTATTATACTTTAAAAAAAAAAAAAATTCATAGGACAATTAATATTTATTTCCGTAGCAAGACTAAGGCCAAATGCAAATATTATTTATATAAAAAATCCTTAAATCATTTTATATTTAATTAAAAATTAAAGTTTTTTTGTGATTTTTTTTCTTTTTATTTGCATTTATATATCAAACACAATATTTTATATAATTTTCAAATAGTTTTTACAGTTTGATCATTTCAAAGTTATAAATGGTAAATTATTTATTCTTTTATAAAAGAAAAAAAAAAGGAAAAATTATTTAGAAATATGATGTTAAAAAGCGGGTTAACTATCTCCCTTTAATTAAAAAAACTTTTCCACATTTGATTCAATAGTTATGCCAAAAAAGTTCTGTTTTGTAGTATAACAAATAATTTATTAGGGGCCTACTGACTAATTATTATTTCTTTATATAAATCCAACATCAAGGTACCAGATTTAATACCAGATTTAATTATTAAAGGATTAAAATAGTTTACGTTAAACAGTTATAAATAAACATTTCCTGCATTAATCGTATGTACATTTAGCCTTAAGTAGTTTATCTATTAAAGATTCATAATTTCAGAAAATACACAGTATAGTGCTATTAATTAAGTCTCTTATATTTATTAATTTAATAATATACAAAATTTGTTTTAGCATTACTTATATTTATGTTTAATTAAAGAAGACGAGCATAAAATCTTAATTAATCTTTATCAATTAATTAGCGGTCAAGTGTAGGTGACCTCTTTGTATGCTTAACACTTAACATGCCAAATTCGACTAAAGTCGAATTTACAAAAGTCTTTCTGTATGCCAAATTCGACTTTAGTCGAAAATCATGGTGGTCTTTAAAAAATGGTTCAAAATCTTAACCTAATAGTCCATGGTACAGAGTTTGGATCCTGTACCATTACTGGCATGACTATCTTGACCTCAATCACCAGTCTTTTCGGTTTCATTATTTGTAGGGTTACATCGCGAAGCGTCCGTTATAACTTTACATGACAGTACTAATATACGAATGAAGGATTAACTTTGACTAGAAGAAAAAACGTTATTCTCACTATTTACTTGAGAGACAAACGTAAAGTTGTAATCTGCTTTGTGAATAACGTAAAAGCACGCTTTCCTTCAACGGATAAATTCTGTGACGTCACAGACTTTGATGACGCGTTATGGCTATGATGTACAATATATAGAATGGCGTCTATGTTACATGTAATGTATTATATTGTTAATGATTGTTGATGTTGATCTTGGTACTGAAACCGTTTCTGTGTCCTGTTAGGTTCAGTCTACGGCTTGTTCTTATGTACATGTGTTTTTATGTGCCCTTATTTAATTACAACGTGTTCTTGTGTAAATGTGTTTATATGTCCCCTGTTGTATTTACAGCGTGTTCTTTTGTAAATGTGTTTTATGTGCCCAGAGTGTTCTTGTGTGAATTTGAAGTATATTTTTTCTATAATCATTACATGTATTGACTTTTACTCTAAATTAAATTGAGCTATGGATGATTCGATTGTTTCTCGTTATGATTCCGATTCGGGTGAGGAATATAATTATGACAGTTGTGATTTAGAGGATAATAATAATTTAGATTTAGAAAGTGTTTCAGATGGTGAGATTGATTTTGCCTAAGAAATCAGTGCTATTTCTAGCTCCAATGTACCTGCTCGCATTGATGACAAAACGGTTGAGAGGCGTAAAGGTAGCATTGCAACAAAACAGCTTATACTGACTGGGAAGTGTTAGGAATGATTTTGTTGACCTCAAAACGAATAGCTGTCCTCATTCAACAGTAGACAATTTGTTATTTTGAGGCTGTTGATTTTTCCTCATACTCTAATGAAACACATTATGAACAAGTTATGAATGAATGTCAAAAAGAGAAAAATGTGAATGATGGATCCCACCGCATTTCTTGCTCTTCATGTAGCGATGGGCTTGTGCAGCAAATCATCAATAGATGCTTATTGGGCTACAGGACTCTGGCTCACATGCCATTTTACTTCAGTGATGGAGAGAAATAGATACCAAATTATAAACTCGTGTCTTCATTTCAATGGATAAGATCCGCTCTTCAAACTGCGATCGTCATTGGACAATAAGCCTCCAGTATACCGACAAGTTTATGGACCAGGACAACTCTTTCAATTTATGAGTCTATGGTGACAGTCAAAGGACGTTGTTTGTTCAAACAGTGCATCCCATCTATGACAACTAAATGGGGCGTAAAGGCATTCCTGTTCTCTGATTCCAAGTTATTCTACTATTGTGGTTTATAATTTACACAGGGAAAAAGACTTTCATAGAAAGAAGAAAATAATTTGATCAGATTTCCAGATAAGAGTGAAAAGGCCACATCATCTACACAGACAATTACATCATCATATTTATGCTAGTTCAAAGGTGAAAAACTAGACACAAAATTCTTGAAAATTCAAAGTCTAATCCAAAAGAACTCAAGGGAAAAAAAGGTAAACAGGTGATCCTCCTATCTTTGCTGAATCGAATTACTTGATGTCACAACGTTTCCAGATCGCAAGCTTCTCAGTATTACATGTTTCTATCAACTGTGGGAGGCAATACAACTACAGTAAAGCGTGTTCGAGACAGAAAACTACCAGAGGGTTACAGAACAATAAAAAAAACTACCAGAATTACAATGATCACAAGGATGGTGTTGATCAGTTTGACCAAATGAAGGTTAGCTATTGCTATCCTCACAAATCAATCAGGTCGTTCCACTCAATCTTTCATTATACAAAGAAGTAACTTTGATAAATAAATGGACTTATTGGTTATAGATAAACAAGAACGCTTCCATGACAGCTACAAAAAATTTAGCGAACTCGTACTTGAATCCCTTATTCAGAACCAAGTAACTAGGCCGTGACGAAAGAGCACTGCTACTGCCCCGACCCTTAACATTGATGAGAGTCTAACCGCACGTCCATTTCTCAAAATATAAAGTCAAAACTTACAAACCATACTGTCTTGTTTGTAAATCCTGCAATAAAAAAATTCAAACAATATATGTCTCTATATTTGCAACGTCCATCTCTGCATTGTGCCAGGTTGTTTTTATCTGTACCATACAACAGTGAATTATATCATTGATGGACGCTACAGCAGTAAATTAGTATAATGTATTGTTTAAAAACTGTGTAGTTCTGCACAATTGTTTCTATTTGTATTTTGATTTTATATTGATTCTTATATTTGTTTTCGAAGCAGTAAATTAATCTTTTGTTGGTGCTCTAATTAAATTGTATAAATGTATAATGTTTAGTTTATCTTTGATATATAATTTAGGTTAAGATACACACTAAATTTGTTCAATAAAAATTTTTCACTTGAAATAGACCTTCAAGGACCAGTTCTTTCTTTTATAGGTTTATTACCATATTGCTTCAAAACTGCACAAGAAAAACAATGCCTAAAAAATATTAGATTTTTCTAAAAATGTCACAACATCAAGATGGCTGCTTAAGTCACGTGGCGCAAATTTGCATGAGAATTCAATTTTCCAATGTGGTATTATATTCTACATATATGGTAAGATTTCATTCCTCAGTAGTGACTAATTGCATATTTATATATGTTTAAATAGTCTAACCAGTTTTGGTGAAGTGACAGAAAATTGACAAAAATCGTTTCACAATTCATTGGCAAAACAAGGAGCAAAATGAAATAAAAAATATTTTTTTATTGATTTTTTATTGTCGAATTTTGTTTTTAGATTTAGCATTATCTACTGGCTATGTTTCTATGCTGTAGCAGTGCACTCATATTTGCCGATGGTTCTCAAAAAAGAAAAAAAGTGGACACAAGTACATATTTTTCTATAAATCTCACAATTTCAAGATGGCCGCCATGGTCACGTGACTTCAATTTGCATGGAAACGTTTTTTTTTATTACGTTAATCTGTTTTACATATATGGTAGAGATTTCACAAGTCGATATTGAACTGTTACCGATTTGTACATATTCAAAGATACTAACCAGTTTTGGTAAACTTGCTGAAAATTGAACAAAATCGTTTCGAAATTCATGGGCAAAAGAAGGGGCAAATCGGAATAAAAACTACTTTTTTATTGTTGAATTTGTTTTTTTTACTTAGTGTGATCTACTAGCTATGTTGTTATGCTGTAATAGTGCACTCATATTTGCCGATGGTTCTCAAAGAAGAAAAAAAGTGGACACAAGTACATATTTTTCTATAAATCTCACAATTTCAAGATGGCCGCCATGGTCACGTGACTTCAATTTGCATGAAAACGTTTTTTTTTATTACGTTAATCTGTTTTACATATATGGTAGAGATTTCACAAGTCGATATTGAACTGTTACCGATTTGTACATATTCAAAGATACTAACCAGTTTTGGTAAACTTGCTGAAAATTGAACAAAATCGTTTCGAAATTCATGGGCAAAAGAAGGGGCAAATCGGAATAAAAACTACTTTTTTATTGTTGAATTTGTTTTTTTTACTTAGTGTGATCTACTAGCTATGTTGTTATGCTGTAATAGTGCACTCATATTTGCCGATGGTTCTCAAAGAAGAAAAAAAGTTGACACAAGTACATATTTTTCTATAAATGTCACAAATTCAAGATGGCCGCCATTGTCACGTGACACCAATTTGCATGAAAACGTTTTTTTTTAGTATGGTATTCTGTTTTACATGTATGGTAGAGATTTCACAAATCGATATTGAACTGTTACCGATTTGTACATATTCAAAGATACTAACCAGTTTCGGTAAACTAGCTGAAAATTGAGCAAAATCGTTTCAAAATTCATGGGCAAAGCAAGGGGCAAATCGGAATAAAAACTACTTTTTTATTGTTGAATTTGATTTTTTTACTTAGTGTGGTATACTAGCTATGTTGTAGTACTGTAATAGTGCACTCATATTTGCCGATGGTTCTCAAAGAAGAAAAAAAGTGGACACAAGTACTTATTTTGATATAAATCTCACAAATTCAAGATGGCCGCCATGGTCACGTGACACTAATTTGCATGAAAACTTTATTTTTAAGTATGGTATTATGTTTTACATATATGGTAAAGATTTCATGCTTCCACATAAGTCCATTAATTTTTTATTAATTTTTAAACACCACACTCTAATTTTGTGAAATTACCAAAAAACAAGTTGGCAGTGGAGCACATTTTGCGTAAAAAGCCTTTGGCATGTTAAGTGTTAAAACAGCTTTCATGTGCGATAAAAATCTGTTCACAAGTGTAAGTTGAGCCAAAAGCTGAAAGTAAAAGAGCGAATGCCTAGCAGTTGAAAATAGCAGATGACTGTCCTAAGCAGCTTCCTTCCACATTTTTTTCCGCAAATGGGCACATTAAAATTTGGATGCCCATTTATGTTAATGTTTAAAATTCAACTTGCTGCAGTTTAAGATCGACAATATTCCTCAACTTTAAAAAATGTGGTATGAACAAATGAGACCATCAATTTGAAAGTGCTGCCATTGTTTAGAAAACTCCGATTTGAGTGCTTTGATGTAAAAGCCCAACTAGCTATCTTAATATATTCATTAATATAGGGATGTAGTAAGTAGTAAAGTACCCGTCGGACCGAGTTGATCCATAGGTCCGATGAAGCGGCGTTCACCAGTTTCTGTGGCCACGGCATACTAGGTGATTGTGTGGCCAGCACTATGCACAGCCGCCTTTACTCCCAACCAAGGTACCTGCATCAGGTACCCATCAGTGCTAAGTAGAATCAAAGAAAACCCTCCAGACGCGGGAAAAAATCCTAGCCTACACCAGGATTCGAACCCGGGACCTTCGGCTCGCCAGTCGAACGCGCTGCCGTTCGGCTACCATGCCCCATAATATAGGGATGTGCATGTAGTTTATTCAAACAAAAATGGATTTCACGGCAAGATATGTCAAGTTTCAATACAAATTCATTCCAGTGGTCCTTGAAAATGCAAATTCAACTCATTGTCAATCAGAAAAATAGCATTCAACACTCACTTTTGCCTCATTCAGAGCCAGGAATATTTTTTAAATCAATAAAAACACTTCTTGGAGTTCTTTCGCGTGCCATTAAAAATCGCTCTGCGTGCCAGGTTTGCCACGCGTGCCTTAGGTTGCCGACCCCTGGACTAGGCCATAGGTTCTCAACGGGGGCGTTATCGCCCCCGGGGGGGGGGCGGTGAGAAGCTTTAGAGGGGCGCTGACGTTCCAGGGGGCGATTGTGGGGCGGTGAAGTGCAAGTGGGCGGTACACACAAACCTGATATAATTTGAACACCTCAGCTATTTGAATCGATTAGTTTTTGGATGAAATGTGATGTAAACGCTAGTGCTGCTAAATGTCTGATAACCCCTAACTGTATACATACATATTATTATACTACATGTAATAAGAAATAGGTTAGTTCATAGGACTGTCAAGGGACACGTAGCGGGTTCCAGCTTCTCTCGCTGCCGCCGACCGATCCATGTACTCAAATAATCGTAAGCTAAAAGTTAAGCTTAATTGTCTGGTAGCGTGGACTCACCCAGTTATAAAGAAAATTGTGATGTCTTTAGGTGCTATTATTAATGATATTTTGATCTCTGACTGAGATTTCCTTTCATGCTTTGGTATAATTTTGAGTATCATTTGAATTTCACATCTATACTCATTAAGTGGAATAAGATACGTAGTAATCATACAACCTGGGTAAGTAATGTAATGTTTAAAATATACATATAAATTCTTTAGTAAGATAATATTTATATAACTTACCAATACTTTTTACAGTTTGATCATTTCAAAGTTATAAAATGGTATGCCATTTATTTTTTTATAAAAGAAAAAAAAATACATTAGAAATATTAGCTCAAATGAAATGGGTTAATTATCTCCCTTTAATTAAAAAATGTTTCCACATTTGATTCAATAGTGATGCCAAAAAAGAACTGTTTTGTAATATAACAAATATTACTGACTAGTTATTATTTCTTTATATTAGTATAACATTATTTAATTATAATATTATATAGTACTATTATTGTCTCGATATAATTTTTTATTGTTTGCTAATTTTATAATTATCTTGTTATGTCTTTGACTAAAGCAAAAAAGCATACAATTACTAAAAGAACTAACCACCACTAAGCACGGGCGCACCACCACCATACAGGATAAGGATAGTAGAAACCTGACTGAGGAACCAGATATCTTAAAAAGATTGACTGAGTACTGCTCAGAACTGTATAATGACAATATCACTATAGATCCAGATATACTAAACGTCCCTCCAGCCACAGACAATGACAATTACCCTATCCTCCGTACAGAAGTGGAAGCAGCAGTCCAAGCAATTCAAAAAGGAAAGGCTGCAGGAGTGGATAACATCCCTGCTGAGTTGATGAAAGCAGGAGGGGAAGGCATGGTAAATGTCTTATTGAACATTTGCAATAAAATATGGATAACTGGAGACTGGCCTAAACCATGACCCAGTCGCTCATTATCACCCTCCCCAAGAAAGGCAACCTTCAGCAATGCCAGAACTACCGCACCATCAGCCTAATAAGCCACCCAAGCAAGGTCATGCTCAAAATTATTTTAAGCCGACTCAGACCTTATGCTGAAAGAATCATTGCGGAAGAGCAGGCAGGCTTTAAGCAGGGACGTAGTACCACACAGCAAATCTTTAACCTGCGAATACTCTGTGAGAGGCACGCGCAACACCAACAACACTTGTACCATATATTTGTTGATTTTAAAAAAGCATTCGACAGGGTCTGGCACGCAGCCCTATGGCAACCATGAAACATTACAACATTAATGACAACCTGACAATGCTGATACGTAGCCTCTATGTCAGGGCCACCAGTGTAGTCTTCTTCAGCAACAACATTGGAGATTGGTTTAGGACTACCGTTGGAGTACGAAAGGATGCTTGCTTTCGCCAACACTGTTCAACATCTTCCTGGAGAGAATCATGTCAGATGCACTAGAGGATCATGATGGGACAATCAGCATAAATGGCAGAAGGATCACCAACCTTCGATTCGCAGATGATATAGATGGACTCGCCGGGAGTGAGGAAGAATTAGCCAATATAGTGGAGCGACTGGACAAAACTTCCGCATCCTATGGCAAGCAAATCAGTGCCGAAAAAACTAAATTAATGACTAGTAACACCAGCAGCATCACCACGCAGAGGTGGAAACAGTTAGCAGCTTCAAATACCTAGGAGCTATTGTATCCGAAGAGGGCTCGAAACCAGAAGTAATGTCCAGGATTGCCCAGACAACAGCATCACTAAAGAGGCTCAAGACAATATGGAAAGACAAGAACTTAGCCCTCAGCACCAAAATCAGGCTGATGCGCTCATTGGTCCTCTCCATTTTTTTATATGCTTGCGAGTCATGGACACTAACAGCAAAGCTGGAAAATAAGATAAACGCCATGGAAAAGAGATGCTTCAGGACCCTGCTCGGTATATTTTACAAAGACCATATCTCCAACGAACAGATAAGAAAAAGAATACAACAGGAAATTGGAGAGTATGAAGACCGGCTGGCCACAGCCAAGAAAAGAAAACTGGAATGGTATGGCCACGTCACCAGAACCAACGGGCTTGCAAAGACCATCCTGCAGGGTACCACCAGAGGAGGCACAAAGAGAGGAAGACCAAAGAAACGTTGGGAAGATAATATCAGGGAATGGACAGGTACAAAACTGTGCGAGGCAATGAGAACGGCTGAGAGACGGGAGGAATGGAGCAGGCTGGTTTACATGTCATCTGTGGCGTCCCAACGGTCGAACAGACTACGGGAGATGTAGGATGTAGGATGTAGCTAGGTCTTTGACTAGACCTAGATCTATACCTTTATTGTACTTATGTACTATGTTGCAAAAAAATATTATTAATTGACGAGGACTACAAACGATGGCTACTGCACACAGAGACAAAGATCTTGGTTTGCAGAAAGTGACCTTTTAAATATAATGTATGAGACTTGGATTCGGTGCTCGAGTTTTTGAAAAGCAAATTCGATTCTTTGGAACAAAATCAGTTTCTCTAGGTCTGTGAGTTTTGGCAACAATTTTAGTATTGCATTCTTCTCACCCTCTTTTGTGGAAAGTGGATTTTATGCTAATACCATTTGGTTGCCAAAAGAAAAAAAAAAGAAAAACAAGCTGCAAATAGTGAACCTTAGTATTTAGCAAGAAAAAATTAAAACAAACATAGACAAACTACTAGCAACACACCAGGCAAACGATTCACATTAATATTGATTTCTTTAATCCTTTGCTTAGGTAATTTTTTGATCTATTTATTCTTACACTATGTTTCCTTTTCAGTTTTTTTAAAGATAATAAATAAGCACACAAATCCTGTCGGGCTAATAAAAATTAAAATTGCGGAAACTAAATTGACCCTTTAACTTCCAGAGGGGTGGGGGGTGGGTGGGGGGAGTGGAGGCTAAAATAAAGGTTGGGGATGGGGGCGGTGAGCGGAATTTTTTTAAATAAAAGGTGGTCGGTGAGCCGAAAAAGGTTGAGAACCTTTAGACTAGGCCAACTGGTAATGGACAGACTCCATCCACTAGCTTTGTTAAAGATCCAGTGACGTTAAGTTTTTAAAGATGATGCAATTCGTTTTTGATAGGCTATTCTATCATCTCATGGCGGTAGACCTACTCAAACCCCTTATAAGCGTAGGGCGCAATGATCTTCTATATAGGATATAGAAGGAACGTCTGTAACATATAAGATAAGACATTGTGTATTGCAAACATACCGACCGGCATTGATGTTACAGATGCTCGCTTCTCGGCGTATGTAAAGACCACAGTCTATCTAATGGGCCTGCATATTGCTATCCCGGCTATCCCTACCTTAAGCGCACGTTACGTCTCAATCATCCCTACCTTTAGGCTATCTTAAGTTTTAGTATAGTCTTGGATTTTGATAAGGATGTAAAGTTACTTTTCACTAGTTTGTTCAGGTAACCCATTACTCATCCAGTGCGCTACCACTCGAGAGAGAGCTTAAGATTATGTAACGTTGTCTTAATCCCGCGTAAGATACGTGTGAGAGATGAAGGCAATAGATGGTTAAGCCTCCAAAAACAAAACAAAAAGTGACCAGATTTAAGAGAAATGTCAAGCAAAGACTTGCACCGGCGGATTATTTGGTTTCTACTTCACTTTGTAGGTATGTAAACTGTCTGCCTCCACTACCCCTCCCTACTTCTAGATTCTAAGAGGCACTTGAGAAAATACATGACTAAGTGTGACTCATAGTGAAGGACCCTTGCAAGGGTCCTTATTTGTATTCAAGAGCGTCGATCAAGGTTACAATGACCAAAATGATCTTGCAAAATTTGAAGGTGGTAATTTAAAACAACAATACGCTGATAGAAAGTATTTACTGACAAGGAAGGAAAAGTGTGCAGACCATTTCAATAGCATAGATGTGTGTAGGATTATTTTTGTTTGTTGGGTTGTGGAGAATGGCAAGTGAGAGTATGTTAGTCTATCAGTCTCCGCTATGAGTCTAAGATTGCAATTTTTACAGCTATTTAGTTTCAAAACTTCTTCTTCTTCGACATAATCAACTCCTAGTAGACCTAGGCCATCAACACGTTCTTTCCATGTCTTTCTGTCTCTGGCTATCTTCTCTAACTCTTTCCAGCTTTTCCCGATCAGCTGCACAATCCTTTTCTACTTCTCTCTGCCAGGTGTTCTTTGGTCTGCATCTTCGTCTTCTTCGTCAAGCCGAAGAGGTAGACCCAATTTAAAAACTAAAGGATTTTAATCAGTATATGCTACAGAGCCTTATTGAATCCTTGCAAGACACTGAACCGTTCAACAAGTAGGCCTACGATGATTTCTTAAAGTTTCCCCTTGAGGTTACTTCTTATCTTATCTGATAGGCTAAATTACAGACGCCCCTTCCATAAAGAAGATTATTGCGTCCTACGCTCATCCACGGTCCTAGTCTAGTCTTGCATTTTTATAAAAGTTTTAAGTGATGTTAAGTTACTGGTATTCCTGGTTTGTTCAGGCACCCCATTCCATGCCCGAACGCCACTCGGGAAGAAAGAGTACTTATATGCATTTGTTCTCGCATAAGGAGATGTTGATTCAGTGTGTTTTTCTCGTTACTGGCAAAGGAAATGCATAATTGAGTGGAGACGGGTGGTGTGGGGTGTTAATTGTGATAGAAAGAAACGAGCCACAACTATAAAGGTTTTATTCCTTGGCTCACTAGTTGGCTTATAAGTTGCTGTGTAAGTTGTCTTATATTTTGTCTTATAAATTGTCTTGTATGTTGTTTTATAAGTTGTCGTATATGTTGTTTTAAAAGCTGTTTTATAAATTGTCATGTAAATTGTTTTATAAGTTGTTTTAAATGTTGCCTTTATTTGTTTTTATATGTTGTCTTAAAAGTTATCTTATAAGTTGTCTTGTAAGTTGTCTTATAAGTTATCTAATAAGTTGTCTTGTAAGTTATCTAATAAGTTGTCTTGTAAGTTATCTTATAAGTTGTCTTAAAAATTATCTTATAAGTTGTCTTGTGAGTTGTCTTATAAACTTTTCGTGTACGTTATCTTATAAGATGTCTTATTAGTTGTCTTATAAGTTATCCTGTACTTTCAAAACGTCCTTCAGGAAATGAAATGAACGGTGTTAGGATTTAAACCTGGATCATCAAATTAACTGTCCTGTGTATTAATCTCACAATCAGTCGGCCGGTTTCTTCTTTTTTGTTTTAAACTTAGACGTTTCTAGACTCAAGGTACACGAATAAAAAAATTGTCAGAGTTCTTTCTAGTTGTCTGTAAAGTAAAATTTAGATTTAAAAATAAAGGATTAAATCATCTATCTTCTTAGATTTGATGGTTTTAAATGCCATTTAAAAAAAAGCAATTCATAAACAATGAAAGCAATGAAAAAAATACGCGTTCAAACTGTTGATGGCTTTTGACTTTAAAGGTTTCTTTGTGTAGTCCAGACGTAGAGGTGCGGTGCCAATGTTTGGTATTGCCCAGACGATGAAGACGAACGCAAAGTGAAACTTTATTTGTAAATGCCCACAGGCTGAGTAACATAGTCTATGACAAAAGGGGTGCAAGGGGTGGTGGCGGGGCGTGTTTGTGTGTGTGTGTGCGGATGGGGGGTGCACCCACCATGCAGATTTAAAAATACCCTAACAGAAAAGTTGTCAAGGAAGATTCATGGTAAAAATAAAAACAATGAGAAAAAGCATGAGAGATCGAAAGAGATTGGGAGAGGTGAGAGCAAAGAGAGAGAGACAGAGAGAGAGACAGAGAGAGAGAGAGAGTAAAAGAGAGAGAGAGAGAATCACAGTGTGTTTCTATTATAAATTATAGATATAAATAAATAAAATAGTAATAACACATCACTATTATCAAATGAAACACACACACCTATTTTATTGAAGGCCTCATATAGATTCTAGATCTATTTTATTGAAGGCCTCATATAGATTCTAGATCTATTTTATTGTAGGCCTCCTATAGATTCTAGATCTATTTTATTGTAGGCCTCCTATAGATTCTAGATCTATTTTATTGTAGGCCTCCTATAGATTCTAGATCTATTTTATTGTAGGCCTCCTATAGATTCTAGATCTATTTTATTGTAGGCCTCCTATAGATTCTAGATCTATTTTATTGTAGGCCTCCTATAGATTTTAGATCTATTTTATTTTAGGCCTCCTATAGATTCTAGATCTATTTTATTGTAGGCCTCCTATAGATTCTAGATCTATTTTATTGTAGGCCTCCTATAGATTCTAGATCTATTTTATTGTAGGCCTCCTATAGATTCTAGATCTATTTTATTGTAGGCCTCATATAGATTCTAGATCTATTTTATTGTAGGCCTCCTATAGATTCTAGATCTATTTTATTGTAGGCCTCCTATAGATTCTAGATCTATTTTATTGTAGGCCTCCTATAGATTCTAGATCTATTTTATTGTAGGCCTCCTATAGATTCTAGATCTATTTTATTGTAGGCCTCCTATAGATTCTAGATCTATTTTATTGTAGGCCTCCTATAGATTCTAGATCTATTTTATTGTAGGCCTCCTATAGATTCTAGATCTATTTTATTGTAGACCTCCTATAGATTCTAGATCTATTTTATTGTAGGCCTCCTATAGATTCTAGATCTATTTTATTGTAGGCCTCCTATAGATTCTAGATCTATTTTATTGTAGGCCTCATATAGATTCTAGATCTATTTTATTGTAGGCCTCATATAGATTCTAGATCTATTTTATTGTAGGCCTCCTATAGATTCTAGATCTATTTTATTGTAGGCCTCATATAGATTCTAGATCTATTTTATTGTAGGCCTCATATAGATTCTAGATCTATATAATTTGTTCAATATATGTTGTTGTTTTTTTGGCTCTCTTCTTCAAAATCTCTTATACCGGTGATTTCTCTTTTTTTTTCTCTCTCCTATTTTTACTCTGTCTAACTATCCAGTCTCTTTCTCTCTTTTTGTATGTTACTCTTTTATCCCTAAATGAAAATTTTAATGATGTTGAGAATTCTCAAAAGCCGTACTAACATGAATCAGAATCTATAAAAATAGTTTTAAAAAATCTCAGACTAAACTGTAATAACTGTAAACATTATTTCCGGTAATGTTTTATTACTCGTTTTTCGTAAAAAAAAAAAGTATTAACAAATTAATTGGTAAGGGTTTAGGTTGGCTGCACATGTTTACAGCTCAATAATAATCTAGAAACACGGCAATAATATGGTCGGCCAGAGGCGTAACTAAAGAGGTGTGGGGCGGAGTGGGCGGCCCACCCAGCCCCAAAAGTTTGGGTAGCCGCCAAACTGACACTTTCTTGTAAAACCTCTACGTAAGTTAGCTTACTAATGCATGAAAACATTTCTTTGTTTAAATAGGCGGGACGCACTGGGATCAATTATCCCTAATTACGCTACTGTTTCCCGGAGTAAGTAGGCTACTCTTTACGCCTTTACTCTCGGTGTAGTTTGCTGGTATAGTAGAATTCATATATTGTATATAGGCCTACCAGGCTTCTCTAGAGAATGAGATCTTTATAATGTATCTGTCTACAAAGCGGACACACCACGTCGTATCGACAGGGTGAATCAACGTGGTTTCCACGTGTTATCGTGGTTTTCACGTTTGTTTCCCCCTCGTCGACACGACGTGGTATGCCCGCTGGTAAAAGGTTAGCAAAACTATGTAGGTTAGTCAAAACAACAATGTGTAGGTTAGTCAAAACAACAAACACATTTACGTATTAAAAAAAAAGAAAGAAAAAATGATCGTAAAGATGGATAATTGCATTTTTATTCTACTTTCATTTTCATCGTAACATTGTAAAACAAAATTATTTTACATTTTCAAAGATAAAAAAAAATCTGACGTGTTCACAGCTTCATACGTGCAAAGAAATCTGGAGAGAAAATAAAAAAAATAAAATTATTTGCATCCAATCCTATTTTTTCTGCTTTGTTATTGTGTTTTTAATAAATTCTTAATTAGATCGTGAAAGAAAACAAAATAATCACGAAAACGACAGCAAAATAATTAAAAAGTAAAAAGATTACGTTACTTGAAAAATGATATTAAACAAATAATTGTTATATTAATATATTGTACCAATTTTGGGTAACGTCTAAAATAAAAATTGAAAGAGAAGAAGAAATCACGTGACGATTCCCACCTTTAAAAAAAAAGTCTAGATTCTATATACGAATTTGGTCAATCTAAAAGCGAAGTCTACCGCCAGTGCGCTGTCTGGAGTAGCTGGAGTCTGTTATAAGTTTCCCGAAGATGTTTTTGCTTCGAGAGCCCTGCTAAAGAAACACACACACAAAACATACAACGATAAGAACATTATTGAATGCTGGCAAAGGAACAAAAACTAAACAAGAAGCTGTCTAACAACCGAAACACATTATTCAATCATTAAGTCTAAAATTCTTGTTAATTCTCTGTTGTCTTGAGTGACATCGTCATTTTTATTTTGTTAACAGTGCATACATTAATGAAAAAACAACTTTTACTATATTAGACTATATAACATAGGGGATTTAAATGGCTTCTTAGCTAGTAACTAAATTTGGTCAAATAATTTTTTCAGACGATGTCCTAGCCAAGTATCATTAGTCAAATAGAGGAAAATACTCTTACCTGCTTTTGAACGTACGGGTATGGGCGGTAGTTGCTATTGCGACTAGGATAAGATTTCACGGATTTGCTGGAGTAATTGTCGTTGACTCGGACGTTGAAGTAAGTTGACTTTTGGCCATTCTTTCCGTAACTGCCCCTCCCGCCTGTAGACTTGCGCGCGCCGTAGAATCCCTTGACCCTGGAGACGTTGTTCAGATAGTCCATGAAGGGCTGCAGTCTCTGTTGGCTGAAACGATGGGTGTTTTTTTTTAAAAATAAATCAATCACTAAACTGAATTCGGGATTGTTGATGCTACAATCATTGATTTGGGGTGGCGAACCAAGATGATTCAAATTATCTTGGTTCGCCAACCCAGATTCAATGATAATCAGGTGATAAAGAAATCTCATTGGGACATTAGAACAATAGATTGATAGAAGAATAGAAAAAGCAATGGATAGGATACATTATATTGGATAATAGAATAGTAGAATGGATTATAGCATGGGCATTAGGTAGGAAAGTATTGTACTATAGAATGATAATAAAAGAGATATTAGATGCGATAAAAGCTTTGGGAAAAACTGTTATCGTCTTATCTTATGTATTACAGACGCTCCTTCTATAAAGAAGATTATTGCGTCCAACGCTCATCCGTGGACCGAGTCTAGTTTTGCATTTGTATTAATGTTTTAAATGACGTTAAGTTACTGGTTTTCCTTGTTTGTTCGGGCAACCCATTCCATGCCCCAATGCCACTCGGGAAGAAAGAGTACTTCTATGCATTTGTTCTCGCATAAGGGATAAGGAAAGTGTTTTTGTCCTTATGTTTATATGAGCTTTGCAACAGGTTGTTATACGGGAATAGCGCGAAGAGTTAGACCAACTGAAGAGGTTTTCTCTAACCGAAATGAAGTTTAATGAAGAGAAACAAAATAAAAAAAAGCACGACCCACTAAACCTAGATTCTATATTAGATCTATATAAACATTTTATTCTTAAAAAAACAAACATACGCGTAAAGAATCAAAATACTTGGCGATATGAATTTTTTCTACAAGACTTGCCAATTAGGCTACTGACGTGACGTTCCGTTGTTGCCGAAAATTAAAAATCTCAAACAGCTACAAAATTTGGCTAACCCCGCACCCGAAAAAATATATTTAACAGACACATCCTTAAGTGCTAATATTGAACTCTATCTAATTACATATTATTTTGTATAATTTATTTTATTCGTGTTCGGATGCTATATACTATTTACCATCAAAATCAATTGTCAACTGACATTTTGAGAAAAAGCTCTTCACTTGGTCTTTAAGGAAACTAGTAACTGCTCTACATTGAAGGCATCTCCGTTCTTCCTTTCATTAGAGCCTATTTCCCCACCCCCTCCCCCCTCCGCAGTCTTCATTGGCTTTAATGGATACACCAACTTTTTTTTTGTCGCGTCTTTCTTTTTTTTAAATATGGATAAATAGTTGTCTAAAAAAAACATTAAATCTTCCCCTCTCACACGCGCGCATACACATACGCAAGGGGAAGGAGATTGACTTTTTAAAGGTGCGCAGAGAAACACCTGATGCGACCTTCACCGTGGGGCCCGGCGTGGTTATTGTAATGTCTGGAGTTTAATTAATGATTACTCCCCTTCTATAATATTAATATCCCAGAATGCATTAGAGCAATGAGAGTGTAGAATCGAGGCTAAGGAAGCCATGTTGTCTATTCAAACAAACATTGTATTTGTAAAAACGAATATGTTTCTTAAGTATGTTTAGGCTTTAAGAATCTAAGACAGCAAAAACAATAAACAAAAACATTACAGCTATTGTTTTTCCCTTACTTCTCCTTGGTCTGATGCCATACTTTGAATTTGGAGAACTCCTGATTGCAGCTCTCAATGTCCTCCTGGTACTGAAGGAATTTGGTGAACTGAACAAAGACCGTCTGCAGCTGGCTCCTCTTGTCCCACAGGGACTTTTGGTCTTGGAATTGTTTGAAACCCTGCATGTAGGAAAAAGTAAATGAGCAATGTTCAATGATTGTACTAAGGGTTTAAATGGTAAATTAGGTTTGATTGACAACTTATAGGTTTTAATGGGTAAAATATAGGTTTATATGATAAATTATAGGCTGAGTGGGTGAAAGTATGGATTTAATTGGTAAATTATGCTGAATAATTAAATTATGGTTTAGTAAGTTATATTTATATTTATAGGTTTGGTAAGTTCGCTAATTAAATGGGCTTTACTGGCTAAACATTGAATTTAATCATCGCCTAGCGATTAGTTGATAGATTCAGGTTTTCTGAAGTGATATGTTTAAATAGGCCTCTAAAAACAAATTTTCTTTAAAGCATTCCGAGCCATTTCCTCAAGAGAGTTTGTATTAATAAACATGATGATCAAAGCAATTGTTCATCAGACCAAAGACTATAATAAGATGGAACGCTTGCTTTAATATTTCTGCTTTTTGATGACTCGAAAAACTTCTTTTTGGAATTCGCGATTCCCTTTTGTATTGTACACTTCCGATTTATTTAATAGCTTTGAGTTTCTCAATTGTAAATTAAATTAAAATCGTAAGTAATACAGTAAGGCAGTCGTATGCGTAATTTAAGACCGCGTTATTGGCTGCGCACGGAAAAATAGCATATAGCTCTAAAAATAGAGCAAGAGGTCTATCTTATTATAGTCTTTGATCAAACACTGAGAAAATTTTATTTTGCTTTCTCGGTTTTCGTCTTTTCCCCATCTATAGTGCCGTATATTGCATACAGTTTTAGTAAAGCACTTTTCTAGCTTTGGTGCTGGCCAATTGAGGAATTGTGTGGTTAAGACAATGACCTAGAGGATGTTGAGTGTCTACTAGATCTTGGTGAACTAGAAAATTCCCACCCGTATAAATGGAGAAACCAGTTAAGTTGGTACATAGGTCTAAGCATACGACAAGGAACGTAAAGAAATTAAAGTGTTATTGGTGAACAGGACAAGTAGTCCTCGACCTGGTAGTTCAAGAGGTCAAACTCAACACATCCAACTACCTGCAGACATCCATACCAGGCCAATGATCACTTCATACTTGAATGTACCACAATATGTTAATCTCAGACACGCGTTACTTCTCCCCCCCCCCCACCCCCTCACCCACACCTCACTCACTTCAGCCTACCGCCACCAAGACTTTCTCTAACAACACAGAATAGCTAAAATTGACATGTGACTATGTTTGCCTGGCACTAAATGCAATAGACCAAACATCTTTGCTGTCCTTGTTGAAAGAGGAGGAAAGAGAAGAATTGTTGTGTTGGAAATCCCTTAGACTTGCCATCAGAGCGAAGAAGGAATATTTGTCTTTGGCCAGGATCTCATCCTTGTCTTCAAAGAACTGCCTGAACTCAACGGGTTTGTGATCGTTCATGTGCCTGCGAAGGTTGGACAGGTAAACGTAAACTGGGTGCTTGTCCCGATCCTCATCCTCGATGTCGTAATTCCAGCCCAGGTTCTGGAACACGCCGTCGTAGCCATCGTCCAGGGCGTCCAGGCTGGAGAACAGCCTGGGGAAGTTGCGGACCCTCATGAAGAGCTCGAAGTGTCTGCCGTCTCTCTCGTAATCGTCATACCCACCTAGGGGAATTAGATATATTTGAAAAACAAATATATTTAGATATAGAATATCATATACAAAAGCTAGACTCAATTAAAGAGCGTATATATCTTAGTCTATATGCATAATTACGCATCAATTTTAAGGTTGGTTTCTGTGTGTGTGTGTGTGGGGGGGTCATGTTAGACAAAGCTTTATTCATTTTAGACTGTTTAACCAAATTAGGAAGAACAATGAGAGTAACATATTTACATAAAGAAAATAAATTCTTTACTTTATATATAGTATTTTACACAGGAATGGTGGAGTGGCAGATTGTATTTAAAAAGGTCATTGTTCATATAAAATTTCACTATTCAAGTAAAATTTCAGAATTTATGTACAATTTCAGTGTTCGAATAAAATTCCAGCACTCATTTAAAATTCTAGAAATATGTTCATAAAAATTCCATAATTCCTATAAATTTCCAATATTCATTGACTATCCCAGCAAACCCATAAAATCCCAGGATTCAATAAATATTCATATAGAATTTCAATATTCAATTGAAAAATCCACCCAACAACTTACCAAAGGTTCTAGGGTTGAAGTCAAAGCCATAATTGTTGTCGAAAGGAAAATCATTCCACCTGTTACAGGTGCCATAGACAGCGCATTGTTTGAACAGATTGTAAGGCTGCTTCATTCTGGACTGTAGATCAAACATATTTTATTCATAAATTAGAACCCAAATATACACATTTAAATATAGTAATTGCTTTGAACTCTTAGGACAAGGAGGCGGCAACCTACGGCACCACCAGAAGAAAGCAATTCAATACAAGAAATTTGAGAAGTTGACTTTTGAGCTTTTGGTACGCTCAATGAAACTTTGGCGCACTATTATCAAAAGACCAACTTTTTCTGTCGTCCCCCCCCCCCGTCAATTTTCCACTACACTTATCCCCCCACCCCCAGCAAAACAACAACAATTAAAAAAAAAAAAAACAACAAACGTTGCAATAGAGACAACAAAAGTACAACAGGAAATAGACTACAAGTATTCAAATAACATCCTAAACAAACAAACAAACCCAACCCTTCTCAAATAACACCATTACAGATTAAAAAAAAAATATAGCAAAAACACACACACACTAAATCCCAGTAATTAAACAACAGTAAAGTTGAAAGAAAAAGACTAACAAATTCAAAGAAAAAAAGCAAAATAAATAGATAAATACTGAAATAAATAAGATAAATACGGAAATAAATAAGATAAATACGGAAATAAATAAGATAAATACGGAAATAAATACAAATAAATAAATACAGTTATGCTACTTACTTCCACAAGTGGCCCAAATTTAGTCATAACGGTTTTCTCAGTTTGAATATATTTAGCAAAGACGACAAGGTCTGAGAATAAACCGTAATGTTGTCTTACTTTCACCTGCAATAATAACAACAAGGCATAATTTAATATAAATATAAACTATCGTAATATATTATCACTAGAAGACAGGAGAATTGTCGTAAATAAATAGAACACGAAATCAACAGGTTGACAGATAGAACTCGAAAAGACCATTTATTCAAGAAAATACAAAATGGCACTTGAAATGGTACAATACTTTCTCGACTATTAAACCAATCTGTAAAACATACGATATGTCAGAAACAAAGAAGACAATTGAAACCAACATTGTCTTTAGCACATGTTCAACTCAACAATATTTGTCTCCGATATTTGATTTCTGAAGTCGATTCATTAATGAAAACTAACGATCGAATACAGATTAGTGTTCACAGCAAACAAAAGTGTCACTACCAAACGAGCTTCCCAGCGGACACATCGAGTCATATCGACGGGGTAAAACGAGTTTTCCCCGTCGATACGACGTGGTGTGCCCGCTGGGTTTCGAGTGTAGAGTTCACATTTTTTTTTATAATGGCATTTGAAGTAATATACTGTGGTTTCAATGAACACAAAACGTAAAGCATACAGAAGGCTTAGTCTCTCTTTGATGTAAATCCGTATGTATTGTAATTTTCACTTACAACATGTCTTTTAATATTATATTTTAAACAAAAGCTTACTTATTAGGAATTAGGCTATCTGATATAAACTATTTTATTATAGTGACACAAAGCAGACGTATCCATCTTATATAAAATATAAATTGTCATTTATAAAGCTTGCAAAGTTGACACCGGTATGTTAAATATGTAACAATACCCTCCCCCCCCCCCCCCCATGGAAGTATAATATTATTTTATGTGAAAACAACAAACATCTGGAACGAACGATCTCAGAACGAGGCGAAACCTGCTGACCTATATTCTGTGCCATGACTTCCGCCAATAGCCCGTCCCTCCCACCACTTCAAATAAAAAAAGAATATTTAAATGTTGTTTTTTTAAATTGTATGGTTTGACTTACAAGTAAAGTACGTTGTACGTAAAGTACCCTTCGGACCAAATTGATCATTGGGCCGGTGAAGCAGCGATCACCAGTTTCTGACTTACAAGTACCGACTTTCAAAGACAGAAACATTAAGAGATTAGCAAGGTATTTGTACCTCAACCTTTGTCTCGGCCAACACCACGACTTTCTTCTGTTCCAGGTAGTGGGATCTGAACCTCAGGTACAGCATGAACAGCTTCTTGTAGCGGTACTCGTTGTCAAAGTTGTCATCGCCGTCAACTAGGCCCAGCCATTCCGTCTCCGGGTTGTAGGCCGCGCGGTTCACCTGTAGCAGACTGTTCTTGGACAACAGCTGGCGGGAGTTCCCGTAGTAGGAGTCCTTTTTCCAGGCGACCTTAAAGTGGAGATTAATAAGAATGCATGCAATACGGGGCCTTATATTTTGATCTGCAAATGTGCCTATACTGTTTACTTAGTCTTGCTATTTTAAGCTTTGATTACTATTTATATAGTCATTAGAAAGTTTTAACAGGGTTTCAAATGCATATTTCATGTGTCAGAACACCCCCCCCCCCCCTTCCCCCCCACACACAGCAACAAACATTTCTTTCACTTCCTATAGATCTCAGCCATTTCGGTTCCAATTTTTGTTTAATATTTGAAATAACTGCAATATAAGTAAAAAAAAAAAAAAAGTAAAGTATCCCGTCGGACCAAAAATGATCCATAGGGCCGGTGCAGGAGCGTTCACCAGTTTATGTGGCCTCCCTCAGGATTCGAACCCAGGATCTTCAGTACGCCAGCCGAATGCGCTTCCGCTCGGCCAAGTTACTGGGTATTAACTATGAGGTTGATCGTGGTGCGTCTAAGTCTCCGTATAGAGACCAACGGTACAATGGGTTCCACGTATCATCCCATCTACAACTGGCTAACACCGGCACTCTTTGCTTTAACAAACAAACAAAAAAAAACCGAGAAAGACTTACCTTTGTGAATGATTTAAAAAGCTCCAGGAATGAGCTGGTATCCTCTTCGTTTTTCTCGCTTACAAATTTCAGGATTTGCAGAAACATGGTCACTTGGGACTCTTTCTCGTAGTCGTTAGGACCGTAGGTGTACAGCAAGCTGTTATCACTCCAGCCGTTCCAGAGGTTGTCGAAAACTGGTATGGACTCGCCCCAGCCGTTCCATCCGTTGTCCACTGGCTTTTTGTCACCCCACCCGTTCCAGCCGTTGTCCACTGGCTTTTTGTCTTCCCAGCCGTTCCATCCGTTCCACCCGTTGTCAACTGGCTTTTTGTCTTCCCAGCCGTTCCATCCGTTCCATCCGTTGTCAACTGGCTTTTTGTCTTCCCAGCCGTTCCATCCATTGTCAACTGGCTTTTTGTCTTCCCAGCCGTTCCATCCGTTCCAGCCATTGTCAACTGGCTTTTTGTCTTCCCAGCCGTTCCATCCATTGTCAACTGGCTTTTTGTCTTCCCAGCCGTTCCATCCATTATCAACTGGCTTTTTGTCTTCCCAGCCGTTCCATCCGTTCCAGCCATTGTCAACTGGCTTTTTGTCTTCCCAGCCGTTCCATCCATTGTCAACTGGCTTTTTGTCTTCCCATCCGTTCCATCCGTTATCAACTGGCTTTTTGTCTTCCCAGCCGTTCCATCCGTTATCAACTGGCTTTTTGTCTTCCCAGCCGTTCCATCCGTTGTCAACTGGCTTTTTGTCTTCCCAGCCGTTCCACCCATTGTCAACTGGTTTTTTGTCTTCCCAGCCGTTCCAGCCATTGTCAACTGGCTTTTTGTCTTCCCAGCCGTTCCAGCCGTTGTCAACTGGCTTTTTGTCTTCCCAGCCGTTCCATCCGTTGTCAACTGGCTTTTTATCTTCCCAGCCGTTCCATCCGTTGTCAACTGGCTTTTTGTCTTCCCAGCCGTTCCACCCATTGTCAACTGGTTTTTTGTCTTCCCAGCCGTTCCAGCCATTGTCAACTGGCTTTTTGTCTTCCCAGCCGTTCCAGCCGTTGTCAACTGGCTTTTTGTCTTCCCAGCCGTTCCAGCCGTTGTCAACTGGCTTTTTGTCTTCCCAGCCGTTCCAGCCGTTGTCAACTGGCTTTTTGTCTTCCCAGCCGTTCCAGCCGTTGTCAACTGGCTTTTTGTCACTCCAGCCGTTCCACCCATTATCTACTGGCTTTTCGTCACCCCAGCCGTTCCACACATTATCTATTATTTGCTTTTCACTTCGTCTAATATAAAGTGGCTGAGTCTCAGCATTGCCTTCTCTCTGGTTGAAAAAAATAAATACATATTATATACCTTTGTCATTTTCCCTTATTATTACATCATGAATATACTTAGGAACTTAACTTAGTCTTTTGTGTGCTATTTCTTTGTGATTAAAGAAGAGCATAACTTTGGAAGGCTAATGCATAACAATAATGGAAGTTTGTTGAGTTATACTTATATTTGCTATATTGCCAATGGTTTGTATGAAATAGGATACCGGGTATTTTTTTAAATTTCTTTTTTGTTTGATTTTTTGTGTGTGCAAAAGTACAACTTTAATTTATAATCACCATCCATTATGGCGTTAGATATAAATTTACAAATAATACAAATAATTTATTTTTTTGGAATTTTATTGCAGAGCACAGATAACATCGTATAATGGACAGAATCCTTGCCCTGGAAAGCATCAATACACATTACATGTGTACGATCAACTAAGAAATAGTTCAAAGTTCAAGCATATTATAGTAATATGCATAAATGTATGATGTATGTACACGGACTTCAAGGTTAATACTACTTTAACGCTATATTTGAAACATCACTTACCTCTGTTTCGGAAACGTTTTTTGGGGCCTGAGCTGCTACATTAATGGTGGCAGCGAGTACAAAAGTAGACAGTACTAGAAGTAACTTTGACGCCATCTGTTATAGAAAAGTCTACAATTATTTAGTGTACATTTCTTCGTGTTACAGTTACAACTAACAAGAATCTGTGTGTATACATTTACACTCCAAATTCTGTTTTAACCCTCACAGTCCCGGGCGCGTATATAGCGGAAATAGATAGAAGTAGGTCGGTACAGGAAGGGTTAATATTAGTTTTTTTTTTTTAAATGGGGCACATTGGTCGAGCCCAGCGCGTTCGGCTAACGTACCGAAGGTCCTGGAATTCTAGGTGTCTCGGAGTCTACCCAGCTCTAATATGTACCTGACATTAGTTAGGGTAAAGTAAATGCGCCTTGACATTGTACTGGCCACACAGCCCCTAGTATGCCGTGGCCACAGAAACTGGTGAACTACACCGGCCCTATGATCTATTTGGTCCGACGGGTAATTTACTTATTATTTTTTAGTGTATAAAAAAAAAAACTTGATTTCGTGTTCTCTTTGCAGAGCGTCGAACTACAATTGGGATGTTTTCAAATTTGAGAAAGCTCAGGATTATTTTTAATTACGAGTGTAGAAGGCGTCTCCGATTTACCCAGATTGTATGTACACCCGCTAATAATTAACCTAGTTACCAATCCGTGTTGTCTGTCGCATGTGATAATCTAGAAAAAAATAATATTTTCATTTCCCGAACTGCTCAGGTCTGCAAAGCACAAAGATATGGGGTCAAGGATCGAAAATCTCTTCTGCGTAGCAAAATACTTTTATTGTGGTTGTTGTTGGTGTGGTGTGTTTCGTAGGACAAGATAGTATAGTTGGTCAGTTTTTGTGTATAATAGGGCAACCAGAAAAAAACAAAACTGATTCATTGGTTACGGCACACAGAGATTTTATGATCAGCACAATGCCAAATCGCTTTTACTTTCGCTCGAAGAATATTGGATTTTAAGACCTAACCTTCGGAAAAGTAATCCAGCACTATGCCACTTGATTCTCAATGTCTAATTTATCAAGCATACATACTATTGTAGAAACAAGGGGGTATCATTTCTAAATATTGTTTTAACAAATCTTTTTGTACGCTTCAATCTTGAAATCCACCAAAGAGACTTTTTCCTTTAACGTATTGAATGAGAATATTTTGTATACTTAAACATTGTATATTATATTAAAATCTTTATAAATATAATGATAAAGTTTAAGGTATATCATCTTATTATGGTCTTGTGTATAACATAATTGTAAGCTATTATAAGCTAATGACGATCACCTTATAAAGAAGATACACTTCTACGCTTATTCGTGAAGTTCAGTATAATTCATAAGCTAAATTTATTCACTCAGTTTTACATCTATAATATATTCTACCTTTAAAGACAGAACTACCTAAATCTGTTTGACTTTTTTTCGTTTGAAAAATCATGACAAATATCGCACTGCTTTTAAATCCACCATTGTAACTGATAAATATATGATGAATATTATCTACATTTTATAATTTCGATAACAATTTCAACAGCGTTAGATCTAAATGCCAAATGTAATAAAAGAACGCGAAAAAGATATCCAAATAATGACGCCTTACCATGTGCAGTCTCAGGGCAGCTGACGGCGTGTTAACGATGTTCCTGCAAATGACATGGCATGTGGCATTTATAGGGACCCCGACTCATCGTTCGAGGTGCTCAACATCTTGACCCCTTTCTTGCAAGGGCCACTTATCACTGACAAGTCACCTGATAGGTGTTTAACACCAGGTAAACAAAACTTTTGAAAAAGAAAAAGAAAGAAAGAACTTCTTGTCAAGTAACAGACCGGGTGAGTTGTTTTAAAAGTCCCCAATGATGAGGGCGGTGGTTGAACGTCGCCCAGATTTCAAGTGACTTGAGTATAGAGGTTCTTTCTAATTCTAATTAGTGTACATTTATTTGGCTATTAATAGACTACGAATGGCAGAGCAGAGATTGAAAAAAAAATGGATGGTTCGTTTCTATAGTATGCCCTAGACGCACCTAAACAATTTTAATTAATACCTTATTGCTTAAAATAATTAGCAAATAATTTATCGGGAATGTAAATGAATGCAGAAGTGTCTTATCCACTTTCTACCTGTAATATGACTACAATAGTGTTTGGTTTTTATCTTTTCTTCATGTAGCATAAATGCTGCAATGATTTAATTTCATTTTCGTGTGGGGCCTATTATGAATGCTGGAATGTTTTATTCCATTCTTCGTGTATTATGAATGCTGCAATGTTTTATTCCATTCTTCGTGTATTATGAATGCTGGAATGTTTCACTTTTTTTGTTCATGTATTATGAATGCAACAGTGTGTTCACCTTTTATTTTTCATGTATTATGAATGCAACAGTGTGTTCACCTTTTATTTTTCATGTATTATGAATGCAACAGTGTGTTCACCTTTTATTTTTCATGTATTATGAATGCAACAGTGTGTTCACCTTTTATTTTTCATGTATTATGAATGCAACAGTGTGTTCACCTTTAATTTTTCATGTATTATGAATGCTACAGTGTTTTTTATTACATAATTTTTTAATATGTTTTAATAATGCAGTTGTTTTTTCCACACTTTTTAAATGTAATGTTAGGCTAATATAAAAGTTTTTCATTCCATTTCGTCATTCGTGTATACGAGAATGAAATCAACTTTACCGCTAAAGAAATTATTTAAAAAACATACATATTAATCTTTATAGACTGTGGCGTACCGAGGGCTGGTGTCACCCGGTGCGGTAAACTTTGGGTGTCACCCCCCACCCCGCCCACGACTTTCACCATAGTTTTCGATACCTTAAAATCCTTAAAACAAGCCTACAGTTCAAATTTGACCAAAACAATAACAATATTATTTTAATATTAGAAAGTAAAAGCAATAAACAACTGAAACAACCGTACGGTTAGTTATTTTTACATTAAATGTACTTTTTAAAAAAATGTAATTTTCCTTTCCTGCTCTTCAAAACTGCAAACTTGTCAATCACTTCATCAAAAACTATATCATTCACAGAATCCCTTTCAATCTATTAACATAGCCAGATCAGAAAGTCTTGATTGTCCCATGATGGAGCGTAAATAGCTTTTTAAAAGGTTTAGTTTTGAAAAGCTCCGTTCACATGAAGCCACAGACACATATACCTTTAGAAATAATTGAAGCCCTATCGAGAGTGTTGGAAGAGA
The DNA here is from genome assembly GCA_949126835.1 of Anisus vortex. Classification (NCBI taxonomy): domain Eukaryota; kingdom Metazoa; phylum Mollusca; class Gastropoda; family Planorbidae; genus Anisus; species Anisus vortex. The sequence goes on from OX421508.1 coordinate 23,651,121, forward strand.
TTCTATGAAGTCCCATTTAGCTATGAATTTAAAAATATCTAATACCGATCAGTCCAGGGCTTTTTTTAAATGTCAAAATCAGCTGCTTTTATGTGTCGTCTAAGCCGTGGTATTTCTTTTAAAAGCTCATCTTCAGATAGCTAGTCGTAGAAAGAGTTAATTTGGGAACGGACACCAATAACTCTTCTTCACTTGCTGACAGTAGAATCTTTGGATGAACAGCCTCAAACATATCTGCGACTTCCTGAAACGCGGTTGATCTGATCTGGAGTTCAGAATGAAAGCGATCAGTACACTCTAGAATTTCCTTACTGCTTTCTTCTCGTATAGAAATTACAGCATCTCTTAATTTTTCCCCTGCCATTCTCTTCTTGAATCTTTATCTTTTCCCTACCGAAATCCCATGTTGGTCTGATTTTATAAGTACTTGTTCAATAGCTTACTCCACTAATTGACTCCGCTTTTCGTGCAAAAACAATATTAAGGCTTCTAACTTGGTCACCACTTTATCAAGAGTTACGTCTTTAGTCTGCAGGTACTGCTATGTAAGATTAACTTCTTCAAGTATATCAGCCCAAAGGTTAAGGTAGCAGATAAACGTGAAATCACATACAGCATGTAAAAGTCCTTGTGCTGTACCAATTGTGTCCAAATTTTCACGAGGATCACATAAAGCTTCAATCGCCGTAATGCATTCATCAAACTTATCTTTCACTCGTTTAACAGCAGCATGATGAGCGCTCCAAAGTGTTGTAGATAATCTTTTCAACGACACCCTAGTGTGTTCAGTTAGACATCTTATCAATGAGTGGAAGCAGCAAAGAAGGAAAACATTATCTCAAGGGTACCAAAACATGTTATACATCATATGAAGCATTTTCGGCAAAAGATTGTTGAACACACAAGTTAAGGGACTGGCCCACACATCCATTAAAAATAGCTTTCTTGTTCTTTCTTTTTAAAATGGATTTTAGACATTGTGGCAGCATTGTCGAATCCTTGAGCTCTGCACATCATTATATCAAGTCCATCACTTTTAGATTTTTAAGTATGTCAGAACTGAGGTCGTCAGCTTTTTCCCCCCTTAGAGGAAAGAATCCAAGAAACACTTCTCTAACTTCAACTTTCCCACTGTGAAATTTCACATATCTGATCACTTCAGACTTCAGACATTTGATCAGTGTGTGATATATCAGGCGTGCTATCAAACATAATTCCTAAATGCCTTGCGGCCTTTATATCCATAACAAGATTTCTCTTTGCATGGTTGGCCAGCACATTTATTAATTCATTTCGAATTTTTAGTGAAAGATAAGATACAGATGCTTTCCCTGTACATGCATGTATCTTTAGTATCTTTATGGGGCTCTTTCAGCACTGGGTCATATTTGGAAAACATCTCAACCATCTTAAGAAAGTTTTCTTTATTCAACGAGGATTCATTGTGGCCACGAAATGCCAGATTTTGCTTCGCAAGAAACAATGTAATATCTAGCAACGTGCGTAGGATGTCCCTCCACTTTTTCTTGTCCATATCCATTAAAGCAATACTTTCGGCTGCAATTGTTTTATGTAGTTTATTATGCATGTTGTATGGTGATGACAGACCGTACGGCTAAGTCATTTTCATTTATTTGATTATGATCTGCCATCTCGTTCTGTTATCGGATTAGACTAGACCATCAGTGGGTGCTCTGTAAAACAATAATTTTTCTAAATATTGTTTTTTTTTCATTCGAGTGTCACCCCCTGAGAGGGTGTCACCCGGTGCGGTCCGCACCCCCCGCACCCCCCTCGGTACGCCACTGTTTATAGATATTGACCACGGATGAGGTTAAGGTACTATAATTCTTATCATTGACACATACTTGTAGATTGTAAGATGAGATTTTGATAAGAAATACAAAACTATAACTTGGGCCTTAAAAAAAGAAACATTTTCGATAGTATTGAATGTGATTTGTCTTAAATTTATGTTCCTAAATTCACCAATCTATATGTTTATATATAGATCTGATTGTGCCGAAATCGCTGGCTTTTCTTATAAGATCATTTGGATCATGTTATTTCGTAAGGGTTCGGAGTTACAAGATACATATCAATGTTGAGCAGACGACAGTCTACGGGAAACAAGAATCCGTTAAGCAACGGACAAGTTCAATAAACACTATCACGTTTTTTCTTTTTTTTTTCTTTCTACCCTCGCCCTCCCTCTCGCCCTCCCACCCCCACCCCCCATCCCACACTTTCCATCTCAGGTGCACATTTCTGTTAGTTGTTGATATATTTTTTTTTACAAAATCCCCTTTGAGTCAACATTTTAGGCGAGCAGACGACACTCAATTCTCACGCTATGCCTGCTGGGAAGTTTTGAGGAAAGGAAGGGGTGGGGGTGGGAATCGTTGGTGGTCTGAAGAAGTCTTTAGAAAAGCGCAGAAGAGGAGAGGAGAGGTGGGGGGGGGGGCGTGGGAGATGCCGATGAACCCGAAGAGTGGTGCAGTAATTGATATACACTCCCTGTCACTCACTCTCTCACCTGATGTGTCCGGACTGGGACTGGAAGAAAGTAAGGTGGAGGGCAGGGATGGGGTGGGGGGGGGGGTAATGTCAGTGACACATCACGGGCCCGTCGGAGGCGTCCTCCCAATTGTTGAGACTGTTTATGAAGTTCGTGGATTGCGCTTTTTAACATACATACTTGAGTGAGTGGGTTTGGGTGCTGGGGGGGGGGGCATAAGGAAGGGGGGTTAGGAGGCGAGCTGTGTCGAGGGAATCATGGATAGGGTCACTTGCATAACAAGCACTGATCTTTGAATTCTTGGCAAGGGAATGCTTCTTGAAAACTGTACTAGTGTATATGGTAACCGTTAGATATTTTCTTATACTATAAGTTACAGATGCTCCTTCTACTTATCGTATCCTATATATACAGATCAGCGCCGTGCAGTGCCATGATACATCGAGACAGTCGCATCAGGAACGGCATAATTAGCGAAATCTAAAAGCAAATTTGAACTTTTATGGGACGTCACACCGAATACTTGCATCTTACAGAGAACAATATATCGAACGGCCCTGTTACATATGCAAAATTTATCTTATCCTATATAATAATATATATATCTTCTGAATGGCATTCGGATTTTCAGACATGATGCTACGAGACCACCACAATGTTACTATAAACCTTATTTCTTGATTATTACGGTATTAATGCCGCTGTAATTAGTTAGCAGGTCACTTAACCAATGCAACACAAAAGTCAAAAGTTTCCGGTAAGAATAACGAAATTACCTATATTACATATTAATATCTAGTAACTTGAGTAGGTATTGGCCAACAAAAGTCACATGTCAATTGTAGCCAGTTGCACATGGCCAATCATTTTGATTTGGATTAGATTTTACCTGTCATTTTCGCCGGAATCTATTGCTGCCAAACAGAGCCTGCTCCTTCGACCATAGGAACTTCAAGGGATGCTCCACCAGGATCAAGAACCATTGCTAAAAAAGTTTAGCTCGACCCATCCTGGAGTACGCGTCGGCAATGTGGGATCCCCATCAACATCACCTGATATCTAAGTTGGAGATGACCCAACGTCAAGCGGCGCGTCGTATCTTACAGGACTACGGCCTTAAAACAAGCGCCTGTGCTTTGGTGGCCGAACTCGAACTCGAGCCCCTACAACACCGCAGAGCGGTAAACAAGGTCACCACTATGTACAAGATCATGAACCGCCACGTGGAAATCAGCACACATCCAGGTCGCATCCAACAAGTGTTCAGCTCTACCCGAGGTCATCAGCTCAAGCTGCATGTCCCACACGCACGAACCGATGTCTACAAATATTCTTTTTTTCCGTCAGTCATTAGGCTGTGGAACACCCTGGATCAGGCCTCCATCACTGCCCCTACAGTGCCGACCTTCAAATCTTCACTGAAGGGCTGGACTAAAAACCTTGTTTGTGATGTGATTTATTTTATGTGTAGTTAAATTGTGGACTCTTTCCTCTGTCTTAACGGGGTATCCACAATAATATGAAGAAGAAGAAGAAGGTTAGGACAAGTTACTTTGTTAAACTAAAAAGATTAGAATAGATTTAATCTATTGTTAATGTGTATAGGGCGTTTGCAATCACGTGACAAAAATCACGTGTTTTTTGTTTACTTTGAGTAATGGTGTACAATGGCCGCTGTGGCCGCTGTATTAATATAGTTTCATATAGGCTCGAGCTTTTTTTATTGATATTTTGTGTTTAAAATGATGATTAATGTATTAATATGGATTTTATTAATTCTATATTAGCTTAATAGACCTATCAAAAGAAGATTCTTACATTAAAAATGTTACATTACTATTGAACGATTAGGCCTACAATGAAAATAACGAATGACTCCAATAATTCACTTAAATAAATCCATTCAAATGCAACACTTACCGGCCAGATATTAAGATGATGAATTGAGCTTAACATGTTGAAATTCGTTGAAAAAATACCATGTCAGTCTTTCTCTTGTACTAGTAAGATGATCTACGACGATTTATCTAATAATTTGTGCGTAGGATAGCCAATATTCAGATGTGAATTTGGCATGATAAAGAAGTATTTCACCATTTTTGTACATCAAGTGGCTTCTATTTACACAAATACGTCACTAAAAAACCTAAGCCACGCCCATTGCGAACGCTCTATTGCATGTTTAAATAGTTTCAAAATTGTCTAATTACAATTGAATTCATATTTCCCTTAAAAGTACTAATCTATATTTAATTAAGGTCTGGATAGTATTTGTGTAGTCAAATTGTCGAATATATGTTCTCGTAGTCACTAAAGATGTCTAGTACGCATTTCTTCCGCATTCTGATAAAAAAATCGGGAAATTCCATTCAAGCACTTTCTGCATCAATTCTATATAAAGCACGCAGTAGTGTAGTTAACTGTTGTTGTTTTACAGAGTGTTAAATGAGCATTTAAACCAGTGCGTTTTTAGTGTAATTATTTGTAAATAAGTTCAAGCACTAAATTCGCATCAGGAACGGCATAATTAGCGAAATCTAAAAGCAAATTTGAACTTTTATGGGACGTCACACCGAATACTTGCATCTTACAGAGAACAATATATCGAACGGCCCTGTTACAGATGCAAAATTTATCTTATCCTATATAATAATATATATATCTTCTGAATGGCATTCGGATTTTCAGACATGATGCTACGAGACCACCACAATGTTACTATAAACCTTATTTCTTGATTATTACGGTATTAATGCCGCTGTAATTAGTTAGCAGGTCACTTAACCAATGCAACACAAAAGTCAAAAGTTTCCGGTAAGAATAACGAAATTACCTATATTACATATTAATATCTAGTAACTTGAGTAGGTATTGGCCAACAAAAGTCACATGTCAATTGTAGCCAGTTGCACATGGCCAATCATTTTGATTTGGATTAGATTTTACCTGTCATTTTCGCCGGAATCTATTGCTGCCAAACAGAGCCTGCTCCTTCGACCATAGGAACTTCAAGGGATGCTCCACCAGGATCAAGAACCATTGCTAAAAAAGTTTAGCTCGACCCATCCTGGAGTACGCGTCGGCAATGTGGGATCCCCATCAACATCACCTGATATCTAAGTTGGAGATGACCCAACGTCAAGCGGCGCGTCGTATCTTACAGGACTACGGCCTTAAAACAAGCGCCTGTGCTTTGGTGGCCGAACTCGAACTCGAGCCCCTACAACACCGCAGAGCGGTAAACAAGGTCACCACTATGTACAAGATCATGAACCGCCACGTGGAAATCAGCACACATCCAGGTCGCATCCAACAAGTGTTCAGCTCTACCCGAGGTCATCAGCTCAAGCTGCATGTCCCACACGCACGAACCGACGTCTACAAATATTCTTTTTTTCCGTCAGTCATTAGGCTGTGGAACACCCTGGATCAGGCCTCCATCACTGCCCCTACAGTGCCGACCTTCAAATCTTCACTGAAGGGCTGGACTAAAAACCTTGTTTGTGATGTGTTTTATTTTATGTGTAGTTAAATTGTGGACTCTTTCCTCTGTCTTAACGGGGTATCCACAATAATATGAAGAAGAAGAAGGTTAGGACAAGTTACTTTGTTAAACTAAAAAGATTAGAATAGATTTAATCTATTGTTAATGTGTATAGGGCGTTTGCAATCACGTGACAAAAATCACGTGTTTTTTGTTTACTTTGAGTAATGGTGTACAATGGCCGCTGTGGCCGCTGTATTAATATAGTTTCATATAGGCTCGAGCTTTTTTTATTGATATTTTGTGTTTAAAATGATGATTTATGTATTAATATGGATTTTATTAATTCTATATTAGCTTAATAGACCTATCAAAAGAAGATTCTTACATTAAAAATGTTACATTACTATTGAACGATTAGGCCTACAATGAAAATAACGAATGACTCCAATAATTCACTTAAATAAAACCATTCAAATGCAACACTTACCGGCCAGATATTAAGATGATGAATTGAGCTTAACATGTTGAAATTCGTTGAAAAAATACCATGTCAGTCTTTCTCTTGTACTAGTAAGATGATCTACGACGATTTATCTAATAATTTGTGCGTAGGATAGCCAATATTCAGATGTGAATTTGGCATGATAAAGAAGTATTTCACCATTTTTGTACATCAAGTGGCTTCTATTTACACAAATACGTCACTAAAAAACCTAAGCCACGCCCATTGCGAACGCTCTATTGCATGTTTAAATAGTTTCAAAATTGTCTAATTACAATTGAATTCATATTTCCCTTAAAAGTACTAATCTATATTTAATTAAGGTCTGGATAGTATTTGTGTAGTCAAATTGTCGAATATATGTTCTCGTAGTCACTAAAGATGTCTAGTACGCATTTCTTCCGCATTCTGATAAAAAAATCGGGAAATTCCATTCAAGCACTTTCTGCATCAATTCTATATAAGGCACGCAGTAGTGTAGTTAACTGTTGTTGTTTTACAGAGTGTTAAATGAGCATTTAAATCAGTGCGTTTTAGTGTAATTATTTGTAAAAAAGTTCAAGCACTAAATTCTTCTTTAAACGCTCATCGACTGGCTTGAGTGTATTATTTAATAGTGAACCAGAACCTAGACGGAAGACAGAAAATTTGGGTCTTAATACTATGGAAACAGGGGGCCTGTGGCCGAGCGACTGCGCGTTCGCCTGGCGTACCGAAGTTCTTGGGTTCGAATCCTGGTTGTAGATATTGCCTTTGCCAAGATAATAATTATATTAATTGGTTGGTTGATTTGATAATTATATTAAAAGACAATTGCATTTTGTTATATTAATTATTTAGTATCGGTTATTAAAAATTATATATATGTCAGTGCACTAAATAATATTGTAAGAAAATCTTCTATGGAAAAAGATTATGTTTTTGTAAGAGATAAGGGAAGTTAGAATGTTAAGAACTTCTGCTCATGTAGGCCACAAGTGAGATGGCTGATTTTATATCTCCGTTGTAAAATTGCTTAATTTGAAGTATATCATATGTGCCTACAATTCCTATATATATATTTATTTATGGAAGAATATATCTATATCTGTGTCTTACGTTTTTGAATAAAGTTGAAGTAAGTAGAAACTACAATTGTCACTTGATCATTTCTCAAGTCTACGTTTGATATGCTGAATAGAATAAATGTCGGCTGAGTTGAATCTGAATAAAATTTTAAGTTGCTTATACAAATTACCACGCTACCAATAATAACAAATAATTATAAGCACTAACACTGGTGCAGGCTATGATTTTTTTCCTGGGTCTGGAAGGTGTCCTTGAGTCTACTTAGCACTGATGGGTACCTGACCTTAGTTTGGGTAAAGTAAAGGCGGCTGTGCATAGTGCTGGCCACACAATCCCCTAGTATGCCGTGGCCACAGAAACTGGTGAGCGCTGCTTCATCAGCCCTATGGATCAATTTGGTGCGACGGGATACTTCTACTATGGAAAGAGAACTTAGTGGATTTTACAAATTCATTAGTATCACATTGACAATTTTAAACTATAAAGAAAAAGAAAATGTGCATTAAATCCCGTTTCCTGTTTCGTATGGCCGAAAAGTGACGTATTTTCTGTATGCGCGTGAAGTTCACTTATTGAATCAACGGCGAGACTGCCAAGGACCTCTTCAGATGTTTTTACTTGCGGTCCTACCAACAAGAGCCCATAGATGTATATCAATAGATAGTGCACCTGTGTTTGCTGATTTATATCTACATAATCCTCCTGGATTATTGAGGTTAGGATACACTTGTACCTGGTTCACACACTTTGCCTTTTGTTATATCGCTAATTATTGTGGACGAGAAATGCTGTATTCAGGACTGGTTGTGGTTTTATTTCTCTGTCAGTTTTCAGAGCTCGCATGATTACCAAGCTGACATGATTACATAGCTTACATGATTACATAGTTTACATTATTACATAGCTTACATGATTACATTGCTTACATTATTACATAGCTTACATGATTACATAGCTTACATGATTACATAGCTTACATGATTACATAGCTTACATGATTACATTTAACCTGCTATCATTGACTTTTGCTGTTTATTTGATGGAACTAGATGGTATAAAGCATAGGTTCTCAACCTTTTTAGGCTCACTGCCCCCTTTTACAATATTTTTTCCGCTCACCGTCCCCCCCCCCTTCCGCCCATCTGGCCTATAGTTTCCGCTTCTTTTTAGGGGACTAGACTTTTTGTGTGATTAATTATCTTTAAAAAAAACTGAAAAGGAAACATATTCAATTGTAAGAATTAATAGATCAAAAAATTGCCTTGACAAAAGGTTTAAATAAATCAATATTAATGCGAATCCTTTGCCTGGTGTGTTGCTAGCTATTTGTCTATTTTTGTTTCAATTTTGGTTGCAAAAGCCCTAGGTCTAATAATCAGTAATATTTGTTATCTTACAAAACAGAACTTGTTCGGCAGCAATATTGAATCAAATGTGGAAACATTTTTTAGTTAAAGGGAGATAATTAGCCCGTTTTATTTGATCTAATATTTTTGTTTTTTCTTACTTTTATAAAAAATAAATGGCTTACAATTTATAACTTTGAAATGATCAAACTGTAAAAAGTATTTGAAAATTATATAAATATTATATGACTAAAGAATTTATATGTATATTTTTAAGCATTACAATAACTATCCAGTTTGTATGACTACTACTTATCTATACCGCTTAACATTATTGGGATCTGGCATTACAATAAGGACATCTCGGTTAATTAGAGATCGAAATATCATTAATATTAGCAGATCTTACGGCGACAGTGATCAATCAGCAAGGTTGACATGACAATCCGGTGAACCAACCACAGGACCAGCTGACCGCACACTATATTCGCCAAATACAGGCCCCTACTTCATCGAAAAGTCACTGCGATTCCTATTTCTTATTAAATATAATAATATGTAGGCATACTGTTGGGTGATATCAGATATTTAGCAGCACTTGCGTTTACATCACATTTCATCCTCCAAAAACTAATCGATTCAAATAGCTGAGGTGTTAAAATATATCAGGTACGTTTGTACCACCCACTTGCCCTTCATCGCCCCCCAATCGCCCTTGGGAATGTCAGCGCCCCCCTAAAGCTTCTCACCGCCCCCCGGGGGGCTATATCGCCCCCGTTGAGAACATATGGTATAAAGCATGACCATAGAGGTGGGAAGGGGGGGGGGGTGGCACTGTGGGACAATTAGTAAGTACTGACACAAGTGGGGGCAAGTGTTCTTGGTATGGTGTATTAGGCCTCAGCGGGGTTGGTGCATGGTACTGAGGGCAAATGTTGGTACATATGCACTGGGTGCAATATAATTGGGGCAAGTGTAGGACACTGGGGCAAGTGGTAAGGGATTAATTAAACTTTAAGAAGAATATTTTAACTTAAATATTATATATATACTATGGTAAACTCGACCATTATCATTATTTCTTTAATATTGTTTAAAATATGCTGATAGACGGAACGTCTGTAATCATGTCAAATTTCCATTTGTTTGGATCAATAAAAAAGTGAAGTGCCCTTCGGACCAAACTTATCATAGGACTGGTGACGCAGCGTTCACCATTTTCTATGGCCACGGCATACTAGGTGAGTGTGTGGCCAGTACTGTGCAGAGCCACCATTTAGTCTACCCCAACTAAGGTCAGGTACCCATCAGAGCTGGGTAGACTCAGGGACACCCTCCGATTCCGGGAGAAATGGTAGCCTACACCAGGATTCGAACCCAGAACATTCGGATCGGCAGTCGAACGCGCTGCCACTCGGCCACCGGGCCCTATTGAATAAAGAATTCTTATTATTCTTAAAACTGGATTACGTCCTTCGTATTCTTTTATATTCCGTGGGACAGCATTATGTTACAGAATAGACGATTTCAAAATGTTCTATGCTCTCGTCCTGAGGACATTTATGAGAAAGCAAAGACAAAGGGAGAGATATATGTAAAGAGGAGCAAAATGATAAAGAGAGGTAGAGTGGAAGAGGAGAAGTGAAAGAGGCAGGTAGAGAAATGGGGAGATAAAGAGAAATCTTTAGAGATACATAGAAAGAAGGATATTGATAGAGAGAGAGAGAGAGAGAGAGAGAGAGAGAGAGAGAGAGGGTGAGAGAGAGAGAGAGAGAGAGAGAGGGTGAGAGAGAGAGAGAGAGAGAGGGTGAGAGAGAGAGAGAGAGAGAGAGAGAGAGAGAGGGTGAGAGAGAGAGAGAGAGAGTGTGAGATTGAGGACGAGTGAAGAAGACATGAAATGATATACGGAGAGAGATACATGCGTTACGAGACAGATAGAGAGAGAGAGATAGAGAGATAAAGAGAGAGAGAGATAACGTTTGACCAAAGACTATAATAAGATGGATCGCTTGCTTTGATATTTGTGCTATTTGATAACTTGAAACAGTTTCGGAATTTCCGATCGCACTAAGTCCTTTGAACTGCCGGTTTAGTAATTCGCTATGATTTTCTCAATGGAAAATTAAGATTAAAATCAATTCGAAATTTGTATAAAAGCGGAAACCTTTAGTGCAATCGTAGGAGCGTAGACGTCATTCAAGACAGCATTATTGGTTGCGAACGAAAAAACAAAAAGCTCTAAAAATAGAGCAAGCGGTCCATCTTATTATAGTCTTTGGTGTGACTGAGTAAGATAATACAAACAAGTCGAAAAAAGCACATTAAGTCATACACTAGCAACGGGTCAAAAATGTCCCTTGAGTAGAATAAATGTAAAAAAAAAGGAATTTCGATTTCGCCTCAACACTTAACATTGAGCTCCGTGCAATGTCTTTCGAGTGCTCTCTGGCGACGTCACTTCTGTTAAGCAAGCTCTGTTGCATCTAAGTGGTCCACCCACGCCTACTCTCTCACTCTCTCTTTTACTCTTTCTTTCTTTCTCTCTCTCTCTCTCTCTCTCTCTCTCTCTCCTGTTTTCTCTCTACCTCTTCCTCATAACGGCCCCAATTAAAACGTGTATGTCAATTAAGATGTGCCCTATAAAAGAAAACCTATCTAGTCTCTTCAAATATATCAGCATTTCGACGATAATAACATTACAATGAAGCGGAAAAACAGGAGATGGGGGAGGGGGGGGGGGGAGAGTTAACAATCTAAGGGTTAAAAGGCATTGAGCTGTTTCACCGTATGCCTCGTATACCCTTATGGTAATTCAACCAGAGCCGAAATTCTGCTACATTTAGTAAGTGGCTTGCAGAAAAAGTAAAAATTCCCGCGAGAGACAGGAATTATGTCAGCTGTGCATCTTCGTGTGTTTCTCGCTCATAGTTTATAACATAACGTTGCAGTATAGTTGATTTGACCCGATCCATAACATTAATAGTTAAAGTATTACGGTCTGTTTAAATAAGCCGACTATTTAGGACATAGAAAGTAAAGTACCCTTGGGACTTTGGACCAAACTGATCATAGGGCTGGTGAAGCAGCGTTTACCAGTTTCTGTGGCCACGGCATACTAGGTGATTGTGTGGCCAGCACAATGCCTAGCTGCCTTTACTTTACCCCAACTAGTGTCAGGTAACCATCAGAGCTGGGTAGACTCAGGGACACCCTCCAGCTGGGTAGACTCAGGGGCACCCTCCAGCTGGGTAGACTCAGGGGCACCCTCCAGCTGGGTAGACTCAGGGACATCCTCCAGCTGGGTAGACTCATGGACATCCTCCAGCTGGGTAGACGCAGGGACACCCTCAAGCTGGGTAGACCCAGGGACACCCTCAAGCTGGGTAGACTCAGGGACATCATCCAGCTGGGTAGACTCAGGGACACCCTCCAGCTGGGTAGACTCAGGGACACCCTCCAGCTGGGTAGACTCAGGGACCTCCAGCTGGGTAGACTCAGGGACATCCTCCAGCTGGGTAGACTCAGGGACACCCTACAGCTGGGTAGACTCAGGGACACCGTCAAGCTGGGTAGACTCAGGGACACCTCCAGCTGGGTAGACTCAGGGACATCCACCAGCTGGGTAGACTCAGGGACACCCTCCAGCTGGCTAGACTCAGGGACACCCTCCAGCTGGATAGACTCAGGGACACCCTCCAGCTGGCTAGACTCAGGGACACCCTCCAGCTCGGTAGAGTCAGGGACACCCTCCAGCTGGGTAGACAGGGACCTCCAGCTGGGTAGACTCAGGGACATCCTCCAGCTGGGTAGACTTAGGGACACCGTCAAGCTGGGTAGACTCAGGGACACCCTGCAGCTGGGTAGACTCAGGGACATCCACCAGCTGGGTAGACTCAGGGACACCCTCCAGCTGGCTAGACTCAGGGACACCCTCCAGCCGGATAGACTCAGGGCCATCCTCCTGCTGGGTAGACTCAGGGACACCTTCCAGCTGGATAGACTCAGGGACATCCTCCAGCTGGGTAGACTCAGGGACACCCTCCAGCTGGGTAGACTCAGGGGCACCCTCAAGTTCCGAGAAAAAATCCTAGCCTCCACCAGGATTCGAACCCAGAGCCTTCGGATCGTCAGTGGAATGGCCACCGTTCAATGTCCAATAGGACATAGAAAAGACAAGTAATATTTACAAAGGAAAATATACCTGATAGAATCGATCTTAAGGATAAAAAATAAGTTTTTGTTCCATACCCATGAAAATATGCAAACAAGTTTACTTTCTTCCTAAGTGGCATAAGGGAATTGAATGGGTTGCCTGGAACAAACCAGGAAATCTAATAACAATTACAACATTTATAAGGACTAAACTCAAACCTCGGATAAAAGTGGGAAGGAATAATCTTCTATATAGAAGGATCGTGTGTCGCATAATGTATAAGATACGATAGGAAGATTAACTATTGAATGATATTTAAAAGAATTGATGTGAGACTTAAACAATCTTTGTAAAAAACAAGAGCAAATTTATTAAATAGAGCTCAATCAACATTAGTATGCCATACACCTGGCGTGTCACCACACAACTAAATCAGATCTAAACGAAGTGGGTCAACTCCATTCCACCAGTACTAGAAAAGACAGTTATTTAGTAAATCCTTTGTTCCACTATCAGTCCAAATTTTAAATTTGCCCGCCAGTCAAAAAGACGTTAGAGGAATCTGTGATCTATTGAAAATGTTCTTATTTGAATAGTATGATATTGTGTGTGTGAGTGTGACTATTTTAGAAGTATAGTTCTGTCCTTGTATGCTTATAGTTTTTCTCTTTTTTTGTTTAATACATATTATTATTATCGTTCATTTTAATGAACTGATGCTGAAAGACAGAACACTTGTAATCTAATCGGATTTCCCATTGTTTGCATCAATAAAAAAAACTAATCTTAATCTTTATCTTATATAAAATTATTTTGCATGCCCCCCTTGGCGACTGTGTCGGGAGTAAGTAAGTAAAGTAAGTAAAGTATCATGTCGACCCATATTCTTCCATGGGGCAGGTGAAGCAGCGTTTACCCAGTTTCTGTGGCCACGCCATACGAGGGGATTGGGCTGCCAGCACAATGTCTGAACATATTTACGATACCCCAACTAAAGTCAGGTACCCATCAGAGCTGGGTAAAATCAGACACCCTCCAGACCCGAGAACAAAGCCTAGCCCTCACCAGGATTCGAACCCAGGACCTATGATGTCGGGAGTTGCTGATATCTAAAACTATAGAGCAGGGGTCGGCAACCTTTTGCTTTGAATAGTGTGGCCAAACTAGGTTTTCTAAATCATTCAGCATGCCAACAGCCTAAAAGTCAAAAGTCAACCTGCCGTGTTCTACTTTTTAAAATTATTTTTATAGGACAATACATTTAACTCCGTAGCAAGACAAGGGCCAAAAGTTAAGGAAATTTATAGAGAAAATCGTTAAAGCGTTTTATATTAAATACTAAATTAACTTGTTTGTGATTATCGTCCTTTTTATTTGCATTTATATCTGTAATTACTGCCTTTCTTTATCAGTAATTACTTTGTTAAATATAATAATTTCATGTTATATGTATACAATATATGTGTGGGAGGTTGGAGGTAGTCTATGTTAAGACCTCAATACTTTTACTTCTGTCTTTACTGTAATTCTGTTTCTTTTCGAGGTTTTAATGTAGATGATTCTATAGGGATATTTGTTTTATTTACAAATATAGTCGTTAGCTGTGTAAGTCTTGTTTGTGATCGTAAATAATTGTTGTATTGTTATTAAAACATCATATTGTTTGGTCAATGTTTATATATTGTAATTCTATTGTTGAATTCCTCTTGGTATTGTCTATTTAAAGCAGCAATTATTTTGTTTTTTGTGTTCATATGCATTATTTGTAAAGTAGCAAATAATTTATTATGCAAATAACTTTGGAGTACTGTAAATAATATAATTAAGTTTTGAATTCTTTTAAAAGATGCAATAACATACTTGTGAGGTAACATAATATTGCGCACATACAGATTCAGTACATTGTATAAATAGTCATAAAATAAGCTTTGTAACACATAGTCAATTTTGGGGTGGTCCAGAAGTTGAACTTTCATTTGACTCAAGTAATTTATGGTGAGTAAATACATTATTTTGTCATTGCACATTTATTGTCCTACCGTAGGAACTTAGTGTGATTAGATCAAGAAAGAGACTAGTCATATAAGTCATCAAGCTTTGATGAACTCTATAAAAATATAAATAATAATAATAATAATAATAACGGTGCTTATATAGCGCATATCCCGTTGGTGACAGTTCTATGCGCAGCCGACAGTTACAGAATACAGACAGACAACGAAATATATAGTAATACGCTAATTCTGCTGACGAAATAGGTGAGTCTTCAGCCGGCTCCTGAAGGTGTCATAGCTAGGGCTCTGGCGAAGCTGTAGTGGGAAATGTGAACAAATAATCATGTAAGTCATCAAGCTTTGATTATCATTGGGTCACATTTTAGTATAACTAATATATAGAATCTGTGTTATTGATCATATCAGTATATGATTAAGTTGGTCACAGTACAAATAAATTGAATTTGTGTAATAAATAAAACATACTTTAAAAATTGTGTAATAACAAATACACAATATTTTATTATTAAACTTTCGCACTTATGGTAATTATTGTCTAAACATTATAATTTTGTCAAGATGAGGATCTAACACATGTTAACTGTTAATATAATTTTGTCAAGATGAGGATCTAACACATGTTAACTGTTAATATAATTTTGTCAAGATGAGGATCTAACACATGTTAACTGTTAATATAATTTTGTCAAGATGAGGATCTAACACATGTTAACTGTTAATATAATTTTGTCAAGATGAGGATCTAACACATGTTAACTGTTAATATAATTTTGTCAAGATGAGGATCTAACACCTGTTAACTGTTAATATAATTTTGTCAAGATGAGGATCTAACACATGTTAACTGTTAATATAATTTTGTCAAGATGAGGATCTAACACATGTTAACTGTTAATATAATTTTTACAAGATGAGGATCTAACACATGTTAACTGTTAATATAATTTTGTCAAGATGAGGATCTAACACATGTTAACTGTTAATATAATTTTGTCAAGATGAGGATCTAACACATGTTAACTGTTAATATAATTTTGACAAGATGAGGATCTAACACATGTTAACTGTTAATATAATTTTGTCAAGATGAGGATCTAACACATGTTAACTGTTAATATAATTTTGTCAAGATGAGAATCTAACACATGTTAACTGTTAATATAATTTTGTCAAGATGAGGATCTAACACATGTTAACTGTTAATATAATTTTGATCAGTCTAACCAGAGACTATAATACACACGGACCGCTTGCTTTAGTATTTCTGCTATAATAATCTGATGACTCGAACGACTGCTTTTCGGAATTTCCGATTCGTTGTTTCCTTTACACTTCCGTTTTATTGAATCGCTTTGATTTTCTCAATGAGAAATTGTAATTAAAATCGAAAGTTCCATGCAGCGGAAACATTTAAGAAACAACGAGGAGCGTAGAAGATATTTAAGACAGCCTAATTGGTTGCGTACGGAAAAAAAGTACATATAAGCTCTAAAAATAGATTGTAGTCTGTGGTCTAACTGAGATGTCCTTAAATGTTTTGCATTGCTATAAGCAATCAACAAATTACTTTGATAACGGAATGGATAAGTAGTAATCATACAAACTGGGTAGTTAATAAAATGTCTAAGAATATACGTATACATTCTTTTGTAATATAATAGTTATATAATTTTCAAACACTATTTACAATTTGGCCATCTGTTAGTTTTAAATTAAAAGTTACTTTTTAAAAAAATAAAAATATTAGAAATATTTGCGCAAATAAAACGGGTTTATTATCTCCCTTTAATTAAAAACACGTTTTCACATTTGATTCAATAGTGATGCCAAACAAGTTATGTTTTGTAATATAACAAATATTACTAATTATTATTTCTTTACATAAATCCAACATTATTGTCTTCATTACAAGATTTAATTATTAGAGAATTATAATTGATTTACGTTAAACAGTTGTAAATAAATATTTCCTACATTAATTATTTGTCCATTTAAGGAGTTTATCTTTTAAACATTAATAATTACAGAAAAACAAGTGCTATTAAATAGGTCTCTTACATTTATTATTAGTCAATAATACAAATAATTGTTGTTTTTTTAGAATTATTTATATTTATGATTAGTTTTCCTCGTCGCCAAATGTAATAAATCGAAAACGTAATTGACGCAGTTCAGAATTGTATTCAGACTTTATTCTGGGAGAAAGGTTAACACAGAACGCACATCAAAATATGTTGGACAAGGTCGACGCTAACACACTAGGCAACTCTGGGACAACAACAGGAAATCCCTCTTACAGTTCACACAAGGAAAAACAGCACAACAAATAGTTATAACGATTACAACATTCCTCCCCCTTTAATTTCTATGCGGTACAAGATCCAGATCGTACTGGAACACGCCTAATACTAATACGACCCGATGTTCGAGGTACTGGGTATACAAGTGACATCTGATCTTTCTGTGTTTGTACCGGTATGTCCGAAACCCGAGGTACCAGAGCTGCATGTGAGGCTGCCTGATTTCCTTGCGAAGCTACCGTTACTGGAATGTTCACTATTCCCTCCGGTCTGAAATTCAGGTTCTGCATTGTCCCTTGAAAATGACCTGGTTGCGGGTTTATTTGAAATCTATTTTGCAGGATCAAGTAGATCCGGAATGTCCGCATACCTTTTACGAATTATGGTCCACACGTCTTTTAATCGTGATTCCATATATCAGTTTGATGACATAAGGGAGCGGACCAGTTGCCGACCCCACAATCCCCGGCAACCACTCGACTGTAGAACCTTACAACCCTTGTCATGCTACTGGGACTGTGGCGCTTGTTTTGTCTCTATGCGACTTCTCAAATCAGCCTGAAGCATGGCAATGGGTGTACGAATGCACCGGTTCACCAAAGAAGATGAGCATAAAAACTCTTTAGAATGTAATCAGTCTGTCTCGATTAATGAGCGCCTTGTCTTGAATGCTCTTCGCTAATTGTATAATGTCAGATTCATATTTAGTCACTTCAGAGTGGTCAAGTTTAGGTGACCTCTTTGTATGCTTAAAATTTTTGCTTAAAACAGATTTCATGTGCGATAAAATCTGTTCACAAGTATAAGTTGAACCAAAAGATGACAGTAGAAAAGCAAATACCTAGCAGTTGAGAATAGCAGATGACTTTCCTAAGCAGATTCCTAGGATATCTTTTCCAGAAATGGGCACACATGGATGTCCATTTTTTAAATGTTTAAAATTCAACTTGCTGCATTTTAAAATCGCCAATATGCCTACACTTAAAAAATATCTACATCTAAGAAGGTTGCAGTTAGATCAAACCAATTAGGCTTGATGTGGTATGAAAAAATGGTAAGAAAACTCCGTTTTGAGTCCTTTGATGTACTTCAGAAAAAGCCCAACTATCTATCTCAATATTTGCTCTAATAAAGGGATGTACATGTAGTTAAATGTTTTGAAATTTACTTTACGCCAAGATATATCCAGTTTCAATGCAAATTTATTCAAGTGGTCTTTGTAAATGTAAGTTCAACTCAATGAAATGAGTCGCTTTGTCATTCAGAAACATCGGGTTCAACAGTCAGTTTTCCTTATTCAGAACCAGGAAATGTTTTTTTTTCATCAATAAAAAAACACACCTCTTGAGGTTTCTCGCGTGCCATTGAAAATCTATCTGCGTGGCAAGTTTAGTACGCGTGCCTTAGGTAGCCGACCCCTTCTATAGAGCCTCCGATTCCCATACACCATAGTTTAACGCTTATACTAATCCATTTAGCTACCTTTTAATAATAATCAACATACATGATTACCGTGAGTTTGTTTATATAATATATGTTTGTCCTCTATAGGCACATAGTCCGTTTAACGAATCGGGACAAAAGTTAAATGTATACATTTGAAACGGTCTCCAAAAGAGATTTTTATTTTATCAACAATATTGCTTAATTCGTTCGTTAGTTTATTTTTTTAAATAAACTTAGACCTATTGATGATCACCGTATGTTGAAGTTCTAAACTTAGCGCCTTTTAGACATGATCTATTCTGAACGTTCATTTACTGTGTTGAACTTGAGTCAGAATAGGGTTTACCCCTTACATTCAGTTGTTTATTAACGCGGCGTAATCTCCTTAATAAAATGTACGCACCAGCGATTTGGCTTGGTAAGTTTTTATGTTGTATTTTGAATTAAAAAAACACTAGCGTATGACGTAATGTCTATCAATTCATTGTGTTTTCATTAATGGTAGATATTTGCTTTATCTTATTAATTTTAAGTAATAGTAACCAAATCTTTTAATTCTTAAATGGATTCACGTCGCTATTGAGAATATACTTTAATGAGCGACTTTACACAATCTATCAATGAAATCATACAAATTATGAAGGGCAATCTATAAATGATTAATTTTAATATCAGAAGCTTGACAGCAACAATTTTTATGCATGGCATGTCAGGGCCAGGGTGGCTGATAAAAAAGAACAGAAACTAAATACCGAAAAAACGTTCTCACTATAGTTTTATTTTATTGAAATATTGTTATATTCTTTTTTATTATTTACTTTTTTATTGTTTGGTATTTTTTTTTTTTAAATAATATTATTGTTAATTTAATATTAGGCCTATTAATAACAAGTCAAGTCAACACAACTGTTCGCTACATTTTAATACCACAAGCGTGACATCAACAATTCTTATGCATGTGCCACAGTCAAGGACGACCAGAAACAATAAAAAAGAACGAAAACTAAATATCGAAAGAAACTTTCTCACTGCAGTTTTTATTGTAATTTTATTTTCTTCTCTCTTAACAAAACGCATTGTAGTCATTCGTTTCTCCGTCAATTTGACGGGCATAACCACTAGTCTAAATAATATTTGTATTGCGCTGCCAACAAACATAATTTAAGCTCAGAGCGCATTTAACATACAACTAAGAACACGGAAATTACGGCTAGGTGAACAAAGCTAATTGATGATTTTAAAAAGTCAAATTAAATAAATGTAGCATTAACCGACCCAACTGACCCAACCCATAAGTTAGACTGTAGGGGTCTAAAGCATGTTAAATGATATCTAAAGTAAATAAATATTGAAATAATGAGTTTTTAAGTTCTTTTTTAAAGTAACAATAGAGCTTATTCGCCTGAGTTGAATGGGAAGTAGATTACGTTTTAAGGTACTATGTGTCCGGCAAGTAAACTGCCCAGATATTTTGCTCACTAGAGCTGTATAGGCCTATAGCAAAGCGAGTGAAATACTAAAGGCTGGAATCGGATACAACAAAATGCTTTTGCCAATTTTTTTAAAACTTAAGATTTACATACAAATTAAAACAGAATATAGATCTATAGACTAACAATTAATGAACAAAATAAAAGCAACAACAAAGGCACAGAATAAAATACAACTTCATACACATTATGAGAAGTTTATTACTTTAAAAAAAATAATTTTAGTGAAGACGATCACTTTTCAAGATCCAATGTATCTGATCATTAGCTCAAGTTTTGTACTAAATACTAGCTTACATCCACTAAGCTAGGGGTCGGCAACCTTTTAATTATAGTGTGCCAAATTATGATTTCTAATTCATTCAGCGTGCCAACAGCCTAAAATAAATCATGTTCTAGATCTTCATTTCTTGTAGAATGGCTTGCCTTGTCTTTTTTTTTTTGGTATTCCGCGTGCCATTAACAATCGCTCTGTTTGCCAAGTCTGGCACGTGTGTTGTGGGTTGCCGACCCAATAAAGTTGTATAACTCTGACGAATCTCGACTCTGTTTAAGTACAGTCAACTATATCTAAACATGCTAAAATATTAGCAAGTGAAAAATGCGATGATAAAGTCTAAAAAAAATTGTTCTCGAATGTTGCCGATTTTTTAGGGTTAACTTCAGTCACGGAGTCCTTCTCGACATTTGGGTCAAAGTTCAACAATTGTGCACTTCGAGTGCATACCGCTAATTTATATTTACACATTAGAACTGTCACCTGACTGTTCCACCCTTTTAAAGGTAAAAGTCAACGAAAAACAAATGAAGACACCAAAACTAACCAATAACAGTTAGACTAAGGAACCTGTAATATTACTGATCGCCATAATTTAGTAACAAACGACGAAAAGCAATGAGAAAAAACAACAACACAGCAAACAAAGACAGCAACAACACAACCATATCTCAGAATAACTTTGGCCACGTATTGCGAATACTGTTCAATAGTAAAGTAAGTGAAGTACCCGTCGGACCAAATTTGATCATAAGGCCGGTGAAGCAGCGTTCACCAGTTTCAGTGGCGACGGCATGCTAGGGTATGTGCGGCCAGCACAATGCCCAGCCGCTTTTACTTTACCCAACAAATGTCAGGTACCTGTCAGAACTGGGTAGACTCAGGGACACCCCGGAGTCCCGGTAAAAAATTCCTAGCCATCACCAGGGTTCGAACCAGGACCTTTGGTACGCCAGTCGAACGCGCTGCCGCTCGGCCCACCGTGCCCAAGCCTGTTCAATAGCGTTAATTATAAATGGTTTTGTACATTAGTATTAAATAGTATCTGGCGTTTACGTTTATCTCAAAGAATGAACAGAGGAGCCAATGTGTTGGATTTAGATGACTTACAAACAAACACATTCTAATTATATAATAATAATTATTATCTATTCGCATAAATAGAATATCTATAGTTCTTAGCTGTTCTATGTTGAAAGAATACGCCTAGAACCTCAAGATGCAGAAAGGCGAATGGCGTTGTTTTCGCCGCTAGTGGTAGCGGACAAAAAGACATTTTTGGGAAGAAGGGCAAAGGTCAAGGAAACCATTATTTTAAAGACCTTCAAAAGGTATGTTATCTTATATAAAAGACTAAAATATACTGTTAATAGCATTCTTAAGAATGAATGTTGCAGAAGGGTTACAATAATGAAATGCAAGTTTTTTAACTTTGACAAATTATTTCAATATCATATAAAAATGACCATCATTAACATTACCCATCAGATTAGTTTTTTTTTTTAAATAGCGATGTGAACAATGACGCGCCTTTAAGAAAACAACATTAGAATTTAATTTATATTAACTTGCTTACATTTTTTTAAAAGTCTATTGTTAAAATAAATGAATACTTTTCTGCTTATTTAGGAGGAAAATATATGAAAAAGACTTTGGCAACTTTCATCATTAGTGGCAACACTAACATCTAATGTCTGAAACTGCATTTCAATATATCAATTAAAACTGCAATAGATTCTCTTTCACAAATGTATATAACATTTTAGTAAACGTAGATTTTAGAATTTTGTAATCATCAGCAAAACGGTACATTGATTTTGATGATTGTTGCTAATATTGAAAAAAACAAAACAAAAAAACCCTCAATATTCTATGTATACGTATTGTTTCAATAATCATTTCTGATTTGGGGTTTGGCGTCCACAACCAATGTTTGTGATTTAGTTCAATAAAAGTTAGGTAGAGTGTGATACTGCTTTAGTTAAATAATCAGAAAAAAACAACAACATCAAGAAATAATGTTATCACCGATTCAAAAATATATGTTTATTTACGATCAGAATCGGTCAAACAAGAACACATCTGGTATAGTCTAATTCTGTTTTTCACTACTCCCTTATTAGCGTGGACTGCCATCCCCATCACTAACTGAAGAATGTGAATGTCTTCAGATGATCTAAAAATATAACCTATTGCTCTGTTGTTGTTTATTGATCCAAAAAGGAAATGTGGTTTGATTACATTGCAGAATTACAAGAACACAAGCACAACAACCAGAACAAATACAACACACACACATATACACTAGTCATCTTCAAATCTGTAAAACACGCATCTGGCTCTTGGTTATGCTTTAGTCAGGAGCAACGTTAATATAGTCTCACATAATATTTGCAGATATGTGCAAATGTCACGATTAATGATGTTACGAAATAAATAGTTCAAGAAAATGTTTACATCTTTGGTTCCCAAGATTCAGCCTTCTATTTTGCCTCAATCAATCTTACGGAAAACTTTTCTGCGGAAAGTTTGTCTGAAAGTTGAACTGTATGTGTAGAAGACAAGCAGGTGAAAACAACCGTTGACTGTGCCAGTCACGTATGAAAATAGACCAATGGCGTTAGCCACTAGGTAGTACTTGCCGTAAAGCATTTCTTCAGAAGTGGCCAAGGACAGATTAAATGTGACCTTTGGTAGGCTGGTCAGCAGGTATATGACCGCGACCACCAGCACCATCCTGACGGCTCTCTCTTCTTTCCTCGACATGGTCTTGGACGCTTTCTCGGACGACGTCTGGGCGTCTTTGGAAGACGACGTCATGAGAACGCGGAGCTGAGATGACTTCCGGAGGCAGACGTGCATGACGATGACAGAGATGAAGGTCGTGACCTCACAGACGAGCGATAAGATCGTCCCAAAGGTGATCCCGATGTATTTGTAGATGGATTGACTGTAAAGATTCGGGCAGAAAGCGAGGTACGTAGAATTGGCGAGCGGATTTGTTGCCATGTAGTAGCAGAGAGTTGTGTACACCGGAATGTAGTTGATAACAACAAAGGTGAAGATGAAGAGAATTATGATTCTAGATTTGTTGATGTTGAACATCAGATTTAAAGTGAACGGGAAAGCCACGCAGCAGCTTCTCTCTATGGAGATGAAAACGGTAATTCCCACGGCAATGTCGGAAAACATGACGCGCATCCAGGAGAAATAGGACGTGGTCATCAGTCCCGCGACGTCCACGGGGATTATGTAGCCAGGGTCCGTGAACACCAAGCCCAGAGTGGACAGGGCCACCAGGAAGTCCGTGAGGGACAGGCAGTACAGGGTGAACGTCACGTGCTCCTTCAGACCCTGACTTATGAAAGTGAATTGGTTTAAGCCGTTGTTGAAGGTACCAATGAAAGAAAAGATGGGCAAACAGACCAGCACCAGAGCAATCTCTAAGTATCTGTAAACCTCTAATGGTATAATTGATAACGAATCTGTACTGAGTGTTTCGTTCATTATTTCCTTATTATTTCAGTATATACCGGTACTTTATATTTTTTAAAGTTAATCTTGTTACAGCTTGCACATTAAAATATATCTTATAGACTATAATAAAGGCAATGCACGACGTAAGTTACCATTGGGTTATGGTAAAGTCATAGTTCAGTATCATCGTAGTTGGATAGACTCCTTAGTGAGTCAAACAGCTTAAGTAAATGAGATAAGTTGGTTCTCTTAACCCCCTTGAGCAGTTGTAGTGGTCGATTTATCGATTCCTAAAAAAAAATTCTGGCGAATACGTAGGCCTACCATACCAATAAACTACAATCAAGGAGCTGCAGACGATTTACATAATGTCTTACATTCAGATCACGGCACTGCATGCCTCGGGGTGATGGATGGGGGGGGGGGGGAGCCATTGATTAAAATTTGAAATGTCTGTGTCGGGTCATGATGATATTTCGATAAATGCCATCAAGTAATTTTCCCCATAGTTTCAAATCCACGTGGATGAAATCAACTTAAGTGCAATTTGAATACAGTAATTTCGAATAGGTAATTGAGTTAATCGTGTACTTTTTTATAAAATAATTTGATCTGGTCCCACAATTTACCAAGGTTAAAAATCTTAAATTTTGCGGCACGCCGTTTTTAATTTCTGCAGCGCACTGTGGCTAATAAATAAAGTACCCGTTGAACCAAATTGATTCATAGGTCTGCTGAAGCAGCGTTCACCAGTTTCTGTCGCCGCGGCATACTAGGTAATTGTGTGGCCAGCACAGCCGCCTTTACCCCAACTAAGGTCAGGTACCCATCAGAGCTGTCTAGACTCAGGGACACCCTCCAGACCCGGGACAAAAATCCTAGCCTGCACCAGGATTCGAACCCAGGACCTTCGGTAAGCTAGCCAAACGCGCTACCGCACGGCCACCGTGCCCCATACCGTGGCTAATGCAGTATAAGAACTCCATAAGTATAATCGTATTCCTAATCCAAACAAAATTCACGCGCATTTTCTTGTATTTTGTATCGTAAAATAATCCATAAGCTTATTCATAATGAAATAAATAGATCGATGTGTTTAAGTCCGCATATTTCAATTCACAGATTTTACTTTATGGCAAACAATGATGAAACATACGTAGGCCTGATAGTATTCTCAACAAACTTTTAAACGATGTTCCACAAAATATTATTAATTTATTGTTAAAGGAAAAATAACATTTAAGTTCATATAGGTTTTGTTGTGTGAAAGAATATATCGCAGTGGTGACAGCGCCAATCCATATTGCTGAAAGGAACGTTCTACACCAACAGAAGACATCGGTAACTGCCAATCCATATTGCTGAAAGGAACGTTCTACACCAACAGAAGACATCGGTAACTGCCAATCCATATTGTTGAAAGGAACGTTCTACACCAACAGAAGACATCGGTAACTGCCAATCCATATTGCTGAAAGGAACGTTCTACACCAACAGAAGACATCGGTAACTGCCAATCCATATTGTTGAAAGGAACGTTCTACACCAACAGAAGACATCGGTAACTGCCAATCCATATTGTTGAAAGGAACGTTCTACACCAACAGAAGACATCGGTAACTGCCAATCCATATTGCTGAAAGGAACGTTCTACACCAACAGAAGACATCGGTAACTGCCAATCCATATTGCTGAAAGGAACGTTCTACACCAACAGAAGACATCGGTAACTCAAAGTAAACTTTGTAAATGGAAACAATCTATGGCGCCTTCTATATGGAACAGCTTGCCTCAGACACTGAGAGAATATGAGACAAAAGAGTCTTTTAAAAAGACGATAAAAACCTTTATCTTTAGCTAGTGCCTGTGTGCCTTACATACTAATACAACTGCCTCAGCAATTTATTCAAAGAGAGCTAAGCGCATGCTAAATTTCATAGCATGGATAGAAACGAGACATGATTTAACATTATTATTATTATTATTAACAAGAGCTGCTAAGCGAGACAGTCTGTCTCCTAGGCACGCCAAAAAGCATTAAAATCATCTGAAATCACTTTACGAGATTATTTTATTTTAATTTTTAAAGTTGTTTTTTCGCTTCATTTTCTTTTCTTATCTTATATATTGCAGACTATCCTTCATGAAAAACAGCTGTTTACTGTTTTCAATTAAAAAAAAAAAACACTAGATGTTAGCATCTGTTTTTCCAGTTTTTCCATATTTTGACGAAATTTATAGTCCATGGCTTTTTTTGATAAGACATAGCAATCCTCCATATTCCAGAAACTTTTTATTTTCCAAAAACAAGCATTTTTATGATTGTTTTTCTAAATTTTGTTGAGAACCTATATCCTGTTTTACAGAGTCTTTAGATTTATACATTGTTTTAGCATAAGTAGTGTTGGCGGCTGGTTAGCAAAGTCGACCTCGAGCTCGACTCCCAAGCGCCTCATCAGGGGTTCGATTCTCGGTGCAGTCAGCCATAAATCCACCGCCGACTTGGAGAGGAGATGGGCACCGCCAAGTCTATCAAGCCAAAGAGCCCAGGAGCCCAAGCCCCCCAACGACCGCCAAGGTTAAGGGACTACAAAAAAAAAAAAAAAAAAAAAAAAAAAAAAAAAAAAAAAAAAAAAAAAAAAAAAAAAAAAGTTTATGTTGTTCTAAATAACAACTTTTAAAACCTAATTCTTGAGCATAGTAATTTTAGACTTTTTTTGCGATACAAAAAATTGTCCGTAATAAAACAATCTAACACTGAGACTTATTTAATTAAAACAATTGGTAATATTTATTAGTTTTTCCACGGATACGAGTGGCATACAATCATTCAACATTAAAAAAAAAAATGGTGCCCCAACGTCCCTGACACGGGTTATGGGATAGGTGAAGGTGAAGGTGAATACAATTGCAAAAGCGTCTTATCTGTGAGAAAGGATCTTAACCCTTACAGTCCCGGGCGCCTATATAGCGGAACTGAAGGCAGCATAGATAGAAGTAGGTCGGTACGGGAAGGGTTAATTTTACGTGGATTCTTACAAACAGAGGGGAAACAACGTTTCCCTTACATTTTTTTTTATGTCGGTTCGACGGATATAATTGCACAGTACATTTTAAAGAATTAGATTTTTTCAGTGCATTATATAAAGCTCCTGAATGAGATTTGATTCGGATTTGAGCCTCTTTTAGCTGCCAACTGACTCCCGACTGTTTATGATGATACATCTTTTTGAAGCAACACACTTTTGTTTGACAGCAAATTGATTGGCTGCCATATTTCCTGCAGAATTTAACGAAGTTTTTGACAGAGCGATTGAAAGACTGGCGAGACTGAAAGACGCTTTGAAGTAATCAAAGAAAAACAGATTTATCATTCTCATCATTTCTTTTTCTATTATTTTTTTTGCATGTTATAGCAAATTGTTAAGTGATTGTTTTACTAACAAATTGTTATTGAAAATTTTTTTTTATTGCTTATTAATTTTTTTGTTGAAAAGAAATGTTGAAAATTGTGACTCTCATAAATATAACTGCAACCGGGTTTTGTGGTCCTCTACGGAAACGTGTTTTGGGTTGTTGAAAAAGAGAAATGTAAAATAATATTAAACTTCGCTTAAAACTTTTGGTGAAACATTTTTTTACAGCAGATAATTTTTTTCTTAAGTTTAATCAACAATAAACAATTTAACTTGTATATATAATATTAACAATGGTCATTTTTGTAGCGCTTCTATCCATGCTATTAAATTTAGATTTATCATGCTCAGTGGGCTCTTAGTGTGAATTGCAGTGACAGTTGTATTAGTATGTAAGGCACACAGCCACTGGCGAAAGAGAAAGGTCTTTAACAGCCATAAGAAGTCTCTTGCGCTTTCTTAGACTTTTTCTGAGCGAACAATGGACAAAATAAAATTAAATTGACAGTATTCATACGAAGGTTAAATCTTAAAAACAGGCCATTTCTAGAGTCAGAGTTAATAAACTCGCACAACCGTTTAGATATGAGAAAATACCTGTCTTTGTATGAATTGTAAAATACCTGTACAAATATTTATAATTATAAATTTATAAAAAGTAGCGCCAAGGGTTGAACAAAAGTTGAACAAAGTTGAACTCATAAGAGAGATAGATTATCTAAATATTTTTTTTTTATAGAATTACAAGATCAGTGCCAACAGAAGCCATTGACACCTGATCTCTAGAAAAGAAACAGCAGAAAACATTTTAAATTCCTGGGAGAGAAAATACATTTGATCAAGCACAACTTTGTTTATGTTTTGTTTATATGTAGACATAAAAAAATATTGAAAACCATGAACAACACAGCATCAATCACCTGTTTAAAATCAATAAGGTAACGTTTCACCATTTACGATTCTTAACATCCCCACTGTTAGTGAGATGTTTAAATTAGGCCAATATTACAAATATATAAATAATTCTCTCCTTGATGGTCTTGTCTTTTCTTACATGCTATAGACGCGCCTTCTATACAGAAGATTATTGTTTACGCTTATCCGTTGTTTGAGTATAGTCTTGCATTTTGATTGGTGTTTTAAATGGTGTAAGTTAATGGTTTTCCTGTTTTCTTCTCAGAACCAATTCCATGCCCGGATCCCAGTCGGGAAGAAGGACTACTTGTATGTATTTAATGTATTTGTTTTTGCATATTAGATAAGAAAAAAGTCCTTATGTTGTGTGTGTCTAGCATGTAACAATAGTTTCTATTTGTATTTGAGATTGTCTTGCTAGTTGCTAGTTCATGGAGAGTTGTTTATTTACATTTGATTTTGGCGCAGAGAGTATGTGTGGCTACTTAAATTTATTATGACGCAAACACACAATTGTACTTTCTTGTAGTTTACACGAAGTTCTAGTTCGGCTTTTCTTTTTCATTCGGAAAGCTTCGGAAAAATCCTTTTCTTGTACTTTCTGCCCCAAATTTTAACAGCGTAATAGTGCGGTTTGTTGTTATTGATTTCTGCTTAACTACCAGTGAGGTTGTTAATAGTGTACATACGTTCGAGCAATTAAATTAGTCTTTGAGCATACATCGAGTGACTTTGAGTTTACTATTATAGTGAACCAAGACCGTAGACATACAACATATTGCCCTTGGAATTGTAACAACGTCTATTGTTTATAGATTTAGTTTTTTACTCTTGTCAGTTATAAATATTCATTAGTAATTAACCTTGCGGCCTTTTCTGTTCTGAATTACTTTTTGTTACAGAAGCCCCACCTATACAGAAAATGGTTGCGTCCTACGTTTCTCTGGGGTTTGAGTCTAATATTGTATTTTGATTAGTTTTAAATGATATTGAATTGTTGAGTTGTTGAGTTGTGGGTTTAACCTGGCTCGATCAATATTTTATGATAAGAAGACAGGAACCGCAGTGAAAATGTTTATGGTGGCAGTGGTGCACTATTGTAAATGGCGCCTGGGCCCGGGAGAACGAAAAAGGCGCCTGTTAGCTAGTTGAAAATCTTGTACAGTTGACCATAAAGTACGGTCACTTCTAGTGACTTGGCGATGAGATCAGATTTCACGGACATTTGGACATAACTTCATTAACTGGACATTTTTCTAAGGAAGCTTATAAATTGATACAAGTAATAGCAAGGGATATAATTTCAAAATTAACTTGATGTCTCTGTGAGACATTAACCAACAATGCGAAAATTTGCTTTATTGACATATCTTTTGTACCTTGTATATCTACGGTGTATCTCTATTGTACTAGCACTAGCAGGCTGCAGGATGTTACACATCCCCCTGGTAAATCAATCCGCTAAATTATGTGTATGTTCGTTTCTTTAAAGGGGCACGGTGGCTGGCAGCGCGTTCGTCTGGCGGCGCACCGAAGGTCCGGGGTTCGAATCCTGGTGAAGGCTAGGATTTGTTCATGTAACTGAAAGGGCGTCTACCCAGCTCTGATGGGTCCATGGCTTTAGTTGGGGTGAAGTAAAGGCGGCTGGGCATGGTGCTGGGCACACAATCTCCTAGTATGACGTGGTCATAGAAACTGGCAAACGCTGCTTCACCGGCCCCATGGATCAAGTTGGTCCGAAGGGCACTTTACTTTTACTTATTTTCTTTCTTTATTTTTTAAGCAATGCGTGATTTAGAAAATTATTAACAGTTCAATATTTGTGGTTAATCTGCAAGGCTAGACTCAAACCACGGGTAAGAGTAGGATGCAATAGTCTGTAACATGTAAGATAAGATAAGCTTCTTTTCTCTGTCATAGTACAACCGATTCTGAGCGTCTGACATGGGCGTGCATGCCGAGGGGGGTGAACAGTATGTCAAAACAATTTTCAATCCAATCCAAGACTTACAGTATGAATTATCGATAATTTCATAAGGCTTAGTGCTTAAAGTTTTGGGATCTTTAAACATTTAAAATGAGTTGAATCAATTAGAGTAATATGGATTTTTCTTAATTCATTTAATGTACTCTTTATCGATGTGATAGTACATTATTTCAGATAACTCTTTATTGAAGTTATTAAAAACAGTAATTTTTATTGACACTGAGACGCAGTGCTAATCCTTGAGGGAAAAGTCATATTGATTTAGTTATTTTTTATACTTTTATTTATGTTATTTTTATAGTTCCTTTGTTTCGAGTGTTCTACAAATCTATATATAATCTATCTATCTATCTATCTATCTATCTATCTATCTATCTATCTATCTATCTATCTATCTATCTATCTATCTATCTATCTATCTATCTATCTATCTCTCTATCTCTCTCTCTATCTATCTATCTATCTATCTATCTATCTATCTATCTATCTATCTATCTATCTATCTATCTATCTATCTATCTATCTATCGATCTAATCTATCTATCTATCGATCTATCTATCTATCTATCTATCGATTTATCTATCTATCTATTTATCTATCTATCTATCTATCTATCTATCTATCTATCTATCTATCTATCTATCTTACCAACCTACCTACCTACCTGCCTGCCTATCTATATTTTCTGTCTCCTCTCTCTCTTTATCTATCTATCCATCCATGCATCTACATATAGATAGTGCTTAATATATAATTTATAAGCTTACATATAAAAAATCTTAACTTTATAATTCATACCTGATACATAAAACTTTAATTGTAACACTACTCATACTTCGCTACCCTTTTCTTTTAAGTTTTCTAATGTATTCCTTACTTAATTTATCTTTGTTACAAAATCCAGCGAAAAAGCGAAGCGACATTTATAGCATTAAAATATTGATTCAATTTATAATTTAGATTAAAGACTAATCTTTGTTCATCCATGGTTACTCTGGGGTCAGCACACTCAGTTAGCTTACCGAATGCCCCGTCCCGGGTTTGATATATTGTGATTTGTTCTGGGGTCTGGAGGGTGTCTCTGAGTCTAGACATTTCCGATGGGCACCTGACGATAGTTTGGGCTAAGTAATTGTGTTGGCCACACAATCCTCTAGTATGCCGTGGCTAGGGAAATTTGTGAACGCTGCGTCACTGGCTCTATGGATTAAAGTACCAACTACAAGATTTTGACCCAATAACTAACTGCAACGTTTTGACCAAGTACCAACTACAAGATTTTGACCCAATAACTAACTGCAACGTTTTGACCAAGTACCAACTACAAGATTTTGACCCAATAACTAACTGCAACGTTTTGACCAAGTACTAACTACAAGATTTTGACCCAGTAACTAACTGCAAGATTTTTTACCAAGTACAGACTACAAGATTTTGACCCAATAACTAATGCAAGATTTTGACCAAGTACCAACTACAAGATTTTGACCCAATAACAACTAACTGCAAGATTTTGACCAAGTACCAACTACAAGATTTTGACCCAATAACTAACTGCAACGTTTTGACCAAGTACCAACTACAAGATTTTGACCCAATAACTAACTGCAACGTTTTGACCAAGTACCAACTACAAGATTTTGACCCGATAACTAACTGCAACGTTTTGACCAAGTACCAACTACAAGATTTTGACCCAATAACTAACTTCAAGATTTTTACCAAGTACCAACTACAAGATTTTGACCCGATAACTAACTGCAACGTTTTGACCATGTACCAACTACAAGATTTTGACCCAATAACTAACTGCAAGATTTTTACCAAGTACCAACTACAAGATTTTGACCCAATAACTAACTGCAAGATTTTGACCAAGTACCAACTACAAGATTTTGACCCAATAACAAACTGCAAGATTTTGACCAAGTACAAACTACAAGATTTTGACCCAATAACTAACTGCAAGATTTTGAACAAGTACCAACTACAAGATTTTGAACCAATAACTAACTGCAACGTTTTGACCAAGCACCAACTACAAGATTTTGACAAAGTACCAACTACAAGATTTTGACCCAATAACTAACTGCAAGAATTTTACCAAGTACCAATTACAAGATTTTGACCCAATAACTAACTGCAAGATTTTTACCAAGTACCAACTACAAGATTTTGACCCAATAACTAACTGCAAGATTTTGACCAAGTACCAACTACAAGATTTTGACCCGATAACTAACTGCAACGTTTTGACCAAGTACCAACTACAAGATTTTGACCCGATAACTAACTGCAACGTTTTTACCAAGAACCAACTACAAGATTTTGACCCGATAACTAACTGCAACGTTTTGACCAAGTACCAACTACAAGATTATTAGTTGGGGTAAAGTTTCGACACTCTACTAGCCACAGTATCACCACCCAGTAAGTCGTGACAACGGTATCTTGTAAACGCTGCTCCACGGGCCGTATAGTTTAGCTTTTTTTTTTTTAAATGATAAAAATTTTAAAATACTGAAATATCTCTAACCTTTACCGATAAATTGAAATTTAGTGAGAAAATTTTAAAGTTAAATTTCGATTCACTTGAAAAAAAAATTACAACTCAAGGTATTTTAATTGTTTAGACATTTGAGAATGCATTTCAAAAGTGTAAAAAAACGTGTCGTATTGGTATTTTATCCAGTGACAGTACAAAACATTGCAGCGGTAAAAACAACAACCACCAACAACAACTAGATCTCCACATTACAAATTGACACCAACACAGACACAATCTCACTAAGTTCACAGTCACACAAAAACAACAGCAAATAACACTAACGAAACGATACTATCTTGTTGGTTTAAAATGCAAAGTTTATTAAATATGCCACACAATAAAAATGATGAGAGAGTTGAAAATGTAGATGATGAAAACAAGGAGTCAGTAAAAAAAGCCTTTGGGTTGGAAAGTCTTTGTAGAAGCCAGGTGTTTAGACAAAGCACATTCAATATACTCTACTGTGTTTACAAATAATTTAAAGACGAATGCATCTAGCACAAATAGTCAAACGTTTGTAAAAGTCTTTCATACAGTTCCGTGTTCTAGTTCTATCTAAAATTCTTAAATACTTTAATCACACCTTTGTGTTTCGGCTGTTTACAACACATTCCATAACTAAGGCGCTTAAAAAAGTAGACTATTAAAAATTGTGTATGTGTTTTGTGTGTTATTTTCTAAAAAAGTTTTACAATTGTTCTGTCAGGTAGATTTTGAGCTAGAAATAAATTGATGCAGGAGGAAAGCAAGCTTAAACAACAATAAATAAAAAAAATCCATTTAAAGTTGTGTGTTTTCAAAGCAAGTATAAATGTGAAAC